>CM060189.1:5000-1205000 GCA_030549335.1 Pontederia crassipes | reverse complement strand
TAACACGAATATGCTGAAGTCTAAAAAGTGACTACATTCCTAAATAATATAATAAGGTTTTACATCATGAAGCTATAACGCGAAAGGTAAATGAAAACTAAATAACATTCTAAAATCCCTATGGTTCATGTGCTGTCCTATCGCTAGAGCTTCATCGCCATACGCCTACTCCACCACGTCACTGACCTGGTCCTGTGAAAATCAGACACAGAGAAAGAGGTCCTCCCGTAAGCTTTATAGCCTAGTGGGAACTACATGATATACAATGCATAACATGAAAAAAAAATAATCAGAGACAAATAATCATGCTTAACTTAAACTTGAAAGGATAACATGACAACATCATATATCATGATAAAGATAAGGTAAGAGGATATCATGAATCAAGAGAGTAACATGATGATTAATAAACATGAACTTATAGCATACTTGGAAATCATGACACTAGCTTGACTTGACTTGAACATGCTTCTTGATCTTGATTATTAATTAGCAATCAGAATGACTTTAGGTGCCTTTAATTCTTGGGGTATGCCCAGCAAACGATACGGCTTGTGCGGGTCAATGGGTGATCAAACCATGATCAAGAGAGCGATCCTTATCTTGATGCACTTGGCTTGAACTGGCAACCCATTGTTCATCTTTCATCTGATCTTATTAATTACTTTCTTCTTTGTTCAATGAGTACAATGAGATCAATAAGAAAATAAATCAAAGAGAGAATAGATCTTGGAAACCAATGAAGGATCTCTGTAGGGTCAGAAAAATAGGATCAATTGTACATACGCAATATTCAAATTTAAAAAAAAGATAATTAATTAATAAATCTAATAAAAGGTTCCTGAAAATCGGTATGAGGTAAATCAGGAAAAAGAGTTCATGTTGGAATCATAAGGCAATTAATAATGTTCATATCAAAATAAAGAAAGACTGATGGGTGAAAAATCAAGGGCTGATGTGGCCGAGCACGACCATGACAACTTAGTGGCACGGCCGTGTCGATCTGAATGGCACGATCAGGTACATAGGTAGTGACATGGGCGTGCCATAAGAGGGCACGACCGTGACAGAGGGTGAGATCGGTCGATCGATTATCCTACGTGCGATTAGGCTAGTCATGGCACGACCGTGTTGGAAGGGTGGCACGGCCATGACCGGTTGAGCGCTCGATCGACCGACCTCGACCGTCTTTTTACTTAGTTCCATCGGGTCTTAGCACGGGTGTGCACCTGGCGTGGAACGACCATAACACTAATGGCACGGGCTTGCCAGAGGGTGGCATGACCGTGACGGTAGTCGATTCCAGCCGGTTTTAATCCGAAAATCACATGAATCCTTAACGTACTTTTGTTCTACTCTAAATCCTACATCCTAGCAATCAATAAGACAGAATAGAGCAATAGAATTAATTCAAACAGTAAGCAAATCAGGAATCAAACAATTCAAACAATAATTCAATAATCAAACAAAATCCTAAAATAACTTCTTGATCCTTTTCGTTTCGAAATCAATTAGGGCATGGATTAGAACAATTCAGAGGTCATGCAAGGTGATTTCGATTCACCCACCTCTGTTCGCGATTGATCCGTTCCTAGGTTCGTCGAAAAACCGCTCAACAACAACCCCCTGTTTCCTACATTTTCTGCCCCTGCTCTTCCTCTCTACCTGCAATCCAACGAAGATGGATGTAGGATGAGCGTGTCAATTAGATGATTACAGTAAGGGGAGGGAAGAAGAGATTGACCTCTGGCGGCTTGATCTCTAGACGGCAATAGCGTGGCCGCAGGGATCAAACAGAGGAGGATTTTTCCTTTCGTGTGTCTAGCCGGTCCTGACTTCATAAAAGGTTTTAATTAATCCTTCTCTTCTAATTCCACTTTAATATGATTAAGGAGATAAAAGTTGATCCCTCTAATCCAACTCTAATTGGGCTTTAATTTATGTTTTTATTTCTTTCATAGCCGGCAAGTTGAACTCAAATCTGATTTTTATTTTATTTTATTTAATCCTTTTTTATTGTCGTTTATTAAATTACTTATCAATTAAAACCAATGATTTTTCAGCAAAAAATGACTTTAACAATAAAGTTAATGAATATGACCAGACAGGGAAAAGAAGAAAGCGGAACAATAAACAAATGAGAAAAAATGTTGGACACTGTAAATTAAATGCAGCTTTTCTTTAAAAAGTCGAAATTTTATACGCCTTGGCCTCCTCTAAAGTTCGACGTTAGCCAACTAGGACAAAAGGAAAGAAAACTGAAAATTGGGAAGTGAAATGTGTCCATCCCTTGCGACAGAAATTAAGTACACAATGCAAAATATTGCAATTTTGGATGTCATCTAACAAATTATTCACCATGGATCGCATGCAGTGCAGCCATTTATTACTTAATATACAAATAAGGAGACGAGAAAACAGAGCTATAGCATGGTTCCTACCTAAGGTATTCTACCACATCCTTTCTGACCTCCTCGAGAAATGAAACAAAACCCATAGATCTTGTAATGCCATTGCCATCGACATCTTGTTCTTCAATAAGATAATTTTCGAAGGCACTGGCATCATCCACTCCACCACGAATAAATTGAAGCCTAGGCGTGATGTTTCTTTTCTGCTTCAGCTCATTAATCGCATTTCTGAGCAGGCCTACAACAAGACAGGCATAATATCTCAATTAGCCCCTAACTGCATAACAAAACATGCAGAACATTCTTTCTTTTCCTCAAAAATCAAAATGATGCAAGTATATGTAAAAAAGAGATTAACTTACAATCTTGTGGAGGAGGGAAGGAGAAAGAAGGATCAGCTGTTGGAGAATAGTACACTATAATGTTAGTAAAAGCATCAAGAAGGAAAATTGGGCTTCCGCTGGTGATGAGAGCAGCACGACTTAATGAGTGGCGAGGATATGCTTGCTGGTTTGGTGTAGCGTATGATGCAAGGAGTGGATATATAGCTCGGCTGAGGGAAGTGGGCTCCAGTGCACTGCAAATCAGCTAGGTTTGAATACAATCACCAAAGATCAAGTATAAAAGGAGAAAGAAAAAAGCTGCTCAGTCATCATACTTGGAAGTGACTAAATATCTCAACGATTCTACACCTGAACCGTGTTTTGATGTTCAAGGTAGAACAACATTCTTACACATTCATTAATTCAATCGCTTATAAATAATATTTGCTACTTCAACAATGTATGGCAATGAAGTACCTGAAGAGGCAATGGAGGTATACACGATAATCTGGGTGAACACCTTCTTCATGTAACAGCAGAAGGGGGTTCCTTAATAAAGCGAACACGAGCCGTGGCAAAGATTGTAGTTCCGGACATCGTGAGAAGGCGACATCAACATGCGAAGTTGTGATTGCAACGTTCCCATCGACAGACTTGTATGTGTCATTATACTGAGCTGTAAGAATGACAAGCCAATCATGGAGCAACATTCTCCCTTCCCTCACTCCTTCCTTTAAGGAACCAAGAAGAACCTGAAAATAACCAATGGGAATGAGCACCAAATATAAGTTTATTTAAAGGAAAAAGGCTACATTTTTACTTATTGATGACATGAAGCATACATTATAAACTTTTTATGGAATCAAGTACGAATTGGATGTCATGAATGCACAACAAGGTTGAATAATAAACATCAAATCAAACTACCAATTCAGATCAATGATCTAAGTTTCTTGTCAGCTACACGGCATCAATCTTAATCACATTGTTATCATATATAAGTATCATGTGACTCGTTACTATGCATATAGATTACCTTGTGAACAAGGATAGACAACATAGCTTCTGAGTCAACATCCTCGTAAAGTTCTTTCATATCTGCAGCTGTTTCAAACTGCAATGTTCTTATTCTTAATCGTCTCTTGAGGGAAAACTTGAAGCTGCTTTAAATAGATAATGTTGTCAGAGAAAGGAAAGAGATAAGCATATATAGGTAAACTCTTCAACTTCTGAACGGCCAAGTCAGATAATAGAAAAGAAACCTGGCTGGCAAAACAATAGTATAACTCTAGATGCAGATGTAAAACTTAGATACTCTGCTCCACAATATTATCCTAGTTCAACCTATCAGGAAGGTTTAATACAAATAAGGTATCACCATTGCACAGGAAAAAAGGGAATACCAAAGATAAATTAATTGTGATAACAAACCTCCTGATTCATAGGTTCATGCGTATAGTAAACAATGTGCCAGCCTGATATGCATACTCAATGATTTCCATTCAGGAATTGAGGAATTGCAAGTAACCTCTTTATATCTCAAAGACTGGGATGTTTGTGGATTTAATGCATATAGTACATCAAGAACAAATTATGTAAAGCATCAAAACATCACCAAGGACATCATTCCAATTAGACATAAGGTGTCAAAAGCACACATTAGAAAATGAGATAAAATTTGGACTAACAAGATTCTTGGGACTAAAATGTCTAACCAGTTTTTTTTAAAGGCAAAATGTCTAACCAGTTGAAGCTCCAAAAGATAAAATTAAAGGGACGCAGAACTCAGTAACCTAAATACCATCAACTTCATGATTGTCAATCCTTCAATCTTCAATGTTATGCATCTCAGCACTGATGAAAGCATAGAAGCATCTCATTATCAAAGTCATGTATTTACCTTGGGGAACTTAATTCAGAAACTGCTGTCTCCTCGGATGGAGTAATGACACTGTACTGGAAGGCAAACTGAAGAACTGCAGGGCCAGTCTGCCTGAAGTGAACAAAGATGTAAACACAGATTATGCAAACTCCATATCAAGGTTGTTAATAACATGAGTCAGACTTGTGAGTTTAAGAGTCTATAGGCAAAAATTGAGCCAAATCGGATTAGAATAAAAAATGCAAGTGACCTCGGGCTGACTCATGAGTCAACTCATTAAACTCATCAACTCGTGTGACTAAATTTGTAAAATTGTAGAGCCTAAATTCCGGATTAGAAATTAATGAAATAAGCTTGAATTTAAAGGTATTAATTTATAAAAATCATTATGGTTGTTTCTCTCCTAAATTCATAATCTAGTCGCTGAACCTCTCCGTTCCTCCTATCAAAAAAAAGATCATTGTTGTACCAAGAAATTCGCATCACCGCAACTAGCTCAACCTCATCACTTCACCCATTGCCTCGCCGCCAATGCCCTTAATTTCATTCTTTTGTTGTTAGTTAGCCCCGGTTTATTATCATCACCTTGCCCTCATCAACGACAACCTCATGGTCTCACTTTCTCTTTTTATGTTTCACTTCGTCTTCATAGATCTCTCATTTCTCACTTCAGTTGTTTAGAATTATTGCTTTTAGATTCTTTTTTCTTTTATGTTTATAAAAACTTGCTTGCTGAATTTTCCTACACTTTAACTTATTGAAAAGTCTTTTGGTATGATAGGTAGAGTCACAACTTAGAATAGAAAAATAAAAAACTAAAATTTGATTCTGATGAGTTATTCCTTCTTTTGTTTCACAACATACAAGCTCTGCAATACAAAATTTTGTTTTTTGTTAGCTCAAATCAGTTTTATTTCCAAAAGGCAGTTATCATTGTCTACTTCACAAAGATCACATGGTTTGTAATACAACATAAGTTTATTATAGTTGAAGTAGTTAAAACTTATTAGCTCCAATTTTTTGTTATACTATCACTATCACTTGCTTGAACGATACAATATGCTATAAGATTTTGACAAATAAATTTGTCGTGCCTACACCAACTACTAAATAGTGCATGTGCAAATGTAGTAATATTATTGACAACAGTATAATTATTTTATAATTAAATATACTTGGTACAAGGCTCCATGATTACTAGTTAAGGGAACACAATGAGTTTACTTACTTAGACCCTCGATATTGGCAACTGTGCTCCATATAAAACTTTCAAAGAAATGACCAAAATCTTACATTGCAAAGAAACAATAACATATAGAAAACAAAAAAAGAAGATATATCAGAAATAGAAAAAAAATTGTCATCACCGGCACAACCAACGAAAATATGAAAATTTGAAAACAGAATTCAAATGTAAAGAACCAATTTCTTAGAAACTGCACATTACACTTCTCTCCTTTTTGCTTTTTCTACAGTAGGAGCATTTCCTATTATAGAAAATGGCTCCCACTTCTTCTCAAAAAAAAAAAAAAAGGCTCCCACTTTGGTCATTTTGATTTGTCTAGATACATTGGGCTGGGTAAATATGTTTCTCAAGGATGCACATGCGAATAAGGGTTCCAAAATTAGCACACACAGACCTAATAGTTACTTAGATGGTTAGGCTACTATATTAGAAGAGATTTATTTGCATGGCATTTTTGTTTTGGATGAAAATTTGCATGGCATTTGATCAAAGACAACTGTTCTATTTGCTAATTGTTCAACATCTATTGTTAGCCTTTTTTTTTTGAGAGGGCAGTTTTATGTAGTGTTAACAAATATTGAGACTTAATTTCGGCAAAACATTGGTCAGTTTATTTATTACACTCCCAAATGGTGTTTTACAAACATGTTTAAGACTAAATGGATATTTATAACATAGTTGATGAAATCAAATTAATATGCTAATACTTACATAACATTTTCACCGCTAATGGAATATTTCATCACTTTAAGTTAAAACTGTTTAGACCTTCTTATCTAATATCAAAAGAAAAAGAAAAGAAACTTTGAACTATTTAAATTTTTTAATGTGAAAACTAAGATACACGGCCAAAGAAGCAAAATAATTCCAGAGTAGATTAATAATAATCATAGCTTTTGGCAAAAAAATCCATATGTCAAACCTCTTTCTTATAATTAATTGTGAAAAAGAGAGTACATCGACATAATTACTTTATGCTATAATTATCCAAGACTACCAGTATAAATAATTAAGGTTTACTCTAATGGGTATGTTAAATGTGGTAGGCAATGTGGGTCTTAATCGATTAAGTTTTTTAATGAAGAAAGAAAAAACAAAGGTATTATCACAAGGAAACACTAAAGACATGCTTAGCTTAGATGTAAAAAATATGATAAATTATAATGTTAATAAGCACTTTAATGTTGAAATTGATTTTAAAAAATAAGCAGTTAATTTTTTGGATAAATATGCTGATAATAATAATAAGTTGTGTACTGTTGATAATAAAATGACTTATTAGCTACTTTTAAAAATTAAGACTCAAATGCTCATGAAGCATGTAAACTAAAAAACATTTTAATTTAATCATAATACATAAATAAAATATCAATTATATGATTATATATAAGAAAGGAAGGGGAGGACACATCTTCTCAAGAAACAGCTAGACGATGCCATCGTTTTCTCAAACATGGAGGGTGAGCAATCAGCCTCATTTGAGTTGAGCTAATAAACTTCAGATGAGGAAAAAAGAGAATGAGAGAGCAAAAAATAGTTTTATTTGGTGGAAATACTTAGAAATCTTGAGGGTTATAATGGTAAGTTAGTTTATTGACCAAATGGTTTATAAGTAAAAAAAATATAAGTTAGGATCCCCTGCTTCTTATTTTTTAACTTTTAAGTTGTGGATCTTATAACTTATAAGTAAAAAATATTACTTTCCAAACGCACTTTTTTTCTAAAGACTTGTAAATAGTCTGACTTATAAGCTTAGCCAAACACCCACCCTCTAAGTTGCTCATCCAAAACATGAAGTATGCAACTCTCCCATCTACAATGTTCTCGTAATTTGTTCATAATTACATATTAGATTAAAAAAACATATCACAGAATCACAACAAGGAAACTACGAATGCACTCCCCTTAAAAAAATGACACCTTAACATGCTAATTGAGATTGATCCAACATGCTAGATACCTGGAAAACCCACTTGATTCTGCAAACTCAAAGTCATAAGCATATGTAGCAAAAGAATCACAGCATATTATATGTTGGACATTTTCATACTGGGGATCTGCAAAGAAATGACCATACTGCAAGAAAAAAGTAGAATCAGCAATAGAAAAAAGTTGGAAAGACTTCGGTTTAACAATAATGATAAAATAAATTGCGCACAGAGTTGGCAAGCTTGAACTCTGAAGATGTTCTCAGACGTAGTACACAACCAAATGCATAAGGTCGACTCAACAGACGATACCTGTCCAAACATAATGGTTGAGGAAAAGCAAACATTCCGACAATGTATTAACTAGGGAGATCAACTTACAAGTCCTGTGGAAGTGTCGATTCATCCATATTGGAGTACAGAAACAAGGAACCCCCACTCTCGATACTGAGATATTTAAGAGAAGATAAATCTGTGTACTCATCTGTAATAGAGAAAATATCCACACAAACACCTGATTGAACAGCAATAGCAGCCTATAATATGCAGTCAGCATCTACACCTTTGGAAAAATGCAACCTTATAAAATACTAAGCATATCCACTCACAGATTACCAGATCTTTGTAATAAGGTGTCTGTTCAGGAAGCAAAGCACGGTCTGCATCCTCTCCCTTGCTTGCATACTGTTCACCATATCGTCTTGTGTCCAACTGCCCAGCTCCATAATCAGGTGGACCAGACAAAAAAGCAAATACCCTAGCTGCCAAATTTACAAGAAACTTGTTCAGAATGCAAAAATAACATGTAGAAATAATAAAGAAAATAAATTATTTAGATAAATAGAGAACACACCTAATGCAAAAGTACTCCCGTATTGTGAACTCAGATAATCAATCAGAGATGCCATTGCTACTCCAAAGCCTCTTGCACTTATCAATACACCCTCCAGTCCTTGCTCAACAGCAGTCCAAGAAGTTGTTGGTTTTAATGTCTCAAGAGCTGCACTGATCTGGTCTTTACAAGTTTCTACCTGTACACAGAAACAGGATGTTTATACATTTCATCTATGTCATGAAAAATTATGCATACAAATTGGTCTTCGCACGTCACAAGTCACCGAAACCAGCACAAGATTGTTAACTAAAACTTCAAAATAAGTTACTGCATCTATTGTAGTTTGATAACTTACAGGGGCTAAAAAAGAAAGCAAAGGCATGACATCTTCAAGATCAACAGGCAGTCCGCCCTCAAGATCAGGAGAAATGAAAACATGTTTCACCACTGGGACAGGAGCTTGAACATCATACAAGCCAATCTTGTGACTAAATGTAACGAGACCAAACAATGATCCAGGCACTAGAGCTGTGAAGCAGAAGAAAACAAAGAAAATGAACAGAAAATCATGTGAAATTGCTTCGACGCTTTCTTCTAAAAGCTTCAGTGGATTGTCATAGGATTTGTTATAGGGTTTGTTATAGGGATTCTCAATTTGAGGATCATCAAATCACACTACCTTCAAGGGCTGCCAGTAAAGCACTTTTCACCAGCTCTAAGAATTCTTCTGAAGCTGCAGGAAGACTGCATGTATCAGAAATCACCATAATGCACCACCAGCAACGAAACAATAGTTTGTTTTAGAAGATCAACAAAACAATAGTTAAGACAATGTTGGTAAAGCTATAACGTATAGACAAATACACTGATCAGATTTCAACAAATTGTGTTAAGAAAAGAAGATAACAAGTCAACCCACAAAAGGATAGAATCTGAGAATTTTGAATATATGTAAAAAAAGGATTGTGTTGGTGTAAATCAAGATTCAGCACTGATGGTGTCACAACATATATGCATCACAGATCAGCACAAAGGTTGTGCATGTTTTACTGTTCAAAAGAACATATGCATCATTGACCTCCGCATAGTTAGGGCACTTATCGGTGGTTATTATCTACCGTTGGAGAATTGTTTTTGGCATGATTTAAACAAGGTTTGATTCCTTAAACCTCCCGTGACCTATAGTGCTCTCCTAAACTATGCCACGGTTTTCACTTTAATCCATCCGTCATATTCTGTTAACTTTCATGTTATTTTTTATTTTTCGATTTATTAAATGACTAAACTACCCTCAACAAAGAAAAAAGTGGACATTTATTTCAACTCGTAGGAGGGCAGTTTAGTCATTTAATAAATGAAAAATAACGAAAACGACCATGGACTAAAGTGAAAATCGCGACATAGTTTAGGGGGCGCTTCAGTAAGTTCATATATCAGGGCCACATGCAAAAAATCGCTATAGTTCAGGCGAGGCGAGGTTTAAGGAATTAACCCTTTAAACAAACATATTATTCATAATAAAAAAACTTGAATAACATACAAGTACCAAAAATGAACATTTGCAAACACCAATCCTACATGTATTTATAAAGGTCTGGATAAATCATTCAATATTTCACCACAGATTTCTAGAAGGCGATACCAGAGAAGAATAGCAGCAAGTAGTGTAAAAACAAACAGTACTGCTCCAAAGTGTACAGTTTTCCATTGAACTCAAAGATACTTTTTTTCAGATAACAACGTCGGCAATTGGAGCATAACAATCTATGACGACCCAAATTCAGCCAATGAACTCTATGATACATTTCTTAACTAGAGGGCAACACCAGAAAATTAGTAGCACAAGTTTCTAGATGTTTACAAGATAAATCCACCATGGCGACATAGACCGGACGAGCATGTGTTGCCTCGCCTTCTCCGTCTTCCACTGCGCAAAATACAAATACCGTCCTTTGTTAGAAGAAAAAGAACGAATGATTGGACAAATAATTGGACACCACTCCGTGGAAAGGAACAGGAAACAGATGGAGTACAAGGAAGCTCGAGGTCGACGAACGAGGAACGGATCTCGGGGCATTCATCGGGGCGGGCATAGCGGTCGATGGAGTGGGAAGGAAGGCCGTTGATGGTGCCACAGAGGGCGCAACTCCACTCCCAGCTCCCGAGCTCGCAGTAGGCGCTGAAGTAGGCCCAGCAGTTGTCGCAGCGGGGAAGTAGGTGGCCGCCGTTACCGCAAATCGGGGGGGCGCCGCGCTCGTCTGTAGGGGAGAACGGCGTGATCGTCGCGCCCCAGGGGAGGCCAGAGGAGGCGTGGACCTCGGCGTTCGCTGGGAACCGGGACGACGTGACGCGTGACGCCATGGATCGAGGTGGATCTCTTGGGCTGAGCCGTCGGAGCTTCTCCGGCGACGACGACGAACGACGAGGAACGAAGCAAATTTGGGGTCCTTCGGAAGGGTTGACAGTTGATCGAGGGGTTTTGATGCATGATGCGCTTTGCAATCGAATTTTACGTTTTAATTGTAATTAATTAATGAATCGAGTGATTAATATGGAGCACTATTTAAATGCACCATTTGCAGATTTACTCTTAAATTAAAAATTCATTTGATCTGTTTAGAAAATTGTATAGTAGCAGGACATAATGACATATACTCGTTGCCTTTATACAAAAATTTCAACAATTTAAATAATCATTTATTTCTTTACTCGTGCAATAATTATATTTTCCAATTAAAGAATATAAGTTTATTTAATCGCTTGGGTGATACAAAATATGCAGGTTTTCTCTTTTAAATTATATTATTTTTTTCCCATTATTAAGCGAGACACGAGTCGGAATAATGAAAAAAAAGTATAAAATACGTTCTCGATGTAAAAACTTATTACCGTGTGTTTTTTCGCAAATAAATGTTTAGAATGCCTCATTCAATGTTTACTTAACATTATCCGTGATTTTTTTTTCCATCATCCTTCCCCTATTGTGTCAAGCGAGTTTATCCTAAATATTCCTGAAGTGGCCGATAGCTTGATTTCGTTTATTAAGATTATAATAATTTTCTTTAGCCGACAAAAAAAGAGTGGATTTTTTGAAGATTTAACATACTGCACTCCGCGATAAAAACAGTGGGGTTTTTAAAATAAAAATTTAACCTATCCAGAAAGTGTGATAAAAAAATTATTTTCTTTTTAACAACTTTTCAACTATAACATTTTCAATTACTGAACCTAAACTTATAAATTTTAATCCTACACTTAAATCCTTAAATTAATGGATATTAATAACTCATATTCGAATCTTGAAAAGCTCTCCTTAAATTAACTTTCATTATGTTATTTCAACAATAATTTTATTCTTACTTTTGAATATAAAAATAATTTTAAGAAATAATAATGTCACAATATTAAAATATGGCATTAAATAATATTTTACCCATATTATTTTTTACTTTTATAGTATTTTTAATAAAAAACAAAAGTAAGATAAAATTTCCATGTTACGATTATTATAAAATTAATTTAAATGAATTCTAAAAAATTACGAAAAGATCTCAATTCGAATAAGTTTAGAAATGAAATTTCCAAAATTTGTAAATGGGATGATGGTGTATTAGCATTGTCGCCATTAATTAATGCTAAAACGTTCCAACGGGTCCATAGCTCAGTGGTACATAATTTGACTGCAGATCAAGAGGTCACCGGTTCGAACCCGGTTGGGCCCTTTTTTTTGTTTTTTTTTTTTAAATGTTCGTCTTTCCTACTACTCTACAGCATCGTTTACCCCCAGAATAATACAATGATCCCAAGTCATAAAGTAAAATTATTCAATAACACTGAAGTGAGAAATGGAAAAAAAAACTTTTGATATTTTATAAGATGCGGCAATTTATCCTATTCATGTAAAAATGGTATTTGAGTAAATAATCACAAGATTATAATGGCAGTGGTATCTAAATAGGATTAGGATATCTTCGCAAGGCAGTGTGGCCGAATCCTTAAACAGTGTACGTCGCTCTGAGGTACTCTACGATTTCGGCACTTTCAAACATTTTCACTCCAGTATTGGGGTCCTCTAGATAAGGTACCTGCCAAATTTGAAAAGGAAATGAGTTGACAAGAAAGTTGCCAGAACAATCACTGAAACAACAATGGACAGAAAGATAAAAGAGACCTGAAAATGGCCAACTTTGTCATATAAGATTTGTCTCTTCGGACTGCCTCGAGCAACACTGCAATTTAGCGTTTTATCAGAATACCATTGGATAACTAGCTAGGTTGTCAACTGTTCCTTTAACATAAAAAAATAATGAAAGAAATTACACTTCAAGATTTTTGTTTCATCTTCTAACGAGCAATGTTTAAGCAATTAACATAAATAACTCAGGAAATATAGACCTGCAAACTGAAGAAATAGTATCTAACAAATAAATGTCAAGTTTTGTTGTACCCTGCAACTAAAACTCGAACGACTAATTTCTCATGTTATAGTTTTATACTTGGTGAGGAAACCCTAACTAATTGTGGTTGGCACAAATCAATTATGTCTACCATCACAATCGTCAATTGTCGAATAACATAGCTCAACTTATTTCTGTGACTACAATGGTTGCACAAATTCAGAATAAGCTATAAAAAATAAAAAACTTAAGTGGAAGTCTTGAAGCAGAAGATTAATAACATAAAATGCAGATGTCAATTTGGTATTAGGCAAGGACAACATTATCCAAAAGAATTCAAGAAGAAACACTTGAAAATAAGGTTACTACATATTATCTTCTCTTATAGCTATATGAAGGTAAAATATAATGTAGATGCAGATGAAACAACTGATAAAGCTAAAATATGTACCTGCGGAGTACATGGGGTAATTCAAGCTCAACTAGAACTTCACGGACAATTTTACAAAAAGGAGAAGGCTGAAAGAAAAACAAATTGATGTAGCTAAATTCTGTGATTGCCAAAAAGAAAATTGCATCATGACAGTAAAAAGAAGTTTCCAAAGTCAATTCGATGACTTGAGGTGTTCAATGTTTTTCTTTCCATGAACTGACCTCGTATGCCCAAATTTCAAGTGGTAGAGATGGGAGCTTTGACGGAGTATAGGCGGAACCCTGCATGGAGAGATATTAAAGAAACAGATAACAAATATAAGCAAACTAGAGAATACTTTAATTTACTTAATCTAATATACTTTAATTTTCTTTCCCTAGATTACTATATCTAATTCACGTTAATTTACTTTGTACAAGTATACATTTCACAACAGTAACTCCAGGAATCAACAAAGTAAAACTCACCTTTCCCATCCGAGCAATCATTGCAAATCCTTCAGTCAGTGTCTAAAAGAAATCATACAAATTGTTAACATGACCTTCATAAACAAGATGAAAGTAATATGTTTCTCATGTCTTTGGATGCAAAGCTTACAGTAAGTAAACCAAGAGACAGCATGAACGGGATAGTTCCATCACCTAAAGAGACAAAGGTGAACAAATATGAGTTGATGAAAAAGTGTACATAAGAAGAACAAAAAACTACTTCTAAGCACCCTTATGCCAGGTATTGATGGCGAAAAATTGAATTTTACATGAACCATCATATCTACATCGATGCATTAGAAAATGTATGGTAATCTACACATATATGTAACCAAATCTCCATCCTGCAACCTAACAGAAAATGAAATGACAAGAAAAGAAAATAACTAAAATGGGATTTTATGCCCTCAAGATATCCAAATTACAATAACATGGAGATCACAAACCAGAATTGACTTCATTTCCAAGTGTAGATTTCTAAGAACTGCCAAATTTCTAAGTGTGCATGTGTTCAAGATGATACCAAAATTCATTTCATTATGACGATGACCTAGAATACACACAAGAAAAATATGTAAAGGAAGGGAAGGGAGAAAAGGAAAATGAAAAGGCACCATAGTTGTTAACAAGATACTTTATTATGTCATCTGATTCATACATAGCAATCCCTGTGTTTGGATCTACCTGCAAAAAAAAATTCCACCATTTGACATTAATCTAATAATAAGTTACTGACAAATAAAATTAATAACAACTGTAATAAACCTAAAGTAATGTACCAAATCCTACCAAGAAAATCTGAATAAACATCAAAACTTCTTAATCCGGTATCTAACTTTTATAATTCAAGAGATAATAAATAAAAGTGTATATCAAAGTAATGTGTTTTCCTTTGGACAATGATCACTTTAAATTGGCAAGAGGTGCCAAGAGACTTAACTGTTGAAAAGAGTGCCTACATAAAATAAGAGGATGAAGAACCATTATGGCATATAAAGAACGCAATAGCGACAGACATAATTAACTAGCCATATATAGATTACTAGCTGAAAACAAACCACCACATTCAGTATATTCTTTTGGTTGAAAAAAGAAAGAACTACTATCAGACCATATAGGGGAATTGTTGCTTTCCACCCATCTCCAAGACCTTCGGACGGAAGTTTGGTCCATTTCTTGGGCAAGGATAATACAAAATGTCAAGATCCAGTACACCCACAATCTCTCTGACCTGTATATCAACAGCAGAAGTTTCATTACTATAATAACATCAGATTCTTATTATTAAACAATCAGAATATAAAAATCAAGATGATGTTGTTAGATACCTTCCGGCAAAAAGGACAGCTACAGAGATTGATACTCATATCAGTGAAGAATGAAGCATAGAAAAGCATGAACAGTTAGTCTTCTTTCATTGAGAAAATATAGAAAGAAATAACAGAATACAACAATGGGTCACATGCAGATTATATAACTTAGGAAATTTTTACTCCCATTTGACTTAGTCAGCAAAGCTTTAAAAGGTGATGTCATTACCCTTCAAATTCATATATCTCGATTGGTTTTTCTGGTCGTGGGCCCACCTTTGACGTCTCTTTCAACTTCCAACCTATTAATGTCAAGAAGTTTAAGTCCGTTACATGTTTACCAGAATATATTATAAAGAATCCATGAAACATGGGAAAAACTGTGTTGTGACGAGAACAAACATGCATCAGACTCTTAATTTGTTTCATTCGGGCATAAACGTGATAGATAATGGTAATTGGTAAAGAAGAGATTTCCCTGAAAGGTTAAAGGAGCAGCATACATAATGCATATGTGACACCTACCTAAACAACAACCTACTTTCATCAATTCACTCCGGAAACAAAAGAAAAACAAAGACCTTTTATTGAATTCACATTTATATACCTCCAATGTCCAACGCATACTGAGTTGATGGGATTTTGTCCCCAGAAACAAAGGATGCGGAATATCTGCAAGGTTCACAAAACTAGGAATGAACTTAACTTTTATGGCAACCTTAGAAAAATTTTATTACACTTAGGATCAACTTGATCTTCTACACAAGGAATCCCATCATAGTCTCAACAAAATAAAACCCAATTTCAGATGAATATTCCTCATTCATAAAGAAGATGAAACTACCATGTATCACAGCGACTGAGATTACACCGGAAAAGATTACAATAAGCACAATCTGTGAAATCCTACTATTTGATACAAGAATGAAGTGCAACTGTCTCCCTTTTCTTTTTTTCAAAACATAAGTTGCTAGGTCAGAACCATTTAGCAATTACCTTGGTAATTACGGTACACGAATATCCACTAATAAGGCCCATAGCACCAGTTGACAACAAACTCACATATGAAACCAAAATTTACATTTTAAGACTAGATACACCTACTCTTGAACAGAGTTGAGATCGATATCCATTCATAGTCTTGTTATCCCAACACTTCTCACCAGTTCTCTAGACTTCAGATCTCTATAACTATCTCATCGCCAAGTTAAGAAAATGTAACACGCACAGATGATCTGATAACAAAAATGGGGCAAACATAGTTCAGCCTCTTTAGCATATGCATTCTAACATTAAGTAATTTTATGTGCAAATGAAGTAAACTGTGATCAATTTGTGCTTCTAGACTTCGTTTATCATATTTGTTCCATAACACCCAGGAAAATTTTAGAAAGTCTCTAGCTATCCTACAACTCACAAAATTTAGCCCAAAAATCGGTCAAAATTCAGCAACGAAAAGAGAGAGATAGTAAAGAACGAGAAGACTCCCAAACCCTTGCACGAAGACTCCAGTGCCGAGTCGAAATGGCAAGGCGAGAGATGCCCCGAGGATGTCTAGGAGCTTGTCCGGGCGGACGAAGAACCTCTTCGGCTCTGGAGGCTTGAAACCTGGAGGAGGCGACAACGGCAGCGGCGTGCGCGACGGCGAGCTAACAGAGACAGAGGAGGACGGGGTTTCTTGGAGCTCGGCGCTGAGTCTCGTGCGGCGCTGGGATCGACCGCTAGGGCGCCAATTCCAGGAGACCGGAGGTGGAGATGGAGAGCAGCGGAGAACTCCGGCCATGGTCTCCCGACGGTGAGGGGTCGCGAGGAACGAGCGGCCTCGGCGTGGCGCCAAAAGGGATAAAGAAGGCCAGGTGGTGGTTATTTAAGTAAACTATTTCCAGCTTCCGTGGCGCGTTCTAATTCTTATAACTATTTCTATACATAAATAAACAATGAAATTAAAATGGAAAATGGGACGCATTTTCTTTTTGAAAAATCGCGTGTAATAAATGTTTGGGTAAATTGGTAATAAATGTTTGAATTATTTCTTCTTTTCCCATCTAATCTTAATATGCAAAATCATGGTAACGCCTCCTTAAATTATTTCCAATTTAATTCATCCATCTTTTCTTGTTAATTTTATTTTTTTAATTTATTAAATGACTAAACTATCCCTCTCTCATCTCTTATAATATTTTAAAATTTAATATGATATATAATAAAAAATAAAAGGAAAAGAAAAACGCTTGTCACTCCTCGCAGCAGTATTTTTCGAATAAACTATCATTTCCTAAATTATATCGAAATTTCTACTCATTCGTCTATTACTGTTTTTAATTTTTTTAAACTTTTTTATTAAAAAACTAAACCACCCTTCTATTTTTAAAAGTTAAAACAATATATCATAAATAAAAGAGGGCGCCTCCCTACCCCATGCCGGCGTAAGAGGGAGGGGGCGTCCGCGTCCCCCACGTCGACGTCCACACCCCTCCCCCTTCGCTTCACGTCACCAATGAAAAAGGGGTGTCGCTCCCCTTGTTTCAGGTCCCCCCTATACGAGCTCGTAGGCGATGGAGTTGTTGTCATGGCATTTGGTCTTGGGTACTCGTCAGGTCGTGAGTTCATCGGGTTTGTATACAAAAGTGGATCCACCATGTGGGTCCCGTCACGGTCGAAGACCAGTGGCAAAATCAAGATAGAAACCGGGAGGCTGCTGCAAAAGCAACAGAAAATGTAGTTGCTACTGCAGCAGGAGCGTGTCCTGAGGTCAGTCAAGCAGTGGATGCATCTGGCATCGCCAATACGCCCGATTCACTTCTCATCACCCTCTTCTTCTACTACGACTTCGTCGCTAGGCTTCAGAGTGCTCCACCGCCCTGAGCTCCCTGCATCGGTCTCCGCTCTGATACCAATGGTCATTGGGATCGCGGAAGCCTCTGTCGCCCCTCCCACCTCTGTGACGAATAATCGGCTCAAAGAGCTTGAGCACCGACGACAATGACGACCACACCGAGGAATCGACTTTGATTGGCGCCGAGTTGTGCGAGGCCATGGAGCAGCTCATCTCCCCGATTGAGATGGCGCCTCCTTTACTTTCCGTGTCTAGCGACGGCAAAGGGAGGCTGCACTGTTGTCGTGTTTTAATATTTGAAGTCGTTGTAACAATCGTTAGATGTCCGGGTGTCGGCACTTGTTTGTTTATAACGGTACCATTTTATATTAGTTTGTTTCATATATCTCTTTTGTACAGTATAAAATGATAGAAGAGCAGAGTTGTATTTGAGCTTGTTTTAGATCAGAAATAAGATTCATGAGGCTTTGCTCCCAATCTCTTGTTGTATTCTCTCATTCTCTACAAGTTCTACCATTGAAGAATTTCTCAACATGGTATCAGAGCTGGATCAAGGTGTTTTGATTCTGCGATTATCTGCAGCTAAGTATTAGCGATTCTACTGCTATTTCTTTTCTGTGATCGGTTTTCCTTCATATCTAAATCTGTGATCCATTTGGTTCTTGTGATCGTGTTTTTTATCTTCGTATCTGAATTTGTGCTATTTGATTATAGCAAGGTTCATATAGCTGCAATATGTCTACCTCTGATTCAACTGCATCGAGCTCTTTTATGATTGATATATTGAATCCTTTATACTTGAGTCCATCAGATACTCCATGTCACCAATCCAATTGTTAGGATCAGAAAATTATGCAGACTGGAGTGATGCAATGTTTAATGCCTTATTGGCAAAGAACAAACATATGTTTGTTGATGGTTCTTATACCTTAGATAAGGTGGATTCCAATCAGCATTTCCAGTGGAAAAGGTGTAACGCCCTAGTGATTTCCTGGATAATTAGCACCACATCTAAAGGTTTAATCAGCAGGGTTTCTTATGCTCAAAGTGCTCATAAGGTTTGGGCGGAATTGAAGGAACGCTTTCAACAGCATGATTCAGTGCAAGTTTATTCTCTTGAAAATGAATTATACAATTTACGACAAGGTCCATTGACAATTTCATACTATTTTTCTAAACTAAAGAATTACTGGGAAGAACTCAACCTAATGACTCCAGAATTACTTGATGTTAGTCTGAATGATGTATATAAAAATTTTCTGGAACAAAGGAAACTATATCATTTTTTAATGGGAGTGAATGATGAGTTCAGTCATTTGCGATCTCAGATTCTCATGATGTCCCCTTTGCCATCTTTGTGTCAAGCTCATTCTTTATTGGCAGAGGAAGAGCGAAAAGATCTGTTCATTCTTATTCAGATCCAATAGCTCTTGCTAGAAACATATTTCAAGGAAATTATGGAAAGCCCAAGAAGGATATTATTTGTGATCATTGTAAAAAACCAGGTCACAAGAAGTCAAATTGTTATAAATTGATTGGATATCTAGCCAATTACAAGTCTAAAGGTCGTTTTCCAAATTCAGCAAGTTCTTCTCAGCTTCAACAAACTTTTGATCAAACAGTCAGTTTGGAAAATTCTCTGAAAACAGAAAAGTGTATAGTTTCTGAGAATAAATCTGTTTCACCTTTCACTGAAGAGCAACAAAAGTATTTGATGAAATTCCTCACTAGTAATCAGCAGAATACTTCACAAGATCAATCAGCTAATATGGCAGGTAATTCTTCTTTTTCCAATTGTACTGATTGGATTATAGATTCAGATGCTTCTTGTCATATGACTACTCACTTGGAGTTGCTCTCCAACGTTCATCCCCTTCACACTAAAAATGTCATTACCTTGCCTGATGGAACTACTTCTGTAGCAACACATTCAGGAATTCTCAATTTCAATTCCAATCTTAAACTCCACAATGTTTTGTGTACATATTTCAAGTTTAACCTTGTTTCTGTGGGTCAACTTTCTAGAGATTTAGGTGCAATGGTATTATTTAGTCTAGATTTTGTATTCATTCAGGACTCTATGAATGGAGTGGGGAACCAGATTGGTGAGTTCAAAAATGGATTATACTACCTGCAAGAGACATTTCAAAGATCATGTGCAGTAGTACAAAAGTCTGATGTGGACTTATGGCATCAAAGACTTGGACATTTGTCTTTTGATAGATTACAACATTTATCTGTAATAAAAGATTGTAATGTTCAAAGTCTTACTCATTGTCATGTGTGTCCTCTAGCTCGACAAACAAAATTCCTTTCATTTCTCTTGGAAAAAGGGTTACTCAACCCTTATGTTTGATTCATATTGATACATGGGGACCTTTCAAAGTTTCTACATATAATGGAAACAATTTTTTTGTTACAATTGTTGATGATTATACTCGGTTGACTTGGATATATTTGATTAAATATAAATCAGAATGTTGCAATGTTCTTCAACATTTCTTACATATGGTGGAGAGACAGTTTGATGCCAAAATAAAATGTATTCGAACAGACAATGATTCAGAATATTGTAATAGCAGCTGCCAAAATCTTTTTCAAAGAAAAGGGATAATTCATCAAAAATCCTGCACTTATACACCTCAACAAAATGGATTAGTTGAGAGGAAACATAGGCATATTCTTGAAATTGCTCCAGCCTTACACTTTCAGTCCAATTTGCCTCTGAAGTTTTGGGGATATCTAGTTCAGACAGTTGTACACATCATTAATAGACTTCCATTAAAGGTTCTTGACAATGTTTCACCATATGAACTCTTTTTCAAGGAAAAGCCAAATTTAAATGATCTGAGAGTTATTGGATGCCTCTGCTATATGACCAATAAAGTGATTATTTCAAAGTTTGATAAAAGAGCCATTCCATGTGTTTTTCTGGGGTACTCCATGATACAAAAAGGATATAAGGTTGCTGATCTAGAGACTGAGAAAGTGTTTGTCTCAAGAGATGTTCGATTTGTGGAAAATATTTTTCCATATAAATCAAAGTTAGTTGAGCATTTATCTGATCCTTCTAAGGAGTCTATTCTGCCCACTGTTGTTTCATTTTCTTATGAACATTCTTCGGTTCTTTCTTTTCCACAACTCATACCTTCTATTTCTTCTTCTTCACCTGGCTCAGAACCTTCTGAGACAATTTCACCTTTATTACATGAGTCTAATTCTTCACCTTTATCTCCTTCTTTACCTTCTTCTACTCCTATTGAAATACCTCAAAGAACTAAAAGAATCATCAAACCACCTTCTTGGCTTAAAGATTTTGTTGTTTCCTTAGTTAGTACTTCTGTTGCTCATCCAATTCAGAATGTTGTTTCTTATCAGTCGTGTTCCTCCACATACTCTTCTTTCCTTTCAGCTCTTTCACAGGTTGAGGAGCTTATTTTCTATACACAAGCAGCAAAATATCCTAGATGGATCAAAGCTATGGATGATGAATTGGTGGCATTGCAAGATAATGGTACTTGGGAGCCGGTTTCTCTTCCTCCTGGCAAGCAAACTGTGGGATGTAAATGGGTGTACAAGGTCAAACTAACTTCTACAAGTGAGGTGGAACCTTTTAAAGCCAGGTTGGTTGCCAAAGGCTATAATCAGCAACAGGGTATTGATTTCAAAGATACTTTTAGTCCTGTTGCTAAATCAGTGACCATATGAGTCCTCCTTTCTGCTACTGCTAAACACAATTGGGTTTTGTCTCATTGGGATGTGAACAATGCTTTCCTTAATGGTGACCTGTATGAAGAGGTTTATATGGACATTCCTGAAGGATATAAAGGTGAGGGGGAGACAAATGGCAAGGTTTGCAAACTGCTCATGTCTTTATATGGTTTAAAGCAGGCATCTAAGCAGTGAAACATTAAAATTATTGATATCTTAATCAGCATTTGTTGGAATAGTGCCCTTTTGGACACATGGGCCGCACATACGCGCGGCCCATTAGGATGAGGCGCATGCCTGCGCAGACACATCATCATACGCGTGATGGACGCGCGTGATGCGTTCTGCCTAATTTATCGCCCAAGTCTCTCCACCCTATAAAAGGGGACCCATAGCATAGGTCCCAAACACACTTTCGCAGAGGTTCGTCCAGAGTACTTGTGCTGTGGCAAAGAGTTCCGTTCCCCAGAGGTTCGGTTCCCGATCCCGAGGTGCAAGCACGTTCGTCAAGAGTTCGTGGAAAGCCCCGACGATCTACTTCCGTTGCAAGAGGTATTCCGCAACCTCTAGAATTTATATTTGTTATAAATTCCAACATTGGTATCAGAGCTTTTTTAAGTTTTTTTCGAACTCGTGATTGCGTCGAAAAAATAATATTTGTTATTATTTGGGATCTGCGCACCTCAGTTGTATGACCACAACCAAGGGACAAAATAGAGTTTGTCATCACAAATATATTATGGATGAACCTAGACCATAATATATTTTTCGGATTTATTTTAATATTTTTTGGTAAAATTTTCGGATTTTTTTTGCATATGTTGCAGAAGAAAAAAAAGAAAATTATTCCAGCAGGCACACGACCCACTAGAAGGCTCAATTTGGGTGCAAAAGAGTTGCACATATGAGAAGTGGCAATTGGGCTGGCTGAGAGGCCTAATAAACAGTTTTTTTTCTTTTCTGATTTTCGCCAGTTTTTAAAATAATCTGAAAATAGAAAATATCTATTATAAAATTTTGAAAAATCAGGAAAATTTTGTTATTTCCTCAGAAATTTTTCTATAATATTGCATGCAATTTAATGTTATAAAAAAATCGTTTGTTGATTTAAAGTATTAAATTAAATGATTAGATTTGCATGTCAATAAATGTGTTATCATGCATGAAATAAATATCTTCGTTTATGAAATATTTATTTCTGTGATTAAAATTTTGACTATGTGTTAAAATCAAATTGGTATGTCCAATCTTGTTAAGCATGATAATTTGTCTTGAATTTCAAATTGATTTGAAATTGATTAAATTAAAATTAATTCCTTTTGTGAGAATTAATTAAGATGGCGATATTAATTTTGGCCATGTGCTGAAATACATGTTTCATGCAAAGCCTATGATAAAATAATTAGTTAGTCTAATTATACAAACTATAGGTAATTAAAGAATACATGAAACATAGGTAGTTCTTTTGTAGGACTAAGGTACCTTGAGATTCAAATATTGTCACAATAACCAATGTCTTTCTGTTGAGTGGTGCATGACCCGAAATGCATGTCTAGAAAGGTTCCGGGGAACTGGCCTAGTGCATGATCAACGCAGTCTCCAGAAATATGGTTGATGTGTAACAATGGGAGCACAATTTTTTCCAATATGATGTCGAGGCGAAGGATAGTGCACGATTATTTAATTGGCACCCCTCGGGGAAGAGCTCCCGTTGCACTAGTCCTAATTGTCCTGATCATATTAGAAATAATTTGGTGCATCACACGAAATGAATTTCGGTGATTTTGAATTATAATTTGATTCAAAATGGATAGAGTAGAAAATTTTGAATTATGTGTTGATTCAAAATTCAATCATTTAGATAAAATTTTATCACATTGTTAAAATAATGAATAATAATATTTCTTAAAGATAGTGGGAGATGAGTGGGAGTCCAACAACCTCTCGATGTCACTACTTTATTAATATTGTTATTTCATTTTTTATGTTGTTTGTGGACAAAATTAAAACATGCATAACACTGATTTCTCTTAATTTTTTTGTGACCAAACTAGACCATGGGTTCCAAAACAATAATTGCTGACCTGAATAAGAATGAGAAGCTCAATGGCGACAATTATGATATTTGGCACCGTAAAGTCCAATATCTTCTAGAAGAACAAGAGGTCTTTGAGACCATTAATCATGTTGTCACTAAATCTACACCCGAACATAATGCCCAATGTCAGAGGGACATGGAGGCCTATTAGGCCTGGACCAAAAAGAATCGTATTGCTCGCATTACGTTGCTGAGCGCGATGAATAACTCATTGCTGTGCGAATTCGAAGTTTATAAGACAGCATTCGAAATGTGGACGACGCTCCGCAATAAGTATGGGGTCACTACGACAACCAAGCGTCGGATGCTCACGGTCAAGTTTGACTCTTATCGGAAGCGACCAAATCATACGATGAGGGAGCATATCTAGGAGATGTCTAACATGATCCGTGAACTCAGAAGTGCGGGACAAGTGCTCGATGACGAGCAACAGGTGCAAGCTCTGATCCGCTCTCTTCCAAAAAGTTGGGAACATATGCATTGTAATTTGATGCACAACGAAGGTGTCAAAACTTTTGACCAAGCTGCTCGCCACATTGAAATGGAGGATGATGCCCTTCAAGCTATGAATCAAACCTCTGAAACATTAGTTGCTGACAATGGTGGACAAAGAGCTAGTTCCCAATCCAAGAGAAAAAGATCGCATAAGTCACAACCAAATAATAAGAGCGAAAATGCTGGACAGAAGAAAGCCCAAGGCCACCAGCACAAACGTGGAAAACGTGGCGGCAAAGTAGACATGAATAAAGTAAAGTGCTACAATTGTAGCAAACGTGATCACTTTACTTGTGATTGCACTAAGCCAAAGAAGGTTTGTCCTGACCACAATTCTTTTTCTTATGTCTCAAGTTGTGCCTTAATTGCTGAAACTCATCCTTCGTGGATTGCAGTTTCAGGAGCCACCGACCATGTAGCGAGAGATCGCGGGGTCTTCGTAGAATTTCGTCAAATAAGTACGGGAAGCAAATGGATTTACGTTGGAAACAACGAAAGAGTTGAAGTTAAAGACATTGGATCGTGCAAGTTATAACTTCGCAACGACGTTCTATATGCTCCAACTTTTAGACGAAATTTACTTTCTGTATCATCATTAGACAAACTTGGTTATGTAATGTTTCCAGAGGAAATAAATGACAATATCTTATGACAATGTTCTTCTATGTAATGATTTTCTCAATAATTATTTCTATGTTTTAAATATAGCATCTGTTGCTAATAGTTATTCTTTTATATCATCTGTTGATGTGAATGATAGTGCTAATATTTGGCATGCCAGATTAGGACATATTGGTCAAGATCGAATGAATAGACTTGCTAGAGAAGACCTCTTGGGGTCTCTCGCAAAAGTTAATCTTCCAACATGCGAGGAATGTCTAGCTGGTAAGAAAATAAGAACACCATTTGGGATGGAAAAATGCGCCGAGTACCCATTACAATTAATCCATTCAGACATATGTGGTCCGATGAATGTTCACACAAGACACGATTTCTCTTATTTCATCACATTTATTGATGATTATTCACGTTACGATGTTGTATACTTGATTTCTCATAAATATGAAGCATTGGATTGTTTTGTACGATTCATGAACATGGCAGAGAATCAAATGGATCGCAAGATTAAAGCCTTGTGAACTGACCGTGGACGTGAATATCTCTTTGACTTATTCAAAAAGTTATGTGATGAAAAATGTATAGTTAGGCAACTAACAGTACCGAGAACTCCACAACAAAATGGTGTTGCGGAAAGACGGAATCGTACCTTATTTGATATGGTCCGATCCATGATGGCGCAAGCTAATCTCCCAATTTCGTATTGGGGAGATGCGTTATTGACTGCAGCCTACATTTTAAACCGTGTACCATCGAAATCCGTTTCTACCATACCTTATGAATTTTGGACATGTCGAAAGCCTAACCTTAGTTATTTACACCCTTGGGATTGCGCAGCCTATGTTCTAAATAACTCTCATAAGTATGGAAAGTTGGGTCCTATAGGGTAGAAATGTATCTTTATAAGATATTGTGAAACCTCTAAGGTCTATATATTCATAGGAGAAAGAGAAGATGGTACGGTAATGTAAATCGAAATTAGAGATGTGACATTCATAGAGAACGAATTTTCTAAACAAGACGAGATAGATAAGAAATTTCTCATAGACGTAGAGGAAGATCCTGAGTTGACGGCTCAAGCGGATCAACCAGTTGAAGAGTTAGTCTCCTCTATCCCACAGCTTGATCCGAGTGGGAGAGATTCACAACCGTCAACTGAGGATCAACCTGAAGGTTCTTTTCGACGAAGTACTAAAAAACTTGTTCCGCGCCGACATTTTGAAATCGAAGGGCTGAATGAACATGGACCACATGAGGTCAACATAGTAAGTCTGGAAGATGAACTTGAGCCAAAATCTATCAAATAAGCTCTCTTGTCCCATGCTAAGGAAGAATGGATTAAGGCAATTGAGGAAGAGTGAGGGTCCATGCAGAAAAATTAAGTCTGAGATTTGGTTGATCTCCCGCCAGACCGTAAGGCAATTGGGAACAAATGGGTTCTCAAAATTAAATGTGACGATGATGGATCAATTGAGAGATATAAAGACCATCTAGTGGCGAAAGGTTTCACCCAATCTGCGGGTGTTGACTATGAAGAAACTTTTGCACAAGTTGTAAGATTTGCTTCAATTCGCCTAATATTGACTATAGTCGCACATATGGACTTAGAATTAACATCAAATGGATGTAAAAATCGCATTTCTCAATGGAGAACTAGATGAGAAAATTTACGTGGAGCAACCTCAAGGCTTCATTGTAAAAGGAGAAGAGCGCAAAGTTTGCAAGCTGCGCTGGTCCATTTATGGACTCAAACAATTATCTTGACAGTAGTATCTGAAATTTCATCAGTCAATCATTTCGTACGATTTTAATATGATTGATGAAGATCACTGTGTGTATGTTCATAAGTTCGAAGATAATTTTGCTATCCTGACGTTATATGTCGACGACATTCTAATAGCTGGGAATAATAAAGACTATGTCATTACCATTAAGCAATGGTTGTCCTCCATGTTTGAGATGAAGGACATAGGTGAAGCAGCATACATATTGGGTGTGAAAATCCAACACGATCGTTCCAAACGTCTCCTTTGCCTTGTCGCATGAATCATATATAAAAAAAGTTTTGGAATGATTCTGCATAGATGGTTGTAAACTCATTGACACTCCTATTATGAAAGGCGAGGTTTTAAGCTTGAACATGTGCCCAAAAACTCCAGAGGAACAAAAGGAAATGTCCAATATTCCTTATGCGAGTATGGTCGGCAGTCTGATGTACGCTATGATGTGTACTCGGCCGGACATATATTTTGTCGTGGGTCTAGTTAGTCGATATCAGGACGCCAACATTGGAAGGCGGAGAAGAGAATCATGAGATACCTCAAGGGTACTGCAGATCTTGCACTGTGCTATCATGGAGGAAGTCTACAACTTGTTGGATTCACCGATGTCAATTGGGCTAGTGACTTTGATGAACGTAAATCCATCTTCGGATACACTTTCTTGCTCAGCAATGGTGCTATTACTTGGAGTAGCAAGAAACAAGATTGTGTGGCACTGTCAATTATGGAGGCTGAATTCATAGCTTGTTCAGTGGCAGTATAAGATGCCTTATGACTTAAGAGATTCCTTCAAAACATGAGGATTTTTGATAATGCAATGAAGGAAATGATTCTTCACTGTGACAATCAAGCAGCCATAGCTTATGTGAAGGACGAGAAATACTATTGCAAAGGAAAGCATATCGACACAAAGTACAAATTTGTACGAAATCAAGAAGTCAAAAAGGATATTTTAGTTAAATACATATCAACGCACAAAATGGTTGCTGATTCGTTCACCAAGCCATTGCCAAGAGAGGCATTCTTAAGACATGTAAATGCTTTAAAGCTGCGTAGATTATAAATGTAATGATGTACTCAAATTTTTCAATGAATAAAAGATTATTTTTCTTAATAAATTCATTGTTGTGAAGTTTATTATGCATGTGAAAAGTATGTCGATCAGGTCTAGATTTGTTCACTCACACGAACAAATGTTTCCGGCGCTCACGAAGATAGCGAGCGAAATGAACTATGTGAGTCATAGTGTGATTTAACATGGGTTTTGGTAACTCATTGTCGCCTGATTTAGAGAGAGAGGCCAAATGCGAGATTCAAATTTGTCGCTATTGATTAGCGAGCAATTTGAAAACTCGAGTCAGGCGCTAAAGGTTAGCGACTGGACTTAAGTCTGTGCGGTGTGTAATTAAACAGAGCTAGACATACGCTCCTTCAGTGGGAGACTCCACCGCAGTACTTGTGTTTAGTACCAAGTATGCAAAGTCAACCTAGAGAGACATAATGAATTGATTAGTTCAATTGTCATCATGGTGTGAGTCTCTGACAGATATTTCATTTGCACGTGCCCTTAGACTCTTGACTATGTCTTAAGGAAAGGAATTAGTGCTTGCTACTTTAGCATGATACTCAAAGGTGAAAAGTAAAGTAGTCTGACGAGCCATGTCTAGGAAAGCAGCTAGTTCACTACTAAAAGACATGAGGGCGAGAGAAAGAACTGTTATGAGCTGCATAAAACTTTCGCATACAATTAACCAACTATTTTTTTTTAAAATAGTGTATGTGAAATATAGTTACCGCGGAGTAAGATATGTGTTGTCTTAGCTATGCTGCAAGACAGATCTAGGACATAACGAATTATATTATTTGAGCATTTGTTGGCTCATATATAAGCTATCATGAATCTCTAACGGGCATAACATACGCTCTAAAGATAGTTGAGCGATTGAACATAAACAGGTATCTTTCTAGCTCCTATAAAAAAGCGTGCTTGTACTCGTGGGTCGCACGGCACATTTACAAATTCTGGATAAACGAAAATACAATGCCTAATGTGGGCAAGTGGGAGATTGTTGGAATAGTGCCCTTTTGGGCACATGGGCCGCACATACGCGCGGCCCATTAGGACGAAGTGCATGCCTGCGCAGACACATCATCATACGCGTGATGGACGTGTGTGATGCGTTCTGTCTAACTTGTCACCCAAGTCTCCCCATCCTATAAAAGGAGATCCATAGCATAGGTCCCAAACACACTTTCGCAGAGGTTCGTCCAGAGTACTTGTGTTGTGGCAAAGAGTTTCGTTCCCCAGAGGTTCGGTTCTCGATCCCGATGTGCAAGTGCGTTCATCAAGAGTTCGTGAAAAGTCCCGATGATCCGCTTCCGCTGCAAGAGGTATTCCGCAACCTCTAGAATTTATATCTGTTATAAATTTCAACAACATTGGTTTTCAATAGAGCAAAAATGATCACACTCTCTTTACCCAATCACATAGTTCTGAATTTATATCCCTTCTCATATATGTTGATGACATCTTAGTAGCCAGCAATAGTTTGAATTTAATTGCTTTTACAAAGAACTCCCTGCAGCAACATATAAAAATGAAAGACTTGGGAGAGGTGAAATTCTTTTTAAGAATGGAGATTCTTCGTTCTTCTTCTGGTATTCTTTTAACTCAAAAGAAATACACTTTGAGTTTATTATCAGACTTACGACTTTCTGCTGCAAAGTCTGTAGGCACTCCTATGGAACAAAACCTAAAGCTCACAACTATTGAATATGATAAGTACTTTCCACCACCTACTCAGGATAAACTTCTTGCTTCTCTTTTGTCCTTTCAGCGGCTAGTGGGTAGATTGATTTATCTCACCCACACTAGACCTGACATCACTTTTGCAGTTCGTTATCTCAGTCAATTTATGCATGCCCCAAAGGATTCACATCTTCATGCTGCAATGAGAGTAGTGCACTACCTCAAATCTGCTCCTGGTCGAGGATTGTTTTTTTCTTCTGAATCTGATACACAAGTTTTCGCATTTGCATATGCAGATTGGGCATCTTGTGTCCTTACTCGTAGATCCATTTCTGCCTTTTGCATCAAGGTTGGAAACTCACTGATTTCATGAAAATCAAAGAAACAGACAATTGTAGCAAAATCTTCTACAGAAGCAGAATATCGCAGCCTAGCCTTGGTAGTTGCAGAATTGATATGGTTAGATCGTGTATATGCTGAATTGAAGACTCCTTTGCAACGCCCTTTTTCTATTTTTACTGACAGTCAGGCAGCTTTATAAATGGTGGAAAATCTTGTTTTCCATGACGAATCAAACACATAGATGTGGATTGCCATTTCATTCGTGACAAATCTCTTGTGTAACTGATCAAACTTCAACATGTCTCAACTAAGGATCAACTCGCGGACCTGCTTACGAAATCCCTTAATCGTTTTCAGCACGATTATCTTCTTTCCAAGTTGGGTGTGTTTGATCTTTTCAAACCCCCAACTTGAGAGGGAGTGTTGTCGTGTTTTAATATTTGAAGTCATTGTAATAGTCGTTAGATGCTCGGGTGTCGACAATTATTTGTTTATAACGGTACCACTTTATATCAATTTGTTTCATATATCTCTTTTGTACAGTATAAAACGTAGAAGAGCCGAGTTATATTTGAGTTTGTTTTAGATCAAAAATAAGATTCATGAGGCTTTGCTCCCAATCTCTTGCTGTACTCTCTCATTCTCTTAAGAATTTCTCAACATGCACCCCTTTTATTTTACTTTTTTTTGTTTTATTTTTAATATATATTATTTTATTTTTAAAAAAAAATAGAAGGGTAGTTTAGTTTTTTAATAAATAGAAAATTTTGAAAAAACGAAACAGCTTACGAAATTAGAGAGCTGGATTAAAGGAAATGTTTTTTTAAAGTAGATGTGCTACAGTTGCGAAATAAAAAAAATGGTGAATAAATTAGCGAGATACTTGGATATGAATTTAGACAAATATTTTTATTATCTTTAATTTTAATTTAATTGATAAAAACGTAACTATTTTCAATCCACGAATTATATGATGAATTGATGAGCTTAAAAACACCCAGTCTCCATCCAGTTAATCCCTTCCAAGCAATACGTAACAGGGACGAACGAGGAAAACGGAGTGATCAGGACCATAGAATGATGTCTTTGAACCAAACATAAGATCGTGTGAAATTGCGGACAAAGAATTAGATACAAAGAAGAGCCTTTGATCAAGAGAAATGCCTCAAGGTCGCTTGAACTACATGCTAACAGTTCTAAACACAAAACATCCTAGCAGTTCTCCCTGCGGGCATTATAAATTTTATTACAGACAGACCAAAACCTATTGACGCATCGGTAGAACACGAATGCTAAACCCTCCACCAGTTCACTCGCAACAGTAGAACACATCACATTAGACTGAAGCATGATAACCAAAGGGCCTAATAGAGATCACTTTCCTTGTGAGTGTGGATTACACAGTCTGATTTTGGGTAGGCGACGCAGGTAAGGACGTATCCCTTCCCCATCTGATTATCATCAAGGAAAGAACCATCGGACTGATCGACAGAACCGGCGACCATCTGACCAGCACAAGTGGAGCAGGCACCGGCTCGGCATGAAAAAGGGAGCTCCACCCCGGCCTCCTCAGCTGCATCCAAGATGTATGTGTCGTCACTAGCCTCGAACTCGTTCTCCTCTCCGTTTGGTCCAATAAGCTTGACCTTGTACGCTGCCATAGCACAGGCCCTGAAGTGGTTGGATATCTTCAAGTTGGATGCTTTCGAGATGCTCCTGATTGAGCCGAGAGACGATGGGCTGCGACTGATCAACAAAGAGGAAGGACGAGTAGCGGTGCCGCATTTTGGCACACAGACTGATGCTAGAGTGACAGTAGACATTGCGTCACCTGAAGATATGGAAATGTGAATATTTAACAACTTAGTTGATGTGCGCACATACCAAACATATGACGGAAAAGAAAGGTCGACATAAAAAACCATTTTTAAATTTAGATCAAGAAACTAACAGAAATCCCATTGGCATCTACAATTTTATTAATTAGATGAACATGACCTACACAATGATATCATATGTTCTTTCCGTCCATGCATAAAATGGATGACCAAGAACACGAACTTCTCATTATACCAGATTAAGTTCTGGCTCATTATCCCTTTCAAAAAGAAAACTTCTCGCTCATTATAGATTCATGTGAACCAGATTGTACTTTTGGAAATCAGAACCCAGACCCACGTCACAGCAGATTAACTCAATTATAGGATATAGTGTAAAGTGAAAAGTTTTTCCTTTTTTTTGAGGAGAAAGTGAACAGATCCTAAATTATCTCATGATGTCAAGAGACAAGTTTTATTGTGAAAAGTGATTGTCCTACAGATGCAATATGAGTAACACACCAAATTTGTGCAAACGAGTTAGAAGAGAATGTACGTTTTAATGTTGTAGAAGTAGGTGCATTTCATTTTGTGCAAACTAGTTAGAAGAATATGTACGTTTTAATGCTGTAGAGGTTGGTGTATTTTATTTCCTTATTTGCAAACAAAAGTGGGGTATTATATATAGGAACAATTTTTTTTGAGAAGGAACAATTGCGGATAGGAATTCTTAGGAAACCAATTCGAGATAACTAGACATATATGCATCAGAGGCAGAAACCAAAACAGTTAAAGCCATCTTATTCTTATATAAATCCTACGCGATGACAAGATTGATATTTATAACAACATGATAAATCCAAGCACTAGCTCCTAAAAATTCTGCCGGAGCTCTACCAAACAATAGGGCGCTCCTTCGTCAACCAAGAAAGAATAAAAGGTTTTTACAGGGTCAGAAATAAGATATGCAGGCCCTAAAACTTGACAAATACTCGGTTCACAAGTACACCACTGTCAATCTTTGACTACAGAAAAAAAAAACAAAGTCATTTGGTTCATAAGTGGAGTCCTGATGCTATGCACGCAAGCTAACCAAAACACATTTCTTCTTGCCCAATTTACACATATTGACTGCTTGGATTGTGGGAAAAAAACACTGAATCGCAACTGAACGTTGTGTTCGAAATCACAAAAGAGCAATAACGCGAATCTCCAATCTGGAGATATCGAGAACGCTGCTTTGCAGTAGACAACTCCCTACCTAGCACGAATTAGCACTCGAAACAGGTTTCAAGAGCTCAACACACAGTGCCGATTCAGCACCAATTGAAACAGGGTTCAAGAGCTCATCTACGTATCCAAGAGAAAAAGAAGACCCAATTTAAAAAGCGCCCCGTGCTCAAAAATCGCGAAATGAACGAACTCTACGGCGACCAAAATCTAACAAGGAGAAAGGAGAGCAAAAGAAAACACGAAAAATATCGGAAAACGAACCTTATGGAATCGATCGAAATCCAACACCTCGGGGAAATCCTTGTGCGGTCGACGGAGACGACGAGGACGACGGGAGAGGCGCGTGCCCTAAGCCTAGGCTGGGCGAAGAGGTGTGAGACGAATTTATCTGGCAAATTGCTCAGATGTGGCAGCTCCCAATTGGCTAATAATATATCATTTTTTCGATAAGCTAAAAATATATCATTTGATAAATTTAGGAAAACTGGCCCAACTAAAAATGAAAGGTCGGTGAATTAACTGACGATTTTACCCTTCGAAGATATCTTTATTTCCGTATATAAGAGAGTATTCTCTCTGATATTTGATGATTTATATCAGGGTAATGTAGTCTATTAAGTTCTACGGCTGGGAAATGTTCTTTCGGTGGGCAGAGGGGACGGATCTTTTCACGAGTTCTTTTGAACTGATGATGACGCAACGTCCCTGCTGGCAGTGCAACTCGTGGGCCACGTAGGTGGAAAGTTGAGGCACGATTAATTAATAAGAGTTTAATCATTAATGTATATCAAACAATTTAAGCATATTTTTTATTATCTTTAAGAAGGAAATAAGGAGCCTTTAGCCCCAAGGTGTGTCCCACCATTGATATAGGAATTGATGGTCGGATGAAAAGCGCGCAATTCACACGCGAACCACATCATGCCTCGTCTGGTCCTTCTCATTCGGTCTGATCCATTATCTTTCCCACCTATTTCGTGAAAAAAACCCAATCCCGTCCAACCTTCCCTTTTTCTTGATAAAAAATACGATGCCTCTCGACCGACCTCTGCCGACTCTACATCTCCTTTTCCTCGGATACATTCGCCCTCTTGCCTCTCGTCAGTGCCTTCCTTCTGTCGATGTCGCCTCTCCCCTTTTTCGGACACCTTCGCCCTTTCGTCGACACCTTCCTACTACCGACGCCTCCTCTTCCCTTTCTCGGATGCCTTCGCCCTCTCACTGACGCTTTATTGTTGTTGACGCTGCTCTCTCCTTTTCTGAACGCCTTCGACGTCAATCCCCCAACTTGATCGGAACTTGTTGTGACCATGACGCATGGCTTCTCGTGGCCTGCTGCCAAAATCATCTTGCCGAAAGCCCCGATGTTGCCTCTGAAGCAGTGTTGTCAAGGCGGGACCAGACCAGCCGGACAGATTAGTCCGACCGCTGACCGATCACAAATGCAACCCACTTGGAGCCTCAAAATCAGACCTTCATTTGGCCCAGATTGAACCGGTCAAAAATCAGTCAAATACCAATCAAAACCAGCAAAAATCGGGTTGAACCGCATTTTTGGACCAGCGAAAATTTTTTTTATTATTTTTTTGTTATGAGATGATTTGATAAAAATTATTACTATAAATTTGAAAAATATTTAAAAATAAACTTTCTCCGTAAACATTGATATTGGTCCATTAGTTCTCTCCTTCATTTATAGTTGTTCATCTACACTAATTTTACTACTATTAGCAATGTGTGACTAACTTTGTACACTCACTTATTCGTTCTCTCTTCATTTGGTCTTCAATTTATTAAACTTTGAGCTTTAACTCATGATCTTATTTCTTTTTTAATATCATAAATATATATTATAATATAAATTAATTATATATTTATTATATTAATATAATATTTATCATATTAGATAAATTAATTATGAATGAATAGTGCACACTTCTTTATTATATGTATAATATACAACAATACTATAATATACTTAGTATAGTATAATATTATATATACACAACTTTAAATTTATTTAATTTAGTATATAATAAGTCAAATTAAATAGTTAACTACTCATTATACCATATATTTTATAGAATATACAATCTTGTCATAATATTTTGAAAAAATATGTAATTTTTGCTTCTAACATATAAAATAAAGATATGAAACACATAAAAAAATAATCAATAGAAAAATTGTATGTAATAATCAAATTCATAACATTTTAATTTATTAAGTGTATAATAATTTTAAAATCAAATCTTAAAATTAATTATAAACTTATTATTTATTATTTATGATTGTTATTTTTTCTTTTTTATAATGCATTTTGATGTCATATATATACTTATATAATCGAAATATCATAGTTTAATTTACTATATCATATTAAATATAATATTTTATTACTATCCGGTCCGACCGACCGGTCTGACCTGAAACGGACACTTATCCGGATCATCATCCGGTCCAATCCTAACAACATTGCTCCGAAGACTCTTCGCCTTCACCTTCGTCGCTGCTTGGACGCTCTTCACCTTCGTTGCTGCCCAAACGGACATTGTTTTTGTAATGAAAGATCTAAAGTGTAAAAAAATTCCGCATTTTCTTCAAAGTAGATTCAGTGATTGAAAGTATGAAAGATCCCAAGATTTAAGAGTTTCACAAATTCTTTGCAATGTGATTGATCTTTCATTTGTTTGGGCGGAGTACAAACCTCACTGATTGAGAACATCCTGAATCCATTAATTTGAATGTTCAGCTTCTTTTCATCTTCAACATGAGCATTTAGCAGATTTGTAGTATCTCTTGCTCTTTTTTAGAATGTAATCTTGGTCTTTTTTTCTATATATCTTAGGGTGACGGTGAGTTTGAACATTTGCAGCTTGAATGAAAAACGATGCCAATATTGCTATTTGAAAACTAGTATCACCCGAGTGTCTTCTTTGCATGTGAAGGATGATAAATAAAGGACGATTAAGCTTTGAACATTACCAAAAAAAGTAAAAGGAATTTATTTCTTGATACTTCAAAAGTACATACACCATCCCTCCTTCACTGCAACAAATAAGAGAAGCATGAGTAAAAGAAAACTATTGATCTAAAGAAGCTTTCACGGATAAATAAATCACGAAAAAAATGTTTCAGAATTTCATAGTCAGGTCTAAAATGTTCATCACACAAGGCATGAGCAGTAATGGAAGTAAGAGAGTGAGCGAGAGAGAGAAAGAGAGCAATAATGGAAGCAAGACGGGAGCAGTGGCATCTTCGGCGTCTTGAGCAGAGGCGACGGGGGCAGCGGTGGCCTCAAAGTCTTGAGTAGAGGCGATAGGGGCGGGGGTTGTAGGATCTCAAAGGGCACCAAGAGGGGGATGAATTGATGTTTAATTCAAAAATATTTTCTCTCGTTTAAGAGGTAAGATTTGGAACATCTTTTACATAGAAGCTCTCACAATCTTTCTGAAAAATAATTTCTCTCTTTACAATAGAACACTCACAATAAGAAAAGAAAGAAAGAAAGAAAGCTCTAAATGATAACTTCAAGAGAAATTATCTTCTTTTGATTTCTTGAGTTTTACTTAAATGCTTAGATGTATGCACTTCCTTCTAGTTTTGACACTCCTTTTATAGGCTTCTGCAAGTGAGAAAGTCGTTCAAAAATCATTCCACAAGTTTTTTCTTCAAATTTGATCGTTACTATTCATCTGACTCGGAGGCCGATCAACCGTACACTTTCTTTTACGAAAAATGTGATCGTTGGTGAATTATGCACTGTCGGTCGACCTATGCTTTGGAGCGGTCGATCGATACATCAACCGGTACAATCTCGACATTCTGCTTTTTGAAATTGAGTATTTTTTGCATTGACCAGTCGACCTGTATTCTGGACAGGTCGACCTGTGTTCTGGACCGGTCGACCGGTCTTCCAGCCGACAGGTCAATCGTCCTGCACTATTTTATGCATAACTTTTTGCACGGTTATCCAAATGAGATGATTTTTTATTATATAAAAAGCTAATAGAATTCTCTACAATTTTGATATTTATCATTAATCCAAAATATAATAGGATCATAGTTAATTATTTAATCAAAGTGTAGTGCATAAAGTTATCCCTTTTTCTTTAAACTTTTTCAGCATTTTAACTTTAATCTTTCGCGATTTGTATCATCAAAATATAATTTTATATGTCATTAAAACTTAAATCCAACAGGGGCATCCTCAACGTCTTGAGCAGAGGCGATGGGGGCTGGGGTGTTCTCGACGTCTTGAGCAGAGATGAGATCAAACAGCAAGGGATTCCGACGAAAAGTGAGGAAAAGCGAGAGATATGGGGAAAAGAAGGGCAGCACGAAGAGAAAAAGTTGGCGAGACTAGCGGTGTCCTCGAAGTACTGAGCATAGGCGAGGTTGCTGTGATCCACTGGGACGGCAAAGGCAAATCTCAAAGGTTTGAGCAGACGCTAGGGCAAAAGGCCTGGATATGGAAGACGAGGGGTATGGAGAAAAGGAGATGTTGGGTGGGATGTGAAAAAAATTGATCCACAAATCGAAAAAATCCCTTGGATCGAATTTAGACCTCCCGTGGACCGGCATCCCTTTCATTTTTTGCGCAATTTGAATCCTACCATCAATCGTCGGATCGATGGCAGGCCACATGCTCCTTATTCTCATTTAAGAATAAACAATAATAATAAAATATTGTATAACATAAAAATTATAAAAAATAATTATATCTATTACCAAAGATAATAATGTAGATAAGTTTGTAAATTTTAGGGTTATTTCCATAAACCTCTCCTAAACTATTACGATTTTCTACATCTAACTCCAAACTACGAACTTATTTTTTTGGATCCTTAAATTATCGCGACTTTTTCAGTTTAGTCCTCCTGTCACTTTTGTTACCTCTTTCGTTAGTTTTACCTTTTTTTCAACAACAATAACAACAAAGCCTTATCCCACTAGGTGGGGTCGGCTACATGGATCATACGACGCCTCGTTGATTCATGTTCATAAGATTCGACAGGATTTTATGCTGGCTGTCGGGGCCTAACACAACCCTCCTCCTTTATCCGGGCTTGGGACCGGCTATAAAATATAGGCGGAGTTAGTTTTACCTTTTTTTCATTTATCAAAAAACTAAATTATCCCTCCCTCCAGAAAAATATGAAATAACAAATATAAAAAATAAAAAATTATTGTAAGGATTAAAGTGGTAAACAAAAAATTATCATTTATGAAAAAGACTAAATTATCTTCCACCTGATTTTTTTCTTTTTTTATTTTTTCTATTTACTGTTTGACATATTATGGAGGGAGGGGTAATTTAGTCTTTTCATAAATGAGAAAAATCAAAAGTAACGAGGGACAAAAAAAAATAAGTTCGTAATTTGAGGTTAGATGCGAAAAATCGTGATAGTTTATGAGAGGTTTATGGAAATAAACCTATTATAAAATGATGAATATAATTATTATGCATGATTTTAATTATATTTTTATAATGATTAATGATCTAAATTATTAATAAAAAATATATCGAAAAAACAAAGAAATATACGTATAAAATCGTGACCTAATTGATAATACACTTGCGAATTTGTAACATGTAACTTTTAATTTTGAATCAACAAATCAATTTGATAATAAATACAAGTATTATTTTTTTTTTCAAATTTTCGATCTTGATCATAAATACAAGTATTCCACGGTACTTTGTAGATTATATTTCGATGATATTTCAAGGAGCCGTTGATGACAAAATTTAAAGGAAAAAAACTCATTATAGGGATATTTCATCTTCTTATAGTTGAATTTAGGACTATTAGTGCATTATAAATGATGGATCTGAAAATGACATCGTGATACTAATAATACATAAGTTTTAACGTTGAGAATGACATTTGAGTATGTGAATATGTGAGAATGGAATATATTGAATCTTTATTGAAAAAGACCAAGGGATATTGGCCTCAACCCAATCAATAATCATTGCATTGCTTTCACGATCGAATGGAGTATAAATTTGAAAAAAAAAATACTTCAATTCAACTCGATTAACTATTAATTTATTATCAATCATTTTATTCAATTATCATCACTTTTTCTTTATTTTTTTCTTTTATCGTCGATTCAACTCGATTAACTATTATTTGTCTTTATTTGCAAAATAGGCCGCTGATAGATTGTGGGATTCAGGATAAGTTGATAGAATTAGAGCCATAAAAATGGTTTTGCACGATCGGGTGGGCAGAATTAAAGATTGTAAAATCAAAGCAAAAAGTGGGAAAAAACTTGACAGCTGTGGGATTTGAACCCACGCCCTTTCGGACCAGAGCCTAAATCTGGCGCCTTAGACCACTCGGCCAAACTGTCTTGGTTGTTGAATGCTGGGAAACATTATATAAGCCTTATCTGATTTCACTTATTTTGTAGATAATTGTGATATGATAAGATTAAAGAATAATATCATATTAGTCAATAATAATGAATTTAAATTTTTATTCTACCACTGTCAATACGTGGCAATCGAAAAGAAAAAAAAACTATTTTCATTCATTCTCTCATATAACATTGAACAATTGAGGATGAAGAATAACTATGGAACTATTCCTTTTTTTCCCTTCTTAGCTTAATTGCAATGTTTCATTATTTCCATATGGAAATGTAGTGTTCAATTATTCGGTACTTATTACTTTAAATCCTTTTTTTTTAAACAAGCATGGTGCCTGCGTCTGCATGCAATAAATCAATCACATAATTAATGAAAAAATATTTAGTCTTTTTTATCTCTTTCTTAAACGAGTTTAAACAAGTGGAAAATGGGAAATAAACATTTTCATCAAAATATGTTGAGCTTTGAGTAAAGATTGATCAATGACATGTTTTTATGATGATGACTTCAGAATCCACCAATTAAATATAACAATCCACACCCAAATTAATTTAGTATGGAAAGCATGCAACGTTGAAGAATATTGTTGTATGAGAAAACTTGAATGAGGAGTGTTGGACGAATGCGCCATTAATGGGCCTTTGAAGTGGACGGTTGTACAACTACACAAGCTGGAGTTATGTGAACTAATGTAACCAATGTTGTAAGATTCAGACCGGACGTCGACTCGAATAAGTCTCCGGGTCAGGTTGGACCGGTCGAACCGATTAACTCGGACGGTCGGACTGAATATTAATAAAATAATATAAAAAGATAAATTGTAATACTTATATATTCTTATCAATAATTAATATATTTCTACAACAAAGTACATATGATTAAATCATTTTAATTAAAATTAAAAAATCAAATGTGACATATTTAACTATTGATATGAGTTTTATGTGATTCTAATATATTCAATTACAATTTACAAATTCATTTTCTCAAATTTAACTTTACTTAAACTAGAAAGATTATTGTAGTTTCTATTTTTTAATTTAATTAGGTAACTAATCTTTTCATATTTAATTTTTGACATTTAAAATATTATAAAATTTCTTATCAAACAAAATAATTGTATAAATGACTGATGATAACCATTGTATAATATAAAATAACTTAGCATTCAGATAAATAAATATAGCACAGTGGTATATACACATAAGTTGGTTTCAAGAGGTCTTGGGTTCAAAACCCAGTGTCCACATTATTTCAAGATATTTCCAATTTTTGGACTGACCAGTTCTTGCAAAACCGCCGGTTCAACGGTTCAATCCGGTTTTAGACGGGTTTTGACCGGTTCGAAGCGGTCTGAATCTCAATCCGGTTTTGGGATCGAACCAAACCCGCCCAGAGTGACGGTTGGACCGGTCGGACCGGCCGGTCCGATCCGGTCCAAACGGCCGGTCCGACCGGTCCAAACAACCATGAATGTAACCACAAGCCTACTTATGTATAAAAGGTAAGTGGAACTACCGTAATGGTTTGCAAAAGTGTTGTTGAGGGTAAATTACACAAATCATTCTTGTTATAATGGTGTTGACGTCACACAATAAAAAATAATAAAATATTAAAAAATAATTAAAACTATTGTAAAAAATAATTAAAAATAAGAAAACTAAGGCCGATGTGACGGGGGTCGGTACCCTCTATGCGAGCTCATACAAGGGGCGTCACCCCCCCTCTTCTTCCTCGCGTGCGGTGAGGAAGAAGGGGGCCGACGCTCCATGTGCGAGCTCGCCGGTGGGGTGCCGGCCCCTGCGAGATGCACATTGACGAGTTCGTACGTCTGTATAATTTTTTATTTTTATAATATTTTCTATTAATTTTTAATAGATCATGCCAGTAATATAACCAGTTATTACCATTCAAGAAGACAACGCGTGTAAGAAACATAAAGTTTGGGATTAATCTAGTTACAAATTGAAGTTGAGTAATCGATGAGATATTGACCTAAAGTTGGGGGAAGATCCGTGTAATTTACCCATGTTATTGACGATAATTTGTGAGTTGAATGAACTGACACTAGCCTGACGAACAATTGCTACGTCGATGTCATCCGAAATAAAATTGATTATGAATAAATGGTTCTATTCGTACATTATTATTATCTAGATGAAAAGTTTGAAACAACACAAAAAAGTCTTTGGTGATTCATCTTTTCACTGAGATATATTTTGATAATACTCATATTTTATTATTGTACTAATTCTTTTAATTGGTAAAAGAGGCAAAAAGAATTTTCTCATTTCAATTTTTTGTTTTGCGCCTTACAATCTAGGACCATAATGGAATAACGAAAAGTTTTTGTTATCATTTTCATACAAAAATCACTTAAAACTTGTGTACACTTAATTTTGTTTTTTTCTAATTTAAAACAAATATTGACTAAGAAAGCAATGCTACAATCATAAGAAAAAATATGAATGTTTTTTTTAATTGTAAGCCCAATGTTACTTTTATTGTAATAGATAAGTTCAAATTTTATGATATTTTCTAAATACTCTATAAGTAATCAAAGTAGTTATCCTTTTCATGAGTGATCAAATATGCATAATAAGTTGAGCAATTTGATGTTTGCTTTGTGTAATTGGTTAAATAAGAAGTTTACATATTAATACAGAGCGTCTTTGTTAAATGATGATGAAAAAAATAATGAGACACCTTATGAGCACGAATTTAATGGGCATGCTACCTACCAAAGTGGGTAGCATACTCTCTGTATGGATCCATCATATCATAGATCAATGGTGATTAAAAAATGTGCAGTTCACTATACATAAGCACGATTCAATTCTCGATCAGTGTAGTAAAGTGTCTGGTTCATCATAATCCTAACCCTCTTCGTCTACTCCCTTTGCCGATCGTCCGCCCATCATGCACCTCGCTGTTGTCACCACCTGAGCTCGCCTCGCTATAGTTGTCGCCTCGTCTCGCCATCGCTGTTACCTCCCCTTGCACCGTTGCGCCGGTGAAGCGCCTCGATCGCATCGTCGTCGCTCGAGCTCGTGTCATCGTCGCTCTGATGAAGAGAATAATGAGACATCATATAAGCACTGTTGATTCTTGTATTGCACTATAATGGAGATTGATTTATAGATAGACTTAATAAAATAAACTCATATTATAATGATGATAATAATAAGCAAAAGTCAATTTTCAATTATACCTTTCACATTATAAATGGCAATGTCTAGCTTAAGCTAAACCATATGAAATTGTCAATTATAAATTAAATTTGTGTATACTTAACTTCTTATACTAGTATATTGACAATAATCAAATATGTCATTTATTGCAAATAGTACGCCACTATTGTTTGATTAAAGGATGAACTAAGGAAAAACACATTAATTTTCAACATAACGTGATAATGTGAAGAAGATCATGTTGTTGAATATATGTAAGTATAAGATCTTACTAAGCCACGTGCGATTGACACTTATATATGTGCAATGTAATGTGAAAAAATATGTAACAAATAATTTGCTAACAAGTGCACTAGTCGTATCGAATAATAAAGTGTAAAGTAGAGTATCGATCTCACAATGAATTATTTAAATATATTTTGTCCTAATAATATACTATGAGAAGAAAAGAGTTTTGTGGTGCAAATAGAAATTTAAAGGTGCGGAAAGTAAATGATAGATAATTAAAATAAATTAGTGTTGAGACTTGAAAATAATGGATGATTAATGTAAAGATAAAAAAACATGTATAATACTATGTATCAATTGCGCTATAACAATAAATAATAACTTCGATCTCCATGATGGATTAGGAGTACCTAAGATAGCAATTAATTCAATACAAAGTGAATCGAACTATCTTAACTTCAATTCAAATGAATAATCGCAAATGACAAGTCAAATATACATTTTACAAAGAATTAAGATTCATAAAGATGTATTTCCTACACTATTATTCACCCAAAATTCTGAATAGAATAACAGATCGTACAAAATTCGGCACGAACGTCGAGTTACTGCACATGTGTTATATATATGCTTCGACTCAAAGGTAAAACATCAATAATCAAAGTAATATATTATTGCGATGAATAGAATCATGTTAGTTTTGTTGTGAAGTTAGTTAATTTCAATAATACGTATAGAGTATGTAAATCATGCACGAGATTATCAGTCATACGAATAATCGCCTCCGATGCTTAGTATATAACGAGTGAAGATGAAATGATTTTTATCCAAATATATGATCTAATAACGACTATGTGTAGTTTGATAAGAAAAGTGAGACCTCAGCGATGTTAATTTTCTTATAACTAGTGGGAGGATTTATGTTAGACGTGGGTAGGTGTCTGAATTAGAGACTGTGCAGTGTTTTGAGTTTATTACATATGTTTATTCAATAACAATAAATAATAACTTCGATCTCTATAATGGATTAGGAGTACTTAAGATAGCAATTAATTCAATACAAGTGAATTGAACTATCTTAACTTCAACTCAAACGAATAATTGGAAATGACAAGTCAATTATGCATTTTACAAAGAATTAATATTCATAAAGATGTATTTCATATACTATTATTCATCCACAATTCTGGATAGAATACAAATCATACAAAATTCGGCACAAACGTCGAGTTATTGCACATGTGCTATATATGCTTCAACTCAAAAGTAAAATATCGATAATCAAAGTAATATATTATTGTGATGAATAAAATTATGTTAGTTTTATTGTGAAGTTAGTTAATTTCAATAATACATATAGAGTATGTAAATCATGCATGAGATTATCAGTCATATGATAATCACCTCCGACGCTTAGTATATAACGAGTGGATATGAAATGATTTTGATCCAAATATATGATCTAATAATGCACTGATATGTTCAGGAGGATGACACGAGTTTATACATAACTATGTGTAGTCCGATAAGAAAATTCAGATGATACCTCATCGACGTTATTTTTCTTACGACTAGTGGGAGGATTTATGTCAGACATGGGTAGGTGTCTGAACTAGAGTCTGTGCAGTGTTATGAGTTTATGACATACATTTATTTAGCGAGGGTCTCCATCGCAATATTTAATTATGTATATAGTATGTTAAGTCGACTTTAAGACTTAACGAATAACTTATATTTTTTCACTAAAGTTGAGTTTATAAGTACCAAATAAGACTAGAAAATGCCCTTATACTCTTGACTATATTTGAGAGTAGTGTGTTACATTTTTATTTAAACGAGATACTCGGGGAAAATTATACAGATCGTTCCCATCTTTGACTCAATATCTCAACAATCTTCTAACTTCAATTTGTAACTAAATTATCTTTGAACTTTATTTTTCTTACACGCCTCGATCTCCTGATCAGCAATAGTCAGCTCCTTTATTATAATATTGATGCGGTACAATAAAAATTAATAAAAATATTATTAAAAATAGGACCGACGCCCCCTTTTCTCCATCGCTGCGTCGCGCGTAAGGGAGAAAGAGGGGGGGGGGGTCGTCGGCCCCTTATTTTTAATTTTTAATATTATTTTTAATATTTTTTATTGTGTCATGTCAGCATTGTAACCAAGGAATTAGTTATTGTCGATCAAGAGATGAGGCATGCAAAAAAGTTCGGGGAGAATCTAGTTACAAATTAAAGTTGAGAGATCATTTATTTACGACATACAAAATTGAGGGATGATTTATGCAATTTACTTCAAGATACTTAAAACTAAAATTGTATGCGGTCCGTCGAGCCACGACTATAAAATCAATTGACTTAAAATCGAAAAATATGGGGGTGAGGGAAAGATTCACTAGTGTCACATAGTATTTGAAATGTCATTAGTACCAAAGAGGTAAGCATACAAATATGAAGAACTAAAAATCGTGCACGATAAGACATATGTCACATAGAGTATGCATGCAAATTGTTTATATGATAAAATAAGTTACATAGATGTTTGAGTGACATGTATTATTAATAAATAATAATATTGGTTCACATGATAATTGAGCAGTTATACAATGTTGATAAGTTATAACATGAGGTTGCACATTAATTAAGCAGTTATGTGATCATAACTTTGTTTTTCAAAATTGATTAAATGCATCCCTAAGAAAGTCATGGTATAGTCTATCAAGTGGTTGATGAATTGTGTATCCCTAATATGTCGTAATTCTTCCTAAGTTGTAGATGTATTCTTGAGTTGCACGATACATCTATCAGAACGAATATTATTGAAATCACATATGAGTATGAGTCCATTAATAAGTGTGGGAGAATCTAGTTACAAATTAAAGTTGAGAGATCATTTATTTGCGACATACAAAATTGAGGACGATTTATGCAATTTACCTCGAGATACTCAAAGGTTAAAACTGTATGCGGTTCATCGAGCCACGACTATAAAAGTAATTGACTTAAGATCAAGATATGAGGGTGAGAGAAAGATTCACTAGTGTCACGTAGTATTTGAAATGTCAGTGGTACCAATTAGGTAAGCATACAAATACGAAGAACTAAAAATCATGCACGATAAGACATATGTCACATAGAGTATGCATGCAAGATGTTTCTAGGATGAAATAAGTTACATAGATGTTTGAGTGACTATGTATTATTAATAAATAATAATATTGGATCACATGATAATTGAGCAATTATACAATGTTGATAAGTTATAACATGAGGTCACACATTAATTAAGTAGTTATGTGATCATAACTTTTTTCTCAAAATTGATTAAATGCATTCCTAAGAAAGTCATAGTATAATTTATCATAGTCTATCAAGTGGTTGATGGATTATGTATACCTAAAATGTCATAATTCTTCCTAAGTTGTAGATATACTCTTGAGTCGCACGATACGTTTATCATAACGAATATTATTGAAATCACATATGAGTATGAGTCCATTAATACGAGTGGGAGATTGTTGAACAAATGTGCCTTTAATTGGCCTTTGAAGTGGCCACCTTATATATCAGGTAATTGGACCAACCGTGATGGTGTGCGAAAAGTGTTGTTCACGCTATTTTGTGAGTCCAATGAACTATCAATTGGCTGCTGAACAATTGCTATGACTTTGATGACATCCAAGATAAAAATGGATTGTGAATTCATATGTGATTATGATACCAATGATTAGTTAAAAAAAATGAAAAAAAACTTCTAACGATTTGTTATTCCACTGTGATGTATTTTGATAAATCCCTATTTCATTAATGTACCAATTTCATCAAAGTGAATTGGACAAAATTGATTTTAAAATCCATAGGCACACAATAACAATAGCAAGTGCATGATATGAAATAGTACTTATGTAAATCTCTCTCATAACTAGTACTTTTAAAATCGCGACAACCATTTCTCAATATAAATAAATAAACAACTAAAGGACGAGAACAAAGAGGATAAAATAAGATAAGATAATTTTTGAGAAGAAATATAGAACAATAATAAGAAAAAGAAGAGAACAAAGAGAAAAATAAATCAGAGTGGAATTTATATAAGAAGTTCATCATCCCTTTAGGAGCCCTAATCTTGATCATTTTAAGAGTTTAAATTAATTAGGAACATGATTATGATGTCTTAGTCTATCTTACATCATTTTAACTCCACCTAAAGCTCCCTCTTCCTTATCTTATATCATGATTGCGCTCTCTAATTCTCTCGCCACAATGACATTAATTGATCACGTGGGGAAAATGATTGGAGGAAAGGAAGAAAAGATATTGAATTCACTATTGCAAAGATATGTATGAAATTATATAGTCTCATTCTATATGTATGTCGATGATATTAAATTAGGATTACAAGGTTGTATCCGATCATTTATTTCATATATAATCATAATAATTAAGTAGTGATCTGTCACCCTTGTGCTACATTATATTATTTATCCTTTTCACATGAACTATTCCAACAAGCCCGAGTATGTCGATCTGACTATTACTCTAAATCTCATTGTCGATCATTGTTTCTCGTCGGCAATTGCCATGTTCTTAGCGCAAGGTCGGTCGATGCTTGTTTCTTGACTTCTTTTTATGATTCTCATATTTTTTTTCTTCGGGTGCTTCTTCAAGTTTCTTCTACTTCTTGGTCTTCACCGAGTTCTCCTCTTTTCTACATCGAAGATCACAGTTCGATTTTAGTCTACATAGTTTCATGTTCATTGGTTTCTTATTTTGCTCATCGGTTCTTTTCCGACGCTTCTTATCACACGTCGGATGTGTTTTTTCTTCATTCGAGTTGTCGAGGTTGGCAGACCTTATGTGTCTTCGATCGTCCTTTGTGTATTCGAGAGTTCTTTGTTTATTGATATGTTTTTTCTTGGAACCATCATCATTGTCTTCACATTGTTCTTTCCTATCTCTTTTTTGTTCTTTTTCTTTGTGTTTTGTGTTGTGTCACATGCAACTCGTCTCTTCCCATAGCTAATAACCTTCTTTATTTTTTCTCTCTTTCCCTTTTGCATTCCTTTACCACTCGTCGTCATCACAAGTAGTGGACTTGGCTTTGATCAACACGCCTTCAATAGAGATGTAGAGTTCTTTTCTAGCCATAGTTATAAGGTGCTTATAGTAGTGTCTCTGACATTGTAATCTTGGTTTTAATCCATCTTGTATTAGTTGGATTTTAGTATAAGTAAATTATTAGTTGATTGTGTGAGTGGATCTATTTTAATCCATTCTTTAGTTCGAATCAAAATCTTCTCTATAGTTTTTCCTTTTTTCTTCTCTGCATTTTTTCTCTTCTCTTCCGTTTTATCTTCTCTTCCTTTGACAACTTCCCTCCGACATTACAAGAGCTCGATCACATTTTTCGACAATTAATTAAAAAAAGATTTTCGTGTAATTATCGAGATGCAGAAGTGTGAACTTTGACTGCTATATTTCTCCACTTCTTAAAATAAAAGGAAATATAAAAATAATATCATGTGATTTTGAAATGTTTTTTATGCATAAAATGGAGAAGATCAAAAGTGTAAAAGGATAGATGCACAGTTGTCCGCCAGATCGAAATCCAACGCCCAAGAATGCGGGGTCGTCAAAACCCCTCGAGGCGACGCCCGGGATTGTCTACATATCACGAGATAGGGTTTCTTTTCTCACATCCTCCCGCCGCCGTCTCGCTTCCACTTCTCGCATCGGTGAGCAGCAACTCCTCCCATTTCCTTTCCTCTCTCAATTCGTCAATCTTCTTATCTTCTCCAATACGATCCCTGTTCGATAGTTTTTTTCTTTGCTCTGTTCGATCTCCTGCCTCTTTCTATCGTCAGATACCAGAGTTTTGCTAGACTCTCATTGTTTTTGGGTGAAAAATAAAAGATTCATCTTTTCTTCTGCTGATTTTTGCAGGAAGTCGTGAACGAGGAAAGAGCAACACGCTGCCGCGATGAGGTAACACAAAGTCACAATTTGTATATGATACGAGTGCTAGCAATGTTATGTGCGATGTTCTCAGTTTACAATGTTTTTGAACGTGTTCCTTAAGTGGTTTAATCATTGTATTATACGCTACAACATGTGATGCCTATTTAAATGGTACATTTTTTTCTTTTGACGGAACAATTGAAAACTTGAAGTTTACATTCGATATTTTTGCTTGAAATTATGTGGCGTCTGTCTGTTATTAGCATAACTCTATTGTCTCATAGAAATGATATGTTCGATGTCTATTTTCTGTTAATTAATTGCATATTTTTTTACGCCAATAGCATGATTAAGACGGAAGTAGATTGATTATTATGTTCGAATATTTTGTGATGGCAGCAAGCTACAGAGCGACACTCTTAGGGAGGCCATCTCCCAGATTGTTGGGGATGCCAAGGAGAAGAAACGCAACTTCACAGAGACCGTCGAACTTCAGATTGGGCTGAAAAATTATGATCCTCAGAAAGACAAGCGATTCAGCGGCACTGTCAAACTGCCACACATTCCTCGTCCCAAAATGAAGATCTGCATGCTTGGAGATGCTCAGCATGTTGAGGAGGTATTCAACAATAATATAATTTTTTATGATTACTTTAACTTTTAGTTTGTGACTTTTGATATTCACTAGTATCTATTGTGATAATAGTTCAAACTCATAGTTTCGGAGTGTGCTACCATATCTTGGAGTCTCAATGTAGTTGCATTTCTTTGATTCCTTAGTAGGGTGCCTTTTGCTTCCATTCCGGAAAAATATTGCGATATATAAATGCAAATGTTTTGGATATGAAATCCTTTTTTGTTTAATCTTTGTTCTTTTATGCAATCTGCAGGCTGAGAAAATAGGACTCGACTATATGGATGTTGAGGGATTGAAAAAGTTGAATAAAAATAAAAAACTTGTCAAAAAGCTTGCAAAGAAATATCACGCTTTCCTGGCATCCGAGGCCGTTATCAAACAGATCCCTCGTCTTCTTGGCCCTGGACTTAACAAAGCAGGTGTGTACTCTTGATCTGAGTTAACTCTTGATTGAACTTAACAAAGTAGGTGTGTACTCTTGATCCAACTTAACTCTTGATTGAATTGACGGTAGTTGGCGTAGTCTTGTTTTGATTTTCTGAAGTACTGTACTTCCATCTCACCCAAGCCATCATGCCTTGTTACTTTGTCTAGTATTTTCTCGTTCCTGTCATGTTTGCATCCTTAATCATGTTTTTGAATTGCAGGCAAATTCCCTGCTTTAGTGACTCATCAGGAATCTCTGGAGTCAAAGGTTAATGAGACAAAAGCCACAATCAAATTTCAGCTGAAGAAAGTTCTATGCATGGGAGTTGCTGTGGGCAACTGTGCAATGGAGGAGAAACAACTTTTTCAAAACATTCAAATGAGTGTGAACTTCCTTGTATCATTGCTGAAGAAAAACTGGCAGAACGTAAGCAGCAGCATGGATCATTTAGTATTTTTATACAAGTTTGTTACAACTTTCTAAGATTGTGTGCTGTACAATTCAATTCCTTTTTCTTTCTACAGGTGAGATGCTTGTACCTTAAAAGCACAATGGGAAAGCCAATTCGAGTTTTTTGAGCCGTCTTGCCCTATAAGATCTGAGCTGTTGCTGTCCGGTGTAACTGTAGGCGCTTTTTCTTTCCAGTTTTTGTAACTAACATATCACATAAGCACAATGAAGGGTTCAGAATGAAATCTATTGTTGTTGTTTGTCACCAAGATTTTGTTTTACTTTTCCAGAAGACCTTTGTTCAGTATATTCATTTTCTGCGTTAGTGATGCCAGTCAACCTAATTGGATCAACCGGGCTTATTTGGTTTCAGCGTATACTGGTAATTGGCGTTCTTCAAATTTTCCTTGCATAATGATCTGACAATTCTTTCTTGGACAAGCCTCTGTTTCGTAACTATTGATGCTACGTGACTTGTTCTATGTTTTTTATTTCGAGTGACTAGTTCCATGTTGTTACGTTATTACATTTTTATCCAGGCTTCCATTATCGAATTGTTTTTGCCATTAAATGTTAAGTTTATTATTTTCTTGGATCTCTCGAATTCGGTTTTGATTGGCTTGGAATTCTAAACGTAGAATCCTTTTGAGTACAAATCTTCTCGTAGATAATTCTCGCCATTTTTCTGACTACAGATTAAGGACGTTGATGAACGTAGTGCCCCTAGATTGCTAACACATTGACTTGAATGATCCTCAATTTAGGAGAATGAAGTGAAGGGAATTTAGGAGAATGAAGTGAATAGTTATTCATATTTGATTGATATCGAAAGAGAATGAATTTTAAGTGATTAATTTATTTAAATAATTTTATTTTTTTTATATATAATTATATGTTTAATTTATTTGATCAAAATTAAAAATACATATTTAATATTTTTTTTTCTCATTTTCATTTTGATTTAGAGGAAAAATAAAAATAAAACATTAGAGGAGAATGTAAGAGAAAGGAGGAGATTTTTCTTTTTTTTTTTTTTTTCAACTTAAATTTAATGAAACGAAGAAAATGGATTCACCTCTTTTTTATTCTCATTATTTACGTTTCTTTCAGACCCTTAAAAAGCTAGATTGGCTGAAGGAATTGGTCAATAATTATTACAAGATATAAAATTTAAATACTATTTCACGTAGTAGATATGCATTGCTTTCCTTCGCGTTGCATACCCAGTACATTGATCCCTTTTGTGACGTCAAAATCTACTTAGTCATTTTCTCAGCTATTCCGATGTAATTAGCCAAACAAAGGTTTTCAACTCCTTGCTGGATAGAACTCTTTCGCAAGGAGTTTCGTTCTCGGAAAAAAAAACAGGTAAAGATGCTTATGATGTCGGGATTTGTGCCGTGATTTATCTGCCATACCATCTTTCCTGTCCAGAGTGCAAGCCTTGGCAGACTTTGGATGATTTCTCATGTGCGTGAGAACCTTGCTACTGTCAACCGTTCACGGACATCAGATACTTTGACCGTGACCTTTTGTTACGTCAGCTTCGCCCATTTTACAACACGTTGGATAGAAACGAATTACAAGCAACTCCATATATATATTATAAAGTTTATGTATTGGTTACAGACAAACCACATTATTCCCCTTCCGTATGTGCAAAGTACAACTTAATTTTTTTGATGGATCTCATCATCATGATGGTAATCATTGATGACATCCCCAAAGATCGACCCTCTCTGGTTAAATTAAGCAGCTAAGCTGCTCTCTCAGATGAGCTCTCTCCGAGTCTGGGAGCCTCCGCTGCAGACATGAAATTACCACGGGCAAGTTTTGCACCGATGCAGCAACCTGACAGTCTTCCTTGCATTCGCCTGGGCCTGTTCAGCCATGGAATCCAGCAACTGCAAGCGAGAGCAAAGAAGCTTTTAATATTGAAAAAGCGAGAGAGACTCGAATGTTAAAATTTCAGCATTACAATCGCACAGCCAATGAACGTACCAGTTGCTTCCTCATTTGCATGGACCTTCTCTGCACAGAAGAACGAAGGAAGGGGTTCAATTGCAAAGTTCCAATCCATGGATGCCCCAATGTAAATTATGTGCCTCCCATCGGATCACCATAAATTCAGATGTGAGAAAAATATACCTGTTCTTCTCTCAACCGGGCGTTCTCTTCTTTCAACTGATTCAGCTCTGCCTCGAGCTCCACTGTGTATGCCTGCAGAGTTGTATAGATTTTATTTCACAGGAAAGATAGACCAACAACACAAACAATGAAATAGTACAAGCAAGAGTATTGCATGTAAGCTTACAGCTCTGTGTTAGTTGTTAATTCAATCGAGAGAGAGAGAGAGAGAGAGAGGACCTGCTTTCTGGCACGAGACCTGGCAGCGGATTCCCTGTTCTTGATCATCCTCCGTTGCCGCCTCTCGACCACCCTGTCAGCAGACCCATTCTCTGCCGAACGCTTCCTCCCGCCGATGCCCTGCGTGGCCACCACGACGCCTTCGGGCCCGTAAGACCCCGCGGCCACCGAATTGTCCACCTGACCTCCTCCCATCTCCGACGACCCGCCGGGGCTCACCGGAGACCCAGCCATCACAGCAGCAGCGTAGCCGTTCCCCATCCTCCCGCCGCTCCCGTAGCCGCTTCCCACAGGGAAGCCTCCCACCCCATTGGCCACCCCGGGGGGTCCCACGCCGTGGTGATGGTGGTGGTGGTGGTCCATGAAGGTGATGGCTGCCGGAATCTGGTAGCCGGCAATGGAGGGACCAACGGATTCCGGAGGCGGTTGGTGGGACGGCGGGACCCCGACGTACTGCTGCCCTTCCCGGACTACCCCGGCCTTGACGAGGAAATCCTCGAGCGTCATCTCGCCAAAAGTTGGCTGCCGAGGGACGCTCCCGGCATTACCACCGTTGCCACCTTCCTGCTGCGTGTTGAGTTGCTGGTGGGCCTGGTCATCGTGGTGAAGGTGCGCCCTGAAGGTAGTCTCGCGGTTGATCTCTGACCACACCTCGTCCACCGTCTTCCGGCAGAGCGGCTCCGGAACGGCAAGCGAGGACTGCCGCCTGAGCCCTCCGCCTGAGCCCGCGTCGCCATGTGGGAGATCTACGGCGGCAGGTGGCACTTCGGAGGTCGTCGCGCCTCCGGCCCCCGGGTTGACCTGTCCTTCTTCGGCGTTCCAGATGTTGGTGAGGAACTCATCCATGTTCATCGAGCCGAACGTCTTCCCTTGCTCGCACATCGTGTTCTGGATCTCGTCCATTGTCAGCGAGTAGATGGACGCCTGCCGCGGGAGCGGGACCTCCAGGTCGAGCATCCGGACGGCTCTCGGCGCCGCCTGCTGCTGCTGGCCGTGGTGGTGGAGGAGGAGGCTCTGATCGGGGTGGCGGTGCTCCGAGGTGACCTCGGTTTCGTCGGACGTTATGTTCCTGCTCTCCGACGGGGACGCCATGGCCATGGAGCTCGGCTTCGCTCCTCCAAACTCGAAGGTTTTTGGATGTCTGAAAGCAAGCAGAATTGTTTCTTTTCAGCAGTGAAGAAGAAGAAGAAGAAGAAGAAGAAGAAGAAGAAGGAGGAGGAGGTGTTAAAAAGACGGCCTTGCTGTTAGTTCCCATGCTGCCTCACCGCTATAAGGAGCCACTGAGAGAGGGCAGTGATAAATGGGCACACGCGGTCGTTGCCTTAATTGTTAAAATATAATATTTAGAAAGCTACGCAGAAATTATTTAAGAAAAAAAATAAGTACGTTGAACTCAATTTTATAACCTTTAATTAATTCGATTAATTCGGTATTGGAACGAATAGGACATGGATAAATTTTAATGACTCTGAAAATCGGACTACTATGTCAATAATCCTTGATTAAATTTGACCCCTCGTTCTTATTACATTAATATGTATTACGAAGGTTATCAAATTATTACTAAGCCTATCAAATTATGGCAAAATTAGTATTTTTAAAACAATATATTATGGAGGTTAAATATGGGAAACACACTGATATTTGGGTAATATTTGTTTCACCAAGAACATTAGTGCATAAGTTGCATGCACCCTCCCTCTCCGACCTTGTTGATGTGCACAAGACCCATATGATATGTTCATTCATAAAAGCTTCAATAATAGCGATATTCACAACTTGGTGACATTATTGACTAATGTGACACCTAAATAGGCAGCAAGCACAATAATGCACCCCAACCCAACTTGGAGAAGATTGGGAACACGAATTGACTCAGAGCCTACCATTTCTTTGCTGGATGCAATTTTTGACGACGGAAAACATATCATCGTTTGGCAGGTCGAATCATACACACAGCAAAGACTCGTCTCTGCGGATTTGGACCATGTCCACTTTCTAGTCTGCATGTGCGATGATATGGTGATGATGCCTTGTTCCTTTTTCTATGACTCGTATAGTTAGTTCAGTGCTTCTGAAGCAGAGAAAGTAGGTGAAACTTACAGCAACTAGAGCTGCTCAGCTCACCTTCCTCTCTTTTTGCAATCTACAAGCTACCAAAACATCACTTCCACCTTCTTTCTTCGCATTACAGAAAATTTTGATTCGTTTTCGTCGCAAATGCCATCTCAGAATGGCATCAGAGAGAGAGAGAGAGAGTGAGAGAGAGAGAGAGAGAGTTCTAATAAAAAGCATTTATGTTAAAAGTGGTTAGAGACAAAGGAGAAGAGGGGAAAAAAGGAGCAAGCTCCCAAGACCACCACCCAACCACATGAGAACGAAACAGGTCTTGCCGTTTCATTTCGTCTCTTCAAGCATTAAACTCGTGCAACTAACTACTGGACCTCTCTTTTCCTCTCTTTCTTATAAAAAAAATTACACAAATTTGGATGATGGAGTGGTGTAGAAATGTTGTCGTACCAATTGAGAACGACTTGAGCGCTATAAATTTACGCATGCAAAGACCTGAAAACTCTATCTAACCATGAACAAGAACAGAACAAATGCAGTACAAAACTGAAAACGAAACAAAAAACAGAGTAGACTTTTGAACCTGATGAAGGGCTCAAATACGTGCAGACGCCGGAAGAATCGCCGGCCCGAGCTGGACAGAGACGTGCGAACGCTCCTCCACTTCACGGAAACAGGGCACGCCGCAGGTTGCTCCCACTCTCACTCTCACTCTCGGAGACCATGCACACATGCATGCACCATTGACAGAGACCTCTCAGGAGCTCCACTATAGAAATCGAACCCAAATTTTAAACATGTAATAACAAGCATAAGGATTGAAGAGAGAGAAAATCCAGAAGCGAATAGCAGAGGAGGAAAAGGGAAGGAGAAGAGACCAACCATCCAGCCATACACCCAGCGACGTCGAGGCCTTCTGTTCTCCGCGCGCGCGCGCTCTCTCTCTCTCTCTCGCCTCTCTCTGGGCTCCCTTTTCTTCTTATCCCCCGTCCCTATTTTTTTTTTTAAATTTTCTTGTTTCTGAAAGAGGTGACATTATGTAAAAAAAAGTTCGTGAAAATGTAAATAAATTTGTGAATAATAACTAATAAGCAATAAAAAAGTTGTATTATCTTTTTTTTTTTCTCTTTTTTCTCACACGCACATAAATAGATATGCCAATTAATTTATTATGATTATACTATTATTACTATGATTATTATTGTTATTATTATTATATAATATGTCTCGAGGTTTTTTTTTCCCTCTTTTTTCTGAGTGCGACGTTTTGTTCGTGTCGGGAAGTGAATAAATATAAAACGGGTTGCGAGTATTTAAATGCAGCGGGTTCTGAGCCGGGACTCGGATTGGCTGACACGTGTTGCACACGTGTCGACAGGGGAGCCGTCACATACGACCGCAAAGAGAGAGCTCCCGAGCTTTGATCCCAATCCGTTTATTTTACGATATTACCCCCTCATCTATCAGATATTTTTATTATATATATACATATACTTTATTAGAGATGCACATTAAAAAACTCTCGCTTCCTATGCAATTTTGATTTAAATGTCTTTTAATTTAAAATTTTTAACCTTCTTTTTTACTTATTACATTTTTTCCCTTTGTATGCGCATTTTCTAATGTCTTCATTTTATCTAAAACTAATGGCTTAGGAGGTTTCGAGATGAACTTTTACATGCGGGAAAAAATATTTTATTTCTTATAGATCCATTGACCTCAAAATTTTAAGTTATAGAAAGTTGTTAATAATTTTTGGGTATTCTAAGAAGTCGAATTTTTTTTTGAATAGTATTAAATTCTTAAAACGAGGTTCAAAATTTTAAGTTAAGAAAATTTATTATAACTTTTAGATGATGATGATGATATTATTATTATTATTATTATTGAAGTGATAATAATATCACCCATAAATAATTACTCAATACCAAATGATATGGTACCAGTGGAAAATTCGTGTTGAAATAATTAATCAAGTTACAACTGGTTAGCAAGATTTACTTTAGAAAGTCGAGAGTTAGCAGGTTCAGATTTAATTTATGGAGTTATTATTTAATAATTTTACTCTAATTATGAATTAATCATGTACTAATAATCTTGTACAAGAACTGAATATATAAAAAAAAGTCGTGATGAAATAATTACGTGGATGCGTATTTCAAAGCTTCTATTTCAGGAGCTATTTTGTTTTCATGTAAAATACTTTTACCAAGCATGTAAAAATCTTTCTGAAGAATGCGAGAATCGGTGCATCAAGTAAAAATAAAAACAGTAAATTAAATAGAAATAATATAAGAAAGATGAAATATGACCGGAATCGAATTCAAAACAAGATGTGCGGCTGCTGCTCCAAAATATGATCAGATTGCTTAAAATTACTGATATTTTGGAACTGAATATTAATTTCTAATTAATTCAAATACACCTTTGGATTTTGAACCCTAACACTTCAATTCTCAATTTCACCTACCACTGAGATATCTGACATCGATATAACCTAATCATCGTAGAATGACTACGTAAATTTGTTTTTTTATTAAAAAAAGAGAAAAAAAAAGACCTCTAATTTTGGATTTTTTTCCGTGATGGTCATGAGCGCATTAGTAACCACCATGTATTAGGCCAAGTATAATGGGCCCTTATATTTAAGTCCACGTTAAGTAATTTTAATAGTAAGAACTCTTTCCGGTCGGCCTACAGTTAATAATGATGCACATTGTATGTATTGTCACGCTCATGTAAAATCTTATATGATGTTTGATTATTACCAAGATATCGATATATCTATATATAACATAAAATAACCAAAGTATATGAGTTTAATCATTTTACAATAATAGTTTAATAAAATTGCTAATCACACAAGCCGGTCATATATATGTAGACTAATAATAGGTCATGTCATATACAAACGAGCTAAGTTTGTTCAACCAAAACATCACGAGGCAAAATAAGGAGGCTAAAAGGATCAATATTTTAAGGGATTCTCGTACCTTCAGAGATGTGAATCCACTTATCAACGAATTTGATTATAAGTATTAAATCTAATAATTTAAGCACATTATTTATTTAGATAATCGATTAAAGCATCTAGAATACGTTCAACATCCATTCAGAGCAGAAAGTACTCTCGAGATGCATTAGTCTCATATTTTCAAGGGGTATTTTCTTAGATCTTTATTAAATTATCACGATTTTATACATGTAACCTTAATATACGAAATCATCATAGCGTCTTTCTAAATTATTTCACGATTTCCATTTTATTTCATCCATCAAATTCTATTAACTTTTCAATCAATTTCGATTTTTTTATTTATTAAATGATTGAACTACCATTATTTATCTTCTCTAATATTTAAAAATAATACAAAATAAAACACCCACTAGGAGGCATCACCCCCTACTTCGTGTCGTCCCCCAGGATCGAAAAAGATAGTTTAGTCATTTAATAAATAAAAAAATTAATATTGATGAGAAAGTTAACAGAATTTGACGAATGTAATAAAATAAAAATCATGAAATAATTTAAGGAGGCGCTATGATGATTTCATATATTAAGGTTAGATGTAAAAAATTACGATAGTTTAGGAGGTCTAAGAAAATAATCCTATTTTCAATGATAATACAAAATATAGAGATTAAATCTAATAGTAAAAATGTATTGAATTTAAGTTCATTTTAAAAACATAATAATAACGTTTCTTAAAATATTATTATCATGAAATTTTTTTAGTATTATAATCTTAAAAGAAATAAAACTTGACGGATCATCGGACTCGAAAGAAGAAGAGGTTCAGGTCATTATTTTTTTATAAGTAATGCATTCTATTCACAAGAAGGAAAAATTATTTATAAGTTATTGCATTGTGAATATTTATAGTATTTATGTAATGCCTCCAAAATCGTCCCTCTTTGCCACGTGGACAATCAGGTTGACCCCGGAAGCGCTACACTGCCTACTACACTACTGGCCTTGACCATTCAATAAAATAGCATACATGGCACCAATATAATAATAAATATAATAAGGGACTTTAATGCGAAATTTCAACAGTTAAAATATCAAAGGCATAGTTTCACCCATACATGTGATAACAAGATAATAAGCAGTTATAAATCTCAAGAAGTTCATTAAGCGGAAGGAATTTAATAAGTGGAATAGCGTGGTGTCTATGAATAACATGAAAATCATAACACTAAATTCAACTGAAGTAAGCTTGATGATAAAAATAGTCATATGCAGTCTCCTTCAAGCTCTGTGTCCTCCAACACATATTCAATTAGCATTCTCATCTGCAAAATTCCATTGCAGAAGAATCGAATACCCGTGAGCAAAAAACTCAGTACGATAGCAAAATAGACGGTGAAATAGAGATCAATGATAATCATGTAATCAATATCAAAGATGAACAATACTGTACTATAGTGGCAATGCATTGACTATAATAGATTAATACTTCATTCCTTGACAATAACAATATCTATACTTTATTCTTTACTATGACTATACTTTGTCTTTACTCTGCATTATCTCTATTATACCATGTTCCATGCTTTACTATATTATTTACTGCACCATACTTTACTTTACAATGTTCTCTGCTTTACTTTATAGTACTCTGCTTTACATTGCTTTACTGTGAGTTGTACTACGTCTTTTACATTATTATAATATCTTTAAAGTTTGTTGATAGATAGATCGGTCGACTGCCATGGTGAGGCCGGTCGACCGATCAATCGGGACTCGTATGAGTTTTGTACGCAGATCGGTCGACCGTTGATAAAATTGGTCGACCGGTCCCTGCGATAAAATAGGGCCGCCAGACTTCTTCCCCATTTCCGGCGGCCTTCCGGCCATAGAATGACGCCGACAACAATACGAAAAACATAGGTAATCATTTCAGGATTATAATGAACTAATCCTACGCATTAAACAATCATTATTTCATCGTCTAGGGATTTAAGACGCCATGGTACCTCTGTTTTGAACGTTGGACGTTCGCCGGTGATTTGTTCGACATCCGTGCGGTTGTTGGGTGTTCCTGATCGGCGAGGGGGAGTCGCCTGACTCCTGCGCATGTCGAGGGAGGCTGGGCGTGCGTCGATGGATCGTCGTCTGATCTCGGTGATCTTGGTGCTCCGCTTCTGCCTCGTAGATCGACGCGTCATCACCGGAGTTGCGGAAGGAGAGGGGGGCGAGACGGCGGTCGGGCGAGATGTCTAAGGGGTGCGAAGGCGCTGCCTCTCACCCCCTTTATAGTCCCGACAGACCCTTGGTCGGCCGGCTTTGGGAACAACCGCAATCAGGGGAGAAGATTTCTCCCCTGGTCGGCCGTTCCTTTTTCTTCCGTTTACTCTTTTTTTCGAATTCCTTTCCATAATCATCTCATTAATTTGCCTTAATTACACATTTGAATTCTTTCCTTAAGCGAAGAATTGGATTCGTTACATTATTACTCCATTAAAAGAAAATTCGTCCTCAAATTTTGATAAGAGTTAGGACTTACTGAATAATTTTGAAAATTTTTTCGCATCTCTGATTCTACTCTTTTTCTTGATGATGCTTACATGCTACTTTGACTAGTGATACTCTCTTCTTTCTTTGTTGATGTTCTTGATATTCCAATATCTCTGTGGGTTGTTCTTCATATGTCAGATTCTCCTTGAGATTTGGTTCCTCAATTTGGATTACGTTGGCGTAGTCGTGCTTATACGACATTGTGCACTCTAGCATAAGCTGGAGGTAGGGCCAATCTGCAAGCTGAGTCTCCGACCATATCCACAATATCAAATGGACCTACATACCTTGGACTCAATTTCCCACGCTTACTAAAACGCATCACACTTTGGTGGGGGAGACTTTAAGCAGAACTTGATATCCTAGTTTGAAGGTATGCTCTCGGCGCTTCTTGTTCGCGTAGACCTTTTGACGATCTTAAGCAGATTTCATTCTCTTCTTTATCAATTCTACCCTGCCTGTGTACTCTTGAATCTGCTTCTGTAATTCAGCACTCAAGATCTTTCTTTCGTCCACTTCGCCCCAACATGCCGGGGAGCGATATGGTCGACCATATAATGCTTCAAAGGAGGACATCTCTATGCTAGCATGGAAGCTATTGTTGTAAGAGAACTCTATGAGAGGTAGATGCTTATCCCAACTACCGTGCCAATCCAGTGCACATGCTCTCAACATATCCTCCAGAGTTTGGATTGTCCTCTCTGATTGTCCGTCCGTTTGGGGATGGAAGGTTGTACTATAACGAAGTCTCGTTCCAAAAGCATTCTGGAGGCTCTTCCAGAATCTAGACGTGAATCTGTGATTTTTATCAGACACAATGGTTGATGAGATCCCGTGAAGTCTAACAATTTCCTGCACATACAGATCCATGAGACTTTCAAAAGATTGTTTTATCTTAATGGGTAGAAAGTGAGCCGATTTAGTGAGTCGGTCTACTATAATCCAAATGGCATCATGCCTCATTTGAGTCCGAGGTAAGCCTGTGATAAAGTTCATTGATATTTCTTCCCACTTTCACTGTGAGATGCCCAGACTCTTCAAGGTTCTTTGGGATTTCTGGTGCTCTATTTTAACTTGTTGACATACTATACATCTGGAGAAATATTCCGCTATTTCCTTCTTCATGTATGGCCACCAGAAACTTCTCTGCACATCCTTGTACATTTTTGTACTCCCTAGGTGAATTGCAAACTCTGATTTGTGACATTCATCTAGCACTTCTCTACGGAGTTCTGGGTTATTCAGTACCTATAGCCGATCGCGGTACCTTATGCCACCATCTGCAGAGACTTTGAAATTTGTTGTCTCGAGACTGGTCTTGATCAGCATTGTTTGATAGTCTCTATCTTCTACTTGTGCCTCAATGATTCTTACGATCATGTCTGGTACTATACGCTGCATCATCATTAACGATTCGTCATGCCGTACTCTTGGTGTCTACTTGAACAGTTCCTCCATCATTTCAAATTGCCGAAGGCGCATGAAGGCAACAGATCCTTTCCACTTTCGACTAAGTGCATCGGCCACTGAGTTTGCTTTACTTGGATGTTAGTTAATAGAGAACTCGTAGTCCTTCAAGAACTACACCTATCTTCTTTGGCGCATATTTAGATCATTTTGTGTGAAGACGTACTTTAAGCTCTTATGGTCTGTGTAGACTACAAATTCTTCTCCATACAGGTAATGGCGCCAAAGTTTGAGAACAAACACTACTGCTATAAATTCGAGGTCATGCGTTTGGTAATTGACCTCATGCTTCTTTAGCTGTATGGATGGGTATGCCACTACTTTCCCATGTTGCATCAGTACGCATCCCAATCCCGTACCACTAGCATCACTGTAAACTACGTAATCACTGTTGCCCGATGGTAACGTCAGGATTGACACTAAATTGAGACGCTTCTTTAATTCTTGGAAGCTTTCTTCACATTTGAGCGACCAGATAAACTTTTCTCCCTTCCTTGTAAGCTTGGTCAGCGACAATGCTATTCTAGAGAAATCCTTGATGAAGCATCTGTAGTAGCCTGCTAGATCAAGAAAACTCCTAATCTCGAAGACATTCTTTAGTTGAGTCCAGTTGAACACTGCTTCTACCTTTGCCGGATCTACTGCAATTCCATCTTTAGAGACGATGTGGTAAAAAACATCATCTGCTCTAGCCAGAATTCACATTTGAAAAACTTTGCGAACAACTTCTTCGCTCGCAAGGTTTTCAATACTATCCTCAAATGTTCTCTATACTGCTCTATGCTTGGCGAGTAGATGAGGATATCATCCACGAAGACAATTACAAACTTATTCAGGTGTTTATGAAAAGTTCGATTCAGGAGATCCATGAATACTGTCGGGGCATTTGTTAACCCAAACGGCATTACTAGGAACTCGTAATACCCATATCTTGATCGGAATACTGTCTTTGGAATATCTTCCTCTGCTACCCTTAGCTGATGATATTCGCTCTTCAGATCAATTTTAGAGAACACCTTTGCTTTAGACAGCTGATCAAATAGGTCGTCGATGCGGGGTAGCGAATATTTGTTCTTTATTATGACTTTGTTCAACATTCTGTAGTCGTTACAATGTCTTAACGATCCGTCTTTCTTTTTGACAAAGAGGACTGGTGCACCCCATGGCGAGACACTAGGCCTGATGAATCCTTTGTCCAACAACTCTTGAATTTGGTTCTTTAATTCTTTCATCTCTGCTGGTGCTATGCGGTATGGAGCTTTGGAGATTGGTGCTGTACCGGGTGCCACGTCAATATGGAAGTCTATCTCCTTTCTGGACGGTAGGCCACTCATGTCATCAGAGAATACATCATGAAATTTTCTCACAACTTCTATATCTTGAGGGATCTTCTTTGATTCCTCTATTTTAGTCACATTCGCTAGATAACCTCTACACCCCTTTTGAAGTAGTTTATGTGCCTTCATGGCAGACACTATGATCTTTGGTTCTTTCTATGCAATGCCTCTGACTATAACTTTATCTGTACCCCGTGTACATATAATTACATTCTTTTGCTTGCACTAGATAGAAACATCATGGGAGGTTAGCCAATCCATGCCCAAAATGATATCATAATCTCTCATAGGAATAATGATAAATTTGCAGGATGATTCTTTTTCTCCATCTCTATGGGTACATTAGAGAGATACTTTGTGGTAATTAGGGTTTCTTGTGGGGTCAATATATTCATCTTATGCTCTAAGTTCATTGCATTTAATCCTAATGTTTTGGCACATGCTTCAGATATAAAAGAATGTGAGGCACCGATATCGAACAATACTTTAGTAGGTAATTCAGCTACGAGTAGCGTACCTCGAATGACCTCAGCGTCATTCTATGGAGCATCCTCTTCTAAATTGAAGATTCTTCATTGCACAAACTGCTGTTGTCCACGTCTTGAACAATTTACTGCGATGTGGCCCATTCCACCGCAGTAGTAGCATGCTCCGGACTTCATACGGCATTCCCCAGCGTGTGTCCTGCCACAGGTATTACATAAAACTCGCTCACCTTGTGCAGGTGGTGCTTGAGAGGCTCTGGGAGGCTATTGCTTCTATTGTTGAGCTGGGCGCCTTGGCGCCTGCTGAGGAGATCGCTGCTGTTGCTGTTGTTGCGATTGTTGTTGCTATAGGGGAGGAGCTGGTTGTGGAGGACGATAGGGCTATTGCGGTGGATGATTGTACTGTTGAGGCGCTGGATAGGGGCGGTACTGGTTGTCCCATCATTGTTGTTGATGGTTGTTCCCACGAAATTATTGTTGCGGATGGGAACTCTGCCCTACATTCTGCTGGGCCCTCTTTTCCTTCAGAAGGTCTTGGTGGTCCTTCTCGGCTATGGTTGCTAGACTGACTGTCTCATCCAGGGTCTTGCAATTCCCTAGTCTGGTTTGAGACCTCAGTGTGGGGCTCAGTCCATCCACAAAATGTTTTGTCAGAGCCAATTCGTCCATAATCAAATTTGAGTATTTCTTCAACATACTTCTCTGGCTACGTACCCACCAAACGCGACTAGAAACTACTTATCTTGCTTGAAACCGTCGTTGTGTATGGGTTCTACCTATGCGTCGGTTGGGAAAGGGGTTAATGGTCCCAAAAGGGACGGGAAAAAACTAACTAGAAAGAGGCTCGGGTAGTCAACTTTATCCGTGACTCAGAGTACAAGATTTCCGGGAACGAAGCCTTCACTTCATGCCTTTTCTCGTGACATCGAGGGCTTTTTCATCTGGCACTGTAAGAGAACAATCCATTGTCTTCGAAAAGTCAAGGTATGCCTTTCCACAGCCACTAGGCATAGAAGGAACTACAATACGGGTCGTCGGGTCAAGCAAGAAGCAGCAGGCGGTCATCGTATACTCGTTAACTCGGGCCTAGATAAGAAGACCCAGGAGCCCCACCAAGGTATGACAGGTATCCAAGAAGCCAATGAATGAGCCCGGACCAACCTCACTCTCTCTTTCTGCGTGCACTGCTTCTTCATTAGCAGGTAGGGAATTAGAGACTCCGGCCTCACCTGACCGTCTATGATCACTGATTGGGATCACTACCCCATTCTCGAACCCTCTACCGAGCTCTACCCTGCCCGCATTTCTTTTGAAGGGGGCCAAAGCCACCTGCTGCCAACAGTCTTTCTTCTGATTCAAGTTTCATTCATTTATACCAACAATATCAGTGATTGAGCTTTCACAGGAGAATCAAGACGCCCCGATTCCATTGGAAACCGAAAAATTATCATCTGCGTCTGAAAATCTTCTATTGTTATTCGGGAGAACACAGGCTTCGAAAGCTTACTGCCCGGAATCAATTTGTGAACTCGACCATCCGGGCCGGTCAGGAGCGAACGAATAATAAAGGTCGGATTTCCAATCCTAGCAGGAAAAGGAGGGAAACAGATATCTTCAAAATCTGAAGGAAATAGCAAGAATGAGTGCTCGGATAGGATTTCACTAAAATAATGACTATGGTTCCGCTGAGTTTTGAGACTTTTGAGGATATTGTGAATTTGCTCGCCGCCATGTTCTTCTGCCAACATTTCGACGAGCCGCTCAGCCCTCCAACAATTTTATAACTACTATCTCCAACATGCCTGATTGCTTAAGTCAGTGTGGATTCAATATCCCAATCTTCTTTTCAGTTCAAGTAAAACTTTTGTACCGAACGAATTTGGTCACATATTGGTCCACTGTCCCTTGCTCCAGGTGCAGAAACTCCTTTTACTTCAGATCCCTTTGAAAGGTAGAGAAGTAGCACGTCTCGAATGCTTGGCGGAAGTCTCCCCATGTAACAGTTCTGACTCACGAAAGACTAGTGACCTTCTTTGACTTCCACCATTCTTTTGCATACCTCTGGAGAGTCTCTCCAGCAAATAATACTTTCTTGTTCTCTGGGACGTCGAGGATATCAAACTTCTCCTCTAGTGTCTCTATCCAATGTTCAGTTACTTCTATGCCTCCCTCTCCATTGAACGTCGGAGGTTTTGACCTCCAAAAATCTTGTACGGTGCATGTGATGGGAGCTTGGCGTTCTTGTTGTGCTGATGATTCAGGTAAGGGAGGGGAAGGCGGAGGCGGATACGTTGGAGGTGGAGGAACGAAATGGGTCTCCCCTTCGTTATACATTTCGTTCTCGCTAGTGGATGCTGATACTCTTCTTTGAGAAGACATCTATAAAAAGACCATGACAATATTTGATAAAAGCATATAATCAAAGATCTTTAACCAAAATAAAAATCTTAGATAAAAATTAAGACTTTACGGCTCAATATTCGCTAAAATAAAAGTTAATATCACTGTATGGTTAGTCAAAGCAAAACGATAAGTATCTGTCTAAGGCACACTAAGGCCTTCACATTAAGAAGCATTAAGCACTAATCGCTACGTCGAAAAGGTTCCCCAGGTTCATTCCCGAGTTTCTTCTCATGCTTCGAAGAATTCGGGCATTCTTTTTCAAAGTGCCCATCTTCATCGCACAAACCACAGTATGGTTCTGTGTCAAACTGACTTATCGGGCTAGTTTCCCAGCTTCTTAATTCCCTCCTTGACTGCTTCTGTTCTTCTGGAGCAAGCTGTGGTGGAATTACATACCTATTTTCGCGTCCTGGTGCTTGTTCTACTTCCGGAATAGGAGGATCTAGTGGGCGTGCACGTGCCCCAACTATATGAACAGCTCTCTTATCTCTACGTACAACTCTGATTATCATGCGACGTAGAGGCATCTATAAAATAAATTATCTCAATAACATAAGTATAATTCATATAAGAATGTACTTGTTACTTACTTGAGGAGTTGAGCCACAGATGTTTGAGAAGCTTGCATATGACTTTACTTTGAGTTGTGTAATCATATGATCAATAAATGCTATGCATGAACATCTACTCTACTATGATCAATGAGAGAGCCAAGAATTGGGCTCTGATACGAAACTGTAAAGCCTCCAAAATCGCCCCTCTTTGCCACGTTGATGCATGCAAAATATAACATATTTTAGATTATTATTTTAGTTAATTTTTCTGTAATTTGTTTATGGCATGCATTATTTTTAGTCACTTTTAATCGTAATTCCAGATTTATTAATTTTAATTATTAATTCTCTGAATATTTTAATTGTGGATGGATTAATTAAACTTGAATAATTATTTTGCAGAAAAATTCAAAACACGGCCGAAATAAAAGAAAATAGTTCCTTACGGTCGAGATTTCTATGGGGTAATGATAAGGACTCTTCTTTGTTACGGTCGAGATTCAAAAGGAGTAATAATTAAATGATTTTATCTTTTGGGCGTAACAAGATTAAATTCCTTCCTTACGGCCGAGATTTGGAGGGAGTAAAAGGAATTTTATCTCTTTGGGAGTAAAGATTTAATTCTTTATTACGGCCGAGATTCTAAGGGAGTAAAGATAAAAAGGATTTATCTTTGGGCGTAATGATAAAAGGATTTATCTTTGGTCGAGTTTATCTTATAATTTTAAAATCAACCGTACGATGTTATGGCTGAAATCAAATTGAAGGCCGTCCGCACCCTATAAATACGTGAAGAATCCATCGTTTCAACGGGTGCTCTGAAGTTCAGGTTTCTTCCACGGAGAGTCGTGAGCTCTGCAGACTACGACCAAGAGGAGAGAGGTGCGACGACTGGAAGTTGATCGCGATCCTGATCAAGTCCGAGAGGCTGCCCGACTGTTTGCCCGTGATCCGAAGCTTCGACTTTTATCTATTTGGGTGTAATTCTTCCAATTATTATTATTATTTTGTTATTATCTCTCCAGAATTTCTAGGATGAACTCCATATTTTTATTTATTTCATATTAGGAGATTATTATTGAAGGGAAACTATTTGGACCATATATTATTTGTTTTAATCTTTTCTGATCAATTAGTTAATTGTGCTTAATGCTTTTAATTTAATTACTTAGATTTCTGAATTGAGTACTTACCAGTTTGTAGATTATTTAATTTCAGAATTCATTAATTAAATTAATTAATTTTATGTGAAATTAATAATTGACATAAATTTGATAACTAGTGTGTGGAGAATCAAGTTGATGTGGTCTGTTAATCTAACCAGTTTGTGGAGTGATTAATAGTCTAGGATTTTCATATTAATGCATCTTAATTTTAATCTTATCTGACGAATTCCAATTTGTGAGACTTTAGGTTTGATTAAATTTAAGATAGTTTGATTTACCGGATTAAATAGCAGAATTATCGGTTTGTGGACTCTGTGATGTTAATCTTGTAAATTAATAACTTGGAAAAATTTTTAATCCATCTTTAAAGATTAAATTTATCTTTTATGGTTCAAATATTTATCCTGATCTATTTTCATCCTAAGGCCTAACTTCAACACCATTATCTTATCTTTATCTTATTTTCTTTATTTTATTTCATAAAATCTCTTTCAAAAAATCCATATTTTTCCTCTCTTATTAATTTATAAATTCAGATATTGAATTAATAATATTCCTCGTGGGTTCGACACTCTTACTCCTATTACTATATTACTTGAGCGACTAGTGCACTTGCTATCAAATTTTATTGTTACAAATTACAACGCATCACACGTGGGCAGTCAAGTTGATCCTGGGAGCGCTACACTGCATACTACACTACTAGTCTTGACCATTCAACAAAATAGCATACATGACACCAATATACTAATAAATATAATAAAGGACTTTAATGCGAAATTTTAACAGTTAAAATATCAAAGGCATAGTTTCACCTATACATGTGATAACAAGATGATAAGCGGTTATAAATCTCAAGAAGTTCATTAAGCGGAAGGAATTTGATAAGTGGAATAGCGTGGTGTCCATGAATAACATGAAAATCATAACACTGAATTCAACTGAAGTAAGCTTGATGATAAAAATAGTCATGTGCAGTCTCCTTCAAACTCTGTGCCCTCCAACACCTCTTCAATTAACATTCTCATCTGCAAAATTCCATTGCAGGGGAATCGAATACCCGTGAGCAAAAAGTCCAGTACGATAGCAAAATAGACGGTGAAATAGAGATAAATGATAATCATGTAATCAATATCAAAGATGAACAATACTGTACTATAGTGGCAATGCATTGACTATAATAGATCAATACTTCATTCCTTGACAATAACAATATCTATGCTTTATTTTTTACTATGATTATACTTTGTCTTTACTCTGCATTATCTCTATTATACCATGTTCCGTGCTTTACTATATTCTTTACTGCACCACACTTTACTTTACAATGTTCTCTGCTTTACTTTATATTACTTTACTGTGAGTTGTACTACGTCTTTTACATTACTATAATATCCTTAAAGTTTATTGTCATATGCGAGCTCGACTTTATTAATTAGGATGCTAGAGATGTCTCTCTGAATTTTTTATGCCAGTAAGCCCAAAAAGGAAAAAAGGGTGTGTGTTAATATCTCACCCAATTCGAAATGCAGGTGGGAGAGAACTTACACCACAGGAACAATGGTCAGTTAAGAACCTGTATGTTCGTTGTTTCCTCAGCTAGCTATCTGTCCCTCTGGCATAATACTTTAATCTCTGAGGGAAGGAATGTGACCAAAGCATCACCATTTGTTCGAGATACAGGTGGGAGAAAATCTGAAATCTCAGGAACAATGGTCATTGAAGATCAATTGTTTCACTGTCTCCTCAGCTAACTACCTGCCCATCTCTGTACTTTACTTTAATCTTTGCTCTATACTTTGGGAGCGGAACATAGCAATCCCATGTCTTTGTCTTTACTTTATTTGTCTTTGGTTATCATGAAATCTATGATTCAGGATCCAACTGGGCATTATCTCCGTACAATAGGACTCAGTCAGCATAGGTGAACTGGTTAGAGTCTCGGTTATGATCTGGCGTGGGTCAATCCGATTAGGTCAGACCGATGGATCTGACTATCGGACCGGTCGACCATTCCTGGTGGACCGGTCGATCGTTTCTCTTTATCGGACCGGTCGACTGTTCCTGATGGACCGGTCGATTGTTTCTCTAGCACTGGTCGACCGGTCCTCTTGGATCGGTCAGCCGTGTTCATGGTTGGTCTGTGGATCGGTCGACCGCTCTCATAGGCTGGTCGACCGATTGCAAAATCATTCGGACGTGCACTGCGCGTCGGATCGGTCGACCGGTCGGATGTCCGTTGACAGATAGATCGGTCGACCATCATGGTGAGGCCGATTGATCGATCAATCGGGACTCGTATGAGTTATGTACGCAGATCGATCGACCATTGATAAAATCGGTCGACCGGTCCCTACGATAAAATAGGGCCGCCGGATTTCTTCCCCATTTTCGGCGACCTTCCGGCCATCGAATGACGCCGACAACAATACGAAAAATGTAGGTAATCATTTCAGAATCACAATGAACTAATCCTACATATTAAACAATCACTATTTTATCGTCTAGGGATTTACGACGCTAGGGTACCTCTGTTTTGAACGTTGGACGTTCGCCGATGATCTGTTCGATGTCCGTGCGGTCGCTGGGTGTTCCTGATCGGCGAGGGGGAGTCGCTTGGCTCCTGCGCACGTCGAGGGAGACTAGGTATGCGTCGATGGATCATCGTCTGATCTCGGTGATCTCGGTGCTCCGCTTCTGCTTCGCTGATCGGCGCGTCGTCGCCGGAGTTGCGGAAGGAGAGGGAGGCGAGACGGCGGTCGGGCGAGGTGTCTAAGGGGTGCGAAGGCGCTGCCTTTCACCCCCTTTATAGTCCCGGCCGACCCTTGGTCGGCCGGCTTTGGGAACGGCCTCAATCAAGGGAGAAGATTTTTCCCCTGGTCGGCCGTTCCTTTTTCTTTCGTTTCCTCTTTTTTTTTGAATTCCTTTCCATAATCATCTCATTAATTTTTCTTAATTACACATTTGAATTCTTTCCTTAAGCGAAGAATTGGATTCGTTACAATTTATGGTTAATTTTTGGGAAGTGGTGCCGATTATGCCATCCACACGACGCTACTTAAATTTGAAATTTTACTTAAACGAGAGGAGTCATTTACCACTCCACTTATGTTGATGATTAATTTGCTTATTAATGTTTAAATTTATTGATCTTGTTGTTTAATGACGTTTTATATCAAATTATTTATTTTTTATTGTTATCTTCAAATTTGAGTTTTATTTTTCAGTTGAAAAGTTATTCTTTTTTGTTTAAGTTATCTCAATCTTTACCTATTTAATAAACTTTTTATTATAGTATTTTATCTTGATTAAATCAGTGGATTTATCAAACAAAAAATTTTAATTAACTGAAACTTTTGGACTAGATGATGGGCAATTTTTTTAGATTGATTTAATTATTTAACCGTCATATTACATCAGTCAATTAACTGAATTGACAACTCTATCTTCCGATATTATATATGTTATTATTGGCTGCACTATCTAATTCTTTTACTAATTCTGATTTTTTTAGATAAATTTCTTTTTCTTTTGTATAAGGGTGTTTATCCAGTGAGGTCGATCCAATGAATCCGTCAACTCAACACAACGTGTTGGATCGAATATGGGTTAAAAAATTGCAAGTCAAGTGTACCTGACTCCACAATTCACTTATTTATTTTTAGTTTAATTAAATGTTTTTTTAGTTTAAAGATTTTATATGATTAAAAAACTTAAAAATATGAAAGTAAAGTCCTTAGAACATAAAAAACAAATTTTGTTTGCATGATTTAAAATAAATTAATAAATATATTTTTATATTTAATAAAAATAAAAAAGTATAGTCGAGTAATTTGACTATTTCATTCGAGTTGAGATTGCTCAAAAAAATTTTCAATCCGATTCAATCAAAACCGATCATATTGAATCAAATTTGAAGTCGGACAAGTTCAACCCGCTGAACAGGCACGACTTAGGTTTGGATTGAATTCCTTGGTTATAACAAAATCGCTAGTAGAACATTTTTAGGTTGAAAAATTAATCTATACTCAGTAGGTGTAAGATTTTACTTGTTACCCTCTTGCTAAACGTGCAATTTAAATGTGCTTTGCCATTGCAGCTGACGTGCATGAACTTTTATGTTTAGAAAACAAGAAGTTTTTTTTTGAATTGTCTAACATTCAAAGCATATTTGTACCAACTACCGAAACACACGCAAGTCTAGTTTTTTAGTTCTTCTTCTTCTCTGACCTGACGAGCTATAAATTTCTAAGTCGTCGATTTCAGTAATTCTCTTGTTGATAAAAAATCTTCACTTTCTTTTTTTTTGTTAGTCAGCTCCCGGATCGACGATCCAACTCGCACGATACGAAAGAGCGTATCATTCATAAATTAAAAATCGATTAATCATCAAACTTAATTAAATAATCTCGAATCAGGCACCGGAGAGATGAAGCTCTCTGAATTCAGAATTTCCCTCCCCTCCTGTTATGTACTTTGTGTAAAAAGCTAAATGATGGTCAAAAGTTTGACCCAGCTCAGAGGAGGGAGACGGCATCTCAAGGTCCCTCTTCTCTTGTTCTCACTGCACTTTTCCTTGTATAGTATTCCACGTTCATTCCGCAGCCAATTACAAATCTGTTTACCATAAGTAATAATTTTATTCTCTGCACTACATCTAAGTTCATAGATTAGGACCCATAAACTGATTCAATTCCTACTTCTTCTGTACTCATCAAACATCCAATACGACCTTGAAATGTTCATCCAATAATTAACTAAATTTGGTGAATCTTACTTCGATAGAAAAATATCATAGCATCACATTACACTGAAACTGATGGCACGAAAAAAGAAAAAAAGAAATTTTAAAAGACAAAACATTTTAGTACAATCGCAAAGATTCAAACTTGGTTGAAATGTTCGAATCAACACTTTTCTTTGATGAACATTCCCACTCATCAATTTCATCACCACAAGGAAGTTGACTGCATCCACAGTCAACGACTCATGCCCAAAAAATGATCTTTTATTTAAGAATAATAACGAGGAGGAGGAGGAAGAGGCGGGGGAGAGCGATTAAAAGATTTCACATTTCACATTTCACAACACCTTTCTGTCGCCCCCGGAGAAGTCCCGGGTCGAACAACTTAGGATTCGGCTCGCGTGGTTCTCGATTTCCCGCCCGCCGGAGCCTCTGGAAGTCTGGATCAGAGTAGTGCGAGAAAGTTCTCTTCTTGATCGGTTTCTTCCTCTGGTTCGGTCGGGAGATGGACGAGGAAGCCGCGCTCCGCGCCATTTTGAGTTCGGTTCAGGCGCTTGGGAGGGGCTTCGATGCCAGCTGCGACAACAGGTTGTTGTACTGCAAGGGCCCGCGGCTCGTGGAGGTCGACGGGGAGCACTTGAGGGATGTGGCGGTAGGCAACGACCTCGTCGTGCCGGACGTGCCGCGGGACGTGAGGTTCTGCCGCGAGAGCGGCAGGCAGGAAAGTTTCGGCCCCTGCAGCTTCCATGAGGTGAGTTCCATGCGATCTGTTTGCTCTTTTGCCGCTGTTAAGGGGTTAGATTCGTTAGAGTATGCAACTGCTTATTGATACTGTCTTCTGCTAATATCGAAGGTGGTTCCTTTGTGTGTGTGTGTTGCTCGTGATGTTCAAAATTTTGCTTTCTTTGTGTTCAGTGTGCGATAATTATGACTTAAATGTTAAATGGACAATCATGTTTTAAGGTTGGACGTATTTGGAAGGGAGCCGTAACAGTCATGGTATTCAATTCCTTCGTAAATTAGACTCTGCTGTAGCTCGGTACTAGGGTGGTTCTTTTATGCCTCATGATGTCTGTGGAGTAAGAAGCTAAATTTTTTCTTTCATTTTCAGATATAGTAAAAGAGAAACAATGGTAGCGATTTGGTTATGATGGTTTAAAATTAGTCTATATGATGTGTGTGTGTGGTCCCAAGTCAGATGTGTTAACCACTTGTCCCTTTACTCACAACTTTTTCAAGATAAGTCTGGAATTAGTCATCGGATTCAGAGTTATATATAGCTACTACGTTTTAAGCTACAATGGTTTTCTGTTGTAAATATGCTACCTACCAAGATGTTGTTCTATCTTTAAAAAATATGCCTTGCTTTCTTTTTTCAGTTGTGAGTCTTCTTCGTCCGTGCAGTTCATTAGTTCCTCTCCAGATTCTTGGATCCAAAAAGCAGAAGAATATATACTTGGAAATGACAAACTATAGGATTTAGCATAATCAATTCCTGTTAGAAAGGAAGAGAAAGGTGCATTTCTGTACGACATCGTATTGATCTGCATAGTCATACTAAGTGACATGCACAAACAAGGAAAATATAAAGCTGATAGACCAAATAATAATAGGATGAAAATGCAAAATATGAACCGCTTTATAAAAGAGAAGGTTGGGTGTTCGGAGTGGCCATTTATTTTTACAACACCGGATATCAAAGATTTATTCTTGATTCATAATAACACACACTACTAGCAAAAGTGTTAGGTCGAATCAAGTAATAAAAAATGAGAAAAGTGTTGAATTCACGAGGACTTGTTTATCTTATCTTCCATATTAAATTAGTTATACAAGGAAAATTGGATAACATTTGTTTTAAAGAGAAAAGAAGATAAAGAAGATGAAATTTATCTAGTTCGAAGTAAGAACCAAATAGATAAGAGATGTTCAGATAATATAAGAATAGGGTGTAACTAACTATTCTCGTATTATCTCCTTGAATATAGGATTTAAAAAAATCCAAAATATCTAATGGAAAGGACACTTCAAGATAAAGAACTCAATTTAGATGATCTAACACCTCGTCTAAAGATGAAAGAACGACAATTCAACCGAGTCAATCTCTAAATAGATAAGATGCATCAATGATGCAATCCTATTTTAAAGCACTTGAATCAAGTGAGTTAATGATGTACACATTTCTAAATGTCAACCGAGTAGATTGAGATGGGATACAAAAGGCTTATCAACAACAACAAAGCCTTATCCCACTAGGTGGGGTCGGCTACATGGATCATACGACGCCATTCCGCTCTATTAGTAACCAAACCTTTCGGTATATTATTCACCAATAGATCTTGCTCTATTAGTTCGCCAAGTGTCCGCCTTGGCCTCCCTCTCCCTCTTTTAATCGGACTCCAGATTATTTGATCTACTCTTCTTACTGGCGCATCTAATGGTCTTCTCTGAACATGACCAAACCATCTCAAACGATTCTCTACCATTTTCTCACTAATAGGAGCCACTCCGACTCGTTCACGTATATGGTCATTCCTAATCTTATCTAATCTTGTATGACCACACATCCATCTCAACATCCTCATTTCGGCTACCCCCACTTTACGTTCATGTTGTCCCTTCATAGCCCAACATTCACTACCATATAACACTGCTGGCCTTATAGCAGTACGATAGAATTTTCCTTTAACTTTATTGGGTACCTTTCTATCACAAAGAACTCCAGTGGCTTTCCTCCACTTACACCAACCAGCTTGAATTCTATGATTAACATCGTCATCAATCTCACCATCTTGTCTTACAATTGATCCTAAATATTTAAACTTTGTCACTTGAGGAATTATATCCTCCCCTAACCTAACTTTCAAATCGTCTCTAAGTTGTTTATTTGTGAAATTGCTATGCATATATTCTGTTTTATTCCTACTTAAACGAAAACCCTTTGACTCCAACGTATTTCTCCATATTTCCAATTTTGTATTAATCTCTTCTCTTGAACGAAAAATAAAAAATCAATCAACTGGCGTTTAAAAGAGTCAACTCAATAGTACTAACCGTTTAAAATCAAGCACTCAAAAGAAAGTATTAAACTCATCATTCATATTAAAAAAATGAGAATAATAAATCTTATTTGAAGATCTAAAAAAGTTAAACAAAACTAATTCTAACTAGGATTCTACTCCATAGATGACAAAATCATCATGATTACATTGGAAAGATAAAATAAGAGATTAACAGATAGAAAAAAAAAGCAAACTCTTGAAGAAATCTAAATTCCTCTGGACCTCCACTAAGTAAACGACTAGAGGATCTGTCTCTGCCTTTGCAATGGAGGTCTGAATTCTAGACTTGGATGACTGAAAAATGAAGGTAAGGGGGCCTATTTATGGAGAATTCAGGCCCATTGAACGCTATATCACACGGCCAGAAGTAGTTTAGGACATCACCAATTCATTTCTGGTCGTTGATGTGGAATCTTGGTTTTTAGAGACAACAGGGCCCGTTTTGTCAAGGACCAGAAATGTGTTGTATGACGGTACAACTTCCGATGACATCTGTTACTTGACTAGTGGACGAACATGATTACTGTTTGTAGAGCGCGGTCTATGTTCTAAGATGGTTTAGGGATTTATCCAGTGGATGTTGGACTAATAAAGTGAACACGACACGTTTTCATTGGAACACATCTCATATTCACAAACCCCCTGATCGAATATTCTTACTTCGGTTGCATGTATTCGAAGCATGGCTCATGTTGAGTAACATATCCGGGGCTCTCAATTGAACTTCAAAAGGCCTCCGACACAGATCGCGTGGACCTCATAGGGATCACGGGCTGATTTACATCGACATGAGCTGTGTTGGGCATTTTTCCATATTTCATCAAATTTTCTTTCTTATTATTCCTAAGAATACAACCAAACAAGTAGGTACATTCTGAATCAACTAATAATTTTGAAAAAAGAAAAATGGATGCATGTAATGATCAAATTGTGAAAGTATAAACTGAATAAAATGCCATAAATATATATAAAATGGCATGCAGTGCCTCTCACCCAACAATGGAGCCCTTGGGATTAGCCAATAATTGAATCAATCAACTGTTGATGGGCCATCTTTCAAGATTGATTATTAACTTATCTGGATCGATTCACATTTCTAGGTCAAAACCTTGAAAAGATGGTTAATCTGTCAAGCTAAAAAATTGTCAAGTGTGTTTTTCTTACCTCGGATCATGATTCCATTCTCATAAGATCATATCCCTGCAGGTCATTGAAGATTCGTATGTGACAAAATTTTTGGATACCTTTATTTGTTATCTTTTTGTTCTGTTTTTATAACTTACTGTTATGAAGAGTGAAGTACGTTATATGCTTATTTATGATTTTTTATTGCTACAGAATACCAATTTATACATTATTTAATGATACAGATGGCAGAACATTTCAATAAAAAGTCTATATTATTGGGACACATTCCCCTTGGGAGTTTTAATTCTGCATTCAGTTTTACTGGATCAAGAAAAATCGATCTCCAAGGAACTAAGAGCCTGACAATGGTTGGGAAGTTTTTACCATTATGTAAAGTCCAACTAGCCAGAAATCCATTGTCACTGCTAGAAGATGTAAAACGAGCTGTGCCACTTTCATGGCAGCCACTATCCTTAGCTAGGTACTAATGCAAATTATAAAGTAGATGGAACAATATGTTTAGCAAAAATAATTCCCCTCTGTTTTGCAGATTTATTGAGTGTTATGGAACTCATGTTATTACATCTATTACTATCGGTGGTAAGGATGTTGTTTATGTCAAGCAGCATAGTTCATCATCATTGTCAGACACTGAGGTAAAAAATTACATACAACACATTGGAGATCAGAGATTCTTTGAGATTGGAAATGTTACCAGTTCGAAACCATTGAAATTTACAGATAAGGCTAGTGGCATTCTGCTTTCACCAACATGATTATCGTTGATGGTGTCTTTTTATATTTCCAATAACCTCCAGCATACTTCTGTTTTGTCACCTGATAGGCTTTTGATCCTTTTATGTTCAACAACAGTCAAGGAATATATCCACAACCCTTCAATGTCCCTTATCTAAGTGCAAAAGAGGCATGTGTGAATACTTCTGTTTCTGATATCCAGTTATTTTGCTGAACCTTCACTGATTCATGCTGATGATTTTGGTACTTAAATTTTATTTTTAATTTAATGCAATCAAACTCCTTCTTTGTACCTGATGCGAGAATTGATAATAGTAAAACTAGCAAGTACACTAGTCGCTCAAGTAATAAAGTGAAAAGTATAGGTTGTCGATCCCACAAGGAACTAGTTTACTTATCTATCAAATCTCAGAGGCTAATAGGAGACGACATGGTTTTGGTAAACAGGAGTTGCGGAAAATAAAATTATAGAAAAATAAAGTCTAAAACTAACAATGCGTAGATACTTAGGATGGTCTATAATGATTAGAACAATCTGTATTTTCTGTAAAATCAAGCATAAACATGAAGTTCAGATTTAGTCTTTAGACAGATTAAGGACACTAAATATATGATCTCCCTAAACGGATAACTCAACTATCTTAAGACAATAATAATATGAAAGTATTACGCACGGATATACCCTCAGTTATATTGAATCTAAGATGCAATATGGTGTAATCCCTAAGCTACCTAATTGTCGCACGGGTCAATTATGCAGACCGCACAATCTAATATTCCACACGACTCTATTAGATTGTGACATGCATTGCTTTAACACAAAAGTAGGTTGAAATTATTAAAATCTGAAGAAAAACATTAAGCATAACAACCATGTTCATAAAAACTAAACTAACTATTATTTGATTAATCAGAAATCAGAACTTGTTCATACAATAAAGCTCTTGCAACTAAAACAGAAAGGTAAAATTAAAACTAATAATCCAGAGTGCTTAGACAGATAGATAAAATATGAAAATCTATAATGTCATCCCAATAATATGTAGAATAATGAGTACTCTTCAGAAACAACGATGAACTACTGTGTAATCCTCGCACGAGTCTACCGTACAGAAATCTTCTCCTTTGTCCTTCAGAAATTTTTCTTCGTTCTTGGCTTGAAAGCTTCGATTGCAGGCCCTAGCATGATTGTTTCTGGCTGCTAGACGTCTTTTTTTTATAGAGGCTCAGGTTTTCATATAGTTTGAAAATAAACGGAAACTTTTTCCTTGTGAAAAATGGTCAATTCAGAGTCCTTTTCCATATAGTTTTGCCTTGTAAAACTCCGAAATTGCTGGTTTAATTTGTTTCCAATTGATCCGTAAGAGTTGGAGTCCTTGTGCGTTGAGAATTCTTTCGAAAATATGTTTCCATGTTGACAACAACGTCCGTCACTCCCCTTGAATATGATTTAACGCTCAATCAGAGTAGTAGTCGAAGTTGGCTGCATCCTGCACGGGGTGTGAGAGAGGTTTCACGGCTGTGATTCGGGCGTTTTCTATCTAGTTGCGTGCCAAAGTGATTTCATGGCCCGTAACACAATGTTAACGACCCGTGAAACTCAATTCCGAAGGTGTAATCGTTCTGTGATACCGGTTAAATCTTCGTGACGGCCCATTACGTTCTTGTCTTCATAACACCTCATCTTGTAACGGCCCATTATCTCATCTTCGTGGCTCGTGATGACATCTTTTCCGAATCCTCGTGAAACTTGCAGGATCCGTGAACTGCTGCATTAAATTCATCACAGCCTGTAAGTTTTCTCAATTGAATGTAGTCTTCCGTGAAATGGCGAGAAGATGCATGGAGAGGTATTTAACGGCCCGTGAATCATGATTTCTTCGACGAGCACTCCTGCCAGAGCCGTGAAAGCGAATATTTAAAGCGTTAAACCACCTTTCACGGCCTGTGAAGTGAAAGTAACGGCCCGTGAGATTCAAGAATTGATTTTCCGGAAGCTGAATTGTCTTCGTTTGTGTGCTGCTTCTTTTATTCCCTTTTCGCCGATTATCGTCAACAATTCATGTAAAATACATCAACTTGAGGTAGATCGCTATTTCAAAGAATTTAAAGAAATAAACGTAAAAATAAATGCATGCTACGAGCAAATTACACAAAATAAATCTGCAAGTATAATTATATGTTGCAAAATGCATACATCAGTACCTTTAACTATTGATTTCAATATGTAAGTCTGTGTATCTAAGCATGTTGATGGTTGCGAACCAGCCGGTGAACCTTATTTCTTATATCTTATTTCATCTTTCTTATCGATGTTACATAGAGAATATTTTACATCATATATCCGTTTGGAAAGAGAATGCAGGATAGATAGTTTCTTGTTGTGGATATCTAGTACCTTTCTTTTCTGTTTTGTTTTGGATCTCTCATACCTTTTCTTGTTGTGGATATCTAGTACCTTTCTTTTTTGTTTTGTTTTGGATCTCTCATACCTCTTCTTTTAATGATAAAATATGTTTATAGTTATATCTGATGTTACATTGAGAATATTTTACATCATATAGCCGTTTTGAAAAAGAATGGAGAATGGATAACTTCTTGTTGTGGATATCTACTACCTTTCTTTCCTGTTTTGTTCAGATCGCTCATATGTAGATCTGTTGATCATGATATATACATGGATTCCTTTATTTCTAAAAAAGAATAGTTATATTGATGTTTCTACTCCTATGTCGTACATCAATAGAACAATCAATTGATAATATCGTTATGAATCTTCTTGAAACCTGTGTCACTTCAGTACATCCTCATTTATCATTGGTGCTTATGTCGAATAAGTCAGATAGTCCATACTCTCTTCATATAAGAGAATATTGTCCATACATTCTTTCTCAATAAAGATTGGCCATCTTCCATTCATATAAGAGACAATTTCCGTTTCTCTTTAAAAAGATCAAATTCGCAACCAATTATGAATTTTGATGAGGTTGAGAATCTCATTCAGTAACAAGTCTAAAGGAAAGGTTTATAGTCTTTGATTGTGATATATTTATAGTCTTAATTAAGCGCATCCATTCATGAAATAGACGCCACTACTCATGCCTTTGTATATGTATTTTTTATTTGGAAACACAATCAAAATTCACAAAAGGGCATGGTTACACAATGTTCCCAAGCATACTCTAAGACACAGACATGTAATATTGATCATGCAATGTGGGTTGTAAAGTATTTCTCAATTTCAACATCTAAAGTGCCTTCTTGAACCTTAAAAACAGTGCCTTCTTGAAGTATAAATAGCTATTCTCTCGGCTGTCTTGCTAGGTGTCAATCGCCATGAGTAACGATTTTTTAGTATAAACAACTGTTTTCAGTATGCAAAAGTTTTTTTTTATGAAATAGAGATACTTTTTGTTAAATCTAGACATTAGTTCGCTATTGTTCTTTGATATTCAATGGAAAGTGAACTAATGATTTTTTGACAGTTAAACATATAGTTTACCCTTTTTCTTAGAAGATATTGTTTTGAGATAATAACCAGTGTTGGAATTCATGGTGAATGTTTTGAATATCTTTGTTTGGATAGCTTAAAGTAACAGTCATTTAATAAGTAACCAGACTGTCAAAACGCCTTTTATATTGTTTTTGAATATCTTCAGCAAAACACATGCCTAAACTGTCTTAGTTCCCCTCAAAACTGTCTTACTTGATGTTTCTATTAATAATGGAACCTTTCTATGGAGGCCTTAGCTGCATCATGGATAACGACATCATAGTCACCTAAGTTGTTCCCGGGTCCTAGTGTATCAAATTCTTGATTGTTTCGATTAGAACATTTGCTTTCGTATTACCTTTTTAGTTTTCACACAATTATTGGAGAAATTGAAGGGCAACACAGAAATCCAAGAATTGAAGAACTCTGAATTCCATTTGTCTGATGTACTCAATTCTGCAGGATATAACTCTCATCTTTAGGAGGAGAGGAGGAGATGATCTCGTACAAAACCACATTGATTGGTCAAAATCTGTTCCTTTTACACCTGATGTTATTGAAATGTCCTTCTTCCCTATCACTTCTCTCTTAGAAAATATTCCTGGGAAAGTTCATCTGACACGTGCAATCAACTTGTATTTGGATCGTATGTACCTAAAAACTCATATATTGATTTTAAGTTTATTCTATTTGTAAATTGTATTTCTGACACTTCCCATTTAACAGCTATGTAGATAAGCCTCCGATTGAGGAGCTCCAATATTTCCTTGAGTTTCAGGTTCCAAGGATATGGGCTCCGGTTCGAGACAATCTTCCCGGACTTCAGAGGAAAGAGCCAGTTTGTCCTTCTCTGCAGTTCAGTCTAATGGGCCAGAAACTTTTCATCAGTCAAGATCAGGTATTTTAGTTTTTCACCCATAATGTACAGGTCTTGGATTTCTGTGAGAACGGAATGCCTGCATCCAACATTTATATGCACGTTCCTTGTCAATGGTGGTCGTTGTATAGCAGCTCTAGCTATTTCAGCCCTAACCAAAGCTTGAGAATTAAAACTGTTTGCTTCAGGCTTAATAGTGTATTTCAACTTCGAGGAATTTAAAGTCATCTAGATCTGGAAAAATTCATTCATGTCATTAATGGAAATAAGATCAGAGCTAACTAATTGTATTGCATCCGTCTACTTGCGTGGTTTCATCAATTTTGTCTTCAAACCCCTAACTATGCTTGCATCAAAGGTATCAGCATCATCTCTCATCTGCAGATACTCAGAGCCAAGGATGGTTGATTTTTTTTTCTTATACGCTGGTTATTTTAATGATGATGCAGGTTTCAGTAGGCCGGAAACCTGTCACTGGGTTAAAACTCTGCTTGGAAGGCTCAAAGCAGAATCGACTTTGCATTCACATCCAACACCTGGCTACTCTTCCTAAGATCCTACTGCCATACTGGGATACCCATGTCGCAATTGGTGCACCAAAATGGCAGGGACCTGAAGAGCAAGATAGTCGTTGGTTTGAACCTGTGAAGTGGAAGAACTTCTCTCATGTCTGTACAGCTCCAATCGAAAACAATGAAACTCTTGTAAGCGAACCTTCGGGAGTGTATATAGTCACAGGGACTCAGCTCGGCGTGTGGGACTTTGGATCAAAGAATGTTTTGTACATGAAACTTCTGTACTCGAAGGTGCCCTGGTGCACAACAAGAAGATCCTTATGGGATGCAAATGGCACTATTGGCTCTATGGGAGGAAAGCTCAAGAGGCTGCATAGTGGCGATTCTGCAGACACGAGTTCAGGTTTGGAAAATGAAGGGAAACTAACAAAGAATGTGGATACATCAGAGAAGGTTAAAGGTCCGGATGACATGCCAGGCCACTGGTTAGTGACTGGTGGGAAACTTGCAGTCGAGAAAGAGAAAATTGTTTTGAGGTTAAAATATTCCTTGCTCAATTATTAGATGCTGCTAATTTTAATTGCTAAATCTTTTATTCCATGTAAATGATAACTTTCACTAGGCACTTATGTGAGGTGAGTATACAAGTTTCATTGTTTCAGATCTGTCGTTGGTCTTCTCGATCCCTTTCTAACCATTTTAGAAGGTAGCTTTCCTCGACCGTTACTACGAGGCTTTGTGTATAATTGTCATGCATGCTCACCGTAAGCTCCAACAAAGTATCTCATCTAGGTTGCTATGAGCTCAATGGTGCATTTGGATATTGTTCTCATGCTTGATTTATGCACTGAGTTCGTCTTACTAACTAACTCTTCAAAGAGTTTACCCTCGGATGGTTTCAAAATTGTATATTATTTCGTTTCAGTAGTGTTTCAAGCTTGTTACTTGATACCATCTGTTGTTTCATGCTAAATTGTTCATTTCAATTCAGTACTATTTCAGCCTTTGGACCCATAAAGCATGATCAGCTCCAGGGAAGCCGAATTCCATATGTTGTTTCATCCTCTTCCGGATCGATCATCCACTTTAGTGCAACACCTGTAGCAGAAGTAGAACCTAAATCCAAGCTTGTTCTTTCAATTTTTTTTTATCCAAAACAAGTCTGTTCATTTTTTTTTTGCATACTGAATACGTGGCTTGAAGATATATCGACCACACCTCTCAAAGTAGATGGCAAAAGGAAATAATATAATTATAATTTAATTCATATTATAATACAACAAATATAATTATAATGTTTATGCCATTGCTTGTTTGTGATAATGTATTAATAAATAATATATATATATAATTAAAAGTAATTAAAAAAGGAAAAAATGGAACTAAAAAGTTCTTGCTTGGCTGGAACTTTTGATCCAAAGTTCTTGGCTGGAAGTGTTTTCTTTTGATCTCAGCCGCCCGTTTGATAAATGATCCCAGACAACTATCTAGTTATTTTGATTAAATCAAATTAAATTAAATCCTCTTTAAGTCTTCTAGTGCTGAAATTAATCCAGACCCAACATTCGCCAATCCGTTAATTAAAAAATTGTTTTAACATTATTTAAATGACATAGGAACTTTGAATGTTAACCTGAGCAAGCCTAATAATGTTACTTAGTATGACAATTGCGTCCTTAATTAAAAAAAAACAAACAAAACTAAACATATTGAATTATCCCATGGGCTTGGAGTGTTGGGCCAAAACAAGTCAGCCAATAAAAAAAAAAGATTTTGACCAGGCTCAGACAACACCTAACTGGGTCGTAGTATTTGGGCTCCATTTGATGACCCAAGCCCATAATAAAATAGCTGAGATCGAGTCCATCAAACAAATAATTAAATCGTTCGCAGAACTGCTGACACTTATTTTTTGCTTCAAAGAAAACGAAGTCATACATATTATTGATTTATTTCTAGGATTAGAATTCCTCTAATAAAATAATTAATTTAGGTGATTTAAGGAAAACGTCTCTTTAGACTTCAAAATAAAATTTTGTCGGATTGTACGATGGGCTGTGACGACGTTTCATTCATTTGGGAAAACTGGGCTTCATCTAATTAAGACGACCCGCATAAGGAAGCCCATAACATATGGGCCGACTTCTAGACAGGCATTCTGAAAAAATTATCCTCCAATTTTCGAACTATTTTCTTAGAGCTGTTGGCAAATATATACGAGTTTTTTTTTCCAACTGTTTCACTTTTTTTTTCTTAGATTAACTTACCTGAACGTTAAGAAAAACCAAGTAAACTATTTTGATAGAAATAAAACTATAGAATACATTTGATATTCCATTATTAATTTGTGTATTAAAATTTTCACATCATGAAAAAAGAATCATAAATTACATATTGATTTTTTACATTACATTATATTGCTATCATAATAACCATATATATATATACACATTTATCATCCTTAATTACTTTTGGTACCATGATTAAATATTCATAAACTATATTCTAAATATTTAAATTTCATTATATTCTATTGACAATAAAAAATATTTTATATTTAAGGCCATTATACTTTCATATTTGTATAACTTTTTTATTTGTAAAAAAATGAAAAGTGCAAATAGTGAATAAATAATGACTATTCTCTTTAATAATCTTGCTACCGTTTTTTTGTGACTTGTTGTTATAAATTAAAAAAATTTATTAAGATGAAAAATGCATGCATGCTTAACTAATATGTATTATTCTTTTAGAGTCATGTTTAATTTTTTTTAAAATTGCTAATTGATTCGTTATATTTAATTCAATTTTTCGTTCACAGTAAAAGTATTATAGTTTTAAGAAACTGAAAAATATTAGTTTTAAAAATAAAAAAAGTATAAATAGTGGATATATTATTTCTATTATGATTATATTTTAAAACTACATTTTTGGTTTAAACATTTCTTAAAATAATTTTCATGTTCTTTCTCATATGACATAATATTTTTTATTTATTTAGTAAAAAAATAAATACATAAATAAAAAAAGTTCAATTTAACTAACTAATATTTAATCATTTATGTTATTTTTTCCTGTTTTCTTTTAAAGAATGTAATATTTATTTGCTAAAATTTTGTAATTGCAGCAAGAAAAACCATTCAAACTTATCTTTAACATGCCAAACATAAATATATTCTATCAATTAAAATTAAATATATATGAAATAAACAAATACTTGTGGTTGGAGGGTGGGGTGGGGGGTGAATTAAATGGTTGGATGATGACTTTGGTCCATGATTCATTGCATGCACACAAAATAGTGAGCATGCATGTTGGTACCATGGAGGAGGAATTGAGAGGTCGGAGGGGCCGAGTAATTAATACGCAAAAAGCGAAAGATTTAAAAGTGCCTCGTCGCCATTGTAGACATACAACGTGTGCGGTGTGGCCGTGGCCATATTACGTATGTTTTATTTTATGACTCGTATATATTGTCCCATGCATGACATGCTAATAATAAGTTTCATGTCACATTCTCACTCAACTCAAACTCAACTCAATCTCATGAACTCAAACTCAACTCAACTTCATAGGGACCAAAGTCTTCTTCTTCTTTTACAGATTGCACAGAAAATAAAAAAAATGAATCATTTTTTACTTCCAACTCTAACCCTTGATATTCGAGATAAAGATCGTTTCAGTAAGAAGATGGTTGGTGCAATAAGGGATCTTATGCAATGTCGCCTTCATAAGTATCACTAAGTTCTATAATTAATTTTTTCCCATGCATATGTGATAGTTTATTTTTTTATTTTTTATTTTTGAAAAAATGAAGATTATATAAAGCATTTGGTAGGGTGTTTTTCAAGAAGAGATGGCATTTTTGTTACTTTCTTGAATTATTAAAGATAGATGAATATTCGATGGGATTTAAGAATGCAAGTACATTCCTGAAGAAAAGAAAAGATCCATCATTTGTATCAGTTAGGTAGGTGGCCTTTCTTCTAGGGCACCATTAATGCTTATGACATTTCAACCAGGTCGAGTTAATCATAATCAAATATATCCGATAATTGTTTTCTGCAATGCTTTATAATGTGTAATTGGAAACATGTAAAATGAACGTGCTAAGCACCTCCAGTTCAGCAACATATGAATCGTCAACATCAGATCGGATGGCTCAAATCCTCGCGTGCGTATTTTGGAGTCAGGTCGCAAGATTTTGACGTCACTCTCTTCCTCCTGATCTCTCGCTCTGCTCTCTCTCCCTTTCTCCCCGATCTTCCCTCTAACGATCTCTGGCATGGCGAAGCAACAGTGAGGTATGCGACGATGATGACGATGGCGAGGCGAGACGATGACAATGATGGCGACGACAATGTGATGCGATGGCGAGGCAAGGTGATGCGACGACTATGATGAGACGATGCAGCGGCGAGGCAATCGAGGCCGATGGCGCTGCAACTCGATTGCAAGCAAAATCCGGCAAGGCACAGAGAGAGGGTGGCCAGCGATAGAGGGTCGGCAAAGCATGGAGAGAGAGAGAGAGAGAGAGCGAGAGAGAGAGAGATCTAGCGAGATGAACATCAACAATCTTATCAGATCTGATCCAAGTAATCTATTCTGATGGCTAGAGATCCACTTCATATGATGCTCAACATATTCATGTCAAGATTTATCACTTAAGAAAAAAATTCAACTTTTCACAGCCACCCACAGTGAACCCCTATTCCGCAGTGAAACATGCCATAGGCGGCTCCATCTCCGTTGGTGTTCAGTTCCCTCGTCGATCTCCGCTTGATACTTTCCTCACATGGTCCAGCCCCACCCTCCCAAGTCCCAACGGTTCTGTGCCCGTAGCCTCCAACATATTTTTGCCCATAGTCTGCTATATTGCTCTAGATGTTTTTATTTTTTAGTTATTTTCATAAACCTCTTCTAAACTATCATAATTTTCTGCATCTAACCTCAAATTATGAACTTATTATTTTGTATACCTAAACTATCACAATTTTTTCACTTTAGTCCTTCCGTCTACTTCTATTATATTTTTCATTACTTCTATTATTTTTCATTTATAAAAAGACTAAATTACCCCTCCCTCCAAAAAAATATGAAATAATAAATCAAAAAAATAAAAAAATCGTTGAAGGATTAAAGTGGTAAAAAAATGTCATTTATGGAAAAGACTAAATTACCCTTCCCCCTAATTTTTTTCTTTTATTTTTTTATTATTTGATGTGTTATGGATAGTATTTTCATAAATGGAAAAAAAATCAAAACTAACAAAAAATGTAATAGAAGTAGACGGAAGGACTAAAGTGAAAAAAATGTGTTAGTTCAGGGATAAAAAAATAAGTTCGTAGTTTGGTTAGATGTGAAAAATTACGATAGATTAGGGGTGGTTTATAGAAATAACCCTTTATTTTTTCCCTTTTTTAAATTTAACCTAAAAATGATCAACTTTAGAACTATATACACACAAATATGGATGGCAATATCCCTCACCCCTACGAGGCCCCAAACTCGGAAAAATTTTTCCCCGTGGGATCCGGGATGGGGGAAAAATTACTCCTGAACGCTCTTTCGAGGATTAGGGCGGGGGGAGTTGTCCCCGCCCTACGGGGCCCCGAATCCTTGCACTCTAATTATATATATTATTATTATTATTATTATAATCTTCAAATCAAATCTCAACTATCAACTCTATCATATATATAACAAAAGTCTAACTCCCTACTCTATTCTTTTTCTTCCTCCATGGGACCACGTCGGTTGCTCCATTTACATTTTTTTCTTCTACCTACGATCGATGATTGATCCCAATCTTCCCTTTTTCCTCCACCTGACGGCGGATCCCTTCACCTGACGGTCGAATCCTTCCACCGTGAAGGAGGGCGACGAGGTTTCGAAGAATTGAGAGTTATTTTCTAATCTTTTTCATATTTTTTAATTAAAAAATTGGTTCGAAACCCTGTGGGGATCGGGGTGAGAGATAAAATTCCCCCCGGATCAGGGATTCGGGGCGGAGTCGTGGGCGGGGAACAGGATCGGGTGCCACTCAAAAATTGCTTACATTGCTCATAAGGTCTTTATCCTTTCAATTCGTTAATTTTCTTTCAATATTACGCTTAAAAATGTTGGACTTAAAATTGTTGGTATGATCAAATTGTTCATAAGACCTTTGGGCTTTTGATTTTTTTTCTCAGTTAACCTTAAAACATGCTTCGGTTGAAAATGATATGTGTTACTAGATCAGCTCACATCTTTATACTAGTTTGTTGCTCATATGGCAAACAACGTTGAGAAGGGAAAGAAAAAAAAATTGCAATACAGAAAAATACAAGACGCAAATATTTTCCTATTAAACAATTTAGATTTTCCCTACACAATGCTCTTTCCCTCCTAAATAGCCTGCCAAAACCACTTTCCCTCCTAAACAACTTGTCAAAATCATCCACTTTTTAGTTTTTATAAAATCCATCAACATTTGCACGATGTAATATGGACCCTTGGGTTATGCGTAAATCCAGTATTGATTTACACACTCATTAGTTATAATGATTGATATTTATTTAATCATCTATCATAACTTTGATTCAACAAATACAACCTGATTCAAAAAATAAATCCGATTCTCCTCTCAATTGTCGCAGCTGCCCACCGACCTCTCCTTTGGCGTAGAACGCCGTCGACCTCCATTGTTGTCGACCTCTCTAACACTGCCAGACTCTTCTTTTTCCTTCCACACCGAACTTTCCTCTCTTCTTCGCCGTTGACCTCTCTCCTTCACCATCAGACCCTCCTTCCTCCATCGTTGTCGACCTTTGTCATCATTGTCGACCCCTCCTCTCTTTTTCCCCTTGTTGCAGGCATCCTTCCTCCCTCTCATTCTTCGTCGTGGGACATCGTCACTGACCTCTCTTCTTTGCCGTGGGACATCGTCAACTCCCTTCTTCGCCGCACAAGACGCGGCTAGCCTCTTCCTCTCTCCTCACCACTAGTTTCCTCCACTCAGGACATCATCAGCCCATCTCTCCCTCTCTCTTTCACACATGTCATCAAGGGATTCTTCAAAGGTGGCGAGCGGTGTTCAAGGCGAGAGGTAATGGGCAGCGTTAAAGGCGATGAGCTACATTCCAGACACTGTCGATAGAAGGTGATGAGCGTCGTTCCAAGCGCTGTCGATCATTGCGGCAGAGAAGAGGACTGAATAGCCTGCGGAGACTCCATCTCAACTATCGAAGCAAGTGTGCAGGAATCGGATGACTACTAGTGGATGATTGTACTGTATGCACCCAAATGTGTATGCACCTTAATATTTCTCTGTCTTTCTCTTTATATATACATATAGCAACATCAATTGAGTACCCTTGTCAAAAGGTAGTTGCCAATATTGAGGCTTATTACCTTCAAATCTCCTCTCTAGATGATGCCCAATGAAATACAATCTTGACACCTCTCTGAACAGCTCTACCATTAGAAAAAACATATACCCTTATAACAAACACATCTAATTAGAATTGGGTAACCCAATGAAAATTGTTTCTTATTCGGTCCGCTTGTACTTGGCTTTATTCTCTCTTGCTTTTCGCTTAGCCCCTTTAGTATATAATGTCAATGCCTCATAAGCGCTCATAAAGACATCTATTCCTCGTCTTGGGCATGCGGATAATCACAAAGCAGCTATTCAGTATATCCATCCTCTCTTTCGCGAGTCGTCCAGACACATGCTTATGTCCAGCTGGTGGCTGCCCGAACTTGCTGTGTTGGAGCATCCGCTCGAATGGGTTGAATTGCTACCTGCTTGTAGTTTAGCTTTTGACCTTATGGCTGTGTTTGGATGAGAACTTTAAGTTCTCGTATAGTTCTCGAGAACTAATCGATTAGATGAAAAAATTTTAGTTGGTGTTTGGATGAGAAGTGCAATGATAAGAATTTAAAAAGTTAATTTGATAGATAAATTTTAGTGGTGTTTGGATAAAATTCTCGAAAACTTTAAGTTGATTTGAAAATATTTTATTTATTTATCTATTTAAAATTTATGTAAATATTAAAATTCATATATAATATTTTTTCTAAAAACATTTGAACATTTTAATTTAAATAAATTCTATTATAATAAATATAATATCGTACATAAGATTTTACATTAATTTTATGTAAATATTATAATATAATAAATATAATTAGTTGTATGTCTACATCAATTTGGTTAATCAATATGAATTTTTTATATTTTTATTATACTATAATACTAAACAAAATATTTTAAATAATTAATAAAATATTTGTAATTATTAGAACTAAATAATTTTCAATTAATAAAATATTTATAATTTAGTTTAACATGAATAATAATATATATTAGTAAATTATTAACTAAAAGTAAAAGTAAAAGAAAGAAAAAAAAGTAAAAAAAAAGCGGCAAGAACTTTCAGCGAGAACTCAAAGTTCTTGCCAAGAACTTTCAGTTCTCCACGTGACGGAAACTTTTTTAGTTCCCATCACATTGGTTGTTTGGCAAGAAATTCTAGAACTTGGCTAAGTTCAGGCCAAGTTTCGGCTTGCACAGCCTATATGTCGGATGGCTACCTAGGCGAACTATGATGATGACGTTGTCTTGAGCCTTTAATTAAGTAAAGATAAAAGATGCCATATAATAAAGTTAATAAAATTACTCATTAAAGTTAAAGATAAAGAATAAATGCATTTTACCTTATGCTTATCGAGACTTCACGAAAAATAATGTCTATCACACAAGTGGTTTTCAAGATTTTCTAGAAGTTGATGTGAGAATTGATAATAATTAAATGCTAACAAGTGCACTAGTCGCTCAAGTAATAAAGTGTAAGAGCAGAGTGTTGAACCCATAAGAAATTAACTTACTTAACTAAATAAATTTCAGAGGCTAATATGAGACAACATGATTTAGGTAAAAGATGTACAGAAAATAAAATTACAGAAAATAAAGACTAAAACTAAATTAATCTAATTTAATATAATGATGCATAGGACTTAGGATGATAAAAAAAATTATAGACAAACTAAAGTAACTAAATATTACAAGTTAGTTTCTGACGAAAGATTAAAGTCTACTCAAATTATTGATTTTCATGTAGGATCAATCATCCTATCTTAATTCAAATTACATTAAGACTACTCCGTCATGGATCATAATCTAATCAAACCTCAGATTAAGATGCATTAAAATATTGTCTCTAAACTATTATCAACCATACCATGATAATAAGTAATAGACCGCACAACTAATATTCCGCCAAGGATCATACGAGTTGTGGCATTCAATGTTTGAACTTATAAAGTGGAGATGGAATATCTTATATTCCATCATACTAGTGGAATATGTTGATGCACCGACAAATTTCTGACAGTGGTCGACAAGAATTCATCATATCTCGTGCAATCCTTTTTTAATCACCTTCTTGTTTGGCGTTATTCCGACGAATAAGTATATACTCCAATCTTTATTCCGCAACCAAACGGCTCAATTACACAGAAATCATGCAATAAAAAATAACTACTCCTACAAGGATGGTAGATAACTATAGAAGATAATTAATCTTCGAAAAAGTATTAATAATAGTATGCATATTAAAAAAATGAATTATAATCAATTATGAAATAAGGTTTAATAGTTTATCTTTATTAATTAAAACTATTACAATTGTCTCAAACAGAAAATAGAACTAAAGGATCTAAACTACTAAAGATAAAAAGATGTATCAAGTAAGTATGAGATCATTTCAACATGAAATAGAATAGAGAATACTCTCAGGAACTCCGATGAATTGCTGCCCGGTCTTCGTCTAAAATCAATCGTCCAGAAATTATTTTAACGAGCCCTCTGAAGTTTTGTCGTGTTCTTCGCTTCAAAGCTCTGGTTGCAGGTCCTAGCATGCTCTCTTATGATTGTAGAAGAAATCTATTTATAGGGTTTAGGTTTCAATGTGTTTGGAGAAGAAACAGAAACATTTTTCTATTCAAAACAAGAAAAATTCGGAGTTGTCAAACTTTAAAATTTGATTATATTTTCAAATCATTTTGAGATCATATAGTACGAGTATGAGTCCTAGTGCACTTGACCTTCTTTCAAAAATTCATCCAAATATCGAATTTGCACTTTATCACGGGCGTTATCGGATTTTAATGGCTTAAATAGTGTCCGAATAGGCTTAGGAATGGGTTTTCACGATCCGACTTCTTTTTCACGACGCCTATAGTGTGTAAAATATAGATTTCATGGCCCTTGAAGGTCTGATCATAGTCGTGTCTCTGGCACCTTTCTGATCGTGAGAAAATACATTTTAACAGCATGTCAAAGATTTAACGACCCATGTAATGTTCTTTACGGCTCGTGACAGCCCAATTTCAACCTTGCGTAACTTCACTATTTTTCACTTTTTTGTTCTGTTTTAACTCCTAATTGAGTGCGATTTTTTTCGATGGCTTCATAATTCAATTTTCTTCGATGGCTTCCTACATAATAAAATATAATATTTGGGTATATTTTCATTTTTATAAAATTAATGTAAATGAGCTCATATAATGATGCATGATATTAGAAAATAATTCAAAATATGATAAAATGCATGACTCAATATATATTATATTTTGCATGCATTAAAAGCTTCAATGGCTTATTTATGTTATAAGATAATGTACTAATAAAAGTAAAGTTTAACTTTCAATGATTTCAGGATAAAAGTAAATGTCTTTCACCATATATGACAATTGAAAAAGAAATTATATATAAAAAATAAAATTTAAGATGTGATTAAATGATGGATTATATATATATATTTACAATGAAAACCTTTTACATATACAAGAATTAAATTTAAAATTTTATTAAACGATGAAAAGCTAATTAGCGATCTGCTTCAATGAGTGCAATTGCTGCTACAGTTAGAATCACTTACTTAAGTGAGTGGCTTGATGTGATAATTAAAATTTATTGTGTGTGTGAGTATGTTATATATTTATTATTATTTTTATGTTTCTAGCCTGCCGTGCAAATTAATTGGGGTGGGGTGGTGGTGACGTGCTGGGCAGAGATGGCATGGTATGGTAGCTGCATGGGGCGGTCAAATTCTTTATATTGCAAATGTTGGCATTAAATGGGTGCAGTTGGGAGTGGGCAAATTAAGACACCTGACGGACGTCTCCATTTTGATCCATCCATCCCACGGCACCACAACAAGACCACACGACACGACATGCCATTCATGAAATCTTTCACTCCTCTTGAAGGGCCACTGTTTACGAATTCGAAGTTCGACTCATCGTCAATTTTAATAAATTCGACATAAAAAATATCATGGAAGAATGTAGATTCTATTTATTCCTTTTTATAAATTGCTTATTACATGAAGTTTACAGAAGTGTTAATGTATATAACGTAGATGGAAGGAATAATTATCATATGAATTATCCAATTTGTCCGGACCATAATGTTAGTTCATATATACGACTAACAAAAGCTTCACAAAATGACGACATTTACACTTGTTAAATATTTGTGCAAGTGAGTCAGGGACTTTATCCAAAAGAAAAAAAAAGTGATAGTTTAAATTGTATTACCGACCTTTGCGTGTAAAACTTGTATATGATTCGGTTGATAAGCAGGTTTTAATTAAGGATTACGATGGACGAGTTACTAATTAATTAGTCTTACCTTCAAATTTCGTTAGGAATTACCCATGAGTGAGTGAGTGAGTTAATCCTGAACATTTGACACCATTTTAATTTGATAGCCCCTCAATATCGATTGTCGGTTAATAAAAAAAAATGGACCACAAATTGCTGAGAATATGTAAGTTAATTTGTTCCCACTTGGAATTAGTGATCTTGTCAATAGTATATCTAATTTGGTCCCGCTGATTTGTAGTCATATATATTTAGTTTATTTATCAACCTCCAAATTTTGGATTAATTGAATGTAGATATCAGCGCGTGGTGTATGCTATATATATATATATATATATATATATATATATATATATATATATGATTATGCATATTTTGTGGTAGAAAGATATTCTTTAAACATTTTTATTTGGCATGGAAAATTTAGAGCTAACTTATTCTACTGTTAGTTTGTCACGGAACCAAACATACATACACGAAAATAATTTAGTACTACTTCATAGATTTTTTTCCCATAATTTACTTTCTTTGACAGTTTATTCTCAGCAAAATAAGAAAAAAAAAACCTACTTGTTGTGAAAAATTTTGGTATCAAGCAATCCGCTAAAACAAATAAATGATAGGAAATTGTCAAGTTCGAGTTTCTAGGTAAACTCCTTTTTTGGGGGGAGGGGGTGAATTCGTATCGTAAACTCATTTCGTAAATATGTAATATTTACGTACAACATAAATTTGAATATAATAAATTCCAAAGCCATATCAAATAAGTTAATATATTCATAAAACAACATAACAAAACTCCATGCATAATGCATAACGAGAAAACATCAGTAATGTATGATTGTACATGAATTATCAAATGCCCAGCAAAGTTTATCATTGTCACAAATCTCTAAACAAAAAACATGACACACAACATAAGTAGAGTTCAAATATTCAAATCTAAGTTAATATTTTAAAAAGCTCATGTGCATGGAACATGATCAACTTCATCTTCAATTTCTTCACTATCACTATCTTCATCATCAAATTGAATCTCTAGATCATCATTAGTTTCCAAGGGGGCAGGAGCAATATTTTCTGAATTCTCTACTTCAAGCACATCATTTTCGGTTTCTACTTGTTCATCTTCATTTATCTGGTGAAATCCTATCCAAGTTTGTTCATTCTCCTGTGGATCATCTCGTACCCATTCATCACTTGAATCAAAATTTTCAATTTCAAATGAATGTTGATTTTTCTTTCTTAACTTTTCTCTGCATGTCAACTTTAAGTTACACATGACATAGACCAAATCACTCATTTTATCATGACTTAGACGATTTCTTCTCTTTGTATGAACCTGCAAATAATGTTTTACATAACTTTAGTTAAACTTGATGCTTGATAGAATTAAAAAATGAAAAAAGAAAATATCAAAAGGTGTTTAATTGTAATCAATAAAAATTTACCATTTCGAATGCACTCCAATTACGCTCACACCCCGAAGAGTTGCAAGTCAAGCTTAGAACTTGAATAGCAAATTTTTGCAATTCAAGACAATGATCACCATAATAGCTCCACCATCGTGTTGGGGCCATCTTTTCTCTTGTCATTATTGCTTCTTCAAATCCAAATAAACCCTTTGCCTCAGTAAAATCACCCATTTGCAATACTATTTTGGTTCTCTCTTCTTTATCGGGAACCAATCTCCTTAAACAATCATAAAATGCAGCTTTGATTTCATGATTAACTACAAAATCAGTGCCATAATGATACTGGGGATTCAAATAATAACCCGTAAAATGTAAAGGTTGCATAAGTTGATCCTCCAATCTATCATCAATTATTTTCAAAATATATACCTAAAAAAGAAACATAAAGAAGTTACAAAAAACCTTTATAATGAAGGCAAAATATTGAAATATTGACAACTAAAACATATTAACATTTTATTTTATTTTACCTTCTTTTAACATTGCCAAAATTATTCTTGATGTTCTCTTTTGCACCACTTAATTGCTTATAAATAAATCCCATTGCTGGTATATCCTTTGAATCAATGAATCGAAGAACTTTGACAAGTGGAATAGCAGCTTTGAGACAAGTAGCAACATTCTTCCAAAATCGACTATCCATAACAAATTGGTTTACCTTTTTTCCCTTAGGAATGGAAGCAGCTTTGCAAGATTTCCATTATGCAGATGTGAACATGTTCAGCAAGTAACCCTTTAATTCATGAAGACATCCTAAAGTCAAATAGGCAGTGACAAATCGAGTAGTAGCAGGTCTAATTAAATCCCTCTTATTTGTGAAGTGCCTCAACATACTAACAAGCAAAGTTCTTGAATATATAAATGAAGTGATCCTCTTAGCTTTTGCTATGGTTGTTTTGTGCAGTGAAAGCTTTTTCTCAAAATCTTCTAAAATCAAATCAATACAATGTGCAGCACAAGGTGTCCAAAATAATTTCTTTCTCTTCTCCATCAACATTAAACCAGCTGCTTTGAAATTTGCACCGTTATCAGTCACTATATGCACCACATTATCTTCACCCATCATGTCAACCACCCTATCCAACATTTCAAAAACATTTTCTTTTGTCTTGGAAATATTTGATGTATCAACTGAAGTCAAGAACACAGTCCCTTTAGGACTATTCACTAAGAAGTTGCAAATGCATCTTTTCTTCTTATCAGTCCATGAGTCAGACATTATAGAACAACCTGTTTTCCTCCACTCAATTCTATATTCTTCAATAGCTTTTTCTGTTTCTTCTAAATTTTTCTTCAAGTACTTCACCCGCACCTCATGATAAGAAGGTGGTTTGAATTCAGGCCCATGTCTAGCAACAATATCAAAAATTTTAGTGAACTCCGGATTTTTCACACAATTGAAAGGAATATCACTTGTGTATAAAAATCTACAAATTTGATTGCAAGCATTTTCCCTCATGTCTTTCTTTAACATATGGCTAATAGTGACTTGGCTAGTACTCCCAACATGTGAGCTACTAGTTTTGTTGAATCCACATGCAGAGACACCGCCACTTTGTTGATTTGGTGTCGCTTGTTCCACTTCAATTTCCATATTATTGTCTTGCCCCACACCATACATAGTTTTTTTCTTCATATGAGAATGTTGCTCAATTGATGCTAGGACTAACATCATGTTCTTTTTTACTTCATCAGGAACAAAGAGACAATGTTTGGCATCTTTTCGTGTACCAGCCAAATGGTGCTTGAACCGAAAAATTCCACTAAATATTTTGCCACAATATTTGCATTTTGTTTTTTTTCCATTCTTCTCCACGTCAATACCATGCTCCCAGCCAATATCAGATCTATTTCCACATAAATTCTTCCTCTTTTGTTTTCCTGAACTTGAGGCAATGCTAGCCATTATCTTGGTCACTAATAGATGCAAAAACAATCAAATAGAGAAAATTAACAAACAATAAAAAAATTAGTGAAACAAAATAATTAAACTTCTTGATTATAATTGATTTTTATTAAGAAAGAAGCTGCAAGAAAATTATAATTTTTAATCATTTATGTCATATTGTTATGCGTGTGATGCTGGAGTGGGAGAAATACATGGTGGCATGATTGCAGATTTACAGGTTCAAGAAACTTAGTCTTTCACTTGCCAAGTGTCAATAGAGGAACAAAAAATTATTGACTAGTGTCATACTGTCAGCCAAATGTCACACAACAAATAAAAAATCCTTGTGTGCACATAAAAGGATCATGGAACTCTAAAATTGCCATTTGACAGCAACATAGATATTGACGTGGGAACACATGAAATAGACAACAAAATTCACTCGACATCTCAATCACTCAATGATTTCAAATCCAACAAAATCTCAATGAAAGTTGAACAATAAAATGCACAATTGCACAAGCACGAAATCAATCACTCAAGGCTCAAGCAGTCAAGTGTTCATCAGTTCATCTTCAAGAGAATCGGGATGTTACCTCATACAAAAACATTAAAGAGAAAAGAAAAGATTGAAGGTAAAGACTAAAGAGAGCAATACATATTATAGAGTAGAGGCATCAAATTTCTTACCTCATAGGCTGATGGAACCCACAATTTCTTATTTGGAACCACCTACAAATTATTCAGAACGAAGATTGTAAACCTCTGGATTCTGGAAGTCTGGAGACAAAGTCGAAAGAGAAATGACAGGCTTGGAGCATACAAACGGATCCTGATTTGTTGTGAACTTGTGATCAGAGAACAGATCTAAAGAAGTAAAGAGTAAAGAGAAAAAAATGTTAGAGCGAAGAAAAAACTTACGTCTTACGCCGGCCTGACCATCAAACACCAACAATCCCTCTACAATGATGAACGCATTTCCTCCACGTCCTTCTACAATGGATGTCGTCAATACCCAGGAGTCTGAGGCTCTGAGCAATGTTCATGGTCTCCTTTCATCCTTTGGAATGCGGCCGATGAACGTGCCCTAGACCCCCAGGTTATTTTTTATTTTTATTTTCATAAATGCCCTTCGAAATGGAAAAAATGGCACAATAACACTACAGAAGTAGATTCGACGATTTAACCATTGGATGTGTGCGATTGAACGAGTCCATACGATTTTAACGAGTTGATACATACGCCAATTCGAGTTCACCCCTAGTTGCGACTTTAGACCGAGTCAACTCGTTTTCTTACCCTAGAAATGTAAAAACTTACGTTTTTAAGTATTAAAACTAGTTTTTGACAACCTTGCGAAGAACAAATACTAAAACAATAATAAGAAATTCATACAAATATATGTTATTCAAAAATTGTCTCTTACATCATGTTTTCTCAACTTTTCAATTAAATACATTGCACATGCTCCCTTCAAAATATGATGTATAATCGTCATCAAATACGACACTTAAAGTAACAATTCAAAATAATCGAATATCTATCTCGATATCTTTACAACTCCATATCTACTAAATAAGTTAATTATGATACCTCAGGATCTCACATCATGATTAGAGGAAAGTTATAATCTATAGTATTTTTCCTCTAATAAATAACAAATTAATTATGCCTCAAATAAAGCTCCACCTGACTAATTTCTACACTATCTAATTGATCATTTCAGAGTGCGAAATTAAAAAAAATCATTTTAAAATAATAATATGTCATTTTACTAACAGAGGAATAATTGCATGATACAATGATCTTGTTTGGGCAGAAATGGCCGCCACCGACACGGTAAAAAAACACAAATACACACAATCAATATTTCTTTCTAATTAATTATAAAGATCAACAAAAAAAAGATAAAGAGTGCACAAATATTTTACAGCAGAAGAGAAAAAAAAGGATGAGCTGATTCAATTGAATGGTAGGTAGCTTTTGAATTAATGGAATGCGGGTGAGTTGTACAACAACAGTAGTACACGTCAAATTTAAAGCTCGACGTGGACCAGTTGGCCTACATTAATGTCACATAATTCTCTACACAGAGCCACATCTACCCAACGCAATTTTAATTGAACACAACGAATTCACATCTTGTTCTTGGTCTTGGATGTGTTATATTATGTTTTCCTGTCGTGTGACACGACTTATTTTCGTAATGCTTAATTATTCCTTCCATGAAATAATTTTTTTATATCTTCATACGTCACAATGAAAAGAAAAAAAAACGTCTCAATGGAATATATAAGAAAATAGAAAATGGTATGGAAAAGAAAAGGAAAGGAACCTAACACACCTCCAATTAAACAGCACGAGAGTTCATTATTGCATTCGTTGGCCGCCTATAAATATGCCACCAACGCCATGGATCTAGCAGCAGCAAATTAAGCAACTCTGAGTTTACATCGCTGTGCTGAGTGGAAGGACGTGGCCGCAGGAGACATTTTAGTTACTAAGAAGCCTGCAGATCGGTCGCCATGGCTCGTTCCGCCGCTCTCGTGGCCCTCGCAGTCGCCTGCGTGCTCGTCGCCGTCGCCCCCCGCGCGTCGGAGGCTCTCACCTGCGGCACCGTGGCCTCAAACGTCGCGCCGTGCCTCGTCTACGTCACGGGCAGAGGGCCGCTGTCCCCCGGCTGCTGCAGCGGGATCAGGAACCTCAATAACGCCGCCAGGACCACGGCGGACCGTCAGACCGCCTGCAGCTGCCTCAAGTCCACAGCCGGCTCCCTCAGAGGGCTGAATGCCGGCCTCGCCGCCGGCCTCCCCGGCAAGTGCGGCGTCAGCGTGCCTTACGCCATCAGCACCTCCACTGACTGCTCCAAGTAACAAACAGACACCCTTCTCTACATGTAACTTTTAACTTGAACCATGCATGCATGCATGCATGCATGCACGCACGCACGCACGTATATAATAAAGATTCTATATATAATTCTTTGTTTTTTGTTTGTTTGTTTGTTGTTGTTGTTGTTGCAGGGTGAAGTGAGATGGAACTGATGCAACTGGAGGAGGCCGCAGGATGACATATCTTTTATCAACACTACTTAATTATATGCATGTGTGCATAATTAATTATGAAATGAATAAAGTTGGTGCATGATACAGAGCCTAGCTGTTCTGCGGCGTGGCACCGTGTTTTAAGTTTTATTTCACTATTTCTCTGTCGCGCGAGCATCTTTTGTCATTGCCTATTAATATTGGAGCGAGATTTAATTAACTCGTCATACTTAAATTAATATTTGCGCCATTCGTCAATTATGTGTTAGGCTCGCTCCCTTTGATTATCTATCTATATTTATATATTATTAAAAGGAGGATAGTTTTGAACGAGAAGTGCCACGCTAGTCTTTCATATTTTTTTTTTAAAAAACACAACATATTTGATGGAATATATTATACATATTATTAATATAATAATTAGAATGTTGTAGAACATATTTTCATAACCGTACAAGTAACTAACAATTTGACATGAGACAAATCGTATATATAAATATGTTTAATATATTAGATGTAAAATTAATTATAATATTACTAATTAATTTACATATTGATTGTACAATTAATCATTAATTAAAAGATTATGATGCTCGACAAAAAAGCATAAGTCCACAGTGTATCATCAATAATTAAAATATTAGTTCATATGTTAATTGGGGACTTATTTAATAATTAAAAAATTAGTAATATATGTGGTCTTTCAATTAATTAAAAATTATAAGAAAAATTTATCTATCCTTAAACATGAGACCATTCGTACTAATTAATATATTTTATTGTATTATATAAATATTTAAATAAGAATTTAGGCAAGAGCGATAATTAAGATGTTGATAGAAACATAAACTTAGATGATGATGATGATGATGATGATGATGATGATGATGATGATGATGATGATGATGATGATGATGATAATAATAATAATAATAATAACAATAATAATAATAACAATAATAATAATAATAATAATAATAATAATAATAATAATAATAATAATAATAATAATAATAATAATAATAATAATAATAATAATAATAAGTGTAATAGAAATTAAATAAAAAATCAAGTTAACCTATATAAATTTTCCTTAAAAGGTTAACAATAATTTTAAACAGATATTATCAAGCATCTAAAATAATTAAAAAATATAATCAGTTATTGGAGCGGCCGGAAATAATAATCCATAACTGCACACTAATAATGACATAATCTAACTTTCTATATGAATAAAAACACTAAAAGCATGGCGTAACTGAACTTAATGATTCATGCATGGCGGTCTATAAATAGTTAAATACTCTCAAACACCCTTTACCACATGGATTAAAGTGTTCTACGTCATGTCATGATTCTTTCAGGGCACTCACCCATTGATCCGATGAGTAGATTTATAGACTTTTTATTAGTTATTTTTTAAGTCTGCGTTTGGATATATGAACAAAAGTTTCACTAAGTTCTTGGAACTTATTGAAATGACGTTTTTGTTATTAATGAGTGTTTGTTGTAGTTCGACATTTATGAAAATTTTTTCGTTGATTTGATGTTTAAATACTTCAAAGTTCTCGGATTTGTTTGGCTACGGTTCCAACTGCTGGCGCCAATAACTTAAACGGCTCTAACTGCATGTCTTCATCTATTGAGCAAAGTGCAATAAAATAACTGCATGTCTTTATCTGTTGGGCAAAGTTCAGTAAAACAAAGAGGACATCCACAACAAATTTTCAAGTAAAGTAATCCCATGAAACAAAAAACTATAGGACAAGTGAACATTTCAAGTAAAGTAACCCCATGAAACAAAAAACTATAGGACAAGTGAACATTTCAAGTAAAGTAACCCCATGAAACAAAAAACTGTAGGCCAAGTAAACATAAACTGAGGATGTGCATCGTGGAAGAATCAACGAACGACGAACGGATTCAACAAAAAAAAAAGCATACTAGGAACTCAGAAGCCAATAGAATTTAGATTCTAACACTTAAGCACATGGTTCTACAAGTTTGTCCGTGTGAAAATTAGAAAACAGTAGGAATCACATTAACTTCAACACTAAACACATGACAAAAAGAAGCATAAATATCGGTTCACAACACAAGTTGTTACTAGAAACATAAGTTCAGCAGGTAGCAATGACATTAACTTCAACATTAAACACAACATACATATGCCAAAAACTAGAAGGTGTAGTCCAACAAGAATCCCCTACATGACCAGATCAGTTCATAACATAAAAGATGCAAGGTAACCAAGTATATAAACTTGCCACCTACAAATCTAGCGACCCGTCTACCTAAAAGATGGAATGTTAACATACCATAAAACATAACACTACACAACATATCATTCCCATATGAGCACCAACATGCCACATCATTTCGGATGCTCTACAAAACGAATGATAACGTGTCCAACACTACACTTAGAACCTTCACCACAACACAAATAAGAAAACCAAGTGCCAAAGAGAACAGTAGCATAAGTGCATCTCTCCTACACCTGCAACCAGAAATGACGGTTGATGGAAGAATGTCTTCGGCCACTTTCTCAATGGCTGGAGCTGGCTGCACAGTCTCCTGAATGGGCGGCACATATTGCATACTAACATACGCACCATAAGAATTAGAGGCTTCTTCAAAGGAGTCGAACTTTTTGAAAGCACAAAAACTATAACCCATAACTTGGACCTGACATTCTGCCCAAGTGTTGTACACCCCTGCTTTGCGGCCTTCATAAATAGCGTAGTATTTGTGTGGTGCCATCCTAGTGGTCTGCGTCCTGAAGTCCTAAATATGTCAGCGCAAAAAAATAAGATCCATGTGCATTAAGTAACAGAAATAGTGTAACATTTACGTGAGAAAAAAACTGAGGGGAAGCAAGTAATATGGATTATATATCAAGTGCAATAGTTAGTGAATGCGACAACACATAATATGTAAGAAAATGAAATTAAAGAAGGAAAGAAATCGAAATTGGAATAACAAAATTGATTATATATTACTAAACTGTGAAGGATGAAGTAAACATGTCATTTGCAAAGAATTAGATAACACAATTTTACTATTGCGCCATCGATGATCACTCCACAGCCTGGATACTATCCCATCTCGAAGCATGTCGCCTCTAGTTTTCTCGATTGCAGAGGTCAACATAGAAGGCAACAAGTCATCAGCACACACGTCATCAGTATCATGTCAGATAGTCTTGTCAAAGTACTTATCATCGCTTTGATTCCGTTTCACGAAGTTGTGTATCATACAATAAGTTATGATGATAAGCTTCTGAATCTTAAATGGATACGGAATAGGCGAACAAAATAACTTAAACCTCTTTTTTAGTATTCCAAAGGACCTTTTGACACAGTTCCTGAGTTGCGCATGTCTGTGATTAAAAAGGTCCTTCGCATGATGATACCTGCCACCGGAAATGAACCCAAATGATATCTTCTTACCCGATAAGGTGGTAGGAACTTATCTGAGTTTACATACCCTGAATCCACAAGATAGTGCTTTCCTATTGCATAAGTTAATAGAAATGAACAGTAAGTACATGACATAAAAAAAACAACAATTCAAACATAAGAGAGTCCGAGTCTTACCGTCAGGTACACTAAACTCGTTCATCTCAATACACCATCTAATAACCTTCATATCACCCGCGGAGCCCTCCCAACCAGCACATACAAAGAGGAAAATGCAATAATGTCGCCACCATAAGATAGCACTCATACTAATTACAAAAATGTGACATGATAATTTATAAGAATATTAATTACACATAGTAACATGGCATAATATGCAAAATTAATTATGAATAAATACAGAATATGCATATTAAACATTCTAAAACTTTTAAAAAAATATTCATAACCCAATAATGTTAATAAATTAGAAATAATCTAATTTTTCATATATATATATCATGACATAATAACACATATAAAATGTATCATAAAAAATGCATACAATTATGTCAAATACATATCTCACATTTTTTCAAAAAAAATTGTGAATTTTCTGAGTCCAAAAATATATTTTTCTCATTTTTCTATATTTTCCCAGGTTTTCTAAATTACATTTAAAAAAACATTATATACTTGTTCATTAGGCCCCAGGAGGCCCAAACCAAAAACCGCGCAGCGGGCCTCAGGTCCGCGCGCGTTCTGCGCATAATTAACGTGCAGAGGCAGCAGCGGGCCAGAAGCCTGCGCCCCATCACAATTGCGCGTGACACGCTGCACCGCATCAGCGGGCTAGAGGCCCGCGCTCACGTGCGTTTGCGCGTGACACGCAGCGGGCCATGACCCGCGCATGTCACGGAGTCGTTTTTCGCTCGACCGACCCGTGCGGCACCTAGACGTGCCCAACGTCTATGCAAGCTCTTTTGAGCGCTTTGCGGAAGCTTGCTTATGCCACTTTTTATATGCCATAACTTTTGGGACGCACGGTCCCGAGCGAACGCTTCTTCGGTGGAGGCGTTTGTGAACAAATGGGCATCTCGGCGTAACGTTCGATCGCTTGGGACGCTTTGAGACGCTCTTTTGTGGGTTGCCACCCCACGCTTGAGGCACGATGCTAGATTTAGGGAAGCTTAAAATCTTTGTTGAGTAAATAGGAATGATTACAACGCTTCGGGGGAGGACTAGCGGGTCTCCCCTACTATACCACCGTTTCGGGTGGTAGATTTGCGACGTGTGGTGTGGAGGACCATCTCCTGAGGTGCACTTTTCTAGAGTGCAAATTACAAAACTGCCACCACCACACTTAAAAAATAAACTAAGTACAAAAGTGGGTTGAAAAGGAAAATACATGGTAAGATAACTCGACGTGCCCCGGGGAGAAGCCCCCGGGACATTCTCCCCCACTCAAGTCAGCGACGTCCCTGGAGCTGCGGCTTGAAATTCTTCAATCTTCTGCTTGAACTGCCACAAGTCTTTGGCTGTCTCCCAACTTGTGTCGGCGTCCGGTCTTCCGCTTCATTGAACAAGATACTCTTTTTTCTGATTCTTCGTGCGGACGGCGAGTACTTCTTCAACTTGATCAGTAAACTGCTGACGGATGGCCGGTGGGGCGCGGTCTGAAACCCCACGCCCGGGAACTTCAGTGTCTTCAACGAAAGGCTTGAGCAGGCTGACATGGAAGATGGGGTGTTGTTGCATCTGAGGCGGGAGCTCCAACTTGTAGGCCACCTTGCCTACCTTCTTCAGGATCTTGAAGGGGCCCTCGTAACGCCTAACGAGGCCCTTGTGCAGATTCTTTCCAGTTAGCCGAAGATGTTGGACTAGCTTCACCAGGACCAAGTCTCCGACTTCAAAGTTGACGTCCCGTCGGGCGGTGTCCGCCCACTTCTTCATGCGCTTAGATGCCTTGTGCAAATATGCTCTCGCCATGTCGTTCTGCTCATGCCATTCCCTCGTCATGCGGTGAGCGGCGGGGACTTTGCTACCATAAGAAGTGGCGACGGCCTAGGGCGTCAGAGGTTGCTGTCCCGTCATTATCTCGAAGGGACTCCGATTGGTCGACTCGCTTTGTTGCAGGTTGTAGGAGAATTGCGCGATGTCGAGTAGCTTCGCCCAGTCCTTTTGATTAGCACTCACATAGTGCCGCAAGTAGATCTCCAGGATACATTTCACCCTCTCAGTTTGGCCGTCGGTTTGAGGATGAAGTGATGTCGAGAAATGCAGGTTGGAGCCCATCATCTTGAACAATTCCTTCCAGAAGTTGCCAACGAATCGCCCATCCTGATCGCTGACGATACTTTGTGGTAGGCCCCAATACTTCACTACATGTTTCATGAATAACTCCGCAGCTTCAGTAGTAGGACAACTTGCGAAGCCGGCGGCGAAGATGGCATACTTGGAGAACCGATCGACGACCACCATGATGGTACCTGCCCCTTCAGACTTGGGCAGACCCGTGATGAAGTCCATGGAGACATCCTTCCATGGACGCTCTGGGATAGGCAGGGGTTCCAGAAGTTCGCCGGGCGCTTGATTGAGGTTCTTGTCTTCCCGGCAAACAAGGCATGTCTTCACGAAGGCTTCAATGTCGTCCTCCATCCTTGGCCAGAAGTAGTTGTCTTCGATGAGTGCCAAAGTGCGGCGGATGCCCGGATGTCCCGTCCACTTGGAGTCATGGCACTCTTGCATGATAGTGCGCCGCAAGTTATCGAAGAGTGGAACGTATATGCGACGTTCCTTGGTGAAGATCAGCCCATCTTCCACCCAAAAGCGGCGTGTCTTGCCCTCCTTCGCCTACTCGAACAAGTTCTTTGCCGTGGGATCCGACTCCAATCCCTTCTTGATCCTCTCGATGAGGTCGGCCTGAGAGGAGCTCATGGCCGCCAATTCCGCGCGTCGGCAACAACATTCGTCTTGCCAGGTTTGTACTCCAAGACATAGTCAAATTCCGCCATGAAATCTTGCCATCTTGCTTGCTTCGGCGAGAGCTTCTTCTGTGTCTCGAAGTAACTTGTCGCGACGTTGTCCGTCTTGATGTGAAATCGCGACCCGAGAAGGCAGTGCCACCATGTTCTAAGGCAGTGAATCACCGCGGTCATCTCCTTCTCCTGAACGGCGTAGTACTGCTCCGTGTCGTTGAGTTTGTGACTCTCGAACGCCACGGGATGCCCCTCCTGCATAAGAACTCCTCCGATGGCATAGTCAGAAGCATCTGTCTGTACCTCGTAGGACTTGGTGTGGTCTGGCAGGACGAGCACCGGTTCCTCCGCCATGGCCCTCTTGAGGGTGTCGAACGCTTCCTGGCATGTCGGCGTCCACTCTCACTTCACATTCTTCCGGAGGAGATTCATCAAAGGGGTCGTCACATGTGAATACCCCTTGACGAACCGCCTATAATAGTTCGTCAGGCCAAGGAACGAACGCATGTCGGGAACCCGCTTGGGCGGTTCCCACTCCACGATGGCTCGAATCTTCGCGCCATCCATCTTCAACTTCCCACTTCCGATGACATGTCCCAAGAAGTGTACTTCTGATTGAGCGAAGGCACACTTCTCCCGCTTGACGTAGAGCTCGTTCTGCCGCAACACCTCGAACACTTGCCGAATATACTCGATATGCTCCTCCAAAGTGCGGCTGTAGATCATGATGTCGTCGAGGTACACAACCACGAACCTGTCAAGGAATGGCTGCAATACCTTATTCATGAGAGTACAGAAGGTCGTCGGAGCGTTGGTGAGGCCGAACGGCATCACGAAGAACTCGTAGGAGCCATATCTTGTGACGCACGCCGTCTTCTGCACATCCTCCTCCGCGATCCGGACTTGCCAATAGCCCGAACGAAGGTCCAACTTGGTAAACCATCTTACACCGCCAAGTTGGTCGAACAAATCTGCCACCAAGGGGATGGGGTACTTGTTCTTCACCGTAAGCTTGTTGAGCGCCCGGTAGTCGATGCACATCCGGAGGGAACCGTCATGCTTCTTCTGGAAGAGAATCGGGGCGCCGTATGGAGATTTTGAAGGCCGAACATATCATGCATCCAATAGTTCGGTGAGTTGCTTACGGAGTTCTGCGAGTTCCGGAGGGGCGAGCCGATAGGGGACTCCATGTGGGGCTTTAGATCTTGGGACCAAGTCGATGACATGATCCACTTCACGCTTCGGAGGCAACCGCTTTGGGAGTTCCGGGGGCATGACATCCGCAAAATCCTCAAGGGTTTCAAGGACTTTGGGAGGTGTTGAAGTGGAGGGCCCCGGATCTTTCAAGATGGCGGTCGCCAGGAAGGTGTGCTCCTGTTTGCGCAACCCCTTCGCCACTTGCATGGCGGAGAGGATCTTCTATTTGAGGTCTCCGCCTGACCTCACAGGGACGTTGTAAGGTCCCTTGGGATCGAAGATGACCATCGAATTGGTGAGCGGGATGACACATGCAGCAATGTGTCGCAGAAAAGAGATGTCCGCCACCACTTCGTAGTCATCCACTGGTGCCACCGTCACGTCGAAGCTTCCCGACCACTTGCCGATGCGAACCTTCACTCCAGGAGAAATTCCTACTCGAGATAGACTTCGCGTTCACCGTCTTGAACGTGGCGTTAGTCTTCTGGAGTGGCAGCTTTAGCTTCTTGGCGGCCACTTCTGACACGAACAACTCCGATGCTCCCGTGTCAATGAGGGCGTTGAAGACTTGCCCGTTCAACTCGATATCCGCATAAAGTCGCGCAGCCGATGAAGGACCCTTCAGGGCGTTGATGGCGCTGAGGACGTGCATCGAGCTGAGACACACCTCCTCCTTCTCTTTTTCCTTCTCGTCGGGGCAATACATTGCGTTGACTGTCGCCTTTTGCGGACAATCGCTCATCCAATGTGGACCCTTGCAAATGTAGTAAGGTTTTGGCGGCTTCCCGTCCCTTTTGAATATTTTATTGTTGGACTTCCCTCTTGATATCCCTTGCCTTTGTCCTGATAGTGCGGCTTGCCTCCTTGTGACTTGGACTTCTCTCACCCACCATTGCCCTTGCCCGAGGACTTTGGTGGTGGAGTGCTCGCTTTGGCGTACTCCACGAGCGATTCAGCAGCGGCGACTAACGAGCGGAGGTTGGGGCAATCTCGTCGCTCCAACTCCGTCCTAGCCTATGGCTTCAAACCCTTCACGAAGATCGTCAACAACGTGTCTTCGTCCACTTGGGAATTCTATAGGCGGAGCTCGGTGAACTCTTTTACGTACTCCTTCAACGTGCCCTTCTGGCAAATATTGAACAACGCAATCTTGGCCTCCAGTCCCGACTTGACAGGGCAGAAGTAGTTGGTAAGCTGCCTCTTGAAGTCGTCCCACCTCTCAATGGGATCCACAATGCCACGCTCCACGTCGTCGCAATGGCATCGCCACCATAGACTTGCCGCATCTTGCAAATAGAAGGATGCGGTCTTCACCATCCTCACTTCGGACGTCACGTCCAAGGCCTCCATGTACCTTCGGACGTTCCACAGGAAGTCGTTGATCTCCCTTGCCGACCGCTCGCCTTTGTAGGGCCTCGGCTTTGGCACATCAATTCTTGCCTCATGCGGGGCGGGCGCCTCGGGGCGTCGCCCGTCTCCATAACGTCGCTTGAGCTCCTCCCGGAAGGTCTGGAACTCTTGCTCCATTTCGAACCGCATGTTTGAGAGACCATTGTCCAAGGTCTCCCGCATGTCCATGATTGTCGCTTCCATGGACTCGAGACGCGTATACAACGGAGCCATCTCTTCCCGCACCGTGGCAAGATCCACGGTCTTCTCCAACTCCCGCTCGTGCGTTGCGAGTTGGTCTTGCATCTCACCCACGTCCAATTGGAATTGGCCGAAGCGTTGCTCGAAGGCGGACATGGTGTCCTTCGAGCGGGCACGCCCTCGATCCTGGCGGCCCTTCTCCGGTGCGACGGGTTCATTCGTCATCTCCGAGTTCGATGTTATTTCACCTTGATCGCCGAATGCCAACTTGAGCGGTCCCAGAAACGCTGCTCTGATACCAACTTGTCACGGGGTCATTTTTCGCTCGACCAACCCGTGCGGCGCCTAGACGTGCCCAACGTCTAGGCAAGCTCTTTTGAACGCTTTGCGGAAGCTTGCTTATGCCACTTTTTGTATGCCACAACTTTTGGGACGCACGGTCCCGAGCGGACGCTTCTTCGGTGGAGGCGTTTGTGAACAAACGGGTACATCGGCATAACGCTCGATCGCTTGGGACGCTTTGGGACGCTCTTTTGTGGGTTGCCACCCCACGCTTGAGGCACGATGCAAGATTTAGGGAAGCTTGAAATCTTTGTTGAGTAAATAGGAATGATTACAACGCTTCGGGGGAGGACTAGCGGGTCTCCCCTACTATACCACCATTTCGGGTGGTAGGTTTGCGACGTGGGGTGCACTTTTTTGGAGTGCAAATTACAAAACTGCCACCACCACACTTAGAAAATAAACTAAGTACAAAAGTGGGTTGAAAAGAAAAATACATGGTAAGATAACTCGACGTGCCCCGGGGAGAAGCCCCCGGGACACGCACGCCTTGTGCCCTGCGGTGTCGCGTATCAAGCTGTGGCCCGCCCGCAAGTTGTGCCGCACCTAAACGGTGCCGCGCAGCCGCTAGCCCGATGGCACCGTAGCACCATTTTTTTGTCTTTTTTAACAGTGATGTCCCCCCCCCCTTTTTTTTTAAAAATTTGAGAAAATAATTGAAATGAATGTCCAATAATTCAGATTGAATTTTGTACAAAAAATTATAACAAAAAATATTCCGTTCTTCAGTTATGGTCTTACAATCGAAGACGCAAAAATTACGTAGTCCAAAAATTAAAAATGAGAAAACTCATTTCAGCTCTGATACAAATAAAATAGGGGTATTATCGAAATACCTCACAGCGAAAGACGGATTGCCGATACTTTTTTATGTTACTTTAGATTCAACGTTGGGAACTCAATCACGTACGAAAGGAAAATGTTATTCTACAATTCAAGAACTCGGACGTCATCGGAATTGCGACTAGAGTATGAAGACCTCACAGCTTTCATTAGAATGCTAAATGGTTGTCGGACTGCTGTACCATGGAGAATCGTGGACATCAAACTAGCACATAGAGGACATGGCACAAGAACTTCTCACTCTTTAAAACATGGCACCACTCCTTATATAGAAGTAATGTGCAGTTATGTAAGTTGTGCTTGTGCATGCACATCTGCAGCCCATCTAGGGATGGGAATATAATATTCCCCACCCCTTGCGGGGTCCCACGGGAAATCTTCGATTCAGGGCTCCGAATTTTGGAAATTTTTTCTCCGCGGGATCGGCGATGGGGGAAAATTTTCTACGAACCCTTTTTCGGGGATAGGGCGGGGGGAGTTGTACAAAAATAGTCCCACATTGATAGTAGAAGCAAAGTGAGAGTAAATAAATAAGTATAAATGAAGGAGGAGACTAATGGATCAATATGAATATTTATGGAGAAAGTCTATTTTTAGATATTTTCTAAATTTATAATAATAAATATTATCAAATTATCTCTTAGTAAAATAATAATAATTTTTTTTTGTTTGAACTAGAAAACACGGTTCAACCTGATTTTTTTCGATTTTGGCCGATTTTAACCAATTTTGACCCGTTCGATTCGGTTTAATCCGGTCCAAACTGGTGTCCAGCTTTTGGGCTTAGGACGACGGAGGAGGACAATGACAACAGCCCTCGTTTGAGGAGGGCAACGGGCCACGAGGTTCAGAAATCGGGGTCCCCGAACTCCCGCGGGGATCGGGACGGGGGGATAAAATTTCCCCCGGACCGAGAATTCGACGAGGGCGAGCGCCAATTGACGGGGCCGGGGCGGGGGGAGTGTCCCCCACCCCGAACAGGGTCGGGTGCCACTCCTAAGCCCATCAAAGGGCATCATGTCCAACAAGTTAGTTGTGATCTTAAGGGTGCACTCATGATTTAGATAAAAATTAGTTTATTTGTGGAAAGTTAGGTTGTAACTAATCCTCTATGATTTTTTTCCTAAATTAATTATTAACAAATACATCTCTGCTTTATATATATATTTGTAAATTATTTTCTGATTTTCTTTTTTACTTTTCTAAATCTAAAAAAATATTTTATAAATTATTTTAAAATATTATAGAATTTAAAGACATTGAAAATTAACCTGCAGATAAAGTTTTCATGGAAGGACACAACAACCTAGCCAAACGTAAGTGCTTCCGATAAATATTAATTCTATTAACATGTTTCCATGATAGATATCTATGTTAGTAGTCTATATCTATGTTAGTACTCTAAATATATGAAAATTATAAATTTCTATTCTTGAATGGAAAATGATGACATTTGTTTAGGAAATTGGCGACCAAATTAGTAGAAATTATAATATAAATTCTTTATAGTTTGTTGTTAGTTTAACCTAATTAATTAAAATTTTCATATATTCAGTTCATTTTTCTTAGGATAATACATGTTTAGATTTGTTGATGTGCCTTGAATTATGTACCCTTAATCCAAAATTATGAAAGAAAAAAAATGAGAAAAAAAATATTTGTGACGAAAGCGGAGGATTTGTGCCGCTAGTATAGTGATATTCTTATATATGAGGATCATGAAAAAGAATTCTCGTGGGGGTGCGATATGTACCTTTATATATGAGGATTAATATTTTATCATGATGTACTCTCTTTTAGCTCATAGTGAAATTTTTTTGACGGCCTCCTTTGTCTGTTGATATTTCTCTCTTGTTCACATTGATCAAGAGAGTTTTACCACGTTAAATCTCTGTGTTAATCTTCTCTTTCTTTCGTTGTTTTCATTATTCATCAATCCTCGGTGTTTTATCTCCAACAAGATCTAACATCAATCTTAATTGTTAAACTTAAGAAATAAATTACATATACCCCACATGTAACTGACATCCAATTAAGAAAATTAGTTATAAGATAAAATATCAAATACAACTAACTATTTCAAGGTTGATTAGACATATAACTATAGTTTTTAAATATTCATGTTATTAAGACAACAAATTATTATTTTGATGTATACTAATTATATTGAATTAATAACATTATTTTTTTTATAGAATTATCATATTTTTATAGTATTTTAATATTTTTAGTTCTTATTAAAATGTTATTATTGTGCAATTGCTATAGATTTTTAGCATATTATTCATTTCTTTACATCAAGCCCTATGGGTCGAGATAATTAGAGTAGTTATCAAAACAAATATAATGTATAATTATATGTACCATAAAATTTATATAGATATGAAATAAACTAAAGAATTAATATCTCAAATTTAAATGAGAATATTATTTTCTAAGAAGAATGAAAAATAAAAAAATTAGATAGATTAATAAACTATTTATATAATTCATAATTATCACATTTTAAGTAATATTAAAATACACTAAAGTAATATTTATTTATTTTATAAACATATGATACATATAATTTCATATTATTCGCGCATCGCACGGGCCGTCGCACTAGTATATTAAAAAGAAAATAGTATGTAAGGAGGAGTTGACACTTGGCATAAATAAATGTAGACAATTGTCCTAAAAAATTATGTAGAAAGTTTTTTTAATCAATACATGAGTTAGTTACAAGATTAATATGTAAAATGCTTTTTTAATGATTAATATCAGGATTAATTACAAGATTCATTAATTATATAATTACATAATCTTATTGGAATAGTGGATAATAATTATCCATAATAGTTATACATAAAAGTTGACTTATATTGTCTATATGAAGATGAAAACAAATTTATTATCCTAAAATATGATAATATATTATAGCTATATAATTTTAATATGTTAAAGGTCATATACTAACTACAATATATAATAACATAATCTATACTCTATGAAAAGCAAAGAAGTTTCTTGGCATAAATATATTTTGATAATTGTCCCAAAAAAATAATTACAATTTATATATATTATGATTATAAAAATAAGATAACTATTATATAACCATAATAATAACTATTATAAAATAACTATCTATAGTGATTTTATTTATAATAAAATACTATTTTAAAAAAATAAAAATAATCATAGAAAATTAATTTATATAAAAAAATATTTTACAATTATTTCAGAAATAATATACAATAACTGATTTGAACATTAACTTATAAAAAAATAATGAGGAATTAAATCATGTTAATTATAACAAAATACAGAACCATAAGGTCAATCATATTAAGTTAGGAAAAACAATATATCTATCTATTATATATATTATTAAAAGGAAGATAGTATGAAAGGAGGAGATGACATTAGGCACATCACGAAATATACAACTTTTATGACATAAATGTGGAAGCTGAATAGGTAGAAGTTCATAGATACAGATACATATATAGTACGGAAGCTTAGTAATACAACAGGTACATCACGAAACATAAATAAGGCGTCCATGGTCCACACAACAATACAAATACATATAGGACGATATAAAGTAGTAAAGACCAACTACTATATCTATGTGCATACATACCATCCGAGCTGAGGTCTCCACACACACAACAATCGAACATAATAGGTAAATCAAGTACATGTGCGAATCAACACAGGGAAGAGAGAATCCTTCCGTCAGCACAAGGCTAAATGTGATAACATATGAATTATAAGGATACTTCAGAAAGTATGAACCTGATAGAAAATTTATAACAACATCGTAAGAAATCATGTGGATCATCATGTATGGAGCAATGATTTATTCATTTCAGTATTTCATGTAATGTCCTTATCGTTCATTCTTTTCATTCATGGACCATGATGGGAAAAGGTCGTCATCAATGGTCAACAACATGGCTGATGAGTATAAGTATCATATATTGATTTAACCAATATTTCAAGCTTTAAATCCTATTTTGAAATAAACAAAGGAGATTAATCCTTTCGATTATTAATCTAATTTATTAAATATCAAAATGCATTCAACTAGAATATAAAGTTTGTAGGGTCGAAAGCAACAATAGGGGGTGAATTGGTGTATAAAAATCTTTTCGCAAAATTACTTTCAAAAAATCAATAAAATCGATCACAAGCAAATAATGATAAGACGTAAGTGAAATATAAAGAACAAATGTAAAGAGACACAATATATTGACAAGGTTCGGCCTCAACTCTTTTGCCTACGTCCCCGCTCCGACTTCTCGACCTCAAGATCGCCGGAGATCTACTATCTTTTTCTTTTTTTATAAGGAGAGAACAATACTCTTTACACCACACGGCTTCGTCTCTGCTCAAGAGGTAAGACACATCTCTTTTACAACGAGCTCTCATTCTCACTAGATAAAAAATAATGATTTTCTCTAACTCTCTTCTTTTATAAAAGTTTCTCACACTCAAAGTTTTAGAAGAGAAAGGAAATAACTTACAAATTTGGGCTTAAGAATTTGAAAGTAACTTTAGAATGATCTTGTTTGCTTGGATGATTTTTCTTCAAGTTTTGGCACTTCTTTTATAAGCTTATACAGGTGAAAATTTCGTCCAAAAAAATCTTTCATAATTTTTTCTTTGAAAAATAATCGTTACTATTCATTTAACTCTGTGACCGATCGACCATTTTGATGGGTCGGTCAATCGGTCAATATGGCCGTTGTGCCATATCTGTGATTTTATGCACTGTCCCATCGAAGGACTGGTACCGGTATAGTCTCGTGTTTTTTTTAATACGTCCTCTTTTGGTCAGTCGACCGATTTAACGACCGAAACGTCGATCGGTATAGTCTCTAAATTTTTGGAATTCATCCATGTGCTGACCGGTCGACTGGTGCAATGATCGGATCATCGATTGGTGGAGTCTCGACATTTCTTCCATTGATATCAATCGACCAATCTCCATGGCCGGTCAACTGGTGGGTCGACCGGTCGTGTGCTGAATCTTTATTTTTATTATTTAAATTGGAGATTTCTTCTGCGAATGAGGTCATATCAATTCTACACCTGCATTATGATCACTTGAGCATAGATTAGTAACTTTTATGTCCAATTTAATTTGTTATTATCAAAACATAGAATTCAACAAAGTTAAGAACTTTTTCAAGTCACATTAATAATAACATAATTGGACCTCTTGCGATTTGCCCAAAAGTGGTATGTAAGAGAAAAATTAGAAAAAAATTTAGAGAATCTTAATTTTTTTTCAAATAGTAAAAAGATTCAAAGAAATAAATCTCAGACAAAAATTAACAAAATCATTAAACATGCTATTGAGCCATCAACTAAATATACAAAGAACTCACACAAAGTAGGGTTTAATAAAAAAATCCTAAAGAACTACTCTATAAAATTAGAGTACATCAATCTAAGTAATATTTCAGGAAAAAAATAAAGAACAAGAGGAACTACTCCTAATTCTACCGTTCTCTCTCGAGTTTCCGGCAGAACTTTGTTGTAGCCTTTGATCATCTTCATCAAGCCTTCAACATTTGATTTCAGCCCTCCAAAGATGTTCTTCCAATTGATTTGGGCGAGTTTCTAATGTTGAAAGAAGATTGATTTGAGAAAGATTCACAAATTAATTATAGTACCTTTCAAATTTTTTTAAACTATTCTTATTTCCATGTGGCAATTGCCATTGCCGACTTAGACACTAAGGGCCCCTTTGGATGAAGAATATCTTTTGAAGAATAAGAAATTTTATTCAGATAATATTCTTCTCATATTCTTATTCGATCTTTTGTTTGGTTCGACGGGAATAAAATTTAAATATAATTTATTTTTATAATAAAAATATTTTATTATAAATACTTGACATTTAATCATTATTATTATTATAAAAACAATAATATAACAATATATGGTTAAATTATAAAAAATAAAAGAAATGGTAAAAAAATGAAAACGATTAGAATATATGTATTCTTTCATTTTGATGGAATACAAATTTCACTGTTTGCAAGAATATAATGGTGGTATCACGATTTTCAAGGTGATTTAATCTAAAATATGTTTTCATCATTATATCCTTATTCTCTTATCTGTTTGACGATATTCAGCAGAATATGCATGTATTCCTTACTTTATCCTGCAACCAAATGGTCCCTAATTGTGGGGTATAATGTTTTTATAAATTTAAATAAAAATGTAAACATTAAGTAAATATATAATTATTATTGTGGTATGAACTTTTTTTTTTAAAATTTCGCACGTGGTGTGTAATATCATCACTCATTCTTAAAACCCGCATTTTTAAGACCAAAGAGTCGGACGGAAAAAGGGGGAGAGCTCTCCGTTCCTGGTTCTCCTGTAGCTGGATTCTCCGGAAGGTGCTGCTAAATGGAAGGATCTTATCAACGTCCATGAATGATAAATCATAGATCGAACTGCCGAATTGGAAAAATTGTGACCAGGCCCGGGCGACTGTTTACCAAAAACACCGCAACGAGCGCAACCCTCGTGTTTAGTTGCCACCATTGATAGGGAAATTTTGGACTATTCAAGACCTGCTCAAATGATATTCAATGGTCACTTATTGAATTAACCTTTCATTGATGTATTGTTTCATCGAGATTCAAATCACGACTGTTAGCTTAAAAAATAGGCGATTAAATATTTTTATTTATGACATAAAAACTCATAACTAACAAGTCATATTGTTAATTTTAAAATAGGAAGTTAAAAAACTATAGAAAAGGAGAAAGGCAAGGATGAATCACATTTACTTAACTTTTTTTCATAATAAGCATTATTTTATTTTCAATTTTCTAAATTGAAGCATTCTTTATTGTATGTATTAGTGTTTAAGGAAAATTTTCATGTGTTTCTTAATCAGGGTATCACACCACGATGGATTAATCAATATAAAAAATAATATTGCAACCTTATATAGAATAATTAGACAAAAATAAGAATATATATGTTTTTTATATGTGATTCAAATAAACAATAATCTTATGTCATTATTCCTTAAAATTAGTTCATTTTCAGTTTTGTGTTAAAGAAAAATGTATATGTAATTAAACGTATGATGAGAGTAAAATACTAATTTATCTCATTAGATCAATAAAAAATTATATATTAATTTATTTTATCAGTTAAATAGTAAATTTGATCAAGATCATCTTTTAGAAGAAGAGGGAAATGTTAATAGATTAATGCTAAAATTATAATTATAAAACAACCATATTATAATTATAATTTCATTAATGTGTGTGAGGTTGAAGTTGTAAGTGACAATATCCAATTAAGTCAACCATTCAATTCAAATAAATAAGGAATTTTAAATTATTGTATATAATATAAATAATAATAAATAAAATAATTTTATTTCATAATCAATATATGGGTTTAATGGACGTCCTACCCATCTGAATGTGTAGGAAGGTCCTACCTATCTGGACAGTCGTCGGATGGTAAATTAATGACAGATCTTGTTAAGGACGGTTCAAAAGTGGTCGGTCCGATTGTATGCACACGAGCGGTTCACATCTTCCGATCCAAACAAAGTTTTGCTTGCTCGTCTGGTTCGCCATCGCCGCTCGACTTCTTGTCTGCTTCAATGATGTCGCTCACCTTGTCGCCTGCTTGCCGCTCCTATGCTCGCAGTCGACTCTCACCTGCTCGTCGTCACCATCTCCTGCTCGTCTTCTTTGTCGCTTGCTCGTCTGGTTGGTCATTCTCCTGGTCTTCGCATGCGTGCCACTCCCTGCTCACCTTCGACTCTCGCCTACTCATCGTTTCCATGCTCGTATGTTCATCACCGTCGCCCACGTGCTTGCCATGGCTATTGCCTGCTCGCCAGATCGTCGTCGCCGCCGCTCGCCGCTTGCCTGTTCGCTGCTCCCATAGCATCGCTTGCTCCCCTGTTTGTTGCTGCTCGCCGTCACCGCTTGCCTGTCCGTTGTCGCTTGCCTGCTCGCCGCCGCCATCGACCTCTCTCGCCACTATTGTTGTTGCCCTCGCCACCCGCCGCGGCTAGCAGGTCAGACGGACGGTGGCGAAGTCAGCTGGGCAGCAGCGCGCGAGGTTGAAAGGATGACGGCAAGGTCGGACGAACGGCGACGAGGTCAGCTGAGCAGCGGAGAGGTCAGAATGACGACGGCAAGGTCAACAGGGGAGAGGAGAGGTCAAGCGACAATGGCTAGGGCACGATAGGAAGCTGGGCATGCAAGACGCAACAACCGAATGTTGAACCAAGTAGAATCGATTCAATCGGACATAAATCTTCATCGAACCGCACAAGATTTCATCTGTCGTCGATGTCTGATCCAACGACATCCATGTAAGGTCGGATCCTCCTACCTACTTAAGGTGGTAGGATATCCATTAAAACCAGAAATAGGACTTCAGATTAAAAAGAATGCAATATGCAATGAGAAAAAGTCACATGTTATATTCATGTATTACCACAACGTGCTATTGCATTTAATTTTAATACAAAATATTAATTTACATCATATCTTAATTAGGTAACATAAACAATAATATCTGTGTCATCATAGAGTTATTTAATTTAATTTAATCATGAAAGAAGACACATGAAACTAATACAGTATAAAATTATTTCGGAGCGGATACAAGAACTAATTAGATATATAAAATTTGAAACCTGAAAATCTATTATTCATAATATAATGATATACTTTATAGTAGTAAAATACTCCTTTAAAAGTTATATATATATTATTGAGATAAATATATACAAACAGGATGAATAAGAGAATACAATAAATTAATCATTTTTTTATGAAATTCCTAATAATACACAAATTCTACAACCTAAAACAATTTCTACAATATATTTTTATTTATGAAACAAAATATCATAACTAACAAATCATATTGTTAATTTTAAAATAGAAAGACTAAAACTATAGAAAAGGATGAAGACAAACAAGAATGAACCGCATTTACTTAACTTATTCATAACAATCATTATGTTATTTTCACTTATCTAAATTCAAGTCTTCTTTTTATCCGGAATCTTAACTTCTTAACGAGTTTCTTAACTCATGGTATGACACTATTGTGGATTAATGAATGTAAAAAAAACTTAATATCAAAGTCTTATATATAGTAATTAAATAAGATAAGGAAAATTATGCTTTATTTATATCCAAAGAATAATATAAACATAAGTCAGGTATAAGTTTTTAATAATAAAGTTGGATCAATTGTTTAGATGATCAAAGAAATATAATAGATTAATGCCAAAAATGATACAAAACTATTTGTATTATGTATAAGTTTGAAATTATAAATCATTTCTGTTATTACAAAATAAATATTCTTTATACTTTTATTTTTTATACTATTACTTCAAAATCTAAAAAGATATAAACATAGTTTATAATTTTTCATAATAAAATAAAAACATTATTTTGATCAGCTTACTTTTCTATATCTAAGGTGCATTGTACAAGGCATATGTATGAAATTTAATTTTATTCTATTGTGTATCATTTAATGTCCTATAGATTTATTTGTTCCAAATTTGAATATGTCATTGTAACTATATATTTTCTTAAACACATAAATGTGCATATTAAAATTAAGTTAATAAACACTAATCACAGATTTTATCTATTTCAAAAATTTAAATTATTCACTTGATTATCTCTTTGTGTTAAAATTGTTCCTGTTATTTGAATCAGCTGTTTAATAATAATGGATCCTTAAAAGAAGATAAATATTCTAAGATAGTTTGAGTAAAAAAATATATGAGAGAAAAATATTATCATTTTATTAGTTATTTTTTAGGTATAAAAAATTGACTTAATGACATCTCATTTTATATTTAATTATTTATTGTAGCTTGAAGGCTTTATTTTATGTGTTAATTTTGAACAAAATAATCATCAATGATTATGAAATGAGATAATTGAGGTGTAATGGAGATGTATTTAAGAAATGTGTAATTATTTTCTATACTTATAAATAATATTTAGTTAAACAAAAATATAAAATTATGCAATCCGTACACCGGACAGGCCATCACACTAGTTATCCATTAATTAATCGTTGCTTCCTATCGAAAAGCATGCAATTTATTACTGTGGAAATTAATCCTACGTACTTAACATGTGTTTTAATTATATAAACTTCATGCATGCCTCCCTTAATTTTTGGTTAATTATTTATTATGCAGCTAGCGATCTGATCCATCTTAATCACCCAGAACATCGGAAAGTTTTAGGTCGAAATATCCACGGAGGATGCGTGATATAAGTTCTGCTTGTAAACACCAAAAGTATCGTTTCAAATACATTTAGCGGTTCAAACGCTAATTCTTTTATTTGATAAATGATAAAAATAAGTAGCGTTTAACATTTCATATGAAAATATTGAAAAGCTAAGTGTTTATAGGTTAACATTTTATAAAATTTTCAATTTTATTGTTATTCAAATATATTATTTCTTTCTAACTTATCTTATTATTTTCTAATCATTAACTATATTTCTTTTTATATTCATGCTTAATTAATTATAATTTATTTATATGTTAACAATGAATAAAAAATAATTTCACAATTAATACTTTTATATCATGGGTGCACTATATAAAAATTATTGGCAACATAAATTTCAAATATATTCTAATAAAAAAACTAGTTGTGAAATTTTATTTTATTTAATTAATATAAATATTTAATTTATTTGTATTATAGTACAATTTATATAGTGCTTAAATTAAATAATTTATCATATGTATAATTATGTCATTTTATATTCATCAGCTAATTCTACCGCTAAATTTATCAAACACTTATTTGTTATAACATCTAACCGCTAATAATTATCCGTTACCTGTTATCCGCTAATTAATCTACTATTCGCTAGTTAAACTGTTATTCACTCGTCAAATCGCTAATAATAACCAGAGACATAGTACAAAGTTCTATAAAAAAATATAAATAGCTCTTACACGCTCAAGGGCCGAGTTAAAATTAAATAGATGTACTAATAACTGCTCATCCATTAGCTACTCTTACTTTTTGTAAAAAGGAATTGCACATGTACATGTACTTTGGATAATAAAGGGTCGAGGAATTTAAATAAAATCAAGACTTTTGGACCTTGCTCCAGTGTCTAAATTAAATGTGCCATTCCTTTTTGCAAATAACTGATTTGAAATATATGATGCATTTGATTTTTTAGCAACGTTTGACAATCATTCAACGCATACAGTAAATCTTTTACTCTTGCACGTATAAGTCATACGAGAAGTACTCTATATATATATATATATATATATATATATATATATATATATATATATATATATATATATATATATATGGGAAAAAATGAACTGATTGTTGCATAATTATTTTTCTCTTTTAATGTACACAATAATAATAGAATGATTATAATAATATAAAGAAATTAAATCAGACAAAAAATGTAAACAAAATTTCTTCTATGAACTACGTAAAAAAATACAATAATAATCTCAAGAATATGCCACATAATAACTCTCGAAATTGAGGATATAAGTTAAAACGATCTCACCGTAATATGAGGAATAGATGAGAAAGTTATTGAGAAGTATTATCTGAAGTTTCATTGAGAACGGATAAAAATCAAACCACGAAATATCTCTCTCCTCTCTCTTTCTCTCTCGTGCAAGCTTCGTTCTTCAGCGTAATATTTTAAAAATTGGATCGACATGTCAAATGTGTCGAGGTCCGACCGGTTCAATCGGATTTTAACTAATTGAATTAGTTTTTTATATAATAATATTATTAATAATTATTTAAGAGTAATATAATATGTAAGTTACTAAAAATGATTAAATTAAATTAATAATTATTGTATATTATGAGATGTTAGATTAAATAGTAATTTAGTTTTATTAAATATATTAACTAATATAATAATTTAAATTTATTTTTAACCTAAAATCATAATTATATTTTATTCCTTTTTATTTATAATCCTCTTTTTTATTTTATTTATTTCCTTCCCTAACTTCTTTCCTTTTATTTTTTTATTTTTAATTATTTTCTTTTTTTTCCTCTCTCTCCTCAAACCCGCTCCCTCTTTTTGGGCTATTTTTTCTCTCTTTATAGAATCATATCTTTCCATATCTCATAAAATGCTTCGTCTCTCTTCATATCCTTCTCTCACGCCCTCTCTCTCACTCCTTCCTTTCTCTGACACACTTTGTTCTCCCTCTTTGTACAATTGTCTCTCTCCATATCATATCTTTTTTAAAAAAATAATAAAAAAAATCGAGTGGAACTCGATTTAACGATTCAACTTGATTTTTCCAAATTTTTATGAGTCAACCCGAGTTTATATTACTTCCGGTTTTGTGAATGAATCAAACCGAATGTGTAACCAGTTTGCAATCGAACAGACTGAACCGATTGGTCCAAACCGATTTTTAAAAATTCCTTCGGTGCGCACAAGATCAGGACGTCTGCACACTTCCTTTTATAGCATCAAGAGAGGACATCTTCATCTCGTAGTAGAAAATGACTCCAACTCGTCCTCTTTTTTTGTTTTTCTATTCCAGGTTTTCTTTTGCTTCTTGCATAAGTAATAATCGACCAACAAATTCTCTGTTCTTATTTATGCGAAAGAATCAACCAAGTCTGCATGATTCATACAGAACTCGATCTTATCTCTCGGTAGAAGTTTTATCATCATATCTAACGTATTCTTGTCAATACAGATCTTGTGAAGAAAAATTTTTTTCTTTTTCGTTTCATCACGAATCCAATGATGCCACACATTAATATGCTTAGATTTAGAGTGGAAACTAGAATGTTTAATGTATCACAATCTGATTATCGCAGTGGATAATGTACTTCTCCTGCGTCAAACCTAAGTTCCTAAAAAATAGTCTCATCCACAGAATTTCCTTGCCTGCTTTAGTATCTGCGATATATTCTATTTCAGTCATTGACAGTGCAACATATTTTTGTAACTTGGATTGCCATGAGACTGCTGCTCCTGTGAATTGCATCACGTAATCAGAAGTTGACTTTCGACTTTCAATATCTCCTGCTATGTCAGCATCAGTAAATCATATAAGCATATCTTAGACATACCTCGAAAACATCTAAGAATGCACTTGACTGCATCCCAATGCTTTCTATCAGGATTTGATAGGAATTAGTTCACCACACCAATTGCATATACTATGCCTAGCCTAGTGCAAACCATTGCATACTTCCAACTGCAAATGCGTATGGGATATTATTCATCTTCTTCGTGATTTTACTCCTCGAACATTGTATAGAACTCAACTTGAAGTGACTTGCAAGTGGCAATGAAATTGTTTTGCGTTCTTCATGTTGAACATCTCCAAAACTTTATTGATGTACATTTCTTGAGATAACCATAACTTGTGTTGCTCTCGATCACGAGTGTTTCTCATGTCAAGAATATTCTTTGCCGCACCTAGGTCTTTCATAGAAAAACGTTGACTCCGCTCATGCTTTAACCTATCAAGTTTGCTTTTATTTTGACCTACAATATGTAGGTCATCAACGTATAACAACATGATAATAAAATCATTATGTGAATACAATATGATGTTATTGTATTTTTGTTGTGTCATGAATGATTCAAACTTCTTGTACCACTGACGAGGTGCTTGTTTGAGTTCACATAAGTTTTTTTTGTAATTTACACACCAGATTTTCTTTTCTTTTTTCTCTCGAAAACCATCTGATTGCTCTATGTAATTTTTTTCTTCCAAGTCACCATGGAGAAAAACTGTCTTGATGTTTAACTATTGAATTTTCAGGTCATTGATAGTAGCTAATCCAAGAACCACTCAAATTGATGACATTTTGATCATTGGTGAGAATATATAGTCAAAGTCAATTTTTTTCTTATGACTGAACCCCTTGACAACTGTCTTGTACCTTAGGTGCAAATTATTTTTTTCATTCTTATGAAGCTTTTAGTTTATAAGTATTTAGTGTCCTGTTCCTTTTAGAAAGCTTTACCAGTTTATAAGTATTATTCTCATGCAAAGATTGTATCTCATTCTGCATGGCTTTCATCCATTCATCCATTTTCTCATGTGAGAAGACTTCTCAATAATAGCACTCCCTTTTTAGTTGATAACACGTACTCCATCGGGGAGTACTGGTTTGACTCTTGTATTTGTCTGTTCGATCATTTCAACTAAGGTTATGTAGTTCATCATCACTTGAGTATCTGAAGATATATTTGAATTTATGTGAGCTACTATCACTGTTACTATCTCGGTTGCAGTATTCTTCAAATGACCCCTTTATTCGTCATCATTATCCGCATGAATATGCTTGAGTTTCTTGCTAGTTTCTTTTCGCATAAAACTTTTTGAACTATTCCATATTTTTGTATGCTATAGAAAAAGTTCAAACTCTTCTAGAATGATCATCAATAAATGCAATAAAATAAAGAGCATCACTAGAATTTTATGTTTCATATAACTGACATCAACAAGTACCAAATTAGGTACGCGTGGACTTCTAAACGAAAAAATTCTATTAAATGTAACTTTAGTATGCTTAACAATAAACACATAGTGAAGTGTCACAAAAGAAAAATAATATATATAATATAGGGTTCCATGTTGGTCCCCATCTTTTAGGCATCTTTATCCAAATTGAATCTCTCATATATATATATATATATATATATATATATATATATATATATATATATATATAATTAGAATGGTATGGAAAACAAAAGGAAACCTAACACACCTCCAATTAAACAGCACGAGAGTTAATTATTGCATTCGTTGGCCGCCTATAAATATGCCACCAACGCCATGGATCTAACAGCAGCAAAGCAATTCTGAGTTTACATCACTGTGCTGAGAGGAAGGACGTGGCCGCAGGAGACATTACTAAGAAGCCTTCAGATCGATCGCCATGGCTGGTTCCGCCGCTCTCGTGGCCCTCGCAGTCGCCTGCATGCTCGTCGCCGTCGCCTCCCGCGAGTCGGAGGCTCAGAAGTGCCGCAGCCTGGCCTCAACCATGGCGCCGTGCCGCGACTACGTCACCGCCAAAGGGCCGCTGACCACCGCCTGCTGCAGCGCGATCAGTAACCTCAATAACGCCGCCAGGACCAGGAAGGACCGTCAGTCCGCCTGCAACTGCATCAAGATCGTAGTCGGCTCCATCAGCGGGCTGAATGCCGGCCTCGCCGCCGGCCTCCCTAGCAAGTGCGGCGTCAGCTTGCCTTACGCCATCAGCACCTCCACTGACTGCTCCAAGTAACAAACAAACACCCTTCTCTTCAATATATCCATCCCCATTCTACATTTCTACATGTAACTTTTAACTCTAACCATGCATGCATGCATGCATGCATGCATGCATGTATGCACATATATAATAAAGATTCTATATGTAATTCTTTTCGATTCTTCTTTGTTGTTGTTGTTGCAGGGTGAAGTGAGATGGGACTGATGCAACTGGATGAGGCCGCAGGATGACATATCTTTATCAACACTACTTAATTATATGCATGTATGCATAATTAACTATTAAATGAATAAAGTTGGTGCATGATACAGGGCTAGCTGTTCTGTGCATGGCACCGTACGTGTTTTAAGTTTTAATATTGGAGCGAGATTTAATTAACTTGTCATAGTTAAATTGATATTTGTGCCATTCGTCAATAATGTGGTGGGCTCGCTCCGTTTGATTATTATCCATTAATTAATCGTTGCTTCCTACCGAAAAGCGTGCAATTACGGTGGACAATTAATCCTACGTACTTAACGCGTGTTTTAATTAAATAAACTTCGTGCATGCCATGCCTCCCTTAATTAATTTCTAGTTATTTACTATGCAGCGATTCTTGATCCAACTTAATCGCCCCGGAACCCCATAAAGTTTTAGCTAGGTCGAAAAATCCATGGAGGATGCGTGATATAGTACAAAGTTTTATGAAAGGATATAAATAGATTGACATCTCTTAGACGTCAAGGGCCGAGTTAAAATTAAATTGATGTACTAATAACTACAGTGTAAAGAGGAATAGCACATGTACTTTGGATAATAAAGAGTCGAAGAATTTAAATAAAATCAAGCCTTTTGGACCTTGCTCCAGTGTCTAAATTAAATGTGCCATTCCTTTTTGCAAATAAATGATTTGAAATATATGATGCATTTGATTTTTTTTAAGCAACGCTTGACACTGGAAATATGGAGTTCTCCGAAATATGCACAAGTAGTTTAATTATAAAACGATATAAAAAAGGAGAACTTCAAATGTATAGTGAAGAAATATATTCTCTCAATGATATAAAATAATTAAATTATATTATATGTATTTGAGTTATAGAATTTAAATTAATTAAGATACAAATGTATTATTTGTATTCTCCTAATGAATATTATTTGTTTGAAATAATTATTTGACATAAGTTTTAATTATATTGAAATTACTTTGTAATGTAAAAATATTTGTGATTACGAAATAAAATAATTATTCTTAAACACGTAATCTAACATAAATGATATCTATTATGATGATACAGAATTCAATATTTTATCAGAAGATAAATCAAACAACGGGAAAATAAACATTATAACAAAATCTAAATATGAAGCAAGTTTTGCATAACATAATTTGTTGTGCAATATCTTTTACTTGACCATTCCTCCAGCCTTCAGTTTTTCTCTGCGCAGAAGCCCCAGCCAAGGACAAACTATATATATATATATATATATAATTTAATTAAGATAAACCTTAAATAGGCGAGAGAAAAATAATGAAACTATTTATTTTCTGCAACAGACTGGACATGGTAATTGGCAGACCATGGGCCTTGGACCCTTGGATTGTTATCACTGGATTGGGGCCTTAAGTGGGCTTCTGAGCAGAACTAGCTGTTCATGGGCCATCTTCCACGGGATTGCACAGCCCATAAGCAAATGATAACAGTTGCCAGTTTGAGACTTATAGGAGGGATATCAAAGGAAATTCCACAAGACTTATAGGAGGGATCTCAAAGGAAATTCCACATACAAAAAGATATTAAATAATATATTTTTGTATCTCGGTCCGTACATTGCATGTACACTTTAGACCTCCAAGTCCGATAATCTAGCAACATACAATTATGTCGCAATATTGATCATGGAATTATGTAACTACATACACAATATTAATTGCCCCAAAATATGTAACTAGGTTGATGCGAATTGCCCCAAAATATGGTGGCCCTCTCTTACTGCAAAAGTCAGCAGTTCGATCGATCGAGTACGCACTATATACTTCATATTAACACGTCACTACGTACGTATTTTTTTTAATAAAATTTTTGAATCAACGGAGGGGGTATATTTTTATGCGAACTGAATACATATTACATAATATATATATAGTTTAGCGGCAAGTAATGAATCGAGGGATCTAATTAATTTCTTGCCCACCTTGTGGACCTGTCGAGCAAAGCGACCACTGGCCACATACGTTGCCCCGTCCATCTCCGATGGATACAACGTTAACATATATATATGCACGCCAATTAATTCAACGAATGGATATATGCATGCATGCCATATTAATTTGTTGATCATGATTCATGGCTAGCAATTAACCCAACCAACTTCCAACTGCATGCAGATGCAGCTCGATCGCTCTTCGATCTTCTAATAATTAGTTAACCTCAAGAACTTAATTGGTCTGTCTATATAAACCCCCACAATCTATCCATATAGATATGAACACACCACACCACACACAAATTAGTTAAGCGCGCTAGATTCAACCAATTCAGTGCTGCTCATCGTACGTGTCTCTAGACAGCTAGACGTCAATATACATGGCTCGCCCCGCAGCTGCTGCTCTCTTGGCCCTCCTCGCCCTGGCGTGCCTCGCCGGGGCCGCGCAGGCCCTATCCTGCGGCGCCGTGGCGTCGGCCCTCGCTCCGTGCCTCCCCTACGCCCGTGGCACGGCGCCCATCAGCTCCGAATGCTGCAGCAGGATCCGGGGCCTCATTGCCTCCGCCAAGAGCACGGCCGACCGCCAGGGCGCATGCACCTGCCTCAAGTCCACCGCCAGCGGAGTCTCCGGCCTGAAGCCCGGCCTCGTCGCCAGCATCCCGGGCAAGTGCGGCATCAACATTCCTTATCCCATCAGCGCCTCCACCGACTGCTCCAAGTAATTACTAATCAAGAATTCCTCCATATGCAAAGAACTCGCTTACTTTAAGTTTTTGGCATTTTTCAAACGTCGGAGATTTAAATTATAATTCCCCAAGCCGTACGTTACGTAGAGAGGCTTAGGTAATTAATGACGAAAGAATGATGCTTATTCATATTGGCTAAATTAACTGTGTTTGCAGGGTGAAGTGAATGGCGATAAGAAAACATAGCGAGCGAAGCAACGTGGATGGTGCATGCATGGAGAAGTGATGAAACGTATTAATATATATATCTAGCCAATAATAAAGTGGAAGGACTATTGTACTTGATAGCATTAATTCTTCTTCTATATGAGAGCTGCCTACCTACGTACTTTTCATTGTACTAGTTGCCCGTATATTGTATGTTGTTGTTGTAGTGATACCATTTTCATATATAGAGAGATTTTTATTTAAAAATGGCTAATTCTCGTGGAATGATGCTTGGAATAGACGAACGAGGGCATATGTTTCGTTGACTTGTTTGTGCACATTTCGCTTAAATAATTAAATTAAGGAAGTTATTAATTAATCACTAAACTTCTCTAGTTCGGTAAACATTATTAGTTATCATAAAATAAATAGAGGAGGGCATCCATATGTTTAAATCAAGGACACTATTAAGATAGCAGAAATAAATCTTTTTATATGACAATATATAGCAATAAATGTCAGTTCGCATGGTGAAATATCAAAAGTAAGATAATTTAATTATTTAATTAATCAGGTGACAGATATTATAAACTAAATAATCACTTATTATGAATATGTGCATATATTCTCATAACTCCAAGATGGCAATTGTATGTTCTTCTTGTGCTCAAGATTATTTCTCAATCATTGAAGTGTGAAGTTACAGAGGTACGAGAGAAAAACAAGAAAGCAACCAAAATAGCATGTAAGAGTAGACTTGCTTTACATGAGTCCACGTGAAATGTACGTGACATATTTCATTATTTTTATATGTTAACATAATGAAGCTGTAAAAGTAATCAATAATAGTTTAGTTAGATTAAAATCGGTAGTAGTTTATTTGAAAATTAATTACTTTTGTCATTTTTGCTTGTATTAAAAATACAAATGAGAACATTTTAATATGATTATAATGTATAATAAAATTTGATCTGACGAGAGGAGAAATTAGAATGCTAAAAAATATAATATCAAATTACAATGAATGGATTCTAATATTTCTTAAAAAAACAAGTGTATACATATGGATATGGAAATTGTAAGTGAAGTAAACATACAAGTACAAAATATGATAATTTAAAATAAAAACATTAAAATAAGAAACATCAAAACTACAATAGTTGGATTATAAAACGAGAATGAAAAAAACAAATGAATTAAAATATTAATAGAATTATAAAGTATAAAAAAATTTGATCTGAGCGTAGGAGGAATTCTAATATTTTATTTTAAAAAACGTCTATACATATGGATATCGAAATTGTAAGTGAAGTAAACATACAAGTACAAAATATGATAATTTGAAAAAAATTAAAATAAGAAACAACAAAATTGCAATAGTTGAATTATGAAACGAGAATGGAAAAAAACAAATGAATTAAACTGTGACATAATACTATCACATAGTAAGTGAAAGAAGTTTAATTAATCCAACATGGCATGATGGCAACTTCAATAATGATTCATTATAAAGAAAACTCTTATACGAACTTAGATTCGATTTTGAATACAGGAAAAATCTTGCATTTCTTTTGTTACAAATATGTAGTTTTTAGGTCTCATCTTGAAGTTCTTGTTTACTAGTTTTTTAAATATAACAGAAATGAATAAAAAAAAGTAGGCAGGGAGAACGATGCATCTATGATTTTTTTTTACTTCTCTTCGTTATATCATTTATGGATCAATAATGATTATGTACTATTGTTTGCAAACTTTATTGCATCCTTTAATCTTAATTATTTTGTATTAATTAAGTATCAATAATTTTTGTTTCATGTTATTGTACTATATATGATATTTGAGCTTCTAATGAATGCACATATATACTATACGCCCCCTCTTAACTTTTCCCCGTGTATATATTTAATTTATTCCCTTAGTAGCAGTGTCCGAAAAGCGACGCCGATCGTTCAACTTAATTGGCGCTAAGAATTATACGCACTGGTCACGGATTGAAGTTTCGGTCCACCATCGAACTCGACTATTCTGGTGTCATCTCGGGCAACATGTCTGACTATGATAGGTGAAGTCCCCACCAGAAATCCACTCCACCCAACTCTATTTTTCATAGCATTCATGGTGCGAATTTTCTTACAATAAAAAACTACGAATAAAAGATAGAATGAGAGTAGGTACCATTAAATATAAGAAAATTAAATGAGAATAATAATAGCCAGTTTACTACTTAATTGCAATGTTTTAAAAACCGGTTCGGACCGGCCGGCTCAACCGATTCGATCGCGAACCGATAGAAAAACCGGTCCGGTTCATTAATAAAATTGGAAATAATGAATAATCGGGTTAGCTCGGAAAAAACTGAAAAAACCGGGTTGAACGGTGAATCCGGTTGAATCCGGTTTTTTTATGTTTTTTCAAAAGTTGTGATATATGAAAATAATTTATTAGGAGATATTCAAGTTTAAAGTTACCAAATTATTTTAAATAAAATTGGAAGGTTAAGAAGATTGAGGGAGAGAAAAAAAGGAAGGAATTTAAAATAAGAAAATAAAAGGAAAGATGGTAATTGGAGAGAATCAATAAAAATTGAAATATATTATTAAAAAAATAATAAAATATGGAAAGCATTTATTAAGGGATATGAATGTTTAAATAAGTTTATAAAATTGGAAAGTTTTGCATGAAAGGAGAGAAAAAAGGAAAAGATTTAAAATTTAAAATAAGAAAAAAAAGAAAGATCTAAATAGAAACATAATATTAATAAAATTAAATAAAAAGAGATATATGTGGAAAGAAAATAAAATCTGGTAATAATATATTAGTAATAAATTTAGATTGAAATTAAAGTTAGATTATTATATTAGTAATAATAAAAAGAAAACTACTAAAATAAAAGAGAGCTAAAATTCGGTAATAATATATTAGTCAATAAATTTATATTGAAATTAAACTTATGCAATTATATTAGTAATACTAAAAAGTAATCTATTATTTAAACTAACATTCTTTAATTGGTTTAATCATTTTTATAATAATTTATATATTAAATTACTCTTAAAAATTATAAATAATATATTATGTAAAAATCCGGTTCAACTAATTGACTTCCGGTTGAATCGGTCGGACCTTGACTCGATCGGCACGCCGATCCGATCTTCGGTCCGATTTTTAAAATATTGCTTAATTGTGTGCTACCCTACATATGCCATAAATAATTCTTAATGAAATAAAATGGAAATAAAAAATAGTAAGTGAAATAAAAGAGTGGCATTAAAGATTAGAAAACTGGCATTACGAATTGCCCCTTAGATGCAAAAGTCAACAAGATCGAGATGACTGAACACTGCTCAACTAAAATAGTTCTTTCTTCTTCGGTATAAATATATAGAATCATAGATATTGAACTTTTTGTGCATATGTAATATATATTAAATCGATGCTATAATCGAGAGTATGACAGAGGAGGTATCTAAGCGCATGCTATTTACGGATGATATAATACTTTTAGCGGATTCAAGAGAAGAGATTAATACAAAATTGGAAATATGTAGAAATACGTTGAAGTCAAAAAATTTTCGTTTAAGTAGAAATAAAATAGAATATATGCATAGCAATTTCACAAATAAATAACTTAAAGATGATTTGAAAGTTATGTTAGGGGAGGATATAATTCCTCAAGTGACAAAGTTTAAATATTTAGAATCAATTGTAAAACAAGATGGTGAGATTGATGACGATATTAATCATAGAATTCAAGCTGGTTGGTGTAAGTGGAGGAAAGCCACTGAAATTTTTTGTGATAGAAAAGTACTCAATAAAGTTAAAGAAAAATTCTATCGTACTGCTATAAAACCGACAGTATTATATGGTAGTGAATGTTGGACTATGAAGGAACAACATGAACGTAAATTAGAGGTAGCCGAAATGAGGATGTTGAGATGAATGTGTGATCATACAAGATTATGAATGATCATATATGTGAACGAGTCGGAGTGGCTCCTATTAGTGAGAAAATGATAGATAATCGTTTGAGATGATTTGGTCATGTTCAGAGAAGATCATTAGATGCGTCAGTAAGAAGAGTAGATCAAATAATTTGAAATTCGATTAAAAGAGGAAGAGGGAGATCATGGCGGACACTTGATGAAATAATAGAGCAAGATCTATTGATGAATAATATACCGAAAGGTTTGGTTACTAATAGAGCGGAATGACGTCGTATGATCCATATAGTCGATCCCATCTAGTGAGATAAGATTTTGTTGTTGTTGTCGTCGTGTTGAGTTGCAAGTTACGTGTTGGAATAAGCATGATCGCATTAGTCTCCGGTTATTTCTTGGGGTCTGTGGCGTAGTGCATGCAATGCAGTCTGTATGGCCACATGCGTTGTCCAGTCCACGTCTCCGATCGAACACCTAATTAGTAATTAGCTAACGATCGATGGAACATATGCCAATTATATTAATGAGTCGATGGATGCATGCACGCACATTAACTTCCAACTGCATGCACCTATTCTATCTCTTGATCCCTCGTGCATGCACTGCAGGTTTCCAAAACCTTAAAGCGTCGTCTATATAAAGTTATAAACCCCTCCACAATCCATCTACTCCCTGCACCACACACAAATTAAGCACGCCTCATTCAATTAGTAGTTTCCAACAAATTAATTAAGTGTTCGATCCACCTGTGCCTCCAAATCAATGGCTCGCCCTGCAGCTGTTGCTCTCGTGGCCCTCCTCGCCCTGGCGTGCCTCGCCACGGCCGTGCAGGCCCTGACGTGCGGCACCGTGGCGTCAGCCCTCGCTCCGTGCCTTCCTTACGCCCGCGGCACCGCGGCCATCAGTTCCGGATGCTGCAGCGGGATCCGGGGCCTCATTGCCTCCGCCAAGTCCACGGCCGACCGCCAGGGCGCATGCACCTGCCTCAAGTCCACCGCCAGCAGAGTCTCCGGCCTGAAGGCCGGCCTCGTCGCCAGCATCCCGGGCAAGTGCGGCATCAGCATTCCTTATCCCATCAGCGCTTCCACTGACTGCTCCAAGTAATTACTAATCATATATGCTAGAAATTTCTATATGCAAAGGACTCATTTGCCTAAGTCTCAGTTTGGCATTTCATATTCGTTTACAAGATTTAAATTATAAATCCCTAAGACGTGCGTAGAGAGTATTAAGTAATTAACAATGAAAGAATATTTCTTATTTATATTGGCTGAATAATTGTTTTTGCAGGGTGAAGTGAGGTATGGTGATATAAGAAATTACATACTGAAGCAAGTTGGATGATCGATGCATGCATGGACAAGTGATGAAACCTACGTACTTTTTATTGTATTAGTTACTCTTGATGAGAAAATTCGAGAATCGAAAAAGAAGATCTCATAGAGATTGCAAAAAATAAAGGAGACACACGAATTACTCAGGTTCCTCCTTGAGATTAGGACTACGTTCTACAAAGAGATTCCACTATATCGTTTTGATTACAGTCGCCACACATATTATATCTAAAAATAAGTCATAAATAGTTTCTCTCAAACGAGTTTAAAATCCTAACAAAACAGAAAAAAACTTAATCCGAACCACAGACCGACTAAACAAAAGTTCAAATTCGTCTAGATTTCGAGGGCGCTGCCCCCGAACCCCGCCTGCTCATCGACGAGGGGCCAAACCCCCCCTTTTATTCGCACTTCAGCAGCACAGGCAATTGTGTAATACTCAGATTCTCTTAAGTTCATGTGGACGAATCTCCCGTGTAAGAAACAAGGGGTCTTGAAGTATTTACCAACTCCAATAAACTCTTGTATTGTAAGTTGTTGTTGTTGTAGATTTGTTTTAAATGTTGTTCTTGTAGACTTGTAGTCATATCTTTTTCATATATAGAGAGATATTTATATATTTAGAAATGGCCAATTCTCGTATAATGATGGTTGGGATGGACGAACGATAATATATATATGTTCGTTGACTTGTTTGTGATGGCAACTTGTTTGTGGTGCACACTTTTTCACGAATTCGAATTTCCAACGCGCGTGTTAGGCTTATGGGCCTCTCTTTCTAACATAAAAAGAAAATTTCACATTTTACTTAAATAATTAAATTAAGGAAGTTATTAATTAATCAGTAAATTTCTCATGCATTGAGTTACCGTCTATACTATATTAAAAGGAGAATACTTTATATGAGAAGATGACATTTGACACATTTATAAAGTGCCACTTGTCCATATCCTAATAATTATTATTTTAAACACTTAATATTATACCCATTAAACAATTAATCTAATATTAGTTAGTTACGTGATATTGATAATTATATAATGAGAAGTGTTCTTAAAATATTAATTATAAGTGATTGAACAAGTATGATTACAAAAAATGATTATCACGTAATAACTATATAATATTTTATATCTACATTTGTGTCGGATTTGAAGATCTTGATACGTAATATTATCTTAATTATATGGAAAAAAATCAGATCATAAATACAAACCCAATCTCTGCCAAATTCATAATTAAAATTTCATATTCATGAAAGATAATTGACTTAATACAATAAGAAATTAAATGCAAGAATTTAATCAAACTCAAATAGCAAAAAGTGTTCTTAAAATATTAATTATAAGTGATTGAACAAGTATGATTACAAAAAAATATTATCACGTAATAACTATATAATGTAACTATATAATATTTAGATAAATTTATATCTACATTTGTGTCGGATTTGAAGATCCTGATACGTAATATTATCTTAATTATATGGAAAAAATCAGATAATAAATACAAACCCAATCTCTGCCAAATTCATAATTAAAATTTCATATTCATGAAAGATAATTGACTTAATACAATAAGAAATTAAATGCAAGAATTTAATCAAACTCAAATAGCAAAAAATATTTTCGGAATTTCTTGATAAATAAAAATAATCTTAAACAATTTTGAATAAGAAAAAATATTATAAACTATATAAGAACAAAGATTATTAATCTTTTAGAATTTTTAATAGAAAGTAATTTAGAATAAGGAAACATTACATAAAGCAACTATAGAAAGCAATTATATTTTAGTATTATAATAAGAAATTAAATACATAATTCTAATCAAACTAAAAAAATAAGAATAACTATTTTCAAAATTATTTATGAATTTAAATATGATAATCTTAAGAAAAATCAATTAAGAACTTTGTATTATGGTAAACCAGATAACAAAAATAATTGTGTTTTACAAATTTAATAATTAAAACTACTATTTTCAGGGTAAAACCTGTTGTTAAATATACATTTATTTAATTTTGGATAATAGAACAATAGTATGGCAGGAAAGTTTTGCTAATAGCTTATTATTTAATATAAATTGGAAACTTTAAATAAGATTTTATAGAAATGGTAGGAAGATGAATATGTGCCGTCAGCATATTATAACTAATTATAATATGCCACTTCGAATGTAATTATTATAAAACATTTAAATTATATATGTTTTATATTTTATATATTATATTAGAAGACCAAAATAAAATAGGAAAATATTATAACATTATATAAATATTTAGTAGTCAATATAAGAACTTAAAAAAATATAAAAGAAGATTCTCAATAATAAAAATTTTGTGATAACAGTTAGATAACAACGTGGGTCTTAACCGACCATCAACATGGCAGTATACAGTTCAAAATCCAAGCATCTATGCGACTACAAATTAGTGACTTAGTGTAACTACTCTTATTGACAACTATATATAGAGGTGGTGGCAGGACCCATTCACGAAGAGGTGCATTGCTGCAGTTCAACAAAGTGGTAAATTCCTCTTACACGTATGAGGTATCTAGGAAGTGAAAAAACTGCATCATTTCATTGCAAAATATTTATATATAAGCAGTATACATTTAGTTTGCCTTTCGGCACTATCATATCTATGGATTTTTTTCCTATGAATTAATTCCTTACATACTAACCTTTACAATATGTTTTAGAACACTGCCATAACAACATTTTTTATTATAACAATTTTTTTATTTGACTATAAGCATTATCATTCGTGTATAGCATTTTAATATAGTTTTGTGTTTCTTCTTAAAGGATCATTAGCGTACAATTACAATAGTCTTTATAGTATATTTTTTACTTTTCTCATATGCGAATTAATGTATACGGATTGCTCATAAGGGATTTCTTCTTATTTTTATTTAAGCATTTGCATATGTGTATATACCATTTTAGTATAATTTCTATTTCTTCTTAACGTAACAATAGTGTACACTTCAATGGTTTCTTTAGTATATAATTATTCGTTAGTATATAATTATTCGTTACTATATAACGTATCACATGTGTAACTTCAATGGTTTCTTTAGTATATAATTATTCGTTACTATTAAATTTGTGACATTAATTTCTCATATTATTCGTTTTTTTTCTCATATCTTCTACTTGGAATTTCATATCTTCTACTTGGAATTTGTGACTTCAATGGTTTCTTTAGCAAAATCATTGGAATTTCAATAAAATAGTTAATATTTTATAATAACTTTACCTGTATAAATTTTTTCATTTATTCTACATAACGTACATATATAATATCTTTCTTGCATGTGGTAGTAGCATTGTAGAACTACTTCTATATGAGATGTCAAGGTTCCATTTTTTGTGCTGGTAAACAATTAATTTGCAATTAAGAGATATTAATATATCTAACGCATAATACATGCATATACTTATTTATATTAATTAATATTACGAGTCTAAAAGTGATATTTTTGTTAATTTAATTCATTCATATAATTAATTATAATTGTATTCACAATCAATTCCTGTACATTTTGTTATTTTTTTTTACTCAGTTGATGAGTCTTATATCTCATTCCCATATTCACGATCAAGTATTATAATTAAGTTTTATTATTTATATTATCCTGTAATAAGTTAAATAATAATGATTGAATTTTAAATTGACCAATTTGAATAAAACAATAACACACAGCACAAATCAACATCAACATTCGTGACATTGCATTGCCATGTGTCCTCCTCACATTTTTTCTCTTCTTCACCTTTCTCTCTCTAGTCATCTCTCTGTTTTATGGCTACAATCAATGGCTTAGTTATAGACTATAGTTATGTATATATCTATGCAAAAAATTTTAAGGTATATTTTAAATTCAAATGACAAATCTTCTTCACCTTTCACCTTTTTTAATTCAAATGATAATTATATATATGTTGTGATAGAATCATGACAAATCAATAATTTATGATATGTATATATCATGTGAAAATGAGGATTGTCTCAAAGCCACATGAAAGGCTCTCAATTTTTAATGGAAAAAATTAAAATATATAATTATTTTTAATTTAAGAAACATTTATTAAAACTATATAATGTATTGTCTAATCAAATAATTTTAAGAATTAAAAATCTATATTTATATACTATACTAAAATGAGAATTATCTTATAGTTAATTTCCAAAGGAAATTTTAACAGATATTGCTTAGAAAATGTTAAAAAACTATATAAAAATACACAATACATTTAAAGAATTAAAATATAATTGTTTTAAATAATTAATAATAAATAATAAATTCTGGATTACCATATATATATATATATATGAGATAAAAAAAATCATGGAGACATATCCATGAGAAGATGACATTTGCAACAAAAATATCTATGAGAAGATGACATTGCCAAGCGAGTTGTTAAAACTATTTTGAAAAGAAATATGTTTGAAAGCATATTATATATATATATATATATATATAAGAATTAATGTACCTCCAGAGCACCTTCCGCTCTGGAGGGATGCTGAGTGCATATCAACCATTGATTCACTGATCAATGGTGAGATAATTGATATTTTTAAATGATTTTAATCACTTCTGATCAAATCCATTGATTAGTGGATCAATGATTGAGATGCGTTCAACATCCCTCCAGAGCGGAAGGTGCTAATACCTATATATATATATATATATATATATATAATAGAATGCAAAAGGGTATGCATGTTTGATCTATAACCGTACAAGTAACTGTCATCATTGATTACTAATTTGCAAGAGACAAATTATATATACATGTTTAATATATTATAAATACTAATGTACAATAATTGTAAATAAGATTTTGATTGAAAATTAATCTAAAATTACAATGGATAAAAAATAATCAGATTAATCTTAAACCAAAATTAAAAAACAAATAGTAATAGTTATGATAATTAAATATAAAATTTTTTCTCACTTTAGAAGTTTTGTGAAAATCTAAGTCGTATACTTCTTTTTAATTTTTAATTAATTAGATAAATAAATAATAATAACAAGAAATAATCAATATTAAACATGTAGATCATCAAGAGTCACATACTAGCACATAAAATTACAAGAAAATAACACCATTCAAATTGAATGGTTACATTTATCATGTTACATTCATCTCACCTTATAAATAGTTAAATACCAACAAAATATGAAGGCAAAAACCTACATTATTCTTTCAAATGATTCGATTGTTATATATATGCATTGCTATTTGGATTGGGACCAATTTTTGTTTGAATTCTTTGTTTCATCGCGATGACAAATAAAAAAATATAAATAATCAGCGATGATGCAAAAAGAGAACTGGATGAAAAGTTTATCCCAATCCAATTAATCTTAAATAAATGGACATATATAGGGCAGTTCTTTTTTTTTTTGACCTTGTTTCATGTGTTTGGATTTATATTGTAACAATCGACAACAACCACAAGATAAAAAAAATGAAACAAAATCAGAGTTGAATTGGCAAGCCGGGGAGAGCACGAGAGAAAACAAATATCCAATCCGATTCAAAGTTTGAAAGGAAAGGGATTAAATCTGATCTAATCAGATTTAATTAGAAGAGGAGGCTTAGTTAAGATAAACTCAAATATTTATCTCAATGGGAGATAAAGACCGGTTCGTGAAAAGGAGGATTTATGCATGAATCCCCTCCTTCGTGCTTTTTCCTTTGCTTGGCACGTCCGGACCCTGTGCGCACCGAGCAGAGAGATTCTTCTCTCATTCTTCCTAACCTCAATTGCAGGCAGAGGTCGAGAGGGAGAGGAAATAGAGAGCAAAAATTATCGAGAGAAACAACAGGGGATTTGATTGTTGGATTTCAAGGTCTAGATCGAGGAACGAATTAATTGTGATAACAGGTGGGTGAATTGAAATCACCTTGTATGACCTCTGAATTATCCCAAATTCATGCCCTAATCGTTATGAAAAGAAAAGATCAAAGCTAGGGTTCAAGTTATCGTTTTAATTGATTGATTCCTTATATTCTTTGATTGATTGATTGAATTGCATGCATAATTCACTTCTTATTGTTCTGTTGTTATGTGATTGATTTGCTAGGAGATAGGAACTAGGTTAGGATGAGATTGCATTGGAAAAATGATGAATTTCGAAAGTTTCGTAACTTTCTTGACGCCGACCGGTCGACCGGTCCGCAGGTACTGTGGCAACCGATCGACCGATAACCTGCCTATCACCGTAATTCTGCACATGTCAACCGGTCGACCGATCCCTGTCATCGGTCGACCGATCCTTTCCCATCAGGTCGACTGTTCAACTGAACGCATCAACCGACCCGCAGACAATTGGTCGACCGTTCTCCTGAATCGGTCGACCGATTCCCCAGAAAATCTTTTATTATATTTATTAATTATTTTCCTTTTATTCAGATATTATATATATATGATTGATCATATTTTCTGACCCCACAGAGATCCCTCACTAATTTACATGGTTTACTCTGTTATTGATTTATTTCACGTTGATCCTGTCGTATCGATTGAATCAAGAACAAAGAGCTACAAGTTATTAAAGCGATTAATAAGTTCAGATGAAAAATTAATGATGGGTTGCCAGTCCAAGCCAAGTACATCAAGATAAGGGTCGCTCCCTTGGTCATGGTTTGATCACCCATTGACCCGCACAAGGCCGTATCGTTTGCTGGGCATACCCCAAGAATTAAAGGCACCTAAAGTCACCATGATTGCTAATTAATAACCAAGATCAAGAAGCAAGTTCAAGTCAAGTCAAGTATGCCATGATTCCAAGTTTAATATATATATATTATTGATCCTCATGATTCATGATATCTACTGATCTTATTCTCATTATGATACTGATATGTTATCTTTCACGTTCAAGTTAAGCATGATTATTTACCGCTGATTACTATATTCATGACATGCACTGTATATCATGTGATTTCCCACTAGGCTGTAAAGCTTACGGGAGGACCTCCTCCCCTGTGACTGATTTCCACAGGACCAGGTCAGTGACGTGGTGGAGTAGGCGTGTGGTGATGAAGTTCTGACGATAAGACGACACATGAACCATAGGGCTTTTAGAGTGTTATTTAGTTTTCATTTACCTTCCGCATTTTAGATTCATGATGTAGAATCTATTTTATTTTCTTAGCAATGATATAGCCACTTTTAGACTTCCGTATAATTATGTTATCTTCTTTTATTTTATTTTCTTTCCGCTGACGTGTCTCAGTTTTGACTGAGATATGATCAATATTATGATCAAGTTATAGCATGTCGTAGCGTCTCCAGATTGATCTTCGCCACGTGACGGGGGTCGATTTGGGGGCGTTACATTTATGGTATCAGAGCCTAAAGTTAGGACTCTCTTGACGTCCTAGTGTATAGAATAGTATAGTATGGTAAAAGGTTCATGTGCTATCGCCGTGCAGTCGCCACACCCTCCACCGAAAAGTAATGTAAGTCAAGTTTATGTTTAAGATAAGTTATGATTTATTGATGCATGATTTTATTGTATGAATAGAGGATAAGCATGTCACGACGGTCAGAGCGTATTCAAGAGCAAATGGCCAGAGCGGACCGAAATCTGTATGAGGCATCGGAAGGCCCACTTCCTGAGATGGGGGCCCAGCCGGGTCGCGGACGTGGCCGTGGCCGAGGTCGTGCGCTAGGCCGCGGAAGAGGTAGAGGCCGCGTAGCTAGAGAGCCATTAGAGGAGCATGTGGATGAGTTTGCTCCACCTGAGGTAGCCAGGCAGGAGACAGTCCACCGGCGTCAAGGCGTCGTAATCAGAGGGCACGCCATGAAGCAGTAGAAGGCACCATCCAGGCTTTCCTGAAGTTGCATCCGCCTCATTATGATGGGAAGGCGGACTTTTTCAAGGCTGAAGAATGGATTGAGACCATGGATCGGATTTTTAAGCTGATGAGATGCACTGATGAACGCAAGGTCCTGTATGCCACACACATGCTTACTGGTACTGCGATGGGCTGGTGGAAGACTACAAGGGCCACCTGGAAGAAGAGGACATAGCACGGGATGAATTTAAGAAGGCCTTCATGGCGCGCTACACTCCTGAACATGATCGCATCAACAAACAAGAGGAGTTCCTGCAACTACAGTAGGGAACTATGTCTGTGGCGGATTACCACACCCAGTACATCCAACTGGAGCAATATTGCCAGATGCCATTTGAAGGGCGTATTAGGGCTAACAGATTCATTAATGGACTACAGCAGGCACTGAAGACTGAAGTCCTGTCTGGGGATTGTGAAGATCTAGAGAAGGCTGTGAGGTTGGCCACACGTATGGAAAAGGATCAAGCTGAATGCAAGGCCAAAGCTCCAACCAAAGCAATAGAGCAGCCCAGGCCTCGAACGGATGATCAGCGGCCATTTAGGAGGAACGACCGTCGCGATCATCGTTACAGGCCATACCAGCAGAGAGAAGCTACAAGACAGGCTCAAGCTCAACCACGGCCTGCGCCAATGCAAGCACAGCCACTGAGACAACTGCCACCGCCACCACGCCAGCCACAAGTGCCACAGAAGCCTTTATGTCCTAACTGTGACCGTCACCATGATGGAGAGTGTTGTAGACTGAGCGGCGCATGCATTCAGTGTGGATAGTTCGGACATTTCATCAAAAATTGCCCACAGGTTGCCAGAGGAGGCCGAGACAATCGAGCAGCAGGAGGTGCAAATTCCGTTGTGCAAGGTCGTGTGCACAACCTGGAAGCTGATGCAGCCCAAAATGACAATGATGTCATTAGAGGTACCCTCCCGATCGCCAACTTGTCTGCTACTATTTTATTTGATTCTGGGGCTACACACTCGTTTATTTCAGAGTCGTGTGCCCAAACTCTTAGTCTACCTCAGAAGCAGATGCCCCATGTTATGCGTGTGAGTACATCTATGGGTACTCTCCATGCTGCCAAGTACATCCCGAATGTACCTGTCAATGTAGACAAGAAAAATTTTTCTGCAGACCTCATAGTCATCCCCATGGTGAATTATGACGTTATTTTGGGGATGGACTGGCTTTCATATCACGATGCAACCTTGCAATGCAAACAGAAGAAGATCGTTATAGAGACGCAAGGCAAGCCTAAGGCAGTGATCAGATGCACTCCATCAACAAAGAACAAAGTCATTGTCTCAGCGATCAAGGCACATAAGTTATTGCAGAAAGGATGTTGTGGGTACTTGGCTAGTGTGGTCAAGACGGATGCATCTGTCACTGAGCTCCAACAGATAGATGTGGTGTGGGAGTTCCCAGATGTGTTTCCTGAGGACACATTCGGATTACCACCGAAATGAGAAATCGACTTTAAAATAGAACTCCTCCCTGGGACTGCACCCATCTCTAAAGCACCCTACCGCACGGCACCTGCTGAAATGCAGGAACTGAAGAAGCAGATACATGAGCTACTGGACAAGGGATTTATCAGACCGAGCGTCTCACCCTAGGGCGCACCGATCTTGTTTGTCAAGAAAAAGGACGGCTCCATGCGGCTCTGTATCGACTATAAAATGCTCAATAAAGTGACAGTGAAGAATAAGTACCCCCTGCCTCGGATAGATGACATTTTCGATCAGTTGTCAAAAGCATCGGTGTTCTCTAAGATAGACTTACGTAGTGGCTACCACCAGCTGAGAGTGGCAGAGGAGGACATACCGAAAACCGCTTTTCGATCAAGATATGGCCACTACGAGTTCTTGGTCATGCCATTTGGACTGACGAACGCTCCTGCCGCGTTCATGGATTTAATGAACAGGGTCTTCCGACCATATTTAGACTAGTTTGTCATAATGTTCGTGGATGACATTCTGATCTATTCTTCCAGTCCAGAGCAACACCGAGAGCATCTCAGGATAGTATTGGAGATCCTGAGACAATACAAGCTTTATGGCAAGTTTTCAAAGTGTGAATTCTGGCTGAAGGAGATCGTGTTCTTGGGACACATAGTCTCCAAGAAGGGCATTGCAGTAGACCCCGCAAAAGTGGAAGCGGTGACGAATTGGACTAGGCCGAAGAATGCTTCTGAGATTCGCAGCTTTCTTGGTTTAGCGGGTTATTACAGGAGGTTTATCAGGGACTTTTCTAAGATTGCTGCACCCCTCACGAATCTCACAAAGAAGGCGGAAAAATTTATCTGGACAGATAAATGTGAGCAAAGCTTTCATACTCTGAAGGACCGTCTGACTTCGGCACCAATTCTCACTATACCGACAGGCAGTGGAGGTTTCGTGTCTACAGTGATGCGTGTGGAACATGATTGGGTTGTGTCCTGATGCAACACGGCAAAGTAGTGGCTTATGCTTCACGGCAGCTGAAGAAGCATGAGGTCAATTACCCCACACATGACTTGGAATTGGCGGCTGTGGTCTTTGCTCTGAAGATCTGGAGGCACTATTTGTATGGAGAGACGTTCGAGATCTTCACTGACCACAAGAGTCTCAAGTACATCTTCGATAAGAGGGATCTTAACATGAGGCAACGACGATGGCTTGAACTCCTCAAGGATTATGAATTTGCTATCAATTACCATCCGGGTAAAGCAAATTCAGTCGCCGATGCATTAAGCAGGAAGTGGGAAGGCTCGTTAGCTTATATGAGGCTACGCGAGTACGAGATGCTGAAAGAAATTGAGCAATGGTGCCCCAAGCTGGGAACAAATGGAGCTTTATGGATGATGCATCAGATGAAGCCCAGCTTAATTGACAGGATCATAACAGCTCAGAAAGTAGATCCTGAATATCAGAAAGTTCTGAAGAGGTGCCAGAATGAACCAGCAGATTTTCAAATCTCTGCAGATGGAGGGATTAGATATCGGGACAGGTTGTGAATTCCCCCTAATGCTGATGTCCGACGAGAGGTACTGGATGAGTGCCACAAGTCGGAGTTCGCTATCCACTCCGATAGCACCAAGATGTATAAGAATGTACAACGCAGCTACTGGTGGCCGGACATGAAAAGAGAGATAGCAAAATATGTATCCCGATGCCTGGTGTGCCAACAAGTCAAGATTGAACATCAGCGGCCATATGACAAGTTAAAACCTTTAGAAATCCCACAATGGAAGTGGGATAAGATCACTGTGGATTTTGTATCCAACTTGCCTAAGACTAAGAAGGGTCATGATGCCATATGGGTAGTCGTGGATCGTTTCACAAAGGCAGCACACTTTATTCCAATCCGATGAAAGCAATCAGTGGAGAGTCTGCTAGACTTATATGTGAGAGAAGTAGTCAAACTCCATGGGATCCCAGAGTCCATAGTGTCTGATCGAGACCCCAGATTCACTGTCAGATTCTGGAGGAGCATGCAGGAAGCCTTTGGCACAAGGCTCAACTTCAGTACAGCTTTTCACCCTCAGACAGATGGGCAGTCTGAGAGGACCATCCAGACACTAGAGGATATGCTAAGAGCCTGTGCACTAGATTGGCAGGGTAGCTGGGATGAGCACATTCATCTGATTGAGTTTGCTTATAACAACAGCTACCATTCTAGTATTGGTATGGCACCATTTGAAGCCCTGTATGGACGACCTTGCCGTTCACCTGCCCACTGGAGCGAAGTAGGCGAGGAAAAGATCATGAGTAAGGAAGAAGTGAAAGAAGCAGTGGAATATGCTGAAAAGATAGAATTGATTAAACAAAGGATGAAGACTGCTCAAGGAAGACAAAAGAGTTATGCTGACAAAGGCAGACGTGACTAGATCTTTCAAGCTGTGGACCAAGTTCTTCTGAAGGTATCTCCCATAAAAAGAGTCATGAGATTCAGTAAGCGAGGAAAGTTCAGTCCTCGCTATGTAGGCCCATTTGATATACTCGAGCTGGTAGGCGAGGCAGCATGCAGACTGGCTCTACCCCCATCTTATGGGAGATTGCACAATGTATTCCATGTATCAATGCTCAAGAAGTACAAGCACGATGCTGCAAATGTTCTAAAGATAGAGGAGCAAGATATAGCTGCAGACTTGACCTTCGCTGAGTATCCAACGCATATAGTGGATCGCAAAGTACAACGTCAGAAGAACAAGGATGTCCCCATGGTCAGAGTAGCTTGGCGTCACCATAACGGAGATGATGCAACATGGGAGCTCGAGTTGGAAATGCGCCAAGAATTTTCTCATCTTTTCGGTAAGCCCTTTACTTAGTGCAAAATTTGAGGACGAATTTTCTTTTAAGGAGGTAAGAATGTAACAATCGACAACAACCACAAGATAAAAACAAATGAAACAAAATCAGAGTTGAATTGGCAAGCCGGGGAGAGCACGAGAGAAAACAAATATCCAATCCGATTCAAAGTTTGAAAGGAAAGGGATTAAATCTGATCTAATCAGATTTAATTAGAAGAGGAGGCTTAGTTAAGATAAACTCAAATATTTATCTCCAATGGGAGATAAAGACCGGTTCGTGAAAAGGAGGATTTATGCATGAATCCCCTCCTTCGTGCTTTTTCCTTTGCTTGGCACGTCCGGACCCTGTGCGCACCGAGCAGAGAGATTCTTCTCTCATTCTTCCTAACCTCAATTGCAGGCAGAGGTCGAGAGGGAGAGGAAATAGAGAGCAAAAATTATCGAGAGAAACAACAGGGGATTTGATTGTTGGATTTCAAGGTCTAGATCGAGGAACGAATTAATTGTGATAACAGGTGGGTGAATTGAAATCACCTTGTATGACCTCTGAATTGTCCCAAATTCATGCCCTAATCGTTATGAAAAGAAAAGATCAAAGCTAGGGTTCAAGTTATCGTTTTAATTGATTGATTCCTTATATTCTTTGATTGATTGATTGAATTGCATGCATAATTCACTTCTTATTGTTCTGTTGTTGTGTGATTGATTTGCTAGGAGATAGGAACTAGGTTAGGATGAGATTGCATTGGAAAAATGATGAATTTCGAAAGTTTCGTAACTTTCTTGACGCCGACCGGTCGACCGGTCCGCAGGTACTGTGGCAACCGATCGACCGATAACCTGCCTATCGCCGTAATTCTGCACATGTCAACCGGTCGACCGATCCCTGTCACCGGTCGACCGATCCTTTCCCATCAGGTCGACTGTTCAACTGAACGCATCAACCGACCCGCAGACAATTGGTCGACCGTTCTCCTGAACCGGTCGACCGATTCCCAGAAAATCTTTTATTATATTTATTAATTATTTTCCTTTTATTCAGATATTATATATATATGATTGATCATATTTTCTGACCCCACAGAGATCCCTCACTAATTTACATGGTTTACTCTGTTATTGATTTATTTCACGTTGATCCTATCGTATCGATTGAATCAAGAACAAAGAGCTACAAGTTATTAAAGCGATTAATAAGTTCATATGAAAAATTAATGATGGGTTGCCAGTCCAAGCCAAGTACATCAAGATAAGGGTCGCTCCATTGGTCATGGTTTGATCACCCATTGACCCGCACAAGGCCGTATCGTTTGCTGGGCATACCCCAAGAATTAAAGGCACCTAAAGTCACCATGATTGCTAATTAATAACCAAGATCAAGAAGCAAGTTCAAGTCAAGTCAAGTATGCCATGATTCCAAGTTTAATATATATATTATTGATCCTCATGATTCATGATATCTACTGATCTTATTCTCATTATGATACTGATATGTTATCTTTCACGTTCAAGTTAAGTATGATTATTTACCGCTGATTACTATATTCATGACATGCACTGTATATCATGTGATTTCCCACTAGGTTGTAAAGCTTACGGGAGGACCTCCTCCCCTGTGACTGATTTCCACAGGACCAGGTCAGTGACGTGGTGGAGTAGGCGTGTGGTGATGAAGTTCTGACGATAAGACGACACATGAATCATAGGGCTTTTAGAGTGTTATTTAGTTTTCATTTACCTTCCGCATTTTAGATTCATGATGTAGAATCTATTTTATTTTCTTAGCAATGATATAGCCACTTTTAGACTTCCGTATAATTATGTTATCTTCTTTTATTTTATTTTCTTTCCGCTGACGTGTCTCAGTTTTGATTGAGATATGATCAATATTATGATCAAGTTATAGCATGTCGTATCATCTCCAGATTGATCTTCGCCACGTGACGGGGGTCGATTTGGGAGCGTTACATTTATTTTTCTCTATTATACTCAGGGATGGATCCAAGAAATTTTAATTTATAGATGAGACATAAAGAAAATTAGATAGACTAATAAATTATTTATTTAATTTATAATTATCATATTTGTTAATAATATTGAAATATATCAAATTAATATTTACTTATTTTATAAACATACGATTCATTTAATTTGACATTATCCGTGCATGGCCATCATATTAGTAAAGTAATAAAAAGAGGACATCAATACACACATTTAAATTTTAAATCAAGAACATCATAGCAAAAATGGATGGTTAGACACATATCGGAAACAGATTCTTTTATATGATACTCAATAATTTGAAATAATATATAGCAATAAATGTGGGTTCACATGGTGAAAGATAAAAAATAGGATAATTAATTAATACATCAAGTGATAACTAGATATTATAAACTAAATAATCACTTACTATGAAGATGCGCATATATTCTCATAACTCTAAAATGGCAATTGTATAAGCTCCTTGTGCGGCAATATTATTTCACAAACATTGAAGTGTGAACTAACAGAGGTGTGAGAGAAAAATTAAGAAAATTGTGAAAAACATGTAATCAGCATATCATATACATAGATGAGCAAAACCACAATGCCACTGTTTTTGTTTTTGAACAAAGAATAATTTAGTTTACTTTGAACATATCCTGCAGTTGTCAAAACCTGTGTAAGCTTGATATTTCAGTGGTGAGAGGCTTGTTTCAAATCATATAAGGATTTTCCTCATGGACACACTTTAGCTACACCTCTTTGATTGCAAAATCCAAGTGGAAGAGTTATGTATACTTCTTAAAAAGATCTCCAAATGAAACAAACACTAGTTTTGTTGTGCTGCCACAACAAGTAAACATCATATGGTACTTATTTTAGCATCTGGCGAAAATGTATCTTTATAATTCAAACCTTCTTTTTGCGAATGGTTATTCGCAATTAATCCAACCTTGTAGTGCTCAAAAGCGTCGGTTCATGATTGAACCGATTGAACTAGTCGATTCGGTCCGATTTTAATAACATTGGTACCAAAAGTATCAGTAAGAGAATCTGCATGACATTTAGGAAAAACAGTCGGAGAATTTAATAGAAAAACTATTGGAGAATTTGGTACAAAATAATCAATATGAGAAGATGAAGAAATAATAAAAGGATCAAAGTCAAAAGACAAAGGAGGAGTGAGAATAGGTTCTTAAATTGTTGAAGACAGAAGACTTCATAAATGAAAAAATATTTTACTAGAAAATGACATATCGACTAACTAAGATATTGTTGGTCTCAAGATTCAGCAATTTATAGCTTTTTGTAGGAGAATATCCTAGAAATACACACTGAGAAGATAGAGGCTAAAAGTTATCATTCTTCGAGAGTATGCTTGCATAACAAAGACAACCAAATATTCTAAACACTACAAGAAAATCACGATTTTCCGACAGATAATTTCCGACGGTTCTAAATCCGTCACAATTTGCGACGGATTTTTCGACGGTTCCGTTTCCGACGAATTTTTTGACGGTTATGACCGTCGGAAATAATTTATATTATTATTTAATTTTTCGACGGATATCCATCCGTCGCAATTTTTGACGACTTTTCCGACGGTTACGACCGTCGGAAATAAAAAAATTAAATTATGTATTTTTTATATTATTATTAAAAAAATTTCGATGGATTTTCCGACGGTCACGACCGTCAGAAATAAAAAAATTAATTATATTATTATTTAATTTTTTGACGATTAGGAATGTCGATATTTTCGACGGATATCCATCCGTCGCAAAATCCGTTGCAATTTCTGAAGGTCGTAATCGTCGGTAAATGTAAAATAATATCATATAAAAAGTATTTTATTAATATAACTAGCGACGGTCCAAACCGTCGCAATTACCGACGGTTTTGACCATCGGTAACGATTACCGACGGTTCAAACCGTCGGTAAAATAAAAAATAATCATTATATATAACTAAATATATTTTCGACGGTCACAACCGTCGATAATTATAAAAATATTTAATATTTACGTTTTCGACGGCCGAAACCGTCGGTAATTAAAATTTTGTTATCCCATTTTTTTCCCTTTTCCCGCTTTTTTTCTAAATTTTTTCCCTTTATATATATTCCTCCTCCCTCTTCTCTCTCTCCCTCCTCCCTCCACTCCTCTCTCTCTCCCTCCTCTCCTCTCTCTCTCTCTCCCGGCCGCGAGCACGCTCTCCCGCGCTGAACGCCGGCGACCCTCCTACGCCGGACGCCGGCGACCCTCTCCCGCACCGGCGTCTCTCTCTCTCTTTCTCTCTCCCGCTCCGCGCCGGCGTCTCTCTCTCCAGCCAAAGGCCGCTGTTGGCCGGATCCGGCCGTGGCCGTTCGGATCTGGCCCCCAGCGGCCGATCGGCCGACTGGCGGCCGGATCCGGCCTCTAGGATCCGGATCGGCCGCCGGGCATTCGGATCCGGCCGTCTGGCGGCGGATCGGCCGCCGAACGTTCGGATCCGGCCGCCTGGCGGCGGATCCGAACTCTAGCGGCCGGATCGGCCGCCGGGCGTTCGGATCCGGCCGCCTGGCGACGGATCCGGCCTCCAACGGTCGGATCGGCCGCCGGGCGCCTCGGCCGCTAATTTTTTTATATTTAAAATATTATTTGCGACGGTTACGATCGTCAAAAGATCGACGGTTGCGACGCCCGTCCAAAGTTTTGACAGTTGCGACCGTCGAAAAGTTGCGACGGCTCGAACCGCCGGTCTTTTCCGGCGGTTGCAACCGTCGAAAATTTCGACGGTTCGGACCGCCGGCCTTTTCCGGCGGTTGCACCCGTCAGAAATTTCGACGGTTCGAACCGCCGGGAACTTTTCCGACGGTTGCAACCGTCGGAAAATTTCGACGGGTCGAACCGCCGGGGACTGTTATGCTCTGAGATTTTTTTCTTTTGCTTGTCAGAAAGCTATCTCGGCAAAATTCTATATCTCGGTCCGTGTCCAAATCGGTTTTGGTTCGAGTTCTATGTAACTCGGTCTGTGTCAATTATTACTCGGGCCGAGTTCTGTCGCCATCGAGAATTACATTTTCGACACAATTTCTGACCATTTTATCTATGCTATATGATATTTAATTGATGCAAATAATATATCAATGTAATATTTATATAACGGAGAAGATTCTAGGGGTCTATATCATGAAAAATTGATGTCATGAGGTCCCCTCTACGTACCTTAAGTTGGTTGAAAAACCAACGTTGATACTTTGATCGACGATTTATTCACGATGAGATATTGAAACTCGTGCCTACCACTTGAATCTTGTTCTCCTGTGTCAGTGCTTCGAAAAGATATGCTCTCAAGCATCTCGGTTTGTGAGAAAATGGAATGGACTCTCGTGCAGAAATTTCGTGAAGACAAATAATATAGCCCTATTTATAGTTCTTAACTAGAGTTTCTTTTACTTTCATTGGGTCTTGAGCTATTTATTCATTAATCATGACCATCCATCCTTAATTACCTAATGTTAAATATTTAAATTTAATTAAATTCGAATTTTATTAATTATTCTATAATCATACTTATAAAAAATCCATCTCTACTCAAATTCCTTTTTATCTCTTCTTTAACTTCTCTCAATTAAACTCTACTTCCATATTTTCCTTTTATTTCTTCATTTTCTCTAATTTTTGGAATTATCTAATATGGTAATATTTTATCATCTAATTTTTAGAATTATTTAATACCATAATATTTTATCACTTAATTTTTGAATTAAAATAATAATAAATATTATTTTAATAACTGAAATATTTCTAATATCATAAGACTCTCAATCATATCCTATTAGGAGTTCTATATCCATTAAATATTCTTTTGAATAATAAATCAAATTAAAATTCTTAATCTCAATCTAATTATAATTTATACTTCCAGTAAGATTTAATATTCTTTTCTTTTCGTTTTTCCTTTCCAACCATATTTTTAATCTCTTCTAATTCCTTTTCCAAGTAGGATTAGCATTTTCTTCTATTAATATTCCTTTTCAAATTCTCCTTTAATCTTTTTTAACAATTGAAGTTTGGCTAAATTACTTTATTACATTTATTAAAATCTTAGGGTGTTATATTAACACGTCACTACGTACATATTTTTTTTTAATATTTGAATCAATGGAGACGTATATTTTTATGCGAACTGAATACATATTACATTTATACACACATATATGTAAGTTATAGTTGTAAACTTGTAGTTATAGTTAACAGCAAGTAATGAAATGAACGATCGAATTAATTTCCTGCCCATCTTGTGGACCTGTCGAGCAAGGCGACCACTGGCCACATACGTTGCCCCGTCCACATCTCCGATGGATACAACATATGAATGCATGCCAATTAATTCAACGAATGCATGCATGCATGCATGCATGCGTGGATGCCATATTAATTTGTTGATCATAATCCACAGGTAGCAATTAACCCAATTTCCAACTGCATGCAGATGCAGCTCGTTCGCTCTTCGATCTTCTAAGAAGTTAACCTCAAGAAGTTAATTGGTCTGTCTATATAAACCCCCACAATCTATCTATGTAGATATGAACACACCACACACAAATTACTTAAGCGCGCAAGATTCAACCAATTCAGTGTTGCTCATCGTACGTGTCTCTACACAGCTAGACGTCAATAATCAATATACAGACATGGTTCGCCCCGCAGCTGCTGCTCTCGTCGCCCTCCTCGCCCTGGCGTGCCTCGCCGGGGCCGCGCAGGCGCTGTCCTGCGGCGCCGTGGCGTCGGCCCTCGCTCCGTGCCTCCCCTACGCCCGCGGCACGGCGCCCATCAGCCCCGGATGCTGCAGCGGGATCAGGGGTCTTCTTGCCTCCGCCAAGTCCACGGCCGACCGCCAGGGCGCATGTACCTGCCTCAAGTCCACCGCCAGCGGAGTCTCCGGCCTGAAGCCCGGCCTCGTCGCCAGCATCCCGGGCAAGTGCGGCATCAGCATTCCTTATCCCATCAGCGCCTCCACCGACTGCTCCAAGTAATTAATTACTAATCAAGAATCTTCTATACGCAAAGAAATCGTTTACTTTAAGTGTTTGGCATTTCATATTCGTTTCCAAACGTCCAAGATTTAAATTGTATTCGTAGAGAGGCTTAAGTAATTAATTAATAATGAACGAACAATTCTTATTTACATTGGCTAAATTAATTTTGTTTGCAGGGTGAAGTGAAAGGTCATAAAAGAAAACATACTGAAGCAAGGTGAATGATGCATGCATGGAGAAGTGATGAAACGTATTAATCTGAAAAATAATCAAGTGGAAGGATTAATAGTTGATAGCATTAAATTTCTTCTATATGAGAGCTGCCAACCTGCGTACTTTTTTTATTATTAGTTACCCGTATATTGTACGTTGTTATTGTAGTGAATACCATTTTCATATATAGAGAAATATTTATTTAGAAATGGCTAATTCTCGTGGAATGATGCTTGGGATGGACGAACGAGGGTATATGTTTCGTTGACTTGTTTTGTGATGGAAACTTGATGGAATTTCACATTTCCCATAAATAATTAAATTAAGGAATTATTAATTAATCAGTAAACTTCTCGAGTTCCGTAAACATTGTTGCTTATCATCCATGTGTTTAAATCAAGGACATTAATATTACGATAGCAAAAATAAATCTTTTTATATGACAATATATAGCAACATATGTGAGTTCACATGGTGAATTATCAAAAGTAAGATAATTAATTAATTAATCATAAGATGTACATAATTGTATATGCTTCTTGTACTGTAATATTATTTCTCAACAATTGAAGTGTAAAGTTACAGAGGTATGAGAGAAAAACAAGAAAATAACGAAAATAGCACGTAAGAGTATACTTGCTTTACATGAGTCCATGTGAAATCTACGTTACATACTCCATTTTTTGTATGATTAACACGATTAAGCAGTAAAAGTAACCAATAATAGTTTAGTTAGATTAAAATCAGTAAAAATTTATTTTCAAACTAATTACTCTGTATTTTTTGCTTGTATTAAAGATAAAAATGGGGAAATTTTAATAGAATTATAATGTATAATCAAATTTGATTTGAGCGGAGGAGAAATTATAATGCTAAAAGTAAATTACAACGAATTAATTCTAATATTTTCTAAAAAAAACATGTCTATGCATATGGATATCGAAATCATAAGTGAAGTAAACATAAAAGTACAAAATATGATAATTTAAAAAACATTAAAAAAAAGAAATAGGAAAACCGCAATAGTTTAGTTATGAAACGAGAATGGAGAAAAGAAGTGAATTAAAATGTGAACGTATGAATTAAAATGTGAACATAATACTATCACATAGTAAGTGAAAGAAGTTTACTTAATCTAACATGGCAACCTCAATAATGATTTCTTATGAATATAAATTTTAATCTAATGAAAACTCTTATACGAGCTTAGATTCTATTTTGAATCCAAGAAAAACCTTGCATTTATTTTGTTGCAAATATATAGATTTTAAGTGGCATCTTGAAGTTCTTGTTGACTAGTTTTATTTTAAACGATAGAACTGAATAAAAAAAGAGTAGGCACGATGAATCTATGTTTTTTTTTTTACTTCTCACTGTTATATCATTTGTGGATCAATAATAATTATGTCTTATTTATTTTGCCTGCACTTTTTTCAATTTTACTATTTGCAAACTTTTTGTCATCCTCAATCTTTATTATTTCGTATTAATTAAGTTTCAATAGATATTTGAGTTTCCAATGGATGCATATATGTCCCCTAGCTTTTGGCATGTATATATTTAATTTGGTCCATTTATAGTTTTTTATTGTAAGAAAATCCGCAGCATAAAAGTTTAGACACTAGTACGCTGCATAGCGCCTCACTTTAGCGTCTCCAATGTCGCGACGCTAAAGTAGAACAACGCGTCGAATTAGCATCACAATGTTTAGACGCTAAATTAGCGTCGCAAATAGGTGATGCTATTAAGAGTGACATTGCAAATAGGCGACACGATTGTGACGCTAGGATGAGAGCGTCTCTATTACGACGCTGTGGGCACCAAAATAATTGATCGAATGTATGTGTATGTATTATTATATGGTATAATATCGTATAGTGTAATTAGTATTATATAGACTATACTAAAAAGAGTGTAAAAGACAACATCGACTATACTATATATAAGAAAATATAATTATATGATATTAGCATCTTTATGGCGTCACGGTTATAGTGACGCGAATGTAGCATCACGGTCATAGTGATGCTAATTTAGCGAAGCCAACATGAATATCGACTCTTACATTCTTGTCGATTTAGCTTCGCTTCGCTTGTGACACTAATTTATCATCGCAGCCCTATGACGCCAATACAATGCTATTAACTACTGCACATTTATTAGTTATCGCGCGTGATAATAGCATTGAAATAACGTTTCTTTAGCGCCAAAATTTAGCGTCTACATTTTCGTGACGCTAATGCGACACTAAATGGACGCCATAAAGATGCACTTAGCGTCCCTCTTGTTGACACAATGACGACGCTGTTAGCGTCGCGTGATATGACGACGCTGATTTGCATCGCTATTCAACATTTTCCTATAGTGAGAATAAAACACAGAATGAGATTACTATTAACTATCAGAAAATTAAATGAGAATAATAATAGTCAGTTTACTACTTACTTGTGTTCTCCCCTTTTCCGAATATATGCCATGTCCATTGCACTCATGGATCTCCAATCTAACAATTTAATTATGTCACAATATTATGGCCCTACATATATGCCATAAGTACGAATTGCCCCTTAATTAGATCGATGCAAAAGTCAGCAGATTGAGGTGACTGAATACTGCACAACTAAAATAGTTCTTTCTTCTTCGGTATAAATATTAAATAGATATTGAACTTTTTGTGCATATGTAATATATATTAAATTGTTGAGCTGCAGGTTACGTGTTGGAATAAGCATGATCGCAATAGTCTCCGGTCATCTCGTGGGGTCTGTGGTTTAGTGCATGCAATTCAGTCTGTGTGGCCACATGCGTTGTCCAGTCCACGTCTCCAATCAAACACCTAATTAGTAATTAGCTAACGATGGATAGAACATATGCCAATTATATTAATGAGTCGATGGATGCATGCATGCATATTAACTTCCAACTGCATGCAGCTCTTCTATCTCTTGATCCCTCGTGCATGCACTGCAGATTTCCAAAACCTTAAAAGCGTTGTCTATATAAACCCCTCCACAATCCATGTACTCTTTGCAATTGCACCACACACAAATTATTAACCACGACTCATTTAGTTAGCAGTTTCGAACCAATTAATTAAGTGTTCTATCCACCTGCGCCTCCAAATCAATGGCTCGCCCTGCAGCTGTTGCTCTCGTGGCCCTCCTCGCCCTAGCGTGCCTCGCCACGGCCGCGCAGGCCCTGACGTGCGGCACCGTGGCGTCAGCCCTCGCTCCGTGCCTCCCCTACGCCCGCGGCACAGCGGCCATCAGCTCCGGATGCTGCAGCGGGATCAGGGGCCTCATTGCCTCCGCCAAGAGCACGTCCGACCGCCAGGGCGCATGCACCTGCCTCAAGTCCACCGCCAGCGGAGTCTCCGGCCTGAAGCCCGGCCTCGTCGCCAGCATTCCGGGCAAGTGCGGTCTCAGCATTCCTTATCCCATCAGCGCCTCCACCGACTGCTCCAAGTAATTACTAATCAAGAATTTTCTATACGCAAAGAACTCGTTAAGTTTTTGACATTTCATATTCGTTTTCATCTATAGAGAGGATTAAGTAATTAACAACGAAAGAATATTTATTATTGACATTGGCTAACTTAATTGTTTTTGCAGGGTGAAGTGAATTATGGTGATACAAGAAATTACATACTGAAGCAAGTTGGATGATCGATGCATGCGTGGACAAGTGATGAAACCTATTAATATATATATATATATATATATATATATATATATATAGGCAATAACAAAGTGGAAGGATTAGTGTACGTGATAGCATTCATTCTTCTTCTATAATATGAGAGCCCCCTACCAATGTACTTTTTATTGTATTAGTTACTCCTATATTGTACGTTGTTGTTGTTGTAGATTTTTAAAAAAAACGTTGTTGTTGTAGACTTGTAGTCATACCTTTTTTATATAGAGAGAGATATTTATATATTTAGAAATGGCTAATTCTCGTAGAATGTAGTCATACCTTTTTACATTTGGGAATGAGGTGGTGCACACTTTTCCACGAATTCGAATTTGGAACGCATGTGTTAGGCTTATGGGCTTCTTTTTCTAACATAAAAAGAAAATTTCACATTTCACTTAAATAATTTAAATTAAGGAAGTTATTAATTAATCAGTACATTTCTCGAGTTCGATAAACATGCATTGTTAGTCACCATAAAGTGATAAAAAGAGGGCATCAATACACGCGTTTAAATTTTAAATCAAGGACATCATTATGATGTCTTCCGAATAGCAGAAATAAATGGTTAGACACATATCCGAAACGGTTTCTTTTATATGATACTCAATAATTTGAAATAATATATGGCAATAAATGTGGTTCACATGGTGAAAGATAAAAAAATAATATAATTAATTAATACATCAAGTGACAACTAGATATTATAAACTAAATAATCACTTACTATGAAGATGTGCATATATTGTCACAACTCCAAAATGGCAACGATGATAAGAAAATAAGACAGAAATCGAAGCACCTGACTCAAATGTAAAATTTATTATAAGAATGATTAAAAAAAAGGATCAGCTTGAACACAATGTCATGTTCCACGTGTATGGAGGATGTGACAAATGTTGAGTTGTCAAACTTTGTACCGGGAGTGAAATCATTATAATATTAGAACTTAATTAGTGTCTCAAAAAGTGGTTCGGGAATTATATTAATTAACCACTTAGTTAATATAATATTCATTGTTAGTAAGAAATTGTCGCTATTGGATGTAATTTTAGTATTTTAATATGATCCAGTTTGGGAAGATCGAAATGAACGAAGGCTTACACTATAAGAAAATTGAGATTTTCCAACGGATAGAAATTCGTTACAATTTGCGATGGATTTTACGACGGATAGTGATCCGTCTGAATTTTCGACGGTCACAATCGTCGGAAATGAAAATAATAAATTATGTAATTTATTATATTGTTATTATATTTTTCGACATCAGGAACATCGAAAGTTTCGACGAATATCCAACTGTCGAAATTTATGACAGTTTGAACGATAAGTAAAAAATAATATAATATAAAAAGGTTTTTTTATTATATATATGAATGTAGTATTTTATTATTATAATTAAATAATTTTTGACGGTCTCGACCGTCGGTAACTTTAAAAATAATTAAATATCATATTCATATATATATATCATAATAATATATATTATTAATATTTGATAATTAAAAAATCACTCTCCCGACGCTTTTTTTTCGTTTTCCCACTTTCCCGCTTATTATTATTATTATTATTATTATTATTATTATTATTATTATTATTATTATTATTATTATTATTATTATTATTATTATTATTATTATTATTATTATTATTATTATTATATGCACCTCCACTTTCTTTTTCTTTACCTCTCTCCCCTTTCTCTCTCTGCCGGCGACCCTCTCCCTCTTGGACGACGACGCTCTCCGCCGGTGATCTTCTCCCTCTCAGACAAGCCTCTCCTGCCGGCGACACTCTCCCCCTCTCTCTCTCCCTCCCTCTCCCGCGGCTAGATCCGACCGATCTGGCCCCTGCGGCCGGATCGGCCGCCCACGACCGGCTAATTTTTTTTATATTAAAAAAATTTCTTTGCGACGGTCGGTTGGGACGACCATCGAAAGTAGCGACAATCACGACCGCCGAAACTTTCGACGGTTGCGGCCGCCAGACTTTCGTCGAAACTTCCGACGATTTTTTTCTAACCGTCGAAAGTCGATTTGCGACGACCATTTTTCAGATGTATGGGTTCCGTCGAAAAATCCGTCGAAAATCATTATTTCAGACGGTTTTTGGAAAATTACAGATGGTCGAAACTGTCTGTAATTCCCTTTTTTCTTGTAGTGTTACTTAACAAAAAGCGAATAATGGTCTCATTATTAAGTTCAATATTTTTTTGAAAAATATAAGTCCCATATGCACAAGTCACGAGAGAGATGTTGGATATATATAAGAGCATGACATTGACATGGTAGGACGTATTTTGAGAAAATCGTGTGGGTCGAGACCCAAAGCGGACAATATCCTACGCAAGTACAAGATCAGAGTCACTTCACGTGGACCTCTATGCATGATGGAGTGTGATCACTCAACGAGAAGGGGGTGGGGGTGGGGGGGGGGGGGGAGGATGCAAGTCACAAGAGAGATGCTGAGTATATATAGGAGCATGATCTTGGAATGATAAGACGTGTTTTGAAAAAATCGTGCGGGCAGAAAGTCAAAACGAATAATATCCTACTTAAGTGCAAGAGTGTTATATTTGTGGTCATCCATGTTGACGACCTTGAGGTTGAACGCACTCTCCTAATTTCCACGTGCATTGGGACATCCTTGGGTAGAACGTGACATTCATCGTCTTCACATATGGGATGTGTGCGCCGCGTCCTGTGCTGCCATGAAGTTGTGGGTCGCTCGTGTAGCAGCCACGGTCATTAGGGCTGAGCAGCACCTCTTTCATCGTTCGAGGTAGACGTTATGGTGGTTAGGCTCGCCTTCTTGTCGCACTCCCATGCGTAGTGCGGCCCTTCACAAACGTAGCCAGGCTGTCTTCTTGACATTTCCTTTGCCCGAAGTCATCATCTTCTTGTGCTTCTTCTTGTCACCTTTCTTCCCGCCATAGCGGGTTGTCCTCGAGAGACTTCACCTTGTCTTTGGCCCCACCAAGGTCCTTGTTGGATGAGTACTCCACTAGAGCCTCCGTCGCGACTAGAGCTTCCTTCATGGTCGTGATCTTTATCTCTCGAGTCTCCATCACGGCTTGAGTCCTCTGAGGAAGAATAATAGCTCTGTTGACTCCTCCCGATCGGCATTTCCAGCATTAGCGATTGGAACTTCTCCATGTATTCCTTCACCGAGCCAATATGTTTGAGGCCGATCAACTTGTTCATGGCAACCTCCTGAGCATTGACAGGATATAATTGCTTATTCAACTCTTTCTTGAAGGCGTCCCAAGTGTTGATGACAATCTTTCCCTTGGTCACCTCCTTCTCCATGTGCCACCACCACAGGAGCGTGACATCCACTAGGTAGTGCATTGTCATGTCGATTTGGTCCTTCTCGATCATGATCTGTCTTGAATGCTTTCTCGAGATATCACATGAAGTTGTCGATGGACTCCCCCACGCCATCCTATTCTTCAGTTCTTGGCCCGTTAACTTTGGTACACTACAAGAAAATTGTAATTTTCCAACGGGCAATTTTCGAGTCGCAATTTGCAACGGATTTGATGACGGAAAAGTTTCCGACAGAATTTCTGATGGTTATAACCGTCAGAAATGATTTAATTTATTATTTTCTTATTTTATTTTTTGACGATTAGGAACGTTGATATTTCTGATGAATATTCATCTATCGCAATTTTCGACGGTTGTAATCAGAAATGAAAATAATAAATTATTTAATTTGTTATATTATTATTTTATTTTTTGACGATTAGAAACGTCAATATTTTCGATGGATATCCATCCGTCACAAATTCCGACGGAATTTCCGACGGTTGTAATCGTCGAAAATGAAAATAATAAATTATTTAATTTATTAATTTATTTTTTGATAATTAGGAATGTCGATATTTTCGACGGATATCCATCCGTCGTAATTTCCGACGGACTTTCCGATGGTTGTAACCGTAAAAAATGGAAATAATAAATTATGTAATTTGTTATATTATTATTTTATTTTTTGACGATTAGGAACGTCGATATTTCCGACGGATATCCATCTGTCGAACGGTTACAATCGTCAGAAATAAAAATAATACGTTATGTAATTTGTTATATTATTATTTTATTTTTTGATGATTAGGAACGTCGATATTTTCGACGGTCGTAACCGTCGGTACATGTATAATAATATAATATGAGGAGTATTTTATTAATATAATTAGCGACAGTCCAAACCGTCGTAATTTTCGACGGTTTCGACCGTCGGTAATAATTAGCGATAGTTCAAACCGTCGGTAAAATAAATATTATATATAACTAAATATAGTATTTTACTTTTATAATTAAATAATTTTTGACGGTCACAACCGTCGGTAACTTTAAAAATAATTAATATTTGCTTTTCCGACTGCCAGGCAGCCGGCCGGCCAGCTGCTCGACCGCTGGCGGCCGGATCTCGGCCGCTGGCCGGCTAATTTTTTTATATTATAAAAATTCTTTGCGATGATTTTGACTGTCGAAACTTTGAAATTTTTGGCGGTTACTACCCCGATATTTGCGGCGATCGACGAAACCGTCAAAGTTCCGACGGTTTCGTCGACCGCCGCAAATATCGGCGGTCGTGATCATCGAAATTTCTGACATTTTTTCTCAACCGTCGGAAATTGATTTACGACGACCATTTTTCGGACGATTCGATTCCGTCGAAAATGACGTTTCTGACGGTTTTCGGGGAAATTACAAACGGTTTCGACCGTTTGTAATTCCCATATTTCTTGTAGTGGTACCGTGGCTCTCAAGTTCAAGTCCCCTGAGTCGAAGAGATGACTTCTTCGACTCCACTGCCTTGTCCATTGTCTCCATGGCTTCTTCCATGGAAGCAAGTCGGGCCTCCAGTAGATTGTGTGCGTCCTTGCCCTTTTCCAAGGCCCGGCTGTGTTATCCCGCCACACCTTCCAAGTCTCGGGTGATCACGTCAGTGCTCTGAAGCTTCTCCTCCAACAGTTCGGTGTGCTTCTCCAAATGGCCAATCGGATCCTTTGATTTGGATCACGTTCGCTTCTTTTCCCCTCCGTCAGTGCCAGGACCATCACCGCTAGTGGCAATCTCAGCCTTCGACTATCGGTCTCAAGTGGATGGTCCTCCTTCTCCCGACATTGTTGCTGCAACTTGGCTCATTGTTGCAGAATCTTCTCAAACGTTCTTAGGATGACCCTACACCTGCACAATGAAAATACACACCAGCAAAATGGAAGAGAGACTCTCGGATAAGACAGAAAGCTTGTGATTCTATTTGATGATCAATAATGGCTGATACATGGGACTTATATACAAGTTTGTCGAGATAGTTACTCCTCTAACTACTCCTCATATCTAACTGTAATATTAGGGATCACATGAGATCTCCTAATTAAGCAAAACCCCCATTTGTGAGCATGATCTCCTCATCAGAATCTCTTGATCTTCTCACCAAGGATCACACTTGAATAGATCTCCATCTATCCTTGATTTTCTAGGATCCTCTTGGCTGCATGATCTTCCCAAATCTCTGCTCGAGATTTGAGGGTGGCTGGTTGCTGTCGTGCCCCATTCGTCCTGTCGCCAAGCCTCTCATCCCAATCATCTCACTATTGTAACCATCTTCATATTCCTCAATTCTACACATCACGAACTCTTCATAATGTCGTTCTCACCCAAGATCTGTAGTAGTTTCCTCAACATCAAGGGACGCTTCAAAATCATATTCTTCTTCACTTTCATTCTTGTGAGAAGTTGCAGCATTTCCTTCTTCACGTCTACGCCAACATTCATGGGCGAAGTGACCCTTCTTACTGCAATTGTAGCAATGACCTTCTTGTCGCCGAGATCTCTTCTCTTGCTCTTCCTTCTTGTCGCAATTGTAACAACGACCTTGTTGTCGATAAGATCTCTTCTTTTCTTGATCTTTCTTATTCGACTCTTTGTCAGCTCCCCTTGTTGTGAACTTTTGTCTCGTCCATGCTTCTGCCAACCTTGTTGATGTCCTTATGCTCACCCTTTTCTTTTGAAGCAAAAGAGTGTTTTTTCTTCACTCTTGATTGATACTCCAACCATTTACTTATCCAACATTTTCTAAGGCGACTTGTGTGTTCCTCTATTGAGATTCTTCGTCATATGTACACTTCACATAGATATATCCAATCTAGCAATATATTTAATTATATATGTCCCAATAACATTATGGCCCAAGACATCTACACAATTAGTTGCGGAACGTAATTAGACACGAACTACCCCATGGACTCAAAAGTCAGCATGTAATTAGGCATTTTCTGAGTGTGTGAAATTTAATTAATCGAACTGAACACGTATATACGATCCATCTAATTCCATGCCCGCCTTGTGGACCTGTCGAGCAAAGCGACTGCAGCAGTCACAGCCTCTGTGTGCATGGCCACATACGTTGTCCAGTCCATATCCCCGATCGATACGACATATGCCAATTAATTCAAGAACGGATGCATGCATGCATGTCTGCATGTTTGTTGATCATGGCAAGCAACCCAACTCCCAACTGCATGCAGATGCAGCTCGCACTTCTTCTAATAAGCCTCAAAGACTTTGTCTATATAAACCCCCCACGATCTATATGAACGCACCACACACAAATTAAACGCGCTATATTCAACCAATTCAGCGCCCGTGCCTCAACCAATTCAGAGCTAGGTCAATAATCAATATACATGGCTCGCCCCGCAGCTGCTGCTCTCGTGGCCCTCCTCGCCCTGGCGTGCTTCGCCGTGGCCGCGCAGGCCCTGTCGTGCGGCACCGTGGCGTCGGCCCTCGCGCCGTGCCTCCCATACGCCCGCGGCACGGCGCCCATCAGCCCCGGATGCTGCAGCGGGATCAGGGGCCTTCTTGCCTCCGCCAAGTCCACGGCCGACCGCCAGGGCGCTTGCACCTGCCTCAAGTCCACCGCCAGCGGAGTCTCCGGCCTGAAGCCCGGCCTCGTCTCTAGTATCCCGAGCAAGTGCGGCATCAGCATTCCTTATCCCATCAGCGCCTCCACCGACTGCTCCAAGTAATTAATAATCAATAATTAATCTCGTTGCATATATAATAATCGTTTACTAAAATTTTATTCAAATTACAATACCCCGGGACCTAGAGATGCTTACTTAAGTAGTAGCCAAAGAACAATATCATTAACATTCGATAAATTGCTTTTGCAGGGTGAAGTGAACGGTGACGTAGGAAATATATAGTGGAGCATGCAGGATGCATGGTGATGAGACGTATTAGAGATCTACGCGCGCAATATATAATAAAGTGGAAGGATTAGTGTAGTTGATAGCAATAGTTCTTCTGCTGTATGAGAGCTATCTGTCTACGTACTCTTTTTTTTTTTTTTTTGATAGTCTGTCTACGTGCTTGTTATTGCACTAGTTAACCGTGTTTATATGTCGCGGTTTTAGTGATGCCACTTACATACATATATATATAGAGAGAGAAATTTATTAGGAAATGGCAAACTCTCGTGGAATGTTGTTTGGATAATGGATGAAATTCCGATATATACGCTGAAATAGCGACAGAACGTATGGGCGATAAGAAAATAAGTTAAAAATCGAAGTTCAGTACTGACTCTAAAGGTGCTTAACGGATGGACTACTAATAGATTCGGTGACCGGATATCGGATGGACCCAGTCGACCCGTTATCTTATCGGACGAACATGTTCAATAAGTGTCTAGCCTTGTCCGTCCATTAAGGTTTATCGGATCTTAATGATCGGGCCGACAATTAGACGGATTAGGCTAGTCCATTAATATTTTTTAATTTTTTATAATATCCTAAAAATTATCTATCCTATAATATGTAGTAAAAGGACATCATAATATGATATTTCTTAATTTATTAGTATATATTTACTCATTATATTGTCAAATATAAATAAGAGAGATAAAATATTTATGTATTTCGACTTATAGCCTACGCCCATGCCTGAAGTAGTTCGAAAATCCATTGTGCTGAAAGTACATATTTAGCATGGTATTAAGTAAAATAAAATTTACAACAATCAAATATTACTACCAAAATGCAACTATGCATTAGGCAACACTAGTAAAACATTCGTCTTCTCTATCTTCATTATCTTCATAATATATAAATTGATCTGCATTCTTACTTTTGCATCAAGCATAAATAACAGTATAGAAAATAAAAATTATATCATTATATAAAAGATATGATCATATCATTATAAAAGAATAAAAATTAGAATCAAGCATTTTGCATAACCAATTAACATTAGCTAAATAACATAATGGCAGCACATGAATTAATTAAAATAAATTTGTACAATAATATTTATATTATTTTATTAAGTTTAATCTATTAACGGTTAACGTACGGACTAACGGACGGCTTATAAATTATCTGACAGATATTGGATGGACATCAAACTATTGGCATCAGACAAATGGATGAATAACGCTGTCCAGCCTGATATAGGCCCAAGCCTATTAAGAAATATGATAGATCCGAGCCTGAACTTAGACGGACTAGCCGATATGTTACCGAGTCGGACAGAGCAGAGACCGAGCTGCCCAATCCAATAAACACTTTTAACTGACTCAAGGGTAAATTTTAACTTTTTTAAGCCCAAAAGAATATTAACTAGATGATTTTAAAATAAAACGATATCCTATATATAAGTCAGGCTCAAGAATATTTCACCTGCACGTATATACGATCTATCTTATTATTTCACCTTGTGGAGTATTTACACAATATACACCTGTTAAGTCATAGTGCAAAATATTTATTTATAAAATATCACTGTTAATTATTTTGATGTATGCCAGGAATAAAATTTTCAAATATCATATATGAGTCGAAGTTTCGTGGTAGCCAATGTTATTAAAACCGAACTGGTCCGGCCAATTCGATCGCAAATCGATGCTTGGTCCGGTTCGATTTGAGTTCAAAACCATTTCCACCATCCAACCGACTAAAATTTGGTTGAATCGGTGAACCAAATCAAAATCGGTTCAATGCATTTTCAAAAAACCAATTTAAAATGGAAAGAACTTTAAAAAATTGGAAGGTAAATTTTAAAAAAAAGGTATATTTAAGGAAAGAAATAATCAGATATTAAAAACAATAATATAAAGGGGAAACTAAATATAGGAAGATAATTAATAAGAAGAAAAATGGTAATTGAAGAAAATGAATGATTAGTGGAAATGATTAAGGGAGAAAATTTTGAAATTATGTGACTTCACTAGTTGAATCATATGTAATTATTAGTTGATCAGAAAATAAATTAAATAAAGCTAATAAAAAATTAATAGTGATTTGGGATAAAATGTATTAATATTCCTATGAGTAGAATTCTATAATAATAATAATAATAATAATAATAAGGGTTATTTTCTCTAACCACTCCTAAACTATTACGATTTTTTACATCTAACCCCCAAATTACGAACTTCATTTTTTGGATCCTGAACTTTCACGATTCTTACAATTTGATCCTTCCGTCCAATCCGTCTACTTCTCCATTATTTTTTATTTTTCACATTTATGAAAAGTCCATTATATCCCCAATTTAAATGTAAGTTCATTTTTACAAAAAATAATATATAATAAATATAAAAATAATTAAAAAAAATGTCCATGTCACCGAAGGGAGGAGGGGGGGGGGGGGGGGGGTCCCGCTCCCTGTGACCTCGTTGGAGGTCGTAGGGAGGGGGCGACCCCACCTCCTTCCCTGCACCTCACCGGAGGTCGCAGGGAGTGGGGCGACCCCTTCCCTGCGCTCGGGCGACGCAGGGTGGGGTGGGGTGGGGGTGGGGGGTGGTCGCCCCCCCTCCCTGCGACCTTCGATGAGGTCGCAAGGAGGGGGGCGACCCTCCCCCCCATCCTTCTTGGCGGCAAGGGGGGTGGGCAGCCCCCCCTTCCTGGCGGCAAGGGGGGTGGGCAGCCCCCTCCTTCTTGGCGGCGCCCACCCCCTCCCTACGATCTCACCAGAGGTCACAGGGAGGGGGGCGACCCCTTCCCTGTGCTCGAGCGACATAGGGTGGGCAGTGGGCGGTCCCCCCCCCCCCCCCACCCCCCCCTCCCTGCGAGGTCAAAGGGGGGCGACCCCTTCCCTGTGCTCGAGCGACATAGGGTGGGGGTGGGGGGGGGGGGGGGGGGGGTCGCCCCCCTCCTTGTGAGGTCAAAGGGTGGCGACCCCCCGCCTCTCTTCCTCACCGCCTTTTTTTCCTCCGGTGACACGTGGTCATTTTTCTTTTTTTTTTATTTTTATATTTATTATTTTATGTAAAAATAGACTAACATTTAAGGAAGGGGTATAATTGACTTTTCACAAATGCGAAAAAATAAAAAATAATGGAGAAGTCGATGAAATTGGATGGAATGATCAAGTTGAAAAAATTGTGATAGTTTAAGAACCCAAAAAACAAGTTCGTAGGTTGGATTAGATGTGGAAAATTATGATAGTTTAGGGGTGGTTAGAGAAAATAATAATAATAATAATAAGTTTAAAATAATAAAATTGGAAAAAAATAAAGGAACAATGGTTGGATAAAATGAAAAAAAAGGAATAAATATTGAGTATTAAGCAATAAGAAGAGTAAATGAAAATAAATAAAAGAAGAAAAACTTTAATAGTGAATTAGATTTTTTATAACATCACAAAATTTTATATAAATAATAAATAAATAAACTAATGTACTAATCATATAATTTTGAATATTTTAAATTTATAGCATATAATGAATAATAGTTTTATATTTATTTATTACTAGTAATAATAGTATGATATATTATATAATATATTAATTGGGATATATATATTCAAAATTAATATAAATAATATTATTTTAATAAATTCCGATCGAATGGGTCTAATCACGACCTAGTAACAGATCTAGTTATCGCCCGTCTGATTTTAAAAACATTGGTGGTAGCTCCAGCGGCCCGAATGACTAACCCGAACGACCTAGGTCAGAAGGTTTGAGCTGGTCAACATCTGCACGGCTAGGCCAACATTCTGGCATTGCCAGTGTGACCTTATTCGAGGCACGATCTAAGTCTGGAATGATCAACTCAAATGTCACGCTAGTATTCAGGAACACTATTCGACTAATCCAGATTTTTTTTCGTATGCATGATGTATCAATAATGGAGAGGTAAAAAGTTACATTTGAATACATTTTGGATTAACGCTTTCAAACAATCCATAAAAAAGTTCTCGTGGTGATCATGGCATTTGGTCTTTGGCGATGCGGTGCTTCTTCCAGGCCTTGTAATCTTTGCTCTCCAGCATCTTCTCCACCTCCTCGAATGGCAAGCCCTTGGTCTCGGGCACGTAGAGGAACAGCAGGACGAGCGCGACGAAGGACACCCCACAGAACAAAAGGAACGTGGGGGCCGTGCCCAGGGCCTCCGTCAGGCTCAAGAAGGTCTGCGACACGATCAGGTTGGACACCCAGTTGGCGACTGCCGCCAGCCCGCCGCAGACGCCCCGGAACCTCAGTGGGTAGATCTCAGAGTTCACGATCCAGGGGACGGTGCCCATGCCGGGGGCGTACGAGACTATGTACGCCCCCAGCGCCACCATTGCCAGCCACCCGAAGTTATTGGGACAGCCCTTGGTGTACCACTCGCGCTCCTCCGCCTTGCACGCCTCCTTCACCCCCGACATCTCTGACAAACATGCACCAGGTTGGAGCTGCCAAATAAGATGGATAAGATAAATATTCGTGATATTTTTGGCTCGAAGGTTCTGTCGTTGTAGTAGTAGTAGTTAATAGCAAGTCGTAAAATCTCCAACAGCGAAGAATGCTCAGATATATGTCTTACGTACTTTGTTAACAGCATGGGCGCAAAAGCCGCACTCACTGGCTCTCAAGCAGTCCATGCACTTCCACGCCACGCCTGAAGCTGCTAGGTTGAATCCAGGACAGGTCCGGTTGCCAAAATGACGAGTCTCCTCTGTGCCGACGGCGGGAGAGTTCCCAGCAGCTCCCAAGAATACACCTGAAAGACAGCCAAGACACACAATGATGCCGATCAAACTGATGAGCATCAGCTTCCTCCTACCAGCTCTGTCCACGAAGTACATGCTGACGATGGTGCCGACGGCATTGAGTCCTGATGTTACCAGGGACAGTGCCATGGCGGTACTGTTGGAAGCAAAACCAGCCAACTGAACAATGGTAGGACTGTAATACATGACTGCGTTGATGCCCACGAATTGTTGGGCGACTTGGCAAAGGATGCCGGCCACCAGCCCTCTCCGGACGGCCAAACTGCTCAGTGCCTTCTTCAACTTGTTCATAAAGCCGTCTTTCCCGGCGCCACCTTCCTCGGCAATTTCCAGTTCGACGGAGAGGCGAAGAGCCTCAATTTCATTGTCAACTTCATCAGCAGGGTAAATCTTCCGTAGTATGGCTTCAGCTTCCTCTTTTCTGTCCTGCTTCGAGAAACAGCATTGATGCCAACAATGAGAGATATTTTCAAGGAATGACGTTAAGGCACAAAAAGCTTACACAAAAACAGAGGTAGCAGAATTTATGTATTTTGCTAGGAGATAATTACAGATATACAGCATTAAAAGCTTGGAAGATTATGATCTTTTAACCTTTCTGTAAAGCCATCTTGGTGATTCTGGTAGCATCAACATTAAAATGAACTGAACAACAGCTGGAACTCCTGCAACCCCAAGCATCCAACGCCAAGTACCAGGTGTCTGTCATAGGTCATCCATCATTTGCACCATCTCCTCATATTTAAAAGTTAAATTAGAAAGATTGGAATTATAAATTCTCTTACATACCTTAGTGAATGCCAGGTTTATAAGGTAAGAGAAAAATTGCCCTCCAGTGATGAGTAGTCCATTAGTGCTGACTAAGGCACCTCTGATTCTTGCAGGGGAAGCTTCAGAGATGTAAAGTGGAGATGTCATCGAAGCCATTCCAACTCCAAAGCCCACAAAGATCCTTCCTAGGATTATAATCCCAGGAATTGGTGCAGCAGCCATTATTATTGCGCCAAGAAAGAACAACACATCAGCAAACAAAATTGATGGCCTTCTACCAAATCTGTCATTCATCCATCCTCCAAATCCTGCACCAAGTATAGCTCCAGCTACAGCCATGCTAACAATTGTTTCCTGTTAAATGGTGATGCGCAAGCATCATATCCCCGAAGAGGATGAATGATCAGCATCCAAGTAAAATGACAAGTTTTTTTTTAATTCTTTCTTCATATATAATAAACAACAAGCTCACCTGTAGCACAGTACTCCGATCAACTTCACGGAAATCATCTCTAATATAGAGAAGTGCTCCGGATATGACACCTGAAATTTGATTAATATTACATGTGAACAAGTCATAAAAGAATCAGCACCAGTTAACGTAATGACATGCAGTGAACAATCTGAAAAGCAACGAAGTTTTGATGAAGTCGAAATAAGAAAAAGATCCAGATGAGGCATTGAACAGAAAGCAATAATGTAAAAAATCAACTTGGGTGTCCGACTTAAAGACGGGGAACAAAGTGGAAACAATACCTGTGTCATAGCCAAAAAGAAGACCACCAATGCCAGCAGAAAATGCGAGTTGAAGAATGTATGGATGCTTCCAAGATAAACTCAGGCATTCTCTGAATTCTGCCTTTTTGGGTTTCTGAACACCCCCTTCCATTGAATCTGAAGGAAATACGAAGATGAATCCAGTGATAACTAGCTCTTAGCCCGAATTATAACCTACAGAGATATAAATGCTTCCATTTGAGAATGTGAAAATCAACAGCTTTTCACATTTATTAAAAAATGACAAATTGGGCATGCGGAAGGTTCTACTTTGCAAGCATTACTCATTACTCATGCATTTTGCTGGTTAACTAAAAAAAGACACACACACACACACTAATAATTTGACAAGTGATGCAAGAATAGTACATGCACATGTTCACTTGAGCCAACTTAAGAATAAAATTATCATAATTATCTCTTTGCTTAAATTATCAGACAAAGCTACAAGAACTCATATGAAACATGAAAGAAGGCCATCTCCAGACTCCAAATACGAGCAAAAGAGAAGATCCTACATGTACCTTAAACCTACAGCGTTTCAGACGAATAAACTCCAAAATAGAACCCATCAAAGACGCGTATGAAAGAAAAAAAAATCATAATCCAAAAACATAAATAGTGATACTGCAAATTTATTGTCATTAAATTAAACGAGAAGTGGGGTGTTTCGTCTCTTCAAATTCACACACGCACAACAGAGCCTGCCAAACAATAATCTCAAACAATGCGTGACGAAGACACTACACGTGCACAATGACAGAATGAAAAAAGAGATTGTGTGCAGAGGAACAATGAGAGAGAGAGAGAGAGAGAGAGAGTCCCTTCTCGCAGAGTTCAGCACGAAGATGATTAATAAAAAGACCAAACCTCCATAAAGATAAAGAGAAACGCGAACGTTAATCTCCAATAAAAAAAGAAAAGAGAAGGACAAAATACAAGAAAGAGAGGAAAGAAGGTACCAATCGATCAAAGTCACTTGTAAATGTTCTCCTTCCTTTTTCCTCAGTATTTTCTCCGCTTTGGGTTTGAGGGTGAAATGGTTTATGCCGCAATGGCGACGGAAGCGAAATAAATAGGAGGGAGGGAGACAGTAAGAATAAGTTGAATGAGATTTAGGGGCGACAAACTGTAATCCACAAATTGTCTTCCCCAACGGGTCCGTCCATTAGTTGTGCGAACTAACTGCGTGCCCTATATTGAAACAAAACAGCTCATGAGGGAAAACATAAATGACCAATTCCTGGATAAGGTCGATTTTATGTTGATAAGTAAATAACCTTCTCTACCAATTTAGGAGAGGAAAAAAATTTGCTGGCAAAAAAAAAAAAAACGAAAAAAAAAAGAACAAAGATATGGACTTGATAGCATTACTTAGTTCTTCTGCTGTATGTGTGTGTGAGAGAGAGAGAGAGAGAAATTTATTACGAAATGGCCAACTCTCGTGGAATGATGTTTGGATAATGGAGAGAAAATAAGTTAAAAATCGAAGTTCAGTACTGACTCAAGGTTAAATTTTAACTTTTTTAAGCCCAAAAGAATATTAACTAGATGATTTTAAAATAAAATGGTATCCTATATATATATATATATATATGAATCTATTTAATTTAAAGCCTACGCAATTAAATGATTATTTGAAATATATTATTATTTCTTTTTGTTAAATAATGCCTTGAATCCTACTTTAACTGGAAATCTGTTTGGATCCAAAGAAGTAATAGAGAGACTTCGAGAGATACTTGGACGAGAAGTGCAAGGTCGGAAGGATTTCTACTTCTAGTAGGAATAGGAGTCGGCCGGTTTCCGATATCGAGAAGGATATGACGGATTCTTGGAGGGCCGAGCTCCCTTCTGAACCGAAGAGCACTTGAATATGGAGTCTGGACGTGGAGGAAGACTTGAAGACAGCAGGGGCGCCTGGAGGAGTCTCAGTCCGAGTGAGACTCGAACTGGACAGCCAGGGCGCGCCCGGGCGTGGTGGGCGTCTGGCCCAATTTGATTCCAGGAAGGAATTCAAGTTGGTCGAGATCTTCAAGGGTCTTCAGGAAGTCAGATTTCTACTCCTAGTTCAAGGAGGTTTTTCTAGAGAAGGGACTTACATGCCTAGTAGGATTAGGTCCTTAAGTTAGAGTAGGAATTGTTTCTCCAAGGTCCTATAAAAGGACTTGTAATCAAGGCTTGTAAGACCATCCTGAATAATCCTGGATCAATCTAATCTTGTAATCCTCTTCTATTTCTTCCATCTAAGATAATTCTGTGTCGCCTTAAATTTTTCGAGTTTTTCTCGCGATGCATAATTTCTCTCGTGCAGAAATCCTAACAAATTGGTATCAGAGCGAGACTTCATCATCGATCCTCCGTCAGGCGTAGAGATGGCATTGCACAACGTCAACGTCGAGAAATTTATAAGACGAAATAGTTATAGATGTGAAGATTGAGGATGAAGATGCTGCCCTATTTCTGTTGGTGTCTCTTCCTCTATCGTACGAAAATTTCGTATAATCTGTTATCATCGGAAGAGACATAATTACTCTGGAAGAAGTAAGATCGAGTCTACATACTCGTGAACTTCGTCATAGGGCGTCTGGCAAGGCTGTGAAAAATTAGAACAGGGATTGGCGGCGGCAGAGAGTGTTAGATATCTGATTGTAGGATTCAATTCAAGGTGGAGATTTGTTAAATAATGCCTTGAATCCTACTTTAACTGGAAATCTGTTTGGATCCAAAGAAGTAATAGAGAGACTTCGAGAGATGCTTGGACGAGAAGTGCAAGGTCGAAAGGATTCCTACTTCTAGTAGGAATAGGAGTCGGCCGATTTTCGATGTCGAGAAGGATATGGCAGATTATTGGAGGGCCGAGCTTTCTTTTGGACCGAAGAGCACTTGGATATGGAGTCTGGACGTGGAGAAAGACTTGAAGACAGTAGGGACGCCTGGAGGAGTCCCAGTCCGAGTGGGACTCGGACTGGACAGTCAGGGCGTGGCGGGCGCCAGGTGGGCGCCTGACCCAATTTGATTCTAGGGAGGAATTCAAGTTGGTCGAGATCTTCAAGGGTCTTCATGAAGTCAGATTTTTACTCCTAGTCCAAGGAGGTTTTTCTAGAGAAGGGACTTACATGCCTAGTAGGATTAGGTCCTTAAGTTAGAGTAGGAGTTGTTTCTCCAATGCCCTATAAAAGGACTTGTAATCAAGGCTTGTAAGACCATCTTGGATAATCCTGGATCATCTGATCTTGTAATCCTCTTCTGTTTCTTCCATCTAATATAATTCTGCGTCGCCTTAAATTTCTCGGGTTTTCTCGCGATGCGTAATTTCTCTCAAGAAAAATCCTAACAAATTGGTATCAGAGCGAAGCTTCATCATCGATCTTCCGTCAGGCGTAGAGATGGCATCGCACAACGTCAACGTCGAGAAATTTACTGGACGAAATATAGATGTGAAGATTGAGGATGAAGATGCTGCCCTACTTCTGTTGGTGTCTCTTCCTCTGTCGTACGGAAATTTCGTACAATCTGTTATCATCGAAAGAGACACAATTACTCTGAAAGAAGTAAGATCGAGTCTACATACTCGTGAACTTCGTCATAGGGCGTCTGACAAGGTTGTAAAAAAAATCAGAACAGGAATTGGTGGTGGCAGAGAGTGTTAGATATCTGATTGTAGGATTCAATTCAAGGTGGAGATTTGTTAAATAATGCCTTGAATCCTACTTTAACTGGAAATCTGTTTGGATCCAAAGAAGTAATAGAGAGACTTCGAGAGATACTTGGACGAGAAGTGCAAGGTCGGAAGGATTTCTACTTCTAGTAGGAATAGGAGTCGGCCGGTTTCCGATATCGAGAAGGATATGACGGATTTTTGGAGGGCCGAGCTCCCTTCTGAACCGAAGAGCACTTGGATATGGAGTCTGGACGTGGAGGAAGACTTGAAGACAGCAGGGGCGCCTGGAGGAGTCTCAGTCCGAGTGTGACTCGAACTGGACAGCCAGGGCGCGCCCGGGCGTGGTGGGCGTCTGGCCCAATTTGATTCCAGGAAGGAATTCAAGTTGGTCGAGATCTTCAAGAGTCTTCAGAAAGTCAGATTTCTACTCCTAGTTCAAGGAGGTTTTTCTAGAAAAGGGACTTACATGCCTAGTAGGATTAGGTCCTTAAGTTAGAGTAGGAATTGTTTCTCCAAGGTCCTATAAAAGGACTTGTAATCAAGGCTTGTAAGACCATCATGGACAATCCTGGATCAATCTGATCTTGTAATCCTCTTCTGTTTCTTTCATCTAATACAATTCTGCGTCGCCTTAAATTTCTCGGGTTTTCTCGCGATGCGTAATTTCTCTCGTGCAGAAATCGTAACACTTTTCTACTGAATTTTGTCTCTTAACTTAATGCCTATATACAACTTTTAACATATACGACCCACATACCCGAAAAGGAGGTCACCATCTGAACAAGGCAAGATAACTTCCTGTAGTCAACGTACATTCTTTTTTATTCTTGTAATCACCATCTGAACAAGGCAGCAGTCCACCCTCTCCCGCGCCGGTTCAGGGTGGAGGCGGTCGAACAAACGAAGTCCTCTCTCCCTCTCGTTCGCGATCGACCGACATTCGCGATCAACTGGAGGCGGTCAACTGGTTGAATCGAATGATCGAAGCCCTCTGCCACGCTGGGGACTGCGAAAAAGGGGGGAGTCTCCCTCTACGAACTCCTCTCTGTCGACTACACCAAGTGGAGAAGAAAGAAGAAGATGAATATTTTGTTACGATTTGTCCTAGTTTTTATATTGTTTTTCGTTACGATTTTATGGTGATTTGTTCTAATTCGCCAACGAGCTCGCGCGGTCGGACCTTTTTTGTCTGCCACGCCAACCAAGCGGGGCTTGTGGAATGCCAGCGATGAGTTCGCGGAGGGCGCCAGTGGAGGAGCTCCGTCGTCGCGCACATTGGCTCGCCAAAGCTCCATCGCCAGCCGTCGTTGCCCAGAGAACCACTCGCCGCATATCTTGATAGTTTGGGAAAGGAACACGGACGGCTAGTTTTTTTCTGAACCACCTCTCATCTTGCACGAATCGAGTACTAAACTGGCGTGCCTCCATCTCGTTCGGCTAAGGAAGCACGATTGCACGGTACTATCACATAGGTGTGGTGGCACCTAATATTTCATATTTCATATAAATATATGGATTTAATGGGGGGTTTTTCTTTCGCGGTTCAAGGTGAAAAAAATGTGTGCGGTTCAACGTAAAAAATCGAAAAAAAAGGACGACCACGAACCACCGGTGGCGGCGGAGACGGTGGGGCGATGACCATGGGCGGTGGCGAAGACGGTGCAGCGACAGCAACGACCATGCGTCGACAGCCGCGAAACGTCGACGCGAAACCTCGGCACGACGGGCAGCCGATCTCACGGGGCAACAATGACCTCGTGGCAGACGCGGGAGGCCTGATCAGGCCGCCCGCAAGCAGATATGGCCGCCCGCAATCAGATCAGACGCCAGTCGGCCATATAGATTACGTCGTCCGTAGGCTGATCGGCCATCGGACGGCCAGATCCGATCGCCCGCAGCCAGATAGGCCACTGGGCGACCATATCGCGAGAGAGGGAGAGGAAGTGGGAGAGGGAGCCAACGGAGAGGGAGAGGGAGCCGGTGTCATAGGGAGAGAGCGTCGCCGAAAGGAGAGAACGCCGTCGGAGGGAGAGATCGAGGGTCGTCGGATCTGCGGCGGGGATCAGAGGGGTCCTCCCCCAGGGTAGGGGGACTAATACGTATATATATATATATATATATATATATATATATATATATATTAACAAAGTAGTTGAGAATTGTTTTTAGTGAATTATTAGTGAATTTGAAATGTTTTGTAGATTATATCGAAAATTGCGTGAAACGAGATTTCTATGTCATTATATTTCTTCATATTTTTTAACGATGTCTTTGTTTATTCGTCGACGATTTTTAACTATGTTCGAAAATTGGTGTTAAAACGTAAAACATTATGGACGTTGAATATAATCATGAAGATTTTTTTACGCGCGTACATTCTCTTATCTGGAAATTGACAATTGTTCTTATTTTTCTTTCCAGCAAAAAAAGGAAAAGAGGAAAAGATCGTAGGACTCGCTTCGCATAACTTGTCATGAAATGTATGTGACATATAGTATAACATAATTAATTATATAAACAATCCATATATATATAATTTTTACTTTTATTTTCTACTTATACTAAACATAAAAAATACGAGGAATTTATAACAAAATTGTGTAGAAGCCAAATAAATAGAATGAAAAAATAATATCAAATCTTAACAGTGAATTCTAATATGCATTTTACCAGAAAGGGTGTATATATATATATATATATATATATATATATATATATATAATTTGAAATGAAGTTAATATATATGAAATATCAGAAAAGTGGAAGTTCAGATTACGACTTGTGGGCTCCTCTCTTGAGAATCTGCCCCATATGTACACTTTACATATATATCCAATCTAGCAATACATTTAATTATGTCACAATAATATTATGTACCAAGATGTGCTACACAATTAATTGCGGAATGTAACTAGACACGAATTGCTCCATACACGCAAAAGTCAGCATAAAGAAGTCGCTGCCTGAGCGTGTAAAATTTAATTGAACTGAGCACGATCGAAAGGTTTGATTACTAATAAAATGATTCATGTAGCCGATCTTATCTGATGGGATAAGACTTTGTTATTGTTATTGTTGAGCTAGATCGACATAATATGATCATGGGCAATCTTGTGGACGTGCCGTGCGATGCCACCACGTACTGTATCTAGTCTTGATGACCACATACGCCGTCAAGTCCACTTCTCCCATGTCACCTAACGAATCGATATAACATATGCCAATTAATTGATGAATTGGATGCATGCATGCATGTGTTCTTGTTTATTGATCATGGCTAGCAAGCAACCCAACTCCCAACTGCATGCAGATGCAGCTCGCTCTTCGATCTTCTAATAAACCTCAAGAACTTAATTGGTCTATCTATATAAACCCCCACAATCTATCTATATGAACACACCACACACGAACTCCAACTGCATTCAACCAATTCAGTGCTCGTGTCTCTTGCTAGCTTGGTCTATAATCAATACACCGCCAGCGGTGTCTCCGGCCTAAAGCCCGGCCTCGTCGCCAGCATCCCGGGCAAGTGCGGCATCAGCATTCCTTATCCCATCAGCGCCTCCACCGACTGCTCCAAGTAATCACTTATCACGAATCTTATTGTATATATTACAATAAAATTTTGTTAACATTTGATTCATATTACAATACCCCAAGATCCGAGATGCTTGCTTAAAGAAAAAAATTATTAACATTCAATAAATTGTTTTTGCAGGGTGAAGTGAACGGTGACGTAGGAAATATATAGTGGAGCATGCAGGATGCATGGTCATGAGACGTATTAGAGATCTACGCGCGCAATATATAATAAAGTGGAAGGATTAGTGTAGTTGATAGCAATAGTTCTTCTGCTGTATGAGAGCTCTGTCTACGTACTTGTTATTGCATTAGTTAACCGCGTATTATATGTCGCGGTTTTAGTGATACCATTTACTTACATATATATATAGAGAGAGAGAGAAATTTATTTAGAGATGCCTCAGTCTCGTGGAATGATGTTTGATATTAATGGATGACTTACCTATATACACATAGATACAATGACAGAAAGTATGGGTGGTAAGAAAATAACATTACATAAAAATTTATTTTTGATGACGTTTGTTAAATGACACCAAAACTTCATTAAATGTCACAAACGATTATTTGTTGTGACCGTTCATTCAGTAAACGCCCCTAAGACATGGAAGGGTCTCAATGACCATATCCAAGAAACGTCACAAAAACTTCACATTTTTAATGATATTTAGACATCAGAAAAATAGTAAACTTTAGTAACAATTACATGTCACTAAATAATAATTTTATTCTCTTTAGAAGACATTAAACATCACAAAAATTAGTTTTTAGTGACATTTAAACATCTAAAAAATAATATTTGGTTATGTTTAAAATATGTAACAAAAATTAATATATAAAATATGTGAATAAATTATATTGATTATATTATACTAATTAATATCAATTATGGATGAAATTAATGATTTTGAATGTTAAATTTTAATTGGACAAAAATTTTAACTCTTGACATGCAAACTGCCAGCACGCTAGCAGCTTGCCACCTTATGCTTAGGCTATTTTTTCAACCGACTTATTCAGGTGATAAAAATCTGAAAAAATTCATATGGTCTTATTCTTCTCTCTAGACAACGCACAAAAAAATTTCAGACACGACTCTTTTCATGGACTTTGAAGGAAATTCGACAAGAAAGATCATTGAAGGTGAAGATTCTAACCCTAGACTGATGGTGTTCTTCCTAAGATTTTCTTTCGTATCAATTCGGCTTAAAAATTATGAACTTTAACATATAGAATCATCTTCGAGTCTAGTTTACATGAGATTTGTAATTATATTAATAGGAGTTATGAAACGAAAGTTATGCCATCAGAATTAAGGGTCTATCATACTGTTTAATAAAGTTGTTAGTCCGGATTGAAAATTAGGTATTAAATTGGATATGTAATCATATAAATTGATATTTAATGGTCCCTAGAGTACAGAAGTTAGAATGTGTTTCCATCTAGTATCATTGGAAAATATTATGTCTATAGAAAGTTATTGATTTATCATTCTACATTATCCTTTCTGTCAGGATGGAACTTGGGACAAATTATGCTAGTATTGGTTAAATTTATTGTGCTCAGTACAAATAGATATAAATTTAGATAATTTTACGAGTTGCACCCTGTTATGTCTATTATTTTTAAAAATAAAAATTATGAGAAAAGAGAATGTTTATTGTTTTATATAAATAATAAAAGTAAGGTCACTCAGTCTGTCAGAACATAGAAATAAGATAAAAATTAGGCTGAATGTTGATTTTCCTGTGAACAAATCACAATGAAATAAGATATGAAACTTTTATAAATTATATTAGCAATCAAGAAATAAGTAAAATTGTAATGAACAAATTTGGTTATCAATTCAAACAAATACGAATATTCTTTTATTATGTATACAATCTATCTTAATAGTAGGTCAACTCTTGTGATAAATAATTACTTAAGTTATAAAAGTAAATACCCAAGGGTAATCTACTTCTTCAATTAATTGTGTTTCAAGTGTGATAAGCTTCTGTTCAGATCATAGAAGTGATGTGTTTCTTATTATTATTGTATAGGAGTAGAAGAGTAAAGTAGTGAAAAGGGAAAGGAAAAACCTTTTAGTAGCTCTTATAGGTAAGTTAATTTCTCCTACTCTATGTATTCACCTCTTTTGAATTTGGTGTGACATTGATTATTATATATATTAAATATACTTTGGATATGTTATGAACTGGTTTCGAGAAATGCAATTATGAAGAGTATATCTGAATGATTGATTGTATGATTGCACGTTTGAAAATTATATGTGATATGACATGATTGGATTATGAGAAGTGCAATCTTGCCCCATTTGAAAGGGTATTTGATCATGATGGGAGCCACCTCTAGAGTCCAATCGATCATTTTGTTTCCCAATAATCGTGATAGGGGCCACCTCTAGAGTCCACCTATCGTTATATGATCTGTTCCCCGAAAGGAATGAGGTAGAATGGAGCTAAGCGCTACATCGCTGATTACAATGGGAGTCACCTCTAGAATGCACCTACTGACCACTGGTCAGTTGGTGATCCGTGCATACATATGAGAGTGTTGCTTTGCATACACATGTTTGATATGTTTAAATGAATATGATTATAAATTTGGTGTGATGATTTCGATTGGAATGTTATATATGTATTTATTAAATGTATGAAAATATTGAGTTTGATATTATGATTAATTCTTATATTTTTATATCTCCCCAAATTTATTAGATGGTAATACATAGCTTATGAGTTATCAACTTACTGAGCTATTTTTGCTCATAATATTGTTTCTGATATTTTCAGATTCATATAGCTCATTGGGAATCGTGCGAGTTGATAGTCATAAAAGGATTCTATAACATCCTTGGCGGTATGATGAGAGGATTTATGTCTCTTGTATCTTTCTATTAAGATGTCGAGAGATCTAGTCGTGTCTATTATTTAATGTCAAAATAAGTTGAGTTATATAAACTGGTATTTAATGAGTCTCGAACTCTGATTTAACTCACGGATTAAATCGGGGTCATGACAGTATGTCTAACAACAGGTGAGATATCTCATTGTCCTTCACACCTTCTTTCCGACTATAACCTTTTGCAACGAGTCATGTTTTGTATCTTGTGTTTTCAACTCTTAGAATTCCAGCTTTCTTTTTTAAGACCCACTTGCAGCCAACAACTTTTTTGTATTTAGGTATTCTGACCAGCTCCCATGTCTGATTCTTATGAGGATATTCAATCTCATCACCCATAGAAGCAATCCATTTTTCAAATTTGGCATATTTGATGGCATCCCTATAAGAAGATGACTCCGGGGACTTCACCTCTTCAGCTATCTGCAGTGCATAAGAAATCGTCCTCGAAACCACATCGCTTAGGAGAATTCAACTCTCTACGATGACATCTAGCAAGAATTGACTCATCTTCAGGTTGCTTATCAGATTCTTCATGTTCTAGTTATGCTTCTTGATGTGATCCTTCAGCATCATCTCCAGTTGGAATGACTTACCTCCACATATTTGCTAACACTCTCTTTAGCCTCCACCTTAAACATGATGCTTCATCAAAGGACACGCTTCTGTTGTTGATGACTTTGTATTTTGAAGGAGATCAGATCTTGTAATCCTTCACTCCTACACTATATCCCATGAACACCCACTTTGGCTCCAACATCCCTTCACTGACATGATAGTATGCTGGACAATAAAAAAATTTTAAATTAGTATAATCAATAGAATTTCTTGACCATACCTCAGTAGGAGTTTTGAGATTAATCACAGTCATTGGATTTCGATTCTAGCCGATTGTGTTAATAGTTTCAGTCCAGAACGTCCTATTCATGTCAGCATTAGAGATAATACACCTTACTCTCTTCAAAAGTGTCATGATCATCCGTTCTCCAACTCCATTTTGGTGTGGAGTATCCCTGATAGTGTGATGTCTGACAATGCTTTCATCTTTGCATAATTGATCGAATTCAGCAGAACAGAAATTTAAACTATTATTAGTGCGAAGACGCTTCAACTTCTTCGACAGTTGATTCTCCACCAAAACCTTCCACTGCTTGAAGGCCTTTAAGGACTACCCAAGTCATTCTCGAGTAATCATCAATCACAGACAGGAAGTATTCGGCATCTTCCAATGATGGAATACGAGAGGGACCCCAACAGTAAGCATTGATGTAGTCGAGTGTCGCCTTCGACTTATGTACTGCCTTGCCAAACTGAAGTCTTTGTTATTTGCCGAATATGCAGTGCTTGCGAAAATCAATTTCAGATATCTTCTAACCTCTCAGAACACCTCACTTACTGATAATATTCATTCCGTTCTAATTCATATGCTCAAGTCGCATGTGCCACAACTTGTACACTTCTGATTTGGAAGAATTTGTCACTGCAGCAACACCAGAGATTATCTTGTCTTGTAGTATATACAAGGACTTACTCCCTTCAGAACTGTAGCATCACCCTTCATGATCATGAAAATGCCTCAAGCAGCATTGATCTAACACCCTTTAGAATCCAAGGCCCTAAGTGATATCAAATTCTTCTTCAGTTGCGGAACATGTCAAACATCTGCCAGTGTCCTCACAAGATTGTCATAAGTCTTGATCTGCACAGAATCGATCTCAACTATTTGACATGACGCATTATTACTCATGACGACATTTTCACTATCAATCTTCTCATAAGATGATAATCATTCTTTATTCAGAGTCATATGATAGGAACACCTAAATCAAGAACACAGTCATCCTCCAGACAAATTTGGTCAGTAGTAATCAGAATCAAATCATCTTTAGAATTTTTCATTTAATGTGACATCGCAGCAACTGAGGTCATTGATGCGTAAAATGATGTAGCAAATCTGCTAGCAAGTGCACTAGTCGCTCAAGTAATATAGTAAAAAATGAGTAAATAGTGTCAAACCTAAGAGGAATATTATTAATTCAATATCTAAATTTATAAATTAATAAAAGAGAAAAATATAAAATTTTGAAAATAAGGAAAAAAATAAAATAATAATAAGATAAGATAATGGTGCTGAAGCTAGTTTTAAAATGAAAATAGATCAGGATAAATATTTAAATTATAAAAGATAAATTTAATTTTTATAAATAGATTAGAGTCTTTCTAAAATAGTAATTTAACATGATTAACTTGTGGTCTCTACAATTGGCATTGATGCGTAAAATGATGTAGCAAAATAAAATCGCTAGCAAGTGCACTAATCGCTCAAGTAATATAGAAAATAGGAGTAAGAGTGTCGACCCACGAGGAATATTATTAATTCAATATATGAATTTATAAATTAATATGAGAGGAAAAACATGAATTTTGAAAATGAGTTTTATAAAATAAAATAAAAAAATAAAGATAAGATAATATAGTGGTGTTGAAGTTAGGCCTTAGAATGAAAATAGATCAGGATAAATATTTGAACCACAAAAGATAAATTTAATCTTTAATAATGGATTAGAGTTCCCATAAATTATTAACTTGACATGATTAAATTGCGGTCTCCACAAATTGGCATTCCCTCAATCTAAGTATGCAAATTAAACTACCTTAATTTAATAAGAAGTGAAGTCTCCACAAACTGACATCCCATCAAATCATATTAAAATTAAGACGCATTAAATTAGATTCCCTATATTATTAATCACTCCATAAACTGATATAGATTAACAGACCATACAAATTTGATTCTCCACGCACTAGTTATTAAATTTTTGTCAATTATTAATTTCAAACAAAATCAATTAATTTAATTAATGAATTCTGAAATCAAATAGTCAACAAACTGGTAATTCCTCAACTCAGAAATCCAAATAATTAAATCAAAAGCACTAAGCACAATTAACTAATTGATCAGAAAAGATTAAAACAAATAATATAAGGTCCAGATAGTTTTCCTTCAATAATAATCTCCTAAAATGAAATAAATAGAAATATGGAATTCATCCTAGAAATTCTAGAGAGATAATAACAAAATAACAATAATAACTGGAAGAATTACACCAAGAATAAAATATGATCCTCAGATCTGGGCAGACAGTCGGGCAGACAGTCGGGCAGCCTCTCGAACTTGATCAAAGTCGCGATCAACTTCTAGCCGTCGCACCTCTCTCCTCTTGGTCGTAGCCTACAGACTCACGACTCGCCGTGGAAGAAACCTGAACTTCATAGCACGAATTGAGGATGACTGTTTCTTCACGTATTTATAGGTGCGGACAGACTTCAAGTTGATCTCGGCCGTAATATTGTACAACTGGATTTAAATTCACGGGATAAATTTTGGCCAAAACGATAAGTTCTTTTAACCATTACGCCCATGAAGATAAACTCTTTTTATCTTCCTTATTGAGTTATCGGCCAAAACGATGACTTCGCCCAAAGATTTGAGTTATCGGCTGATTAACTTTATCTAGGCCACAAAACTCGGCCGATAGAATCCTTGGTTAATGATAAACTTTTTTATCAAAGATATCGGCCGACTAGGATAAAACTCTTTGATTTGCGGCCGATACTTGATTAATATGGTGTTTCTCGGCCTCTAAACCTTTTGTATTGGTGTTGGAGTTCTCGGACGATAAAAATATTTGAATTTGAGTCTTCGGGCGATAAACATCTTTGTATTTAATTTGGAGTTCTCGGCCGATACATCACATTGCAATTGAATTGCGGTCGAAAGGTTAATAACTCATTTAATATAATCCCTCGGATAATTGTGTATTGGCCTTTCCTGCAAAATAATTATCAAATTTCAAATAATTCATCCACAATTAAAATATTCAGAGAATTAATAATTAAAATCAATAAATCCAGAATTATGACTAAAAGTGATTAAAAATGATGCATGCCATGATCAAATTATAGAAAAAATAATTAAATTAATAATATAAAATATGTTATATTTTGCATGCATCAGGCATCCCCTCAAGCTAAGCATGTAAAACTATCTTTATTTAATAAAAATTGAAATCTCCACAACTGACATCCCATCAAATCATATTATAATTAAGATACATTAAATTAGATTTCTTAGACAATTAATCACTCCACAAACTGGTATAGATTAATAGACCACACAAACTTAATTCTCCACACATTAGTTATCAAATTTATGTCAATTATTAATTTCAAATAAAATAAATTAAAATTAGTATAATGAATTCTGAAATTAAATACTTCACAAACTGGTATAGCCTAATTCAAAAATTCAATTAACTAACATAAAAACATTAAGCACAATTAATAATTAATCAGAAAAGATTAAAACAATTAAAATTGGGTTCAAATAATTTCCCTTCAAGTAATAATATTCTAAAATAAAAGATCTGAAAAACATGGAGTTCATCTTAGAAATTATGGAGAGATAATAAAATACAAATAATAAAAATCAGAAGAATTACACCCAAGACAAAAGTAGAGATCTCGTATCTGGGCAGACAGTTGGCAGCCTCGCGGACTTCAATCGTAACACCTCTCTCCTCTTGGTCGTAGCTGCAGAGCTCACGACTCCGTCATGGAATAATCCTAGACTTCAAGGCACGAATTGGGACGATAGTTTTCTCCTCTATTTATAGGTGCGGACGGTCTTCATGTCAATCACGTTCGATAATATCGTATGGCCAAGTTTAACTTTGTGAGATAAACTTTATGACTTTTAAATTTTGACCAACAATGCTAATGAAACTTTGGTTAATGATAAAAACTTATCCGTTTGGCGCCTGGTGATAAATTTCTCTTTGATTCTCGACCACCAAATGTATCATCACCTTGGTTAATCATGGTGTTTTGCGCCAATGATCTCGTTAGCCGATAATACTTGATAAGTGTTGGTTAAGGATAAAAACTTCTATCGCTTTGACGCCCAATGATTCTCTTCATGGTTGGAGTTCTCAGTCGGTAATCTCCATTTTCCCTTGGTTAAGGATGATGTTTTGCGCCCAATGAAATTCCTCACATTTCGCTTCTTAGCCGCTAAAGATAAATATAGATTAATGACAAGATTGTTTCATCCACTTTTATGCCCAATAATCTTCTTTGGATAAGAGTTACAGCCGTAAAATCTTATAATGATAAAGTATGAATTTAATCTTGCTTTCACGATCATAAAAAGCTCTTCTAATCTGATTCACTGCCGATAATCTCTTTCATCATGATAAAATAATGACCAACGATAATCTCCAACTTGGCGTCTAGTATTTGTCATATGATTATTGAAGTCAAAGTCATATCATCTGCATAATATTCTGTTGCATGTTAATTCGATTTTTCCTGCAAAATAATTATAAAAATTAAGTCGATTTATTCAAAATTAAGATATTCAAAGAATTAGTAACTAGACTCGATAAATCAAGAATTATAAATAAAAATGATACAAAATGATGCATGCCATAATCAAATTATAGAAAAAATAATTAAAATAATAGTCTAAAATATATTATATTTTGCATGCATCAAACTCCTCCATGCTTAAAGTCTTGCTTCTCCTCAAGCAAAAATTCGAAAGCAAGGTTCAAGAAAGTTTCATCATAGATTCCATATTATCAATTGGCTAATTTTTTTACACAATTCTTCTGCACACCTATTACTCAGCATCTCACTATTTTCCATGCACTTAGCTCCATAGAGATTCTAAATGCTACACATTTAAACAATCTCAAATTCAGCCTTGTAGAAAAATAAACATTCTGTCAAATAATAACATTAATATTGAACACATAATACTAATTGAGCTTAAAACTTTTTTCTTTTTCATTTTTTTACTTTTATTTTCAATCATTTTAAAAGTTCTCATCTTCAATTAGGATTGCACAAGGAAGTTCATGTAGCAGACTTTGGACTGATGACTCCCAGACCAAGCCTTAGGGTAACAGGTGATAAGGCACCCCTCGAGTTTACTTGCCCGAACAATCAAGGTTCTGAATGAAGAGTTCGAATTTAGCCATGATTCAGTATTTTTGTGCTTCTCCATATTCCATAAGATGGTCCTTGTTGCATGCTTTCGATCGATAGAACGGTTGCCCTTAGTTCGTTATACATGAATCCCTAAATCTAATTAGCCGAACATACATTAGTTTCGGATAACACTTTTGTACCTACACAACTTTATTCAATTTTTTTCTGCACATTCTGTTTTAAGCTCAAAGAATACTTAATATGATTAATAAAAAGGTTACTACTATCAAGACTTAATGAAAATAAATAAAAGACATGAACATGATTTTGTCGTCTAAACATTCATAAATCTACTTAGCATAGATACATAGTCAATAAGTTCAATACTAAAATAGCAAGCGATAAGAGAAAAAAACATTCAAATTTCATCGGTTAACAACACGTCTTTGAACTTTATTTAAAGATAATTAAAAGAGTAAGATAAGAGTTAGTAAGATGGTAGCAAAAATAAATGCATGCCATGATATTTTTGGAAAATTTTTAATTTTTTTTTGGATTTTTGATAAAAATGCATACATAGGCAAATAAAAATAAATAAAGAAAAAAAATACAATGCATGAAATGCAAACTTTTCCAAGCGTGAACTAAACATTGTCCCGAGTGTTAGGCCCAATAAGGGAAAGTGATACATACTCAATAAAAAGGAAAAAAATAAAGAAATAAAAAATAAAGAAAAGAAAAAAGACACAATCAGATTTCTTATCTATGTGATCTGCGTGGTGGTGAAGGTGGGTGGTAGTCGAAGTGTTTTTGGTAACTACAAGAAAATATGACTTTAAGTAATAAAAATTTATGGAGAAAAAAATTCATCACAAAATATGATAAAATAGTCACAAAATTATGAAGAATCAATCTTTTAATTTTTTTCTAAAATGTATTACAATTTTGTGATAAAAATATAGTTACAAAATATCTGATCTATCATAATTTTATCATAAAAAAATTATCTTAATCAATTGTGACCAACTGATTTTATTACACACCTATCACAAATTATTATTAGTGATAAATTTTTGCTATTTTGTGACAAAAATTTCCATCAAAGTAGCTCAATTTTCTTATAGTAGACGGATATAATAGTCACGGAGGCTCGGAAGTAATTTCATCAGTGTCGTGGACGTGATTATTAGTAGAGAATGTTTATTACCAGGCAAAATTTATCTATCCGTCAGCGGGATCAATTTTCTTCTTGTGCGCTTTTGAGCTTGGATGATCAAATACGTGAGTGCGCATGTCAGGTTGTGCATTCCCGTGTCATCCTGGTCCGAAGTTCTCCCTCCTTATCTCTCGCACAGAAGACAAACAATCAATTAGATAAACAAAAAGTAATCAAATATCTAATGTTCATCTAATTAAAAGAACTATAGCATTAATCAGATAGCTTACTAAATTAAATTTAACAAACTAACTAACAGAAAAAATAGCAGCATAATCAACTTAATTGTGATTAAATCCTCATTTAATTATTGCAACAACCAAGTGTTAGATTAGAAACAAAAGAGAAATACATAGCAGACACGAACTAGTGAAAAATATCAATTATTTTTTTATAAAATATGTTCGATCAACTTCTATCGAGTCTCAATATATATGCATATGTTCAAAGTCATTAAGATAGGATCTCTGGAGAAAATATAATATGCGCCATTGAAATGTAGAAAAAATCAAAGCCATTGTCGTAGTTCGCACCAAAAAGTTTGGCAACCTAAAATGAATCGATTTAATAAGCAACTAATATTTAAAAAATGACAATTGAGCGTGATTAAAATAAAATCCATTCTCAATCCGAAAATCGATTAGGCCTATGCAACAAATAAATTTATCAAACTTCACTTTGTAATACGAATGCCCTCCATTTTAGAATTTATTGCACGGAATGCCCTTTCGATCGGTAATATCCAATTTATCGATCGGTCCGCTGACATGACAATGCTTTCTCTCCGTCACGTAGGAAGGCATTCGAATTATCACGCAAATTTCACATCAGTAAATTAATAAAAATACAAAATTCAAAATAATAACAAAATATTAAAATATTAAAAAAAGGACGCTTCGTCTCCCTTCTACGCATAGAGGGGCCGCCCACGCTGGCTTATATTTTTATTTTTTAAATTATTATTATATTCTTCTTTCCAGGAAAAAGAAGAAAAGATGGTAGGACTCGCTTCGCTTAACTTCTCATGAATTAAAATATATGTGACATATATTATAAGCAATATATATATTAAAATAAATAATAGTTACTTTTATTCTCTACTTATACTACACATAAAAATACGAGGAATTTATAACAAAATTTTGTACAAGCCAACTAAGTAGAATGAAAAAATTAATATCAACGATTAACAGTGAATTCTAATATGCATTTACCAAAAAAGATATAAATATATTGTGCATTGGTTTTGTTATACTTGTGTGGTGTACATGTCTTAGCCCATTCGTACTTCGATTGTCCCAATATAGTTGCTGCACTTCAAACATATTATATATGTGTGTTATTGTTTTTTTTCGATGAATATATCTTACTTATCTTATTTATTTTGCTGACACATGATGAAGTGATAAATAATTCGAAATGAAGTTAATGTATATGAAATATCAGATGATGAAGTGATAAATAATGTATACGACTTGTGGGCTCCTCTCTCGAGAATCTACCCCATATGTACGCTTTACATATATATCCAATCTAGCAATACATTTAATTATGTCCCAATAATATTATGGTCCAAGATATTCTACACAACTAATTGCGGAATGTAACTAGACACGAATTGCCCCATACACGAAAAAGTCAACAGAAGGAGGTTGCTGAGTGTGAAATTTACTGGAACTGAGCACGATCGATATAATATGATCATGGGCAATCTTGTGGACGTGCCATGCGAAGCCACCACGTGCTGTATATCATGACCACATACGTTGTCAAGTCCACTTCTCCCGTGACACCTAACGATCGATATAACGTATGCCAATTAATTGATGAATGGATGCATGCATGCATGCATGCATGTGTGCTTATTTGTTGATCATGGCTAGCAACCCAACTCCCAACTGCATGCAAATTAACCTCAAAAACTTAATTGGTCTATCTATATAAACCCCCACAATCTATCGATATGAACACACCGCACACAAACTCCCACTCTGTATACAACCAATTCAGTGCTCATCGTGTCTCTGGCAAGCTAGGTCAAGAATCAAATATACATACATGGCTCGCCCCGCAGCTGCTGCTCTTGCCGCCCTCCTCGCCCTGGCGTGCTTCGCCGTGGCCGCGCAGGCCCTGTCCTGCGGCACCGTGACGTCGGCCCTCACGCCGTGCCTCCCCTACGCCCGCGGCACGGCGGCCATCAGCCCCGGATGCTGCAGCGGGATCAGGGGGCTTATCGCCTCCGCCAAGACCACGGCCGACCGCCAAACCGCTTGCAACTGCCTCAAGTCCACCGCCAGCAGAGTCTCCGGCCTGAATCCCGGCAGCGTCGCCAGCATCCCGGGCAAGTGCGGCATCAGCATTCCTTATCCCATCAGCGCCTCCACCGACTGCTCCAAGTAATTACTAATCACGAATCTTATTGTATATATAATTACTGTTTACTAAAATTTTATTAACATTTGATAAATTGCTTTTGCAGGGTGAAGTGAACGGTGATGTAGGAAATAGTGGAGCATGCAGGATGCACGGTGATGAGACGTATTAGAGATCTACGCGCACAATAATTAATAAAGTGGAAGGATTAGTGTAGTTGATAGCATTAATTAGTTCCTCTGCTGTATGAGAGCTATCTGTCTACGTACTTGTTATTGCATATTAGTTAACCGCGTTTATATGTTTCGGTTTTAGTGATGTCATTTACATACATATATATAGAGAGAGAAATTTATTACGAAATGGCCAACTCTCATGGATTGTTTGGAATTAATGGATGAATTTCCTATGTATACATAGATACAATGGTTGATAAGAAAATAACACTACGTTAAAAAAAAATTTGGTGACGTTTGTTACATGACACAAAAACTTCATATTAAAATGTCAGAAATGATTATTTGTTGTGACGTTCATTCAACAAACGTCTCTGATTCATAGAAGGGTCTCAACGACGTATATCCAATAGCCACCAGGAAACGTAAATGTCACACAAATTTCACTTCTTAGTGATATTTAGACATCACAAAATGGTAAGCTTTAGTAACAGTTACATATCACTAAATAACAATTTTATTCTCTTTAGAAGACGTTAAACATAACAAAAGATAGTTTTTAGTGACATTTAAAGGTTAAAAAAATTGATTGTGTTTAAATGTCACAAAAATATAACCACTGTGTAAGATTCGGTCCGGTCCGACTGTTGTCCGAGCATCAAAACGGTCCGCGAGTCGGTCAAACCTCGGTCATGTGATTTAACCGCTTTGATCCGGTCAAAACCCGAGTTCGATCGATCGATCTGGATGGGTCGAGTTGTAAAATATAAAAAAATAAAACATATAAAACTTATTAAAACATTTTAGAAATATTATTTATATATCTTTAATGTTTCAACATTCTTCTTTATTATATATATAACATTTCATCCATATTTTATTTTTTATAATTACCTCACGAGATTTTTTATTTAGAAAATATTTGATTGACGATGATTCAATTAATACTTACTTTATTATATTATTTGATATGAATATTTTATAATATTATAGTTTATATTTTTGCTAAATAAGATACTACATATTAATAATATTATAATGATCACTTTAGCTTATTTTATTCTTCATTAATTTATATTATTCGGTTCAACCATTCAATTCGATCTGGTTCGACCGATTCGACATGAAACATTAGATAATCTAGGTTGATGATCGGGAATATAACTTAAGAAGCATTTATATAACAAAGTGTCACCAACTGTAGATATTTGTAATAAATAATAATTAAGTCACATCACCCTCAGCGCAAATAATATTCAATTGATAATAAGAAAAGGTACAAATTTGTTTTAACATTGCCATAGAATTTTATTGCAAGTAAAAATATTATCATATGAAAAAATATCATCAAAACACCAATTAAACGTCATCGTAGAATGTAATTTAAAAGTATATGATCAAAAGAGTACTAAGAAATTTTGAAAGATGCATTCCAACAACCACATAACAAGTTTTAGTTCACTAACATCTAAGTACAACTAATCTCTTGAAGTAATCATGGTTAAGATTCAAACATATATTTACTAATCTCTAAAGTCTAGTAAAAGTATGAACAAAAGCCATATTAAGTGTGCAAATGGAGCCATATCACTATTCAACTACCATCCTTCAAGTAATGCCACACATTTCCTAATTAAAAAAAAATATTTCAAAAGTTGGAGGAGATAAAATAAACATTTTTCAATCCTCGAATATTATCAGCTAATTCTCAATGAGTAAGTCATAAATGTTTAGACAATTGGATAGTTTGTGTTCTGATGACTGTGTGTCACTAAAAAATAATTTATATCTTCATTAATACTTTTCTATTTGACTAGATCCTAATTTTCTAAATAATAGACTTCAGAATGATTTAAGCATAAAAAATGTATAATTCAACTCTTCGTATAACCTTCTAATAAAAATAGTCAATTAAGTTCATATTCTCTCTATGTTTTGAAAAATTCATTTTCCATATATATACATCCAAATGTTATGATTCAACTTCTCATCGAATCCTTGTAAAGTTTAATTGAACAAATCCAAGTTTCAAATTTCAAATCGCGCTCTAATTTATAAGGTGAACATGTATTAGACTTGGGATGGAACAAGTGACTTGTGAAGATACATTCATAACTTCCTCTATACAAATGTGTTTTAGGTGATTGATTCCAATGGCCATGGAAAGAAATATAACTTCTAAAGGATTACCAATACAAAATTTCAAAATCATGGGTTAAAAACCATAAAAACATGAACGTCTCAATTATAAGATCGATTTCAGATTAAGAATTCACCTTAAACAGTCGACCCTTTTCAAATTTCTCTTTCGTTCTATGTTTATATGTGATAATTTCTCAATCGTGAAAGGATAAGCATAGGTAATATTTTTTTTTTCAAATTTTCTGAGGTTCCAATATAATCAAGAAGATACTTCACGTACACACATACCTTCTTGTAACTAGAAAATCACATTCTTCTTTCTTATTTTTATTATTTTTCTTTATTTTGTACTTATATTAAATTTTAAAATATGAGGAATTTACAATAAAATTTAATGGGAGCCGTAGGAATAGAATGAGAAAAAAAAGTAATATCAAATATTAACAGTGGATTCTAATTAATATGTAGTTACTATATATATATATATATATATATATATATATATATATATATATGGGTAAAAGGATTGTACAGCCAAGTTTATGCTGTAAACTACAGCTTCCATCTCAACCCATCTCAACCGTTCAATTGTTACATAAAAAAAGTGACCAAAAGTTGGGAGCGAGAATGATCCATTTCGTTGGAATGTTAGGGCATTGAATGGGGATCAACTTTACGGCATTGAGGAGGCAAACTGAGAGCACGACAATCTGTGAGGAGAGAAGCTGAGGGCACGACGATGAAGAGGTAAAGTTTTTAATCCACCTTCTCTCTTTTGAAAACATATGATTCCTCCTAGCGCTCTGCCTCATCGAGCTCAATGCCACCCTCGACGGACCCTCCGACCGCACTCGCCGGCGCTGACGCATCCAACCATTATGCGGCGCATCCAACCATTCTACACGCGAGGAGCGGAGTATTAGAAGTTGTAGTGTAAACTGTGGCCCTTTTCTTTAGTCAACTCATTTGTGCAGGGCATAGTTCTGTGAAGTTGCTTGAAGGGCACAGTTCTGTGGAGCAATCTTCTTCCTCACATCTTGAGTAAGGTGATCCTATGAACTTAATATGGATTCTATACATACATGATCTTTATTCTTTGTGAATGCTTTAAAAATGCACTATGAGCTCATTATTTGAATTTGCCCAGGTAGTATTATGGAATTTATACAAACTTCAAGCAATGATATTAATATTCCTTGTTCACAAGTTTTACTTAATGAGCTTGAAGGCACTCAACAAAGGTATTGAACTCATTCTTGCAGTTAGTTACTTTTTTTTTTCATTTAATCTATTGTACCTACATGGTTTGTTGACCTATTACAGTGTGCATAATCTCAATGAAAGTGACATTGAAGATGTGTCACAAGTTGACATATTTGATGAACTTGAAGAAACCGAACACAAGTACGAAATTTTTTAGCAAGATGTTTTTTTCTACTTTTATTTCTTCATTTAATTATCTATTTTTTTTTCTAATTTTCATAGTGTGCACACTCTTGATGAAGATGTTAATGAATATATGCCGGTCAGAATTGAGAATTCTGATAATGACAAGCTTGTTCCTAAACCATTTGTGGGCATGCAATTTGAAAATGAGAAGGATGCATACTTTTATTATAATTTGTATGCAAAATCAATTGGTTTTTTTGTACGTAGGCATTATTCTCATAAGTCCAAAAAAACAAATGACATTATATCAAGCATGCTTGTCTGTTCAAAACAAGGATATAAGCCTTCAAATAAAAGTTCAGGAAAGGAAGTCAAACGTAGACGTGATATTAGAGAATGTTGTAATGCTCATTTTCTTGTATGCATTACTAAAGATGGTAAGTGGGAGGTAAAAAATTTTTTCGAGGAGCACATACATCAACTAATATCCCCGTCAAAGGCATCAAGGTTACGGTCTCAATATAAATTATCAAATAATTCCAAGAAAGTTATTACAGGACTACGAGAAATGGGATTCGGACCATCAAAAATAGCTCTTGCTTTAAACTTGGGCAGTGATCCACTAGTTACGCCTTAAAATTGTACAGATCATTTGAAAGGGATACGTCAAAATAATGTTGTGAGGGAATGCAGAAATACCATAGTTTATTTTCAAAAGAAAAAAGAAGTGATCCTGGTTTCTTCTTCAAGTGGGAGATGGATGAAAATAATATTGGAAGAAGTTTTTTCTGGGCAGATGGTAGATCAAGAGATAATTACATGACATTTGGAGATGTTGTCATTTTTGATACAACATATAGTACTAACAAATTGTGTATGCCTTTTGCACCTTTTACTGGCATAAACCATCATATGCAATCAACGTTATTTGGGTGTGCACTGCTCGCAGATGAGAGAGAAGAGTCTTTACATGGTTATTTGATACATGGTTAGAATGTATGTATGATAAACACCCTCTATGTATAATTACTGATCAAGACATAGCGATGGGAAACGCTATTCGCAAGATGTTTTCAAATGCATGACATAGGCTTTACATATGGCATATTGAAAAGAATGCCATGACAAATCTTAGAGACTTGATGGCAAAGAATGACTTTCAACATGATTATGAAAGTTGGCTTAGGGAATCATTTAGTGCTAACGAATTTGAAGAAAGATGGTATTTCTTAAAAGATAAGTACAATATTTCAGATGGGCATTGGTTAGCTAAAATGTTTGAAAAGCGTTATCAATGGGTGCAAGTGTATTTAAATGATGTATTCACTGCAGGTGCTCAGTCGACACAACGAGCTAAAAGTATGAATTCCTTTTTTGACGGCTTTGTAAACTCACACACTTCCTTACCTGAATTTGTTCATCAGTATGATCGAGCACTATAGTGTCGATGTAATGCTGAGGAGCGTGAAGATTTTAAAACAATGAACACTGTAGCCTCCTTAGCTTCCGCAAGTCCATTGGAGGGTCAGGAAAAATTTACACATCAAAAGTCTTTAGCCATTTTCAAGAAGAATTTAAAAAAAAACATTGAGCTATTGGTTTGATATATTATCAGAAGACAATAAAAAAAATTGTATATTCTGTGTATGTGGCAGGAAAGGAAGACAAAAGAAGAAATGTTGTGGAATATAATGTGGATACAAATATCCTACTACAATATGTTCATGCAAAAAGATTGAGATAATTGGAATTTTGTGTGGCCATGCATTGCTAATTCTCTCGCACATAAGACATATGAGTTTACCCGAGCAATACATTCTTCATCGGTGGATAATCAATGCAAGGTATACCAAAGCATGTGTCCAAAATTTGGAATTTGAAGGGAATATAATCCCATTGGAGACATGGAGCTTTCACATTAACGCGAGAAGAGCATTCGATATGAGTTTACATTCACGTGAGCATATGAAGATTGGAATTTTAGTAATTGGTGGACTTATTGAAACATTGGAAAAATTAGATGTTAGGAATGAAAGTTCAAGCCAAACAAATGTATCCTCAACATCATCCTATGCCACCCAACAAATTCCTATGGCCACAATACATGATCCATGTCGTGTTAGAGCAAATGGTACACCAAAGAAGTTGGAAAGGATAAAATCTAGTGTCGAGATTTCCATGTCACAATCTAAGTATACATGTAATAGGTGCTTGAAACAAGGTCACAATGCACGCACTTGTCAGCAGGTAAACAATTAGCACCATTATTTCTGCCCATTTATTGTACATCACCATATTGTGAGTAGTCATAATAATTTCTTAGTTTTTTCAAGCAGGGTCAACCAACACTACAGCAAAATTATGATTTATTGACCAGTTTTTAGGGACCAATTATATTTGGTTCTTAAAAGTATAAATATTAGAGACTAATGTGATACTAGTCCCAAATTCTTATCGATTTGAAACTAAAATTTAATTTGTGGTCACTAAAAAATCATTATTTAAGAACTAATGGAAAAATTTTAGTTACTAAGAATTTTTAATGACCAGCTTGTAGGGACCATGGGGGACCAAAATATTTTGGTCTTAAAAAGCATTAAAGACTAATATTGAGGTTCTAGGAACTAATGTGTTTGGTTTCTAAAAAGCTTTTTTGGTGTAGTGCAAGTTAGTAGATTGGCATTGTTTCAGGTTTCATCTTTTGATATTGTCGTCTAGTTCTCATTTTATTGTTTCATCTTGATGTCTAATTGGCCTCTGCCTCTTGCTTACTTCTCATTACTATTATTTAAATTATTTTATACCTCTTTTTCAAATTTGTTTTGCAGTAGAAGAAGAAATTAGCACCATGATTCAATGGACCATGATTCATATTTGTTTTGCAGCAGTAAAAGAAATTTTGAGTTTCATATTTCTTTATGTCTAATGCGAGAGTTGCCATGGACAAAGCAATTGGGTGACTTGGGTTTCTCTTGTAATGTTGTATCCTTGCATGATATTGAAACAATGTTTCAAGTTTGTAGTAAGAAAAGAAGGCGCTTTCTTTTATGTGATTAGTAACATTTTGGAGTTTATGAATGCTAATCATTTTGAATTTTGTAAAGTGAGAATAGTCACTGCATCTTCAAATTTTTCAAGCTGCCCCAGCAAGTTTTCATTTTTTTCACCAGTATGTTGTATTATTACGCCATCATGTAGTTATCACGAACTGTTTCTGTATCAGGTTAATGGAAGAGTGCCAGCACTCTGTTGTTTTGAGAAGGGATGAGTAATTTTCCATTTGTGCAAGGGACATGGAATGTAGTTTTTCTGGTATTAGTTAATTCAGAAACTAAACTTTTCTTTCTAAAAGTAAATGGAAGTTTCGTGCCTCGGCATTCAATTACAGGGGGGTTGATATGAACTGTGATCTTATGACTAATGCCAATTACACTCTAATATGAGATGGTCTTTAGGATCTGTGTTATTCTAACCAATGCGCAGATATGAAATATCTGTCAAATTTTACTTAGCTGTCTGTAAACATAAGACTGATGCTTGGTGGGGGTGGGTAGGGGATTTCAGTTGATTCTGTTATCAAGCTTTGCTTTGACTTTTGGCTTTCTAGAAATCGCAGTGTATGAAGGCCAGCGAGGTATGATGGCAAAGAATGACTTTCAACATTATACATTTCAGTGGACAATTCAAATGCCACAAATTATAGGAATTTCATATAGCATAAAATTCAACCATGAAGTTTACAATTCTCAAATAATACGATATCCTTGGTACATAGATAAGTTAAACTCCACGTTATCACAACACTAAGCTATATCACAATGCTAAGTTATTAACATTATAACTAGCATTACAAAAAGAAAAAATGATACAAACCACTTGACTTTTTTGCGTTCAAATAGTAGCTCCGCTTCCATTGTCTGAATCTTATGCAATAATGCTTCATTTTCAGCTTCTGATCTTCCAATCTTTCGTAACAGTCCATTGAACATATCTTTATAGCGTTCTTCAACTTGTTCATCCAACCATTGGAAGTATGAGCATTCTTCACTTTGCTAATCACAAAAAAATAACGCACTAACATTAACATAAGATTATAAGATGACATTTTGTTATTTGAAATAAGAGATTAAAGAGAATCATGCCTTATAATTTTGACAGCCATAAAATCGACGTCTAGGATTTTGTGGGGTCCAAGATGTTTTTATGACCGCTTCTTCATTGCAATTGCACCGAGGCAAAGAGACCTTATTACTTTTAAACATGTTCTCAATATAGCTTCCTGTAAAAAAAATTCCCACAACAAGCATATTCAAGAATTCATCCCAGTTCAAGAAAAGGGACACAATTCAACAATGCATCAATTGAGTTCACTAACATGGACAATGAATAAATTAAGATACACAAAATAAATTAACAACATAGATTTGAGCTCTAACATAATAATGCTTTATAGTACAATGGTGAAAAGTTTCCATACTAATATTAATGAAGATTCGAGAAGTCAAAGATTAACATCAAGAAGTCGGCCTTAATTCCATGAAGAAAAGGAGGCACGAGATTATGAACAAACCCTAAATCACAATTGATCTGCATGTCGGTGGTGAGAAGTCACCGCCTGGAAGTTGCCACCTGAAAGTCGCCGCCGCCTAAAGAGATGTTCACCATGTTGATCTGCACGTCCCTGAAAGTCGCCGCCGCCTAAAGAGATGTTCACCACGTTGATCTGCACGTCCGTGCCTGGTAGTTGCCGCCGCCTGGTTCGATGATCACCACGCTGATCTGCGCATCCGTGGTGAGAAGTCTCCGCCTGGAAGTCACCGCCGCCTGAAGAGAAGTTGTTGTCACTTGTAGAGACGTCGTCGCCGCTGGAAGTCACCGCCTGAAGAGATGTCGCCGCCGCTTGTAGAGATATCACCGCCGCCTGGAAGTCGCTACCTGAAGAGATGTCGCCACTGCCTGTAGAGAAGTCACTGTCGCCTGAAGAGAAATCGCCATCGGCTGGAAGTGACCTAGAAGAGGCGACCACTTGGAAAGAAATCGCCGTCCGGAGACGATCGAGTAGAGCAGGGCAAGGTGACCTTTCTCCTCCTCATCTTATACTAAATAGAAGGGCCGTACATTTTCAATCCAACGGCTAATATTTATTAGCTGTAGTGTACCGCTGTATAATCATGGACCTATATATATATATATATACTTGTTATAGCTTATTTATTTTGTTCCCGCCTGAAAAGGAATGAAGTACTGTATCAGTTACAGTTTTAATTGATATACGTACAACTTTAATTATATGAGTAGATAGATACATATATGAAAAAAATGGAAGTTCAGATTACGACTTGTGGGCTCCTCGATCTCTAGATAATCTGCCCCATATGTACACTACATAGATATCCAATCTAACAATATATTTAATTATGTCACAACAATATTATGGTCCAAAATATGCCACACAATTAATTGCGGAATGTAACTAGACACGAATTGCCCCATATACGCAAAAGTCAGCCGGAGGAGTTTTTAGATTGTGTGAAATTTAATTGAACTGAGCACACGATCGACATAATATGATCGATATAATATGATCATGGGCAATCTTGTGGACGTGCCGTGCGAAGCCACCACGTACTGTCTCATGACCACATAACGTTGTCAAGTCCACTTCTCCCATGACACCTAACGATCGATATAACATATGCCAATTAATTGATGAATCGATGCATGCATGCATGTGTTCTTCTTTGTTGATCATGGCTAGCAATTAACCCAGCCAACTTCCAACTGCATGCAGATGCAGCTCGATCGCTCTTCGATCTCCTAATAAATTAACCTCAAGAACTTAATTGGAAAATCTATATAAACCCCCACAATCTATCGATATGAACACACCGCACACAAACTCCCACTGCATTCAACCAATTCAGTGCTAATCGTGTCTCTAGCAAGCTAGGTCAACAATCAAATATACATACATGGCTCGCCCCGCAGCTGCTGCTCTCGCCGCCCTCCTCGCCCTGGCGTGCTTCGCCGTGGCCGCGCAGGCCCTGTCCTGCGGCACCGTGACGTCGGCCCTCGCGCCGTGCCTCCCCTACGCCCGCGGCACGGCGGCCATCAGCCCCGGATGCTGCAACGGGATCAGGGGGCTTATCGCCTCCGCCAAGACCACGGCCGACCGCCAAACCGCTTGCAACTGCCTCAAGTCCACCGCCAGCAGAGTCTCCGGCCTGAAGCCCGGCAGCGTCGCCAGCATCCCGGGCAAGTGCGGCATCAGCATTCCTTACCCCATCAGCGCCTCCACCGACTGCTCCAAGTAATTAATCAACCAAGAATCTTAATTAATCCATTAGATATTTAAAGAGCAACTCGTTTACTGTGATTTTGGCACATCGTATCATTATGCGTGACGATTTAAATTATTAATAATACTCCTAGACCTAGAAATTCTCAACCAATAATCAAATAATTATTCTTTTTCCAATTTGTTTTTACAGGGTGAAGTGAACGGTGATCTAGGAAAGACTGGAGCATGCAGGATGCATGGTGATGAGACGTATTACATATACAAATACGTAGCAATAAAGTGGAAGAATTAGTGGAGCATTAATTCTTCTGATACATGAGAACTTTCTAGTTTCTACTTACGTGCTTGTTATTGTATTAGTTACCCGTATATTATAATGTTGTTGTTGCAGTGATACCATTTTCATATATATAGAGAGAGATATTTATTTATAAATGGCTAATTCTTGTGGAATGACCCGTACATCGATGTTTGGGACGGACGAACGAGGATATATGTTCGTTGAATTGTTTGTGATGGAAATATTTACAAATGTGTTTTCACAATGGTGAAATATCAAGCTTATAATTATTAATTAATTAATCAAGTGATATATATAATAAATTAAATAGATTAAAGACGATTCAGAGCTTTAATTTTCTTACGCTAGATCACTTCGCAATTAAAACAATGGCAAAATATAATAAGTTAAAAGTTTAGAACTCGATCACTTGTTGTGGTACAAGGACAGTGGAACTCATCTTCTGACCGATTTGTCATTTGTCATCGTCAACTTTCTGGAACTACGTACGGAACTATCTGGAACTACGTCTGCCACCTGTTCGCGCATGGTTGGTCATCATTAATTATATTCCGAATTATATTACGTCATGATTGATTTCTTTCTCCTTCGACGTGTGCATCACTTTAATTCGAAATATATTCTATACGTGCAGCTCTTAGTTATAATTAGTTACGGATGCTGATCCTGAAGCTTTATTGTTTCAAAGAAGAAGAAGAAGAAAAGAAAAACGGTATACAATTTCTTATTATTCTCGCAAACGATCGACATCCGGTAAGTTACAATAATAGAATTTAGTTTTATATATAGCTTAGCAGTTAGCACATTTTGGGTCAACTATATATGTTTATGAGACTGAGTACTTCAATTAATTATATTGCATATATTATATGTTGTGTGTTTTGCATAATTAATTAATAGTATGCTATATTTACCCATTAATGCCTAACCGATGAGGAGCTATACATATAATTTATTTTCATTTTCTTAGTTATTTTAAATAAATTTGGCATAGTTAAACTATATACCCAATCATCGATGTCCACAGGTGTTTTTATGAAGGACATGCACATATAAAAACGATGTGGTGAGGGGTGCATGAATTTAGTGCATATTGGGTAGGTGGATCACCACCATCGTATGCAGACCTTCTCGTTAATTCCAATAAGTATATATCCACATCACATCATCTAATTCACATTAATTAACTTATAACAACTTAATTTATTTCGAAAGAATCAATTACTTAATTAGTCATTATAAATAAGTTATGTATTAAAGATGTGTAGTTATTCTACCAATTACTTAGTGATGCTTTCACCCCGAACTTCCCAACTACTTGTACTAGGCACCTCCCCTTCTTATAATTAATTAATTCCTTCTGCACACGTCTAAAACGCCTGTATATATATCATCCCACAGCTCTGGTCCCGTTTTGCTCCAAGCCACGCAGCCGATCGAGCCAACCATAACTATTAATTACTGCTGCAGACAGATCAGATCAGATCAGATCAGTAGTAATTTAGCTGCGATTGATTGATTGAGTTGCCAGTGACAGCCACGTATTAACTATATATCTTTGTATACTCGAATCAAATGGCTCGCCGTGCTTCTGCTCTCGTGGCCCTCCTGGCGGCGGTGGCGGCGTGCCTCGTCGCGGCCGCGCAGGCGTTGACGTGCGGCAACGTGGCGTCGGCCATCGCGCCGTGCCTCCCCTACGCCCGCGGCACGGCGCCCATCAGCCCCGCCTGCTGCAGCGGGATCAGGGGCCTCAACAGCGCCGCCAAGGCCACCGCCGAACCGCCTGCAACTGCCTCAAGGCCTCCGCCGCCGGCGTCACGGGGATGAAGCCCGCCCTCGTCGCCAGCATCCCCGGCAAGTGCGGCGTCAGCGTGCCGTATGCCATCAGCTCCGCCACAGACTGCTCCAAGTAATTTATGTTTAAGGCATATATACACGCATGCATGCACGCATGCATGTAGAATTATTTTTGGCAAAGATATTTACGTATGAAGAAATCTTAAACAGACTAAATATTTTTGCAGGGTGAAGTGATCAAGGAGAAGTAGCAATAGTTGAGAGAATTAAGATGCATGCATATACGGATGATACATGGCATGGCGTACGTACGGAGTTATTTAATTTAATGAACTAATTACTGCCGAAGAATAAAGTGGTGGAAGGGTATTTGTGTTTGTTGTAACGGAACACTTTTTTGCTTCCGGCCTGTGAGAGCCCGTTATTAAGTATTTATTTATTTCTACTGATACCCTACGTGAATGTTTGCCGTTACGCACATTGTGTAATATATATATATATATATATATATATATATATATATATATATATATATATGATGATAACGACATGACACGGCCGTTAAACGGAATTGGTTGAAAAAGAAATAAAACTAATTCCTGATTCTTCATTCATTTTCCTTGAGTAATTATGAATTGTTTATTTAAGAAAAATAAATGAATCCCGAGAAGGAGGGCGACGCATGCATGTATGGAATTCGAATTATCTTCTTATTTCAATGTACTTTTGCAAACAGCACCCCACCTAATGCATGCGATGCCGCAACACAGGTGTAAGTTGATCCAACACTCCTGTTTTAAAAATATGTAGGAGAATCATATAATATCTAGTCATAGGTTAAATAGTACTAGAAAATGTTAATCATGTTTATACTTTCTTAATGTTTCTTAAGTAGTCCTTTTTACATTTATTTATTAATTCAAAATATGATTTAATACAACATTTTCTGTATGTAGATATAAAAGGGTATTTAAAGATATTGTGATTAACAAAAAGAATTGTCAGAAGATCTTGTGATTGAGGAGAAAATTTTTTAATAACTTTTGAACTTAATTTAGAGTGTCAAATCCTCTCCCTTGAGATTAGGGCTGAACAAATCCGAGCTCAGGTCTAGTTCCACCTTGACCTGGACCCAGCTCAGATTTTATTAGTTTTTTTTTTACCTGATACCGATCCCAGTTCTGATCGGTATCGTGTTTGGGTCAGATCCTAAAAATTAGGAATGAAATTGAAAAATTTGGTGAGATCCCTGCCTCACCAGCAGCTCACTGTCCTAGACCTAGCCGACAATCAGCTCTGCGACGTGATCCCTTCCTTTCAACGTTCGGATACTTGTTGTTGCTCAAACAGTTCATGTTGTATAACAACGAAACATCAAAAATTAAACTTGCTCATTAGAACTGTTGTTCATGCAGAAAGTGCTACCTTTGATGAATTGATGGCATGTATGTGATCGGCCTTATCAACTTCGCCTCTTTCGATCTTGTTCTCCGGCGTGATGCCCATCTTCCAGACATGGCTCACGTACCTAGTGTTCGCCATCTGATCGGAGAATTGTGGCAAGCAGAGCATCGGCATCCCTGTGCACAACCTCTACACGGTGGAGTTCCAGCTGCTCTGCGTCCAAAAAACCCTGACGGGCAGGATGACCTAGCATTTCCTTCCACGGCGCCTTTCATTTTTCAATCACTGGTTAGCGGGTCATGAATTGCAGGTTGCGATTGAGATTTTAGATAGTTAGATTTAATATTTTAAATACACATATTATCTAGATCGGTCCCGGGTCGGATTTCTAAACTATGAACCCGATTCTAACTCAGAACCCAACGGGTATTCTCGTCTTGAATATGACTATATTCTTATACATGTATAAGAGTTTTTTTTTGTTATTATAACATGATAAGTACTTTCATTCGTATTTTACATATAATATTAGAGTCAATTTTAAAATATTATTTTTACCATGAAAATAATAAAACATAACTATTAATTCTTAATAAAATATAATGAATCAACTGATATATTGACAAAAGTACATATTTTATTTAAGATTACATGAATCAAACAATCAAGCCGTATAATTTAAGATTAGTCGTTTAAAATTGTAAACTTTGGATGTGTGCCTAAAAGGTGATCAAGCAATTGTAATACACTACAACATTTTTTTACTATTTCCGATGGTCAAATCCGTGAAATTGTTTAAAATTATAATTTAAGATTAGTTGTTTAAACAATATATGGAGTGAGTGATTATAATCCACAGCACCATGCTAGCTGTTGATGAGTTCATTTTTTTATTGTTGATAGTTTGGACTAACTTGCAGGTTAGACACTAATTTGTGAGTCACACCACGCATACGGAGTTAAAAGTAGTAGAATTATTGAACAGATCCAATGATCTAACGAATATATCTTTCGAGCATTTTGTCACCAGTACAGACTGTCCAGTGCTTCCAATAATGTTCTCTTTTTTTCATGCAGAGAAGACAAATTAATACGTGATATCACAATTATTCTATACGTGTATATATGTAGTTCCAATTGGAGGATTATAATCTTTTTTTTTCGGTTGGAGAGGAGTGTTATATCTTCTGTTAACATAAATTAAGACAAAAAAAATTTATTCCATTACCCTATCTAAAACATTGACAATGAGATCTCACCACACTATACAAACAAACCTGACTTGAAACTTCCTATCACCAGGAAAAATATTCAAGACCGTGATTAATCGGTCTAATGAAAAGTTTTAAATATTAATTTAATGATAATGGCAACGACATTTTCCTATAAATTTATTATTCCGATATCCACAAAAATTAAGAAAACATTTCTCTCAGTAGTTGCATTTCCACAACCTTTTTTCCCTTAAATAAATAATGTTTTTATACTTTTAAAATATATTTTCTCCTTGACGTCAGAATAAAGCAATTCACGGTAACAACACAAGGGTTCAGTGTGTTTATTGTGTTTATGCATACCTTTTTTTCTTCTTCTTCTTCTTGTCGCATCCTTCGCTTCCAAATGGGTGCAACTCGCACCCAGCATATATGTATAATTAAAGTATGTGTTTGCACTGCATTAGCCAACAAAGATGCAACATATATAACAAATTAAGCCGACAACCCTTGCAAGATCAGCATGACATTTATTATTCCAGCCGGCCTAATGTTATTCCCCGGACATGTGCATGGTCACGGGCGTGTGTATATATGTATATATAAGTCCTATATCGAATTCGCATATATGCTATTAATTAGCATATAAAACGTGTATTAGTGGGACTTTATCGTTGTTAGCACTTCGCAATCACATTCGTATATTTGTATTGCCCCTTGTATACTACTTGAGTTGAATCCCTCACTATAAATTCCATCCTGTTCGATGCATTAATCGTTCCATAAACAGTAGCTTCTGCTCAATTCTTTCTTTTCATCGATCCATTGCAGTACGTACGTACGAGTAAGCAACGTGACGTAACATGAGAAGAATAGCGAGGTCGAGTGTTAATTTGGTCGTGGCCGTGGCCGTGGCCACGCTGCTCGTAGCAGGTGGCCATGGCGCCATAACGTCGTGCGACCAGGTGACATCGGCGCTGACGCCGTGCTACCGCTACCTGCTGCTGGGCGGCTCTGTGCCGGAGGGATGCTGCAGCGGGGTGCGCTCCCTGGTCGCCGCCGCGGCAACCACGCAGGACCGGCGCACCGCCTGCTCCTGCATCCAGTCTGCGGCCTCCGGCTATTCCGGCGACGTCGTCGGTCGTGCCAGCGGACTCCCCGGCCAGTGCGGCGTCCGCGCGCCATTCAAGATCAGCCCTTCCACAGATTGCAGCAGGTACGTCGTAATACATCAGAACAAAGTAAAATTGTTTCCAAAAGTAATACGAGAGAAGAATCAAAACACTGAGGACTTTAATTAATTGTATTGATTAAAAAAATGCAAACTGAGTGAGTGCAAGTGTGAAAATTTGGCGACAAGATAACAAATGTGGAGCACATATTGATCGATCGAGTGTCTGATTTTTTGCAGGATAAGTTGATCAGGCTGAAGAAAACGAGAAGCGTCGTACAAGAAGTTGCTTAATCGTATAAGATCTGCGTCTATCAAATCAATTTTAAGGGAAAAAAAAAAGAGTTTTTTCCTATGTGCCTCAACAATTTATGTGTTTAAGTGTACTGTTCAAGTCCTTTTAATATTTATCATAGCATGCATTGGATTTTCCTTCTTTTGAAGGAATTTAATGAAAAATATCTATGAAAAATAAAGAGTTGTAGCGTGCATATCGAATCGACTTGGATTTTTTTATTTGTGTTTTGTACTATATAATTAAGCTCGTGCATGGATCTACTTAATTACCGGATTACATTTTATCCGTAATAAATTAAATTATACCACAGTACCTTAAATTAATGACCTCCCGATTGATTGAGATATCAGAACAAAAATTTTCGCAATTTCATAATTCCTAAGAGCGGATTCTTTTATTTTACTATTTTTTTTTTACCTGAGACAAAGAGAAAAGTATATCTATTTTCTTCACGTATGGATTTCGTATTCCAAATTATGACAATATTTTTTCATATAGGGTCCAATTTCATGAACTTTTAACATGCAATTAATGTTCATGTTTATCGTTAAATATGAGTTCAAGGAATCTTAGTTAATTCAAATCTCCACTCCGCATATAGCCATAATTTCAAAATGATTCGCCTATTTGGTCGACTTAGTTTCTATTTCAGTTTTCCATTTATCTCGAGAAAGAAAGGTTCAACAAATTGAAAGACATTGACTTTCAATTAAAAAAGAAACAGAAAATACAATATGACTATAAAACAAAATTATAAAAATATCTATTATCCTTCTGTGTTTCAAAGAGCATAGCAAATGTTAAAACTTAAAAGGGGAAAAGGAAGCTTAGGATCCATAGCTATGGAGATCGACGACATTCTTTGAAGGCGCGCACAAAAAAGAGAACAGAACGGTCTGAGCAGATTGAAGCGGTCCGGGACAAATCCGATTCGGATCAGTGAGATCCATCATTTTTCTTCGTATATGTTTCTTTGATTCTTTTTTTCTCACTCCAGGGCATCAAATCGTTATGCATTTGCCGCTTCTCCTTCCAACCTCGATCGAGATCGCTGCTCCATCGGTCATGCTGCTCCGCCGGTCGCTGCTCCAAAGGTCGAGTTGCATTTACCTCGAGCCATCCTTCATATCCCAGGCCAAGAAAATAGTCTCAAAGTTAAGCACTAAAGGTATCATAATGCTCTAATGTAAGAACAGTGAGCATTGTGATACATGTCGAAGGGAGCACTTCTTGGTTCCTCTTCACATGGAAAAGCTGCAGCCTAATGAAAATTTCTAAAAGTGTAAGAGAGCAAAGAATCATGATAATTTCTAAAAATTTCACGAATGAGTAATGTTAAGAAATGAAATGTTCGCACTAATTTTTATCCAGAAGTGTTGCAAAGGTTGTCACTTGTTTATCCAGAAAATAAAATGCCAAAGTATAAACATTTCATGAATCACTCATGGATCATGCATGATTCCATCACATTACATGAACCATTACAGAAAGATAGAACTGCCAAAGTTGCAGAATCTTGGATCCAGTAACTCTTGAATGATACATGAAGAGGAAAGTTTTCGTGTGGTGATTCACTTCGACCCACAACAGCGAGATGACAAAATGTTTTGCACGGTGATTTACTTCAACTCACAGCAACGAACGATGAAGGATACTCAGCCAAAGGCAGGGCGGAGAGGAGAGGATCGGCAGCAGAAAGTGCAGAAACCTTTCAAGCTGCAGAGGAGTAGAGGAGAACTACTTGAGATGAGATGGAGAAGTGACCTTGGGAGCAGCGAAGTAGGGAAGATCAACATAGTAGTGACCGACAGAGTGAGGGAACGAAGGATTTGCAGCGAGGGGAAGATCTGAACTGAAGGAAAAAAGAACCGACTCGAAGAAAAACATAGGAGCAGCTGAACTGAACTGGAGGAACAAAGATTCGCCTGCTCGAACCACTTATATTGGCCTGATCGGACCGCTCTGTTCACTTTCATGAGTACGCCTTCAAAAACTGTCGTCAATCTTTGGATTGACGGCAGTCCACAACTGTGGACCACAGCTTCCCTTTCCCCAACTTAAAATATAACAAACCCTTTCATTTTTCTTCTCCTTGTAAACATTGTTGGGCTTATTTTAGCAATGTTCATGGGTTTGACAGTATGTATTCCTCATAATAATTAACATATTTATTAATAACGAAATTTAAAACATAATATATTATTTTTTATTACATAATTAATTTTAAATAGAAAGACAAAAATAGAATTAATAAACTAATAAAGTGGGAGCATATAAAGTTAGTGAATAATATAAGTGTTACGAAAAGAGGGAGAGAGGGATCGCACGGAACACAGAAGAACGCAAAGAGGAAAAACGGTGGTGGCTCTTTATTATGGAATATAATGATTACAAAGATGGGTCTCTATCTAAACCCCTAGGGAGTTTATATAGGCACTCTCTTTGACAGATGATAGAAATTACATATGGACTGAGACTCTAAATAAATCTTCTGAAAATAGGACACCGGTAGGGGAATTCTGCTGAAGCGTCTGACTATGTAGGAGGACCAACTGGGTTCAGATTAAAGGCATTATTAACAAATCTCCACCTTGACTTGGTCTCCTTTAGAACACAAAGTCATCCACCGCAAAAGCGTGACCTTTGATGAAGCATCAATGCTTCAGTTGAAAGTAGAGGCTGAAGAGAGTGTCAGTAAACAGGTGGAGGTTGAAATCACTCCAACTGAGGATGATGCTGAAGGATCACATCAAGAAGTAGAATCAGAAGATGAAGAATCTGATGAGCAACCCGAAGATGAGTCAATTGCTGTCAGACGTCCTCGCAGAGAAGTGGATCCTCCTAAGCAATATGGTTTCGAGGACATGGCTGCTTATGCACTGTAAGTAGCTGAAGAGGTGGAGTCCCTGGAGCCGTCCTCTTATAGGGATGCCATCACATGTGCCAAATCTAAACAGTGGACAAACATGGGAGCTGGTCAAGTTGCCTAAAGGGAGAAAGGTCATTGGCTGTAAATGGATCTTCAAGAAGAAAGCTGAAATTCCAAGAGTTGAAGGCACAAGATACAAATCACGACTGGTTACTAAAGATTATAGTCAGAAAGAAGGTGTGGACTACAATGAGATATTCTCACCTGTTGTCAGACATACTTCAATCAGGGTGCTACTTGCCCTTGTAGCACATTAGAATCTAGAGCTCGAGCAACTGGATGTGAAGACTGCTTTTCTCCATGGAGAACTTGAAGAAGACATTCTTATGAGCCAACCAGAGGGATTTTCCATTCCAAAAAAGGAGAGTCAAGTTTGCAGACTAAAAAAATCTTTGTATGGCTTGAAGCAGTCTCTCAGACAATGGTACAAGAGGTTCGACAGCTTCATGATCAGTAAGGGATTCGGTCGAAGTCCCTATGATTGTTGTGTATATCACAAGAAGGTGAAGGACGGTTCTTGTATGTTGATGATATGCTTATTACTGCCAGAGACATGGCAGACATTCAGAATATGAAGAAGCTTCTCAGTGCAGAATTCGACATGAAGGATCTTGGTGCAGCACAAAAGATTTTAGGGATGGAAATTCTAAGGGATCGCACACAGGGTAAACTCTTCTTATCTCAGAAAAGTTATATTGAGAAGATTTTATTTAGGTTTGGAATGTCTGGAGCGAAGCCTTTGAATACTCCATCAGCTGAAAATGTTCATCTTTCTGTTGTCTTCGCACCTAAATCAGAAGCAGAAAGGGAGCACATGTCTCGAGTTCTATATGCTAGTGCAGTTAGAAGTCTGATGTATGCCATAGTTTGCACAAGACCGGACATTGCTCATGCAGTCAGTGTTGTCAGCAGGTTCATGAACGATTCAGGAAAATAGCACTGGCAAGTAGTGAAGCGAATCTTTCGGTATATGAGAGGAACATCTAATATTGGTCTCATCAATAGAAGTGATAAAGAGTGTTTGATTGCAGGGTACTCAGATTCAGACTATGCTGGAGATGTTGATGGAAGACGATCTATGACAGGTTATGTCTTCACTTTGGGCAGTTTAGTTATTAGTTGGAAGGTCACACTTCAGCCATCAGTTATACTGTCCACCACATAGGCTGAATACATGGCACAGAAGCTGCCAAGGAAGGCATCTAGTTAAAAGGCTTGGTTGAAGATCTCGGATTATATCAGGAGCATGCTATAGTGCACTGTGATAGTCTGAGTGAAATATGTTTAACCAAGGATCAAGTACATCATAAAAGAATCAAATACATTGATGTCAGGTATCACTTCATCCGCACTGAAAAGAGGATCAATGTGAAGAAGATTGACACTGAAGACAATTCAACTGATATGTTCACCAAATCTGTTCCTCATGGCAAGTTTCAGCATTGCTTAGACCTGCTTAATATTAACACTTGGTAATAGCTCCAAGGTGGGATTAGCGGCGGCGTGGTACTTTGTGCTCTGAAGATTATTCAAGTCAAGGTGGAGATTTGTTAATAATGCTTTGAATCTGAAATCAGTTGGTCCCCCTACATAATCAGGAGCTTCAACAGAATTCCCCTACGGGGGTCTCATTATTCGGTCAGCGATCCTGTGGGGTGTCAAGGGGGATCAGGGGGATTCTTTATGTGATTCGGATTTGATTTATTTTCTTATCACAAAATATGTGTCCTATTTTCAGGGGATTTATTTATTTTGTTAAAGTAGGAGTCAATGCATTATTTAACAAATCTCCACCTTGAATTGAATCCTACAATCAAATATCTAACACTCTCTTCCGCCGTCAATCCATGTTCTGATTTTGCACATGCAATAGCACCTTGTAGCTTGATCTGACGATTCCACCTCTTCAACTACTTGGAATGCATATGCAACCATGTCCTCAAAGCCATAACGCTTAGGAGGACCTACTTGCTTGCGAGCACGTCCTGCAGTTAGACTTGTCGTTGCTTCCTCTGCTTGCTCCTCAGACTCTGGTTGTTCAACCTGATGAGATTTTTCTGGCCTATTCTGAATTGGAGTTAATCCAAACTCCACATGTTTGTTGACACCCTTCTTTGCTGAGTCAACATCTGATTTCTACTTGAGCATAGACATCTCATCGAAGGATATATTTCTATTGTGAATAACCTTCTGCTATGAGGGAGACCAAATTCTGAAGCCTTTTACACCTACACCATATCCTACAAAGACTCCTTCTTTGGCTCTTGGTTCCAGCTTTTCCTTCGCTGACTTGATAGTATGTTGGACAACCAAAAACTTTTAGACTAGTATAATCAGCAGGATTTCCTGACCATACCTCAGTTTGAGTCTTGAGATCAATTGCAGTCGCCGGACTTTGATTCACCAAGTAGCAAGCTGTGTTAATAACTTCAGCCCAGAATGTCCTATTAAGGCCAGCATTAAAGAGCATGCACCTTGCCCTCTCCAGAAGTGTCATGTTCATTCTTTCTGCAACTCCATTCTGCTGTGGAGTATCCCTGATTGTGCGATGCCTGGCAATACCTTCATCTTTGCATAATTGGTCAAATTCAGTAGAACAGAACTTCAAACCATTGTCAGTGCGAAGACGCTTCACTTTCTTCAACATCTGATTTTCCACCAAAATCTTCTACTGCTTGAAGACCTTGAAGGACTCACTCTTGTGTTTCATCATAAATATCCAAGTCATCCTCGAGTAGTCATCAATCACGAATAGGAAGTACCTCGCACCTCCTAATGATGGAACACGAGAGGGATCCCAACAATCAGCGTGGATGTAGTCAAGTGTCATCTTCGTCCTGTGCACTGCTTTGCCAAACTGAGACATTCGTTATTTGCCAAACACACAGTGCTTGCAGAAGTTAATTTCAGATATCTTCTTTTCTCCCAGAAGACCTCGCTTGCTGAGAATATTCATCCCGTTCTGACTCATATGCTCAAGCCGCATGTGCCACAGCCTGAACCTTTCTGATTCGGATGAACTAGCCACTGCAGCAATGCCAGAGACTATCTTGCCTTGCAATATATACAATGACTTATGTCTGACTTCAGAACCGTAGCATCACCTTTCATGACTGTGAGGATGCCTCCAGCAGCATTAATCTGACACCCTTTTGAGTCGAGGACTCCAAGTGATATCAAATTCTTCTTCAATTGCGGAACATGGCGAACATCTGTCAGCGTCCTCACAAGATTGTCATGAGTCCTGATCTGCACAGAACCGATCCCAACTATCTGACAGGCTGCATCGTTGCCCATGATAACGTTTCCACCATCAATCTTCTGATAAGTTGAGAACCACTCTTTATTCGAAGTCATATGATAGGAACACTCCGAATCCAGAACCCAACTATCCTCCAGACATCCTTGATCAGAAGCAGCCAAAATCAAATCATCTTCGGAATTCCCAATTTCATGTACCACCGCAGCGACGGGGGCCTTCTTCTTCTTCGGACAATACTTTTTCCAATGACCTGGTTCCTTGCAGTAATTACATATGTCTTTCGTAGTGATTTTCTTCTTCTTCGGCTTGGATTTCTTCGAATTCGTGGACTATCCCTTCTCTGCGGTCGATATCAAACCTGTGACCTGAGTCTCTGCAGAATTTCCAGATGCCCTATGCCAAAGTTCACGAGTATGGAGACTTGATCTTACTTCTTCCAGACTTATAGTTTGATGCGTATGAGATGATGTAGCAAAATAGAATCGCTAGCAAGTGCACTAGTCGCTCAAGTAATATAGTAAATAGGAGTAAGAGTGTCGAACCCACGAGGAATATTATTAATTCAATATCTGAATTTATAAATTAATAAGAGAAAAAAAACATGAATTTTGAAAATAAGTTTTAAAAGATAAAGAAAATAAGATAAAGATGAGATAGTGGTGTTGAAGTTAGGCCTTAGGATGAAAATAGATCAGGATAAATATTTGAACTATAAAAGATAAATTTAATCTTTAAAGATAGATTAGAATCTCCCTAAAGTAATCTAACATGATTAACTTGTGATCTCCACGACTGGCATCTCTCAATCTAATCATATAGAACTATCTTAATTTAATAAGAATTGAAGTCTTCACGACTGGTACCCCCAAAATCATATTAAAATTAAGATGCATTAAATTGAATTCTCTAGATTATTAATCACTCCACAAACTAGTATAGATTAATAGACCACACAAACTTGATTCTCCACACACTAGTTATCAAATTTATGTCAATTATTAATTTCAAATAAAATCAATTATAATTAGTATAATGAATTCTGAAATTAAACACTCCACAAACTGGTATAGCCTAATTTAGAAATTTAATTAACTAATATAAAAGCATTAAGCACAATTAATAATTGATCAGAAAAGATTAAAGCAAATAAAATAGGGTCCAAACATTTCCCTTCAATTAATAATCTCCTAAAATAATAATCCTAAAAATATGGAGTTCATCCTAGAAATTTCGGAGAGATAATAAAATAGAAATCATAAAAATTGAAAGAATTACACCCAAAATAGAGATCTCAAATCTGGCAAATAGTCGGGCAGCCTCTCGGCCTTGATCAGGGTCGCGATCAACCTCCAACCGTCGCACCTCTTTTCTCTTGGTCGTAGTCTGCAGAGCTCACGACTCGCCGTGGAAGAAACTTGAACTTCAGAGCATGAATTGAAACGACGGATTCTTCACGTATTTATAGGGTGCAGACGGGTCTTCTTGTTGATCGTGATGTACGGCCGAATTTAAATTCACGGATAAATCTCGGTCAAAACGATAATTCTTCTAACTATTACACCCAAAAGATAAATCTTTTTATCTTTACCCCCTTTTAATCTCGGACAAAACGAAATTCTTTTATCTTTACGCCCTATGGATCTCGGCCGTAATAAAGAATTTAATCTTGTTACGCCCAAAAGATAAAATCATTTAATTGTTACCCCCTTTGAATCTCGACCAAAAAGTGATCATCTTCTTTGTAATCTCGCCCAAAATATAAAATCCTTTTATCTTTACCCCCTTTGAATCTCGGCCAAAACGAAATTATTTTATCCTAATCTCGGTCGTAATGATAAATTCTTCGGAATTTCGGCCGATATGGCACAATCCATCTAAATCTCGATTTTTCCTGCAAAATAATTATCAAAATTTAGTTAATCCATCCACAATTAAAATATTCAAATAATTAATAATTAAAATTGATAAATACGGAATTACGATAAAAAGTGACTAAAAATGATGCATGTCATGATCAAATTACAGAAAAATAATAATCTAAAATATGTTGTATTTTGCATGCATCATAGTTTCCTTCCCGATAATCGTAGATTGAACGAAATTTTTATATGGAGGAAGCGAAACTAACAGAATTAGGGCAGCATCTTCATCCTCGATCTTAACATCGATATTTTTTAGTTCCATCAATAAAGAATTTAACTGATCAAGATGTTCCTTCATAGGGGTGCCTTCTTGCATGCAGAGAGAGAACTGACATTGCTTCAATAGCAACTTGTTGGTGAGAAACTTCATCATATACAGATTCTCGAGTCTTAACCACAGACCGGTCGCTTTTTCTTCATCTGCGACCTCGATTATCACCTCATCCGCCAAACACAATAGAATCATCGAGTGCGCCTTCTCCTCCTATTTCGCCAAAGTTGCGAGGTTGATCTCCTTTTTTTTGTCGTTCGAGTCTTCCTCCTTTGGTTTGTTCTTTGACACGTTTGAGAGCGGCGTCCAGACTCCTTGTTGTTTCAAAAGTGCCCGCATCTTGATCTGCCACAACCCGAAATTGTTCCTGCCATTAAACTTCTCCACGCTCACGTTGTGCGACTCCATCTCCCTGCTGATCGAGAATCGCTGGCAAACCCTAAGGCTCTGATACTAGTTTGTTAGGATTTCTGCACGAGAGAAATTATGCACCGCGAGAAAACCCGAAAAATTTAAGGCGACGCAGAATTGTATTAGATGGAAGAAACAGAAGAATATTACAAGATCAGTTTATTTTCTCTTTGGACCCTCTAGGGAGTTTATATAGGCACTCTCTTTAACATATGATAGGAATTACAGACTAACTGGGACTCTATATTAATCCCAAAAATAGAACACCTACATTGTAATAAGGAAATAAATCAATTCCTTAACAATTTAATGATAAGGAAATATACGGAATATGTCAGATAGATTTCCTTTTACTTCTTTGGTTCCAAATAGATTTCTAGTTAAAGTAGGATTCAATGCATTATTTAACAATAAGTATATATATATATATATATATATATATATGCCTCTGTTTCTTATCTATCCTAAGCTACATGCAGTCATGTATGCATGACCTTTTTAATATTTGTTTGTTCTACGCCAAACGTATTTATAGATGAGACTTTTATTATTGCCTGCCCTAAATTATGGTCACTGTGGCAAACTGATAAACCAAAAATATGACATTTAAAAAGAAAACAATGTGAACGTATATTTAACATTTGTAAATAAATAAATATTTGTTAAAGGCATATGTGATTTTAAGAAAATGAACATAAAAGAAATGGAAAACATTCCAAGAACTCTTATGCAGTGTTTGAATCATATAACATGGGCAAAATAAGTTCTGCCAAATATAAAAAAAATCAGAACTTGATTAGTTTTAGGATCACGTTGTAACATTCCCAAAATTAGTCATCCTACCACGTAGGCAGTCAGATTGACAATGAGGACGTTACACTGCCTACTACTTCCTTAACTTTGATCAGTCAACAAACGAGACACATGGCAATGAAAATAATAGCGAAACAAGTGGGAGAAAGGATTTGCGGAAGAAAATCATTGAAAAATCAAAGAACATCAATATTAAAGAAATCATTCATGAGAAAAGAGAACATCACCGAATGCAAACAATTCGAGTAAATGATCACATGTGCAATGTCCAAAAGAGGAAACCATGTTATCTTTCGAAAACAAGAATTAATAACGAAATAAAAGAGCGGAATATTGCGTTGGACAAGTCATGTGCAGCCGTCCTTAGCTTTGCGCCCTCTATCACCTCCTTAGGCAGGATTCTCACTTGCAAAATTTTAATGCAGGGGCATAGAATACTCATGAGTGAAATGCCCAGTACGATAGAAACATAGGCAATAAAATGATAATATAAATAGAACCATAATGGGAAATCAATAAGATAGCATGCTTTCATCAATGGTCTCAATGCTTTAATCACAGTAGGCAATGAATAATACTTATTCATTTCTATGCTTTGCTCTTTACCATTGCAATACTATGTTCTGTACTTTACTCTGCTATACATTACTATACTTTGATTTGCTTTGTACCATAACAATACCATGTTCTATGATGTACTCTATTATACATTACCATGCTTTCCTTTACTACATCTTTAACATTACTATGCGGTCCTTGAAGTTCGTTGTCCTATGCGAGCTCGACTTGATTAGGAATACAGGTGGGAGAGCACCTGTATCCCAAGAGTATTGGTCATTAAAGACCAGTAGGTTCATTATCTCCTCAGCTGAGCTACCTGTCCTTTGGCACTATACTTTGTAATTCATATAATGCCCCCGTGGGGGAAGAGTATGTCAATACATCACCCTTATTCGGAATATAGGTGGGAGCGGGCCTGTGATCCAGGAGTAGTGATCGTTAAGACCAGTAGGGTCACTGTCTCCTCAGTTCAGCTACCTGCCCCTCTTTGTACTTCCATACATTGATATCTGCGATGTACTTTGGGTGGCACATAGCTATCTCGTTATTTCATCTTTGCTTTATTTATCTTATTTATCATTGGTGGAATTCAGAATCATGGGTTCGAGAAAAGGTAGAGTCAGTTCCCTTTCCTGAGGCAATAATTTACGTCTTATTACTTTGGTCATTATGCCAGATCTAGACCTATCTTTCTAAGGAAATGCCCTTTATGAACTTTACGATATTGGACACGGTCTCAAGTGATCCTGTTGAAAGCGGGGCCCATCCATGAAAGGTCAGTGCCCAACTAGAAGTCGCGTAGTTCTGTCTGACAGAACCTGGGCCGGGTTGGGGAAGACCCGAGTCGGGTTGCTGTTGGGGACTACGGTGGATAGCTCGGTTCGAGTCACAATTCGACTCAGGCCGGGTTGCAGACTGTGCATGGCACGCGCTCTCGGCCGAGCACGTGCTCAATACGATCGCGTCAGGTCGACGCGGCCCGAGCCGAGTCGGGATCCGACTCAGTCGGGTCATTGCACTGCTCTCGCGACATCATCGGCAAGACGACTTGGGTCGGGTCTGCTTAGACCTGGGCCACACCCTGGTAAGACTTGGGCTGGGTTGTCCATGACTCGGGCTGAGTCGGTAGTGCGCAGGATCGCGCCCACCTTCTTCTCTTTCTCCAGCCGACTTTCGACCGTCGGTCCACGACGATCACAACACCAAACATGAAATTTAGGATCTCTAGTTTACTATGGAATCATCCTGCTCAATATTTAATCAATAATTTATCATCTATGGGGATTAAACGTCTAAGGTACCTTCTTTTTTTATCGTTGAGTTCGTGGTCGCGTTGTCATCGGTATGCTCGGTCGTCGAATGTTCTTATCTGATAGAAATGTGCAACTGGTCCACACGAGGGTGTCGAGTGTGCTGTTGCGCACTAGAGAGTCGTCGGGTCGTCCCTGCCTTGTTCGTTCGTCATCCGCTCATCGTTCGCTGGAGAAGAAAATGGAGAGGAGTGAGGCGGCCGAGTGAGGAGTCCAAAGGGGCGCGAGGCTGCTCCTTGTGCCCCTCTTATAGGTCTTCGTCACCCCTCTCGGGGACGAAGTCGTGGGGGAGAGAATTGGGGGGGGAGGGGGGAGGGAGAGGAGGTTACTCCTCTCCCCTCCCCCCGATTTTCTCGTTATTTTTTTCAATTCGAATTCGTATTTCGAATTCTCTTTTTCTTTTCTTTTTGAATTGTTTTTAGCCGGTCATTGCATCGCTACCCTTTAAAAAAAATTTGTCCTCAAATTTAAATCAAGATTAGAGCTTATTGAACAATTTGGTGAACTTTTCACGCATCTCTAACTCTACTTCTCATGTGGCTTCTTTCCCATGATGGTGCTTCCATGCTACTTTGACTAATGCCACTTTCTTCTTTCCCCTTTGAACTTTGATGCATGCAAAATATAACATATTTTAGATTATTATTTTAGTTAATTTTTCTGTAATTTATTCATGGCATGCATCATTTTTAGTCACTTTTAATCGTAATTCCGAATTTATCAATTTTAATTATTAAATTCTCTAAATATTTTAATTGTGGATGGATTAACTAAACTTGGATAATTATTTTGCAGGAAAATTCGAATCTCGGTCGAAATTCAAAGAAATTATTTCTTACGGCCGAGATTTGGCTTTACACCCAAGGCGTTACGGCCGAGATTCAAAAGGAGTAACAAGTTTAAATTCTTTGTTACGGCCGAGAGTTAAAGGGGTAAAGATAAATGGAATTTTATCTTTTGGACGTAATGGCATGAAGATGAAGATGTTACGGCCGAGATTTGGAGGGGGTAATGGCAATGAAATCATCGTTTGGCCGATATATGAAGGTGTAAAGATAAAATTGTTTGGGCGTAAAGATAAAATAATTTCCTTACGGCCGAGTTTATCTTTGGGCGTAAAAAGATAAGAAAGATTTATCTTTGGGCGTAAAGATAAAATAATTTCCTTACGGTCGAGTTTATCTTTGGGCGTAAAAAGATAAAAAAGATTTATCTTTGGGCGTAATGATAAAATGATTTATCTTTGGCCGAGTTTATCTTATTTTAAAGTCAACCGTACGATGTTACGGCCAAGATCAAATTGAAGGCCGTCCGCACCCTATAAATACGTGAAGAATCCATCGTTTCAATTCGTGCTCTGAAGTTCAGGTTTTCTTCCACGGCGAGTCGTGAGTTCTGCAGGCTACGACCAAGAGGAGAGAGGTGCGATGGCTGGAGGTTGATCGCGACCATGATCAAGTCCGAGAGGCTGCCCGACTGTCTGCCCAATTCGAGAGCTCTACTTCTATTTTGGGTGTAATTCTTTCGATTATTATTGTTATTTTGTTATTATCTCTCCAGAATTTCTAGGATGAACTCCATGTTTTAAGATTATTATTTTAGGAGATTATTAATTGAAGGGAAATGTTTGGACCCTATTTTATTTGCTTTAATCTTTTCTGATCAATTATTAATTATGCTTAATGCTTTTATATTAGTTAATTAAATTTCCGAATTAGGCTATACCAGTTTGTGAAGTGTTTAATTTCAGAATTTATTATACTAATTATAATTGATTTTATTTGGAATTAATAATTGACATAAATTTGATAACTAGTGTGTGAAGAATCAAGTTTGTGTGGTCTATTAATCTATACCAGTTTGTGGAGTGATTAATAGTCTAGAGAATCCAATTTAATGCATCTTAATTTTAATATGATTTTGGGAGTACCAGTCGTGGAGACTTCAATTCTTATTAAATTAAGATAGTTCTATATGATTAAATTGAGGGATGCCAGTCATGGAGACCACAAGTTAATCATGTTAGATTACTTTATGGAGACTTTAATCCATCTTTAAAGATTAAATTTATCTTTTATGGTTCAAATATTTATCCTGATCTATTTTCATCCTAAGGCCTAACTTCAACACCATTTTCTTATCATTATCTTATTTTCTTTAATTTATTTTATAAAACTCTTTTTCCAAAATTCCATGTTTATCCTCTCTTATTAATTTATAAATTCAGATATTGAATTAATAATATTCCTCGTGGGTTCGACACTCTTACTCCTTTTTACTATATTACTTGAGCGACTAGTGCACTTGCTAGCAAATTTTATTGTTACAAATACAACGCATCAAGTTTTTGGCGCCGTTGTCGGGGAATATTTTATTAATTAATTTCTGATTTTTATGAATTATTAGGAGATGTAAATAAATTGTAAATAATTCTTTATAAATATGTATTAATTGTTTTAATTATTTTTGTGAATAAACTGACATTTTTTCTTTTGCAGATAAAGGTCACGATAATTTTTTTTTATTTATCTACTTTCGGTTTAAAATCCGACGCCGATTTGATTTTTTCCAAATTACACTGTCGACTTATGGATTTACGACTTTAATTTGATGTGTCGGCTTTATTAATTTTACGGCCTCGCAATGAATGATTTCTGAATTCTAAACTTTCAATCTTTACGGCCGTAATATTTTTATCCGAACGTTGTTTTACGCCATGAGTAATGGATATTGATTTGACCTTGTTACGCCCGGTTTATCGATGGTTTAAATTTTTTACGTCCTATTCGAATCAGTTTTCATTCTCGGCCATAACATTTTAATTGTTTGAACTTTTCATATGGATTTGATCTGATTTCGTTGTTTTACGACCGTAAGGAATCGACTTAATTCACTTTCGGTCGTAATGATTCAATTTTCGACATTTGAGTGGGGTAATATTCTCAAGTTTTATTCGAAATTATTTCGGCCGAAACCCTATTTTTCTTTACGGCCTCGTGTTGACTTCATCTCGGCCGATGTGACCTCGTCTTAATTGACGATTTAATCTTTTTTACGGCCGAGAATTGATCTCATGGTTTTACGGCCGTAAAATTTTTGAATATTTGTTTTACGCCATCTTACGACCTTTTAGGCCAATTTATTTGTGATTTTTTCATTCTCGGCCGTAATATATTTCTGAACGAATAAGTTTGATTTAATCTCATTTCGGCCGATTTATATGTGTTGATGTTTTACCTCACATTCGACTTAATTTTCATCGATTTACGACCGATATGAATCTTACTCTTCTTCGGCCGTAAAGGATTAAATCGTCGACGTTGCGTTCGATTTTTATTTCGGTCGAACACCCTGTTTAGTTTTCTGTCTTACGGCCGAAATTCCACACTAACTAGTTTGTTACGGCCTTCACGTTGAATCCTTTTGACACTGTTTCAATATTTTTACGGCCGAACGAGCCTCGGATTACTGATCTAATTTCGGCCGTAAATCTATTTTTGTATTGCGGCCGATCAATCTTATTTCTTCTCTGAAAATAATTTTTTGCTAATGTCTGATTATTAACTTTACGGCCGCAAATTAGTTCTGATTCGTTTTGTGCCGTTTGTTACATCATCGTTAATTCTTCCAAGTTTTACGACCGAACGAGTGCTTGATTTTATGATTATCTATTTGATTTACTTTCGATCGAGTTATTTGGCATTTGAATTGGTTTGTAGTGCGTTTGGCGGCCATAATTAGGTTTCTGATAAATTCTTTTTGGAAATTAATTTTAATGACGAATTCTCAATTCTTAAGGCCGAAAGACTTTCTATTTGTTAAAATCTTATTTCTTCGTGACCTATTATCTGTATTTCTTTTTTTTCTTGTATATATATATTTTATTCTTTTCTCTTACTGAAAATTAGTTGTTGCAGGACTTGAGTGAAAATCTAATCACAACTAAGTTAATCCTTTGAATAAATTTATATGTCACACATTCTGATCAGATATTAATTTTTTTTATTTTATTTAATTTTTTGTTCTGACACTTGGTTGTTGCAGTGACGAATTGAATATTTAATCACAACCATATTTTTTTTAGTTAATTTTTTTATTATTATTTTTTATTTAATTAGTTAGTTGTTAGACATTTTATTTTTATTTTATATCGAGTCATCTAATTAATATTTCTTTCTGTGCACCGAGCGGAATTCGGATAATCATACGTCGACCGAGGAATGCACCATGCATGGGGAAACACAAGGCAAAACGACAAGATTACGCCATGTTCCTCGTTACGGCCGAGAATCACCTCGATGACCACGCCGTAAAGATTCCAACAGACATGACAAGACATTGCCACATCGTAAAGGCCGAGGATCACGCCAGATGTTTTTTTTAGGGCCGAGATGTTACGCATCAAATTTTACACCACGGACGAGAATGACACGATAGCACATCTGCATGCACAAGTCCAATCGAAAAAAAAATTTTTGATTACGCCCTACGACCTGTGCTCTTTACGGCCGAAGCTCGGACATGACAAGACGAGCTACTGGTTCCTCGTTACGCCCTGCCACCCTTGCATTACGGCCGAGATGTCACACCAGCAGACACCGGACGTGCCTTGGAAAATGCATTTTTTTTTACGCCCGGACATGACCTTTCACTGCGTCATCACGTGGGAACAGGTCAGATTACGCCCATGAATTCATCTATAAAATACTTACCCCTTCTCGCATTATGCAGAGCAAACACCGCGCCGCCCTCTGTGCATTACGGCCAATCCTCTACGGCCGAAGTCTCAACACCATTACGCCGATCCTTACGCCCAAAAGCGCCGCGCCTGTTCCTTACGGCCGAAGTTCCAGCGCTTCCCTGTGCGTTACGGCCGGTCTTCCACCGCACACCGACATTTATTACGGCCGAGTTTCCACCGCGCTCCTACCATCTGCGCTACAGCCGAAGTCTCAAACGCCAACCGCCGATCCTTACGCCCAGTGCATTACGGCCAAGCTTCCACGTCGCCTTCGTTTTACGGCCGAAGTCACGCCATCTCCGCCGCTCTCTTACGGCCAAATTCCGGGCGAGTTTTTCACTTTACGGCCGAAACCACACCGCCATTCCTTACGGCCGAAATCTACAGGTGCATCAAACTCCATCAACTCCTTACGGCCGAGTTCCGAGTCACGCCTCCAACTTCTTACGGCCAAACTCCAATCTCCGGCCGAGCTTCATCAATTACGGCCGAAGTTCTTCGTCAACCGATCCCTTACGGCCGAGTCACCTCCGACCTTCAGCCGGTTCTTCATCTAATACTACGGTCGAAACCTCAGCCGCTTCCACGGAGCCGGTACCTTTTCTTTGTTTATTTTTGTCCAGATCAAGATGAGGCGATTTGCTAATATATTGAGGGGACGTCACGAACGACGACATCCGAATGCTCAGCCAGCCCCACAGCCCTCACAATTAATCTCCTACCCCGGAGATTATTATTGGACTAAGCCGGAGTATCAAGCTCGATATGAACGGATGTGTGATATTCGAATTCATGCCACCAGATTTTCAGATACTGAATTGCTGAGGAAGTATAATTTACTTGCATATATTCATCTATTATTTTCTCAAATTGGACTATCTGACTTTGTGCATTCTTGGTGGCCAACTTATGAAGTACTAATTATGGAATTCCTCTCATCTCTGGAAGTCTTTAATTTAGATGGCAGAAACTATGATCAGCCCCGCATTTCATTCCAACTTTATGGGCGGCCATTTACTCTCACTCTAGGAGAGATTAATAATATCTATGGATTTCCCAACCATGGATCTCTTTCTGTACCTGCTGACTTTGATGCTGAAACTTTTTGGAAACAGATAACAGAAGAAGACCGATTGGTTTGGAACACCGCTAAAGATAGCTCAATTCAGAATCCTGTTCTGCGCTACGTCCATCGCATGCTAAGCAACACCATAAGTGGACGCAGTGATAATGATGGTACCGTCTCAGAAGGAGAGTTATATCTCATTCACAGCATGCTTCACAGAACTCCCGTTAATGTGGGTGCCTTCCTCATTCGTCGATTTCAGCGCCGCACTACTCATCGTGGCGGCAGCATTAATATGGGTGCCCTTCTCACACCTATCGCTCAGCACCTACAACTAGACTTGGATGATCTTGAAGCTGTGCCAGGAAACACTCACCTCACTCGTAGGACCATTCAAGCTATGGGTCTCGTGAAGACCAACAACTCAGGGATCAAAGTTTTTATTTTTAAAGGCCACCATCAGGAGGTGCCCTGCTCAGATCGAGATGCTTTTACGCCGATTAATCCAAATAATTGGCTCCTTTTTAGGCAGGTCATAGCTCCAGTAATTCCACATGCAGGACCATCTATCTCTGTCGGACAGATACACCAGGATGAACCTTTCTCCTGGTTTGATTCTACTGATTATGCGGCAGCCCAACCCTACCTTCAACAGCAACAAGGATTCCAGGCTGCATCACCGGCAGCTTCCCAATATGCCACATCCGTCCATTCACCTTATATGCCGGTGCCTTCTCCGATTCCATCTCCAGCACAAGAGAGCTCTTCTGATTCCTCGTTCATACCTTCTACTCCTTATGAGGAACGCGATTCGATGGAAGTATCTGCCCCTTTACAAGAACCTGTGCAGAATCGCTATATAGCACCGGAGCCCACTTTTACTTCAGTCCCAGAGCAGACTTACTATCCACATCCGCCACCTCAGCCTGACTATGCTTCCATGCAAAACTTATGGGAATCAATATATGATGAACAACTTCGTCAAGCAGGGGAGTTTCACACTTTTCAAGAAGAGCAACTTCGTCAGTCAGGGCAGTTGCACGCTATTCAGGAAGAGCAACTTCGACAAGCACAAGAGTTGACCAACATTCGAGCTGATTTTAGAAATATGGATGATCGTCAGGGTCGCTTCGAATCCCTTCAGAATCAACATGCGCGCATGACGAGACGCATCCATGAGTATCATATGCGCCAAGGAAATCTCGGCTACCATCCACCATCGCCACCCCGCAAACAGTAAATCCGGTTGTGTCTTTTCCCTTTTCTTTATTTTTGTTTCTTTAAATTTTCCTTTTTATTGAGTATGTATCACTTTCCCTTGCTGGCTTAACACTGAGGACAGTGTCTAGTTCAAGCTTGGGGGAGTTTGCATTCCATGCATTGCATGTTTCTTTCTTTTTATTTGCTTATGTTTGCATCTATTTGTAAAAAAATCCAAAAAAATTGAAAATTTTGAAAATTTTCTAAAAATACCATTGCATGCATTTATTTTTGCTACCATCTTACAAACTCTTGTCTTACTGTTTTAATTATCTTTTAGTAGAAGTTTAAAGACATATTGTTAATTGATGAAATTTGAATACTTTTCTTTCTTATCACTTGCTATTTTAGTATCAAACTTATGGACTATGTGCCTATGCTAAATAGAATTGTGAATGACTAGACGACAAAATCATATTCATGCCTTTTTATTTCTTTTTTAGTCTTGATAATAGTAGCCTTCCTATTGACCATATCAAGTACTTTTTGAGCTTATAATTGAAAGTGAATAAAAAGAAGGGTTAGTTAAACCCCAACAAATAATTATGTTAAAAAAGAAAGAAAGAAAGTTGAATAAAGTTATGTGTAGGTACAAAAGTGTTATCCGGAACCAAGGTGTGTTCGGGTAATTAGATCTATAGGGGTTCATGCCTGGCGACCTAAGGGCAACTGCTCTGGGATCCGTCGATCGAAAACCTGCTACATGGACCATCTTGTGGAATATGGAGAAGCACCGGAGTACTGAACCATGGCTAAGTTCGAACTCTTCATTCAGAACCTTAGTTGTCCGGGCAAGTAAACTCGAGGGGTGCTTTATCACCTGGTGCCCTAAGGTCTTCTGGTCTGGGAGTCATCAGTCTAAAGCCCGCTACATGGACTTCCTTGTGCAATCCTGCTTGAAGATTAGAACTTTTAAATGATTGAAAATAAAGTTAAAAAATGAAAAGAAAAAGAAAAAGTTTTAAGCTCAATTAGTACTTATGTGTTCAATATCAATGCTATTATTTGACAGACAATTTATTTTTCTACAAGGCTGAATTTGAGATTGTTTAAATTTGTGTAGCATTCAGAACCTCTATGAAGCTAAGTGCATGGAAAATGGTGAGATACTGAGTAGTAGGTGTGCAGAAGAATTGTGTGAGAAAATTAGTCAGTTAACAATGTGGCGGCTATGATGGAACTTTCTTGAGCCTTGCCTTGAATTTTTGCTTGAGGACAAGCAAGACTTTAAGCTTGGGGGAGTTTGATGCATGCAAAATATAACATATTTTATATTATTATTATAGTTAATTTTTCTGTAATTTGTTCATGGCATGCATCATTTTTAGTCACTTTTAATCGTAATTCCGGATTTATCAATTTTAATTATTAAATTCTCTAAATATTTTAATTGTGGATGGATTAACTAAACTTAGATAATTATTTTGCAGGAAAATTCGAATCTCGGCCGAAATTCAAAGAAATTATTTCTTACGGCCGAGATTTGGCTTTACACCCAAGGCGTTACGGCCGAGATTCAAAAGGAGTAACAAGTTTAAATTCTTTGTTACGGTCGAGAGTTAAAGGGGTAAAGATAAATAAAATTTTATCTTTTGGGCATAATGGCATGAAGATGAAGATGTTACGGCCGAGATTTGGAGGGGGTAATGGCAATGAAATCATCGTTTGGCCGATATATGAAGGTGTAAAGATAAAATTGTTTGGGCGTAAAGATAAAATAATTTCCTTACGGTCGAGTTTATCTTTGGGCGTAAAAAGATAAGAAAGATTTATCTTTGGGCGTAAAGATAAAATAATTTCCTTACGGCCGAGTTTATCTTTGGGCGTAAAAAGATAAGAAAGATTTATCTTTGGGCGTAATGATAAAATGATTTATATTTGGCCGAGTTTATCTTATTTTAAAGTCAACCGTACGATGTTACGGCCAAGATCAAATTGAAGGCCGTCTGCACCCTATAAATACGTGAAGAATCCATCGTTTCAATTCGTGCTCTGAAGTTCAGGTTTTCTTCCACGGCGAGTCTTGAGTTCTGCAGGCTACGACCAAGAGGAGAGAGGTGCGACGGCTGGAGGTTGATCGCGACCCTGATCAAGTCCGAGAGGCTGCCCGACTGTCTGCCCAATTCGAGAGCTCTACTTCTATTTTGGGTGTAATTCTTTCGATTATTATTGTTATTTTGTTATTATCTCTCCAGAATTTCTAGGATGAACTCCATGTTTTAAGATTATTATTTTAGGAGATTATTAATTGAAGGGAAATGTTTGGACCCTATTTTATTTGCTTTAATCTTTTCTGATCAATTATTAATTATGCTTAATGCTTTTATATTAGTTAATTAAATTTTCGAATTAGGCTATACCAGTTTGTGGAGTGTTTAATTTCAGAATTTATTATACTAATTATAATTGATTTTATTTGGAATTAATAATTGACATAAATTTGATAACTAGTGTGTGAAGAATCAAGTTTGTGTGGTCTATTAATCTATACCAGTTTGTGGAGTGATTAATAGTCTAGATAATCCAATTTAATGCATCTTAATTTTAATATGATTTTGGGGGTACTAGTCGTGGAGACTTCAATTCTTATTAAATTAAGATAGTTCTATATGATTAAATTGAGGGATGCCAGTCGTGGAGACCACAAGTTAATCATGTTAGATTACTTTAGGGAGACTCTAATCCATCTTTAAAGATTAAATTTATCTTTTATGGTTCAAATATTTATCCTGATCTATTTTCATCCTAAGGCCTAACTTCAACACCATTTTCTTATCATTATCTTATTTTTATCTTATTTTCTTTAATTTATTTTATAAAACTCTTTTTCCAAAATTCCATGTTTATCCTCTCTTATTAATTTATAAATTCAGATATTGAATTAATAATATTCCTCGTGGGTTCGACACTCTTACTCCTTTTTACTATATTACTTGAGCGACTAGTGCACTTGCTAATAAATTTTATTGTTACAAATACAACGCATCAAACTTCCTGATACACCAATATCTCTGTTGGTTGCTCCTCATATGTTAAATTCTTCTTGAGGTTTGGCTCCTTAATTGAGATTACATTGACGTAGTCGTGCTTGTATTTTTGGAGCAACGAGACGTGGAAGACATTGTGCACTCTGGCGTACGCTGGGGGTAAAGCCAACTTACACGCTGAATCTCCGACCATATTCAGAATTTCAAGAGGGCCCACATACTTGGGCTCAATTTTTCTTTTTTGCTAAACCACATCACGCCTTTGGTCAATGAGACTTTGAGTAGGACTTGTTCGCCGGCCTTGAATGTGTGCTCTTATCTTTTCTTGTCCGCATAAGTTTTCTGGCGATTCTGGGTAGACTTCATTCTTTTCTTAATTAGTTCAATGTGGTCTCTGTACTCTTGGGTCTGTTTATGTAACTCTATGCTTAGTATTTTTCTTTCGCCCACTTTTCCCCAATATGCCGAGGAGTGACATGGTCGGCCATATAGTGCTTCAAATGGAGACATCTCTATACTTGCATGATAATTATTATTGTAGGAGAATTCGATAAGAGGAATGTGATTGTCTCAGTTGCCATGCCAGTCCAAGGCGTAGGCTCGAAGCATATCTTCCAATGTCTGAATCGATTGGTCATTAGTCTGGGAGTGAAAGACAGTGTTATAGCGAAGTCTTGTTCCAAAGGAATTTTGAAGACTTCCAAAACCTTGCGGTGAACCTGAGATCCCTATCGGACACGATGACTGATGGTATTCTATGGAGTCTGACGATCTCCTGCACATAAAGGTACATTAAGCTTTCAAGTGACTATTTTACTTGATAGGTAAGAAGTGAGCCGATTTAATGAGTCGGTCCACTACCACCTAGATAGCATCGTGCCCCTTCTGAATTCTTGGGAGGCTTGTAATGAAATTCATGGCTATCTCCTCCCATTTCCACTAGGGAATCCCGAGGCTCTTTAATGTGCCTTGAGGTTTCTTGTGTTCCACTTTAACTTGTTGGCAGACTATATATCTAGAGACATACTCCGTGATTTTCTTCTTCATATCAGGCCACCAAAAGCGTCTCTATACATCCTTGTACATCTTGGTACTTCCCGAATGAATTGCGAACTCTAATTTGTGGCATTCGTTCAAAACTTCCCTCAGTAGTGTTGAGTTGTTGGTACCCACAACCGGTCACTGTACTGAATGCCACCATCTGAGGAGACATCATTCACTTCCAGGCTTGTCTTTATCATCATAGACTGGTAGTCAGAGTTTTCCATTGTGCTGCAATGATCCTTCTGATAAGGTCGGGCTCAATCCGCTACATCATCATGAGCGAACCATTAGGTCTTACCTTTGGCGCCCATTTGAAGAGTTCTTCTATCATCTCAAACTATCGGAGGCACATGAAAGCCACCGAATCTTCCAATTTCCGACTGAGAGCGTCGGCTATTGAATTTGCCTTGCCAAGATGATAATTAATGGCAAACTCGTAATCCTTCAAGAATTTCATCCATCATTTTGGCGCATGTTGAGATCTCTCTGAGTGAACCCGTACTTTAGACTCTTATGATCCGTGTAGACTATAAACTGTTCTCCGTACAAATAATGACGTCAAAGCTTGAGAACAAAAACTACAGCTGCAAGTTCAAGGTCATAGGTAGGATAATTGACATCATGCTTCTTTAGTTGTCTTGATGCATATGCTAACATTTTTTCATGCTGCATCAAAACACATCTGAGTCTGGTGCCGCTAGCATCACTGTAAATCACATACGATCGTTGCCCGATGGTAAAGTGAGTATGGGTGTTGAAGTTAGTCGCTTCTTCAATTCTTGAAAATTTTCTTCGCACTTTGGGGACCAGATAATTTTTTTTTCATTTCCTTGTAAGTTTGGCCAGCGGCAATGCCAATCTGGAGAAATCTTTGATGAAACATTTGTAATATCTTGCCAAGCCGAGAAAACTTCTGATCTCGAAGATATTTTTCAGTTGTATTCAATTCGATACTGCTTCAACCTTGGCTGGGTCCACTGAAATTTCATCCTTGGAGACAATGTGACCGAGAAACATTATTTCTTCCATCAAGAATTCACATTTAGAAAACTTTGCATATAGTTTCACATCAATAAAAGAGCGGAACATTATTGCGTTGGACAAGTCATGTGCAGTCGTCCTTAGCTTTGCGCCCTCTATCACCTCCTTAGGCAGGATTCTCACTTGCAAAATTTCAATGGCATATAGTACTCATGAGCGAAACGCCCAGTACGATAGAAACATAGGCAATAAAATGATAATATAAACATAACCATAATGGGAAATCAATAAGATAGCATGCTTTCATCAATGGTCTCAATGCTTTAATCACAGTAGGCAATGAATAATACTTATTCATTTCTATGCTTTGCTCTTTACCATAGCAATACTATGTTCTGTACTTTACTCTGCTATACATTATTATACTTTGTTTTGCTTTGTACCATAACAATATAATGTTCTGTGATGTACTCTATTATACATTACCGTACTTTGCTTTACTCTGTGTGATACTACATCTTTAACATTATTATGTGGTCCTTGAAGTTCGTTGTCATATGCGAGCTCGACTTGATTAAATTGGGAATGCAGAGGTACCTCTATACATCTGTGTAGCCAGGATGTCCATCAAGGGGAAGGTGTATGCTATGCATACCCTTTTCGGGATAGAAGTGGGAGAGGACCTGTATTCATTAAAGACTAGTAGGTTCGTTGTCTCTTCAACTGAGCTACCTGTCCCTTTGGCACTATACTTTGTAATTCATGTAATACCCCCGTGGGGGAAGAGTGTGTCAATACATCATCCTTATTCGAAATATAGGTGGGAGCGGGCCTATGATCCAAGAGCAGTGGTCGTTAAAACCAGTAGGGTCACTATCTCCTCAGTTCAGCTACCTGCCCCTCTTTGTACCATACATTGATCTCTGCTCTGTACTTTGAATGGCACATAGCTATCCCGTTATTTCATCTTTGCTTTACTTATCTTATTTATCATTGGTGGAATTCAGAATCATGGATCCGAGAAAAGGTAGAGTCAGATCCCTTTCCTGAGGCAATAATTTACGTCTTATTACTTTGGGTCATTATGCCAGATATAGGCCTATCTTTCTAAGGAAATGCTTTTATGAACTTTACGATATTGGACATGGTCTTAAGTCGGCCTGTCAAAAGTGAGGCCCATCCATGAAAGGTCGGTGCCCAACTAGAAGTCACGTGGTTCTATCTGACAGAACCTGGGCCGAGTTGGGGAAGACCCGGGTCGGGTTGCTGTTGGGGGGCTACGGTGGATAACCCGATCTGAGTCGCAACTCGACTTGGGCTGGGTTGCGTACTGTACATGGCACGCGCTCCCAGCCGAGTTCGTGTTCAATACGGTCGCGTCAGGTCTACGCGGCCCGAGCCGAGTCGGGATCCGACTCGGTCGGGTCGTTGCGCCATGCACTTGCGACATCGTCGGCAAGACAACTCGGGCCGGGTCTGCTTAGACCCGGGCCGTACCCTGGTAAGACTTGGGCTGGGTCGTCCATGACTCGGGATGAGTCGGTAGTGCGCAGGATCGCTCCCACCTTCTTCTCTTTCTCCGGACGACTTTCGATCGTCGGTCCGCGATGATCACAACACCAATCATGAAACTTAGGATCTCTAGTTTACTATGGAATCATCCCGCTCATTATTTGATCAATATTTTATCGTCTATGGGAATTAAACATCTAAGGTACCTTCTTTTTCGATCGTTGAGTTCGTCGGACGCGCTGTCATCGATCTGCTCGGTCGCTGGACGTTCTAGACGACGGAAATGCGCTCCTGGTCCACACGAGGGTGTCAAGTGTGTTGTTGCGCACTGGAGGGTCGTCGGATCGTCCATGCCCTGTTCGTTCGTCGTTCGCTCGTCGTTCGTCGGAGAAGAAAATGCAAAGAAGTGAGGCGGCCGAGTGAGGAGTCCAAGGGGGCGCGAGACTGCTCCTTGGGCCCCTCTCATAGGTCTTCATCGCCCCTCTCGTTCTTTTTTTTCAATTCGAATTCGTATTTCGAATTCTCTTTTTCTTTTCTTTTTGAATTGTTTTTAGTCGGTCGTTACACACGTGATCAGAACTCAAGTTCAAATTGAGTTCTTGTTAGAAGTAAGAACTCACGTTTTACTTTTTTATTTTTACATTTATATATATGATATATACTTATTAGTTTAATAATATGTTATATATATAATATTATTTAGTTCAATAATATATATTTTATTTATTAATATATTATTATAAAAACAATTAGAAATAAATCTATTTGGATCTAATAATTAATTAATTAGTTATAATATTTTGCTTAGTATTATAATATAATAAAATAATAGTATAATTTATGCATACAATTTTTTACATGTTTTACATGCATCATTCAAGTTATTTTCGTAGCTTTTATCATTGCATACATTTATTTTCTTTAATTCTTTTAAATCATAAGCTACCTATTTTTTGTTTATTTTATTATTAGGGTCATCATTTTGGAGGTGCAAAGCGATCAAAAAGGAAAAGCACGCAAAACGGAACATGAAGAGCATGCATGATTGAGTTCAAGAACAACTCAGGTCGGGCTAGCATCATACCCAGACCGGGTTGACGTTAAAATCTGATTCCGAGTCGATTTATATCCGAAATTAAAATTTGTACAGAACCCGGCCCGGGTAAGTACGACCAGCCAAACTGATAGGTCACGTAATTTTTCGACCGACTTAAACTTGGATTTGAGTCGCGATTGCAACTCAAAACCTAGAAGGTCGTCACCCTTATAAATATGGATATACCACGAATTCAATGAGCATGCAATCTCAAAGTTTGAAGTCCTAACCACACTAAAAATAAGAGACGAAGTTCTACTGCGTGCAATTGCAAATCAATAGAAGAGGTAGAGATTTCGTGATTTCGGGCAATCGTTTGGAGCATAGTCTTGGCCAAGGCTTTGTTCCAGAAACATCCACACCACTTGGGAGTTTGATTTACAATTTTCAATCTTTATTTTATATTTTCTCCCTCGAATTTGATGTTATTAGTTGTTAAAGGAAGACTACGTTGAACCTCGATTTTCTCTTAATATATTTTATTATTTATACTTCTAAGAACATGATTATGATGTATGTTTCATGTTTTATCTGATTTGAATAGTTTTTTGCATTAATTTTATGTTATTTTGCATGATAATCGTAGGAAACAATTGATCAATTCGCGTTGGATTCATCTTTGTGAAGAACCAGGCCGAGTTAGTACTAACCTGAGCCGGATTCCTTCATTATTTTCGCCGAAGAGAAACTTGTGTGTCAGCCCGGGCTGAGTTCCATCTGACCCGAGCCGAGTTTTGTCTTTTTGATATTTTTGTTAATAAATTAATTTTAATTGCTAATAATTGTGTCATTAAAAAGAGGTTTGCAACTTAAAGCATCTTAGATAAAGTAAGATTGGAGTTAATCAAGTTTTCGACGTCTTTAATTTTATTTCTATTTAAGATAGCTAGGTTCTCAAATTTTTGAATCATTTACATTAAGCAATCTTTCATATTAATGCATCTTAGTTTAGAGTATATTAAAGTGGATTGAGTTTTCAACGTGCTTTGATAATATATTCTTAATTAGGGTAGTTAGGTCCTCAAGCTTTTGAGCCCTATACCTTTTATCCATTTATTTTCTATAAGAAGTCTATTTTGATTGATTGTTAATTAAGAGAATGCAACAGGGATACATAGTCTGAGTTCTAACTTTCTCTCATATTAATTAAATGCATTGTTATCCCTAATTTTCAACAATTTGAATCACTTTTATATGAAAGTAATTTTCGTTATTCTCTCAATTAATAAACTTAGTTAGAAAGATAAGAATTTATATTAGTTCTTACGAGTTCGACACTCTATTCACTCTTTATTACTTGATATGATTTAATATACTTGCTAGTATCTTTGTGTTTAATTTGTACGCATCAATAATAAAATTACAAAAAATCATATTAATTAACTGAATTAATGTAAACATTACAATTGTATTCATTGTATTATAATATTAAGAAATTTTCTTCCTAAGATATTTTTTATATTTCTAAAAATCAAAATAATAATAATAATTTTTTTCATATTTTAATTTTCTCATCTAAATACATAGATATTAGATATTATTTTTAGTAACCTTTTTTTTAATTGATCAAACCAATAATATTATTCTAGTAGAAAGCCGAGTTCATCAATCAATCATATATAATACAATTAATTAGGTGATGATTAAAACAATATTAACCCAAAAATTACAAATTAATATATTTTGTCTCTAATATTATTTAAATTCTACTTATTCCTCTTTAAATTTATCTAATATGTAAGTCCGTGATGCGCGAGTGATTTGACTTAATTATGAATTTATTCAATATGTGTTTTCAAGATTCAATTTATTTTAAAACTTTTTCTTATTTTTTCTCATCATAAATTTCAAATGTCCAATTGAAACAAATAGTATAAAAAAGTAAATCCTTTTATATTATTCAGATATATTTTATCTATTTATTTTATTAAAATAAACTAATAAACTCAAGTAATGTAAACAAAAAATTCTTGTGCATATTATCTAAATATAATAATAATAATAATAATAATAATAATAATATTATTATTATTATTATTATTATTATTATTATGGTGTGCCACCCACTACGATGCAACGTCGACACTAGATACAATGAATTAATAACGCGTGATTCAAGTGTAGATGTGTCAAGCCGTAGCAAAGAGTCTCTCCTCACCGACTCCAACGTCTTCTGCCTTAGCCAGATCATCACTGTCATTTTCCGCCCTAGTTGTATCCTAATGATTTATGCCCTAGCGAGATCGTTGCCCACCATCATCGAACAATTGTGTTGTCACGCCCTCGGGAGGAGCATCACAGGATACGAAAAACTTTCTTCTTTGGGAGTCACCTATGAACATAAATAGGCAACAAGGATTAGAACACGATATAACGTAGCGGAAGATAAATAATTTAAATGATAAATCAAAAGATTCCATGACTTAACTTTTTCTTAACTGTGGACATATACAAGCATCATTCGTCATGAGCATCAGTCGTGGTCATTACTTTTATTAATTAGCACCTTCAATCATGTTCGCCTGCATGATACGTGCAGGAGAAATCCATCTCATGAGCTTACGCCCAGTATGTAAGTCATGACAATTCGGATGACACATGTCATCCATAAATGCACTTATTAATCATAAACATGTGAATGCAATAGCAATGCCTATATGCAATAATAACCATAAAGAGAAATAATCTGTCAATTTCAATAATAATTCAATATGTTGCTATATGAGTCATTACTCGAATGAAATAAATCAATAAAATGGGCACCAATAACTATGATTCAATAACAATACAATCAAATTCAATATCTAGGTATAACATCATCCTAGATTCATTCCAATTATTCAATAACGATAACAATACAAATCAATCCAATAACTAGGCATTTCTTTGACCAAGATTCATTTTCAATAATTAAATCTTTAGGTAAATTAATAAAATGGGCAACAATAACTATGATTCAATAACAATACAATTCAATTCAATATCTAGGTATAACATCATCCTAGATTCATTCCAATTATTCAATAACGATAACAATACAAATCAATCCAATAACTAGGCATTTCTTTGACCTAGATTCATTTTCAATAATTCAATCTTTAGGTAAATCAATAAAATGGGCAGCAATAACTATGATTCAATAACAATACAATCCAATTCAATATCTAGGTATAACATCATCCTAGATTCATTCCAATTATTCAATAACGATAACAATACAAATCAATCCAATAACTAAGCATTTCTTTGACATAGATTCATTTTCAATAATTCAATCTTTAGGCTCACCAATATTAAGCATGAACCATTCAATCAATATGGCATCTCTATGCCCAATATGACCCAAGGTCCAATAGTGCTCATGCTTAATTAAGATTATTATCTTATTTGTTATCACTTGATGAGTGGAAGCTTGCACAAAGACTTCCATAATACGGTCCCCAAATAGCCACTCTTATTCCTCATCAAGAGACAACTCCAATTTTCAATTCAATCAATTATCAATCAATACTTAAGCCTTTAACAATAGGTCGGAGGACTGAATCTCGCCTTAGTCAAATAATGGTGTGGCTAGCTAGGCCACGGGGAATCTGTCCATTCCCCAAACAATGGGTGTCCCAAAAGATCGATCAATCAATATGAAGGTATCTACCTCCCAATAAGACAGGCTCATTAATTACTTTCCTCCGACGGAGTTCATTCAATTAATCAATACATCAATACAATAACAATTTCTATTTACGGCTTAGCATGCAATTCGTAAGCATCTAAGTTATCAATAAATCCATAACAAGTAATAAACAATCTATCAATACGCTAGAGCGGTCGACCGGCCATATCCAGCGGTCGATCGATCTTGTGTCAAACTTCAACCAACACGGACATGACACCGGTCGACCGATTTTATATAAAATCGACCGACACAATCATGACATATGCACCGGTCGACCGATCATCGTCAGTGGTCGACCAATCCATACAGGCAATGTGACCCTACATGTTTTCACTATGTTTTCGATTTTCAAAGCATCATACAATGTGTCACTCATTACAAAATCATGATAGAGTCTCAATCAGGATCAAAACATGGTTCAATAACCAATTCCTAGCATGCAAAGATTCTAGACTTCAATAGAACACAATATCAATTTTAAAACAATAACAAAGCATGCATTTATGCATCATGAATATTCAAAGATAACACAATAATGATCCCCTCTTTGAGAACTCAATCATAATATATAACAATATCTATCAATCATATGATTAACACTATCCAAAGCACAATCTCATAACTTTGGATAGATTCTACACACTGATGGTTTTCAAATTATATCTTCACTTACAGAAGTGATATTCTATTCATTCCAATTTTATTTGAAAGTAGACACTAGTGTGTCTTAGAGATAAATTTCTCAGAATTTATCTCCATATGATATGTTCTTAGAAAATCCTATATTAGCATCAATCTTGCTACACTTAAATGGTTTGACAGCAGTGTGAAGAAAGAACCATATCTTACTCCACACTGATCCAAATAGGGTGATTCTAAGTCCATTTCAAAGCTATCTTAATCATCTATATCCATAATAAATTTCAGAAGATAAGATGATGTTTACAATTTTATAAGCAATTAACAAGGCAGCTGAAACACTTTTCGAAGCAGTTTGATAGCGGTTCAATCTTTGAATCATAACTCCAATAATACATCTCAGATTGAGATGATTCCCATTCCTATAAAAAGTAAACTTACATATCTACGTATTTATATATCATTAATGATTTTTAGCTAAGATAACCTATCTTATATGCTTATAAAAGTGGACGCATCAATCTGACATCTCAGATGAGCATGACTGGGAGCTACTTATTGGGTCATAACTTTATCTACACAAGTTAGATTAACATGATTCTTGTTCCTACAAAAACTAGACTTCATCATCTTTATATTCATATATTATATGTCATTTTTAAAAATGCATAACCTATTCAAAAACGTATGCAAACAGAGACCACAGAATCTGAACAGATTCTTATTTTCACTACTATTATTAGAAACTTATGCTTATCACCATAAGTTCATGACCCCTTAAGTGCAGAACAATAATGTGATCATCAATCCATCATCTGAATCAAATAAGGTTCAAGATGAGAGGAATTGGTATCCCCTTACATACCTCTTATGCCCTAATCTTTCATTTCTCCTTTCTTCTTCTTCTCTTGCTTTCACCATTCTTCCCCATTGTTGTTTTTCCCTTCTTCTCCACTTGACCAGCAGCAACCACCATGATCTTCTTCTCTTTTCCTCTGCTGTAAAATGGAGATTAGGAGCCTTCTTGCAGGTGTTGTGGGGTTTTTGGGCGGATTCAACAAAGAGGCCACCAGAAAATAGTGGAAAGAGAGAGTGTGAAGCCTTTTATAGTGCTCTAAAGTGGGTTTGAGTTAGTGAGAAAGTTGATAGGTTATTGGGTGAGGGGTTTATTAGTGGATTGTGAGGTCATAATCCACTATGGCTTAAAAATAATCATTTATTTTCCTTTTTATTTTTCTCAGGTGTTACATTCTACCCTCCTTAAAAAGAAATTCATCCTCGAATTTCATCCTTCTTAAACCTTTCTATCTTTTGTCGCTGCACTCTCTCACTTATAATCACAATATAAGATTTATAACCTTAGTTGCCATTCTTAATCTTCTTCCTATGCTCACCTTGAAATCATTTTATGATGAGGATATGGTTTCATTAGTGCCAAACGATTTCAATGTCATTTTATATGGTTCCCTTTAATATTCACCACTTATCATGAGAGTTCACATTTGAACTCTAGTTGTTTTAAGGTTCATTGCATCTTAATCAAGTCAAATACTCCTTTTCATGGAAGACAATCCAATTATTATTTTTTTTCTTCAATAACAATGGTAAAGAATCATTCAATTAATAATCATGTTCGTTCAATTAACAATCATATTTGTTCATAGGCAAAAGTAGTTTGTATACCTACTATCAATACTTGGTAAATATGTGATGCAATAATCATGACACAATAATGTGCATTGATTTTAGCCCAAAATGAATCCTCTCTCACTCAACCCATGAGTAGTTCATAAGTACATATACATAACATGATGCTTATCATGGAGGTTTTATACTCTTATTATCCTTACTTGTAATCACAAATTTGTGATATTGCTTTCCATTATTATCCATGCTCATTAAAATCATTTTCCCATTATTTATCTATAGCATTCAAAATAAGACTATGGGTATTACATTTCAACTTCCTAAAAATTTAGGAATGCCATACATTCTTTTCTATTGCCCATGGTTCCCATGAAAACTTTATTTTTTCATAATTTTATAACTTCACAATTTGATCTCAAAGACCTAACAATTTCATCCATCAAATTCATATTCTAATTTGACAGCTGAGACTTATAATTTCTATAACTCAATGTGTACAGCTCCAATTCAATCAATTCCACTTTCTCTCAGAAGTTGAGAGGATTATCTATCTGATTCAAGAAAATTAGATCCTAATTCAATTTAGAATTTGCAATTCAATTCTGCTGCAGCTTGGAACAGCATGACAACAGCTCAATATTTTCATCGTAACTTTCAATATTCAACTCCAATTAGTTTGATTCTTGATTCTATGGAAACTAGACTTCGAAATATCCATAAATAATTCATAATTTTTGGATACAAAAAATTTGTCCAATTATTCTAAACAAGACAGTTCTACAGTTTTGTACATATTCATTAATCATGTCCAAATAATCATTAAGGTCACATAATGAGATCAAACTTTACATTATATTGCCCATAATCATTTAGTGGCAATTTAGAAATTCAATTATAACCAATTTTGAATGCAAGAACTTAGCATTTCCCCTAACATGTAATGACCATTCATCACATGATTAGAATTCAATCATTCCTATCAATTGCACCTAAAGACTTTCAAATGTACATCTTGACCATTGCTCATGACACTTGCACATGAATTTTGGATTCCTTTAGAAACGCAGGAACTTAGACCTAAAAATCTAAAGGTCTAGAGAGGCACTCAATTCTATTGATCAATAAAAGCCATATCTTTAGGTTTATATTTTGGAAAGCATTAGCAATCGAAAAGAGACCTAATTTTAGGCATTAAGACAATAAGGACAATAAGGATAAGCTTTTGGCACACTAAGAGAAAGTTGATAGGTTATTGGGTGAGGGGTTTATTAGTGGATTGTGAGGTCATAATCCACTATGGCTTAAAAATAATCATTTATTTTCCTTTTTATTTTTCTCAGGTGTTACATTCTACCCTCCTTAAAAAGAAATTCATCCTCGAATTTCATCCTTCTTAAACCTTTCTATCTTTTGTCGCTGCACTCTCTCACTTATAATCACAATATAAGATTTATAACCTTAGTTGCCATTCTTAATCTTCTTCCTATGCTCACCTTGAAATCATTTTATGATGAGGATATGGTTTCATTAGTGCCAAACGATTTCAATGTCATTTTATATGGTTCCCTTTAATATTCACCACTTATCATGAGAGTTCACATTTGAACTCTAGTTGTTTTAAGGTTCATTGCATCTTAATCAAGTCAAATACTCCTTTTCATGGAAGACAATCCAATTATTATTTTTTTTCTTCAATAACAATGGTAAAGAATCATTCAATTAATAATCAGGTTCGTTCAATTAACAATCATATTTGTTCATAGGCAAAAGTAGTTTGTATACCTACTATCAATACTTGGTAAATATGTGATGCAATAATCATGACACAATAATGTGCATTGATTTTAGCCCAAAATGAATCCTCTCTCACTCAACCCATGAGTAGTTCATAAGTACATATACATAACATGATGCTTATCATGGAGGTTTTATACTCTTATTATCCTTACTTGTAATCACAAATTTGTGATATTGCTTTCCATTATTATCCATGCTCATTAAAATCATTTTCCCATTATTTATCTATAGCATTCAAAATAAGACTATGGGTATTACATTTCAACTTCCTAAAAATTTAGGAATGCCATACATTCTTTTCTATTGCCCATGGTTCCCATGAAAACTTTATTTTTTCATAATTTTATAACTTCACAATTTGATCTCAAAGACCTAACAATTTCATCCATCAAATTCATATTCTAATTTGACAGCTGAGACTTATAATTTCTATAACTCAATGTGTACAGCTCCAATTCAATCAATTCCACTTTCTCTCAGAAGTTGAGAGGATTATCTATCTGATTCAAGAAAATTAGATCCTAATTCAATTTAGAATTTGCAATTCAATTCTGCTGCAGCTTGGAACAGCATGACAACAGCTCAATATTTTCATCGTAACTTTCAATATTCAACTCCAATTAGTTTGATTCTTGATTCTATGGAAACTAGACTTCGAAATATCCATAAATAATTCATAATTTTTGGATACCAAAAATTTGTCCAATTATTCTAAACAAGACAGTTCTACAGTTTTGTACATATTCATTAATCATGTCCAAATAATCATTAAAGTCACATAATGAGATCAAACTTTACATTATATTGCCCATAATCATTTAGTGGCAATTTAGAAATTCAATTATAACCAATTTTGAATGCAAGAACTTAGCATTTCCCCTAACATGTAATGACCATTCATCACATGATTAGAATTCAATCATTCCTATCAATTGCACCTAAAGACTTTCAAATGTACATCTTGACCATTGCTCATGACACTTGCACATGAATTTTGGATTCCTTTAGAAACGCAGGAACTTAGACCTAAAAATCTAAAGGTCTAGAGAGGCACTCAATTCTATTGATCAATAAAAGCCATATCTTTAGGTTTATATTTTGGAAAGCATTAGCAATCGAAAAGAGACCTAATTTTAGGCATTAAGACAATAAGGACAATAAGGATAAGCTTTTGGCACACTAAGAGAAAGTTGATAGGTTATTGGGTGAGGGGTTTATTAGTGGATTGTGAGGTCATAATCCACTATGGCTTAAAAATAATCATTTATTTTCCTTTTTATTTTTCTCAGGTGTTACATTCTACCCTCCTTAAAAAGAAATTCATCCTCGAATTTCATCCTTCTTAAACCTTTCTATCTTTTGTCGCTGCACTCTCTCACTTATAATCACAATATAAGATTTATAACCTTAGTTGCCATTCTTAATCTTCTTCCTATGCTCACCTTGAAATCATTTTATGATGAGGATATGGTTTCATTAGTGCCAAACGATTTCAATGTCATTTTATATGGTTCCCTTTAATATTCACCACTTATCATGAGAGTTCACATTTGAACTCTAGTTGTTTTAAGGTTCATTGCATCTTAATCAAGTCAAATACTCCTTTTCATGGAAGACAATCCAATTATTATTTTTTTTCTTCAATAACAATGGTAAAGAATCATTCAATTAATAATCAGGTTCGTTCAATTAACAATCATATTTGTTCATAGGCAAAAGTAGTTTGTATACCTACTATCAATACTTGGTAAATATGTGATGCAATAATCATGACACAATAATGTGCATTGATTTTAGCCCAAAATGAATCCTCTCTCACTCAACCCATGAGTAGTTCATAAGTACATATACATAACATGATGCTTATCATGGAGGTTTTATACTCTTATTATCCTTACTTGTAATCACAAATTTGTGATATTGCTTTCCATTATTATCCATGCTCATTAAAATCATTTTCCCATTATTTATCTATAGCATTCAAAATAAGACTATGGGTATTACATTTCAACTTCCTAAAAATTTAGGAATGCCATACATTCTTTTCTATTGCCCATGGTTCCCATGAAAACTTTATTTTTTCATAATTTTATAACTTCACAATTTGATCTCAAAGACCTAACAATTTCATCCATCAAATTCATATTCTAATTTGACAGCTGAGACTTATAATTTCTATAACTCAATGTGTACAGCTCCAATTCAATCAATTCCACTTTCTCTCAGAAGTTGAGAGGATTATCTATCTGATTCAAGAAAATTAGATCCTAATTCAATTTAGAATTTGCAATTCAATTCTGCTGCAGCTTGGAACAGCATGACAACAGCTCAATATTTTCATCGTAACTTTCAATATTCAACTCCAATTAGTTTGATTCTTGATTCTATGGAAACTAGACTTCGAAATATCCATAAATAATTCATAATTTTTGGATACCAAAAATTTGTCCAATTATTCTAAACAAGACAGTTCTACAGTTTTGTACATATTCATTAATCATGTCCAAATAATCATTAAAGTCACATAATGAGATCAAACTTTACATTATATTGCCCATAATCATTTAGTGGCAATTTAGAAATTCAATTATAACCAATTTTGAATGCAAGAACTTAGCATTTCCCCTAACATGTAATGACCATTCATCACATGATTAGAATTCAATCATTCCTATCAATTGCACCTAAAGACTTTCAAATGTACATCTTGACCATTGCTCATGACACTTGCACATGAATTTTGGATTCCTTTAGAAACGCAGGAACTTAGACCTAAAAATCTAAAGGTCTAGAGAGGCACTCAATTCTATTGATCAATAAAAGCCATATCTTTAGGTTTATATTTTGGAAAGCATTAGCAATCGAAAAGAGACCTAATTTTAGGCATTAAGACAATAAGGACAATAAGGATAAGCTTTTGGCACACTAAGAGAAAGTTGATAGGTTATTGGGTGAGGGGTTTATTAGTGGATTGTGAGGTCATAATCCACTATGGCTTAAAAATAATCATTTATTTTCCTTTTTATTTTTCTCAGGTGTTACATTCTACCCTCCTTAAAAAGAAATTCATCCTCGAATTTCATCCTTCTTAAACCTTTCTATCTTTTGTCGCTGCACTCTCTCACTTATAATCACAATATAAGATTTATAACCTTAGTTGCCATTCTTAATCTTCTTCCTATGCTCACCTTGAAATCATTTTATGATGAGGATATGGTTTCATTAGTGCCAAACGATTTCAATGTCATTTTATATGGTTCCCTTTAATATTCACCACTTATCATGAGAGTTCACATTTGAACTCTAGTTGTTTTAAGGTTCATTGCATCTTAATCAAGTCAAATACTCCTTTTCATGGAAGACAATCCAATTATTATTTTTTTTCTTCAATAACAATGGTAAAGAATCATTCAATTAATAATCAGGTTCGTTCAATTAACAATCATATTTGTTCATAGGCAAAAGTAGTTTGTATACCTACTATCAATACTTGGTAAATATGTGATGCAATAATCATGACACAATAATGTGCATTGATTTTAGCCCAAAATGAATCCTCTCTCACTCAACCCATGAGTAGTTCATAAGTACATATACATAACATGATGCTTATCATGGAGGTTTTATACTCTTATTATCCTTACTTGTAATCACAAATTTGTGATATTGCTTTCCATTATTATCCATGCTCATTAAAATCATTTTCCCATTATTTATCTATAGCATTCAAAATAAGACTATGGGTATTACATTTCAACTTCCTAAAAATTTAGGAATGCCATACATTCTTTTCTATTGCCCATGGTTCCCATGAAAACTTTATTTTTTCATAATTTTATAACTTCACAATTTGATCTCAAAGACCTAACAATTTCATCCATCAAATTCATATTCTAATTTGACAGCTGAGACTTATAATTTCTATAACTCAATGTGTACAGCTCCAATTCAATCAATTCCACTTTCTCTCAGAAGTTGAGAGGATTATCTATCTGATTCAAGAAAATTAGATCCTAATTCAATTTAGAATTTGCAATTCAATTCTGCTGCAGCTTGGAACAGCATGACAACAGCTCAATATTTTCATCGTAACTTTCAATATTCAACTCCAATTAGTTTGATTCTTGATTCTATGGAAACTAGACTTCGAAATATCCATAAATAATTCATAATTTTTTGATACCAAAAATTTGTCCAATTATTCTAAACAAGACAGTTCTACAGTTTTGTACATATTCATTAATCATGTCCAAATAATCATTAAGGTCACATAATGAGATCAAACTTTACATTATATTGCCCATAATCATTTAGTGGCAATTTAGAAATTCAATTATAACCAATTTTGAATGCAAGAACTTAGCATTTCCCCTAACATGTAATGACCATTCATCACATGATTAGAATTCAATCATTCCTATCAATTGCACCTAAAGACTTTCAAATGTACATCTTGACCATTGCTCATGACACTTGCACATGAATTTTGGATTCCTTTAGAAACGCAGGAACTTAGACCTAAAAATCTAAAGGTCTAGAGAGGCACTCAATTCTATTGATCAATAAAAGCCATATCTTTAGGTTTATATTTTGGAAAGCATTAGCAATCGAAAAGAGACCTAATTTTAGGCATTAAGACAATAAGGACAATAAGGATAAGCTTTTGGCACACTAAGAGAAAGTTGATAGGTTATTGGGTGAGGGGTTTATTAGTGGATTGTGAGGTCATAATCCACTATGGCTTAAAAATAATCATTTATTTTTCTTTTTATTTTTCTCAGGTGTTACATTCTACCCTCCTTAAAAAGAAATTCATCCTCGAATTTCATCCTTCTTAAACCTTTCTATCTTTTGTCGCTGCACTCTCTCACTTATAATCACAATATAAGATTTATAACCTTAGTTGCCATTCTTAATCTTCTTCCTATGCTCACCTTGAAATCATTTTATGATGAGGATATGGTTTCATTAGTGCCAAACGATTTCAATGTCATTTTATATGGTTCCCTTTAATATTCACCACTTATCATGAGAGTTCACATTTGAACTCTAGTTGTTTTAAGGTTCATTGCATCTTAATCAAGTCAAATACTCCTTTTCATGGAAGACAATCCAATTATTATTTTTTTTCTTCAATAACAATGGTAAAGAATCATTCAATTAATAATCATGTTCGTTCAATTAACAATCATATTTGTTCATAGGCAAAAGTAGTTTGTATACCTACTATCAATACTTGGTAAATATGTGATGCAATAATCATGACACAATAATGTGCATTGATTTTAGCCCAAAATGAATCCTCTCTCACTCAACCCATGAGTAGTTCATAAGTACATATACATAACATGATGCTTATCATGGAGGTTTTATACTCTTATTATCCTTACTTGTAATCACAAATTTGTGATATTGCTTTCCATTATTATCCATGCTCATTAAAATCATTTTCCCATTATTTATCTATAGCATTCAAAATAAGACTATGGGTATTACATTTCAACTTCCTAAAAATTTAGGAATGCCATACATTCTTTTCTATTGCCCATGGTTCCCATGAAAACTTTATTTTTTCATAATTTTATAACTTCACAATTTGATCTCAAAGACCTAACAATTTCATCCATCAAATTCATATTCTAATTTGACAGCTGAGACTTATAATTTCTATAACTCAATGTGTACAGCTCCAATTCAATCAATTCCACTTTCTCTCAGAAGTTGAGAGGATTATCTATCTGATTCAAGAAAATTAGATCCTAATTCAATTTAGAATTTGCAATTCAATTCTGCTGCAGCTTGGAACAGCATGACAACAGCTCAATATTTTCATCGTAACTTTCAATATTCAACTCCAATTAGTTTGATTCTTGATTCTATGGAAACTAGACTTCGAAATATCCATAAATAATTCATAATTTTTGGATACCAAAAATTTGTCCAATTATTCTAAACAAGACAGTTCTACAGTTTTGTACATATTCATTAATCATGTCCAAATAATCATTAAGGTCACATAATGAGATCAAACTTTACATTATATTGCCCATAATCATTTAGTGGCAATTTAGAAATTCAATTATAACCAATTTTGAATGCAAGAACTTAGCATTTCCCCTAACATGTAATGACCATTCATCACATGATTAGAATTCAATCATTCCTATCAATTGCACCTAAAGACTTTCAAATGTACATCTTGACCATTGCTCATGACACTTGCACATGAATTTTGGATTCCTTTAGAAACGCAGGAACTTAGACCTAAAAATCTAAAGGTCTAGAGAGGCACTCAATTCTATTGATCAATAAAAGCCATATCTTTAGGTTTATATTTTGGAAAGCATTAGCAATCGAAAAGAGACCTAATTTTAGGCATTAAGACAATAAGGACAATAAGGATAAGCTTTTGGCACACTAAGAGAAAGTTGATAGGTTATTGGGTGAGGGGTTTATTAGTGGATTGTGAGGTCATAATCCACTATGGCTTAAAAATAATCATTTATTTTCCTTTTTATTTTTCTCAGGTGTTACATTCTACCCTCCTTAAAAAGAAATTCATCCTCGAATTTCATCCTTCTTAAACCTTTCTATCTTTTGTCGCTGCACTCTCTCACTTATAATCACAATATAAGATTTATAACCTTAGTTGCCATTCTTAATCTTCTTCCTATGCTCACCTTGAAATCATTTTATGATGAGGATATGGTTTCATTAGTGCCAAACGATTTCAATGTCATTTTATATGGTTCCCTTTAATATTCACCACTTATCATGAGAGTTCACATTTGAACTCTAGTTGTTTTAAGGTTCATTGCATCTTAATCAAGTCAAATACTCCTTTTCATGGAAGACAATCCAATTATTATTTTTTTTCTTCAATAACAATGGTAAAGAATCATTCAATTAATAATCGTGTTCGTTCAATTAACAATCATATTTGTTCATAGGCAAAAGTAGTTTGTATACCTACTATCAATACTTGGTAAATATGTGATGCAATAATCATGACACAATAATGTGCATTGATTTTAGCCCAAAATGAATCCTCTCTCACTCAACCCATGAGTAGTTCATAAGTACATATACATAACATGATGCTTATCATGGAGGTTTTATACTCTTATTATCCTTACTTGTAATCACAAATTTGTGATATTGCTTTCCATTATTATCCATGCTCATTAAAATCATTTTCCCATTATTTATCTATAGCATTCAAAATAAGACTATGGGTATTACATTTCAACTTCCTAAAAATTTAGGAATGCCATACATTCTTTTCTATTGCCCATGGTTCCCATGAAAACTTTATTTTTTCATAATTTTATAACTTCACAATTTGATCTCAAAGACCTAACAATTTCATCCATCAAATTCATATTCTAATTTGACAGCTGAGACTTATAATTTCTATAACTCAATGTGTACAGCTCCAATTCAATCAATTCCACTTTCTCTCAGAAGTTGAGAGGATTATCTATCTGATTCAAGAAAATTAGATCCTAATTCAATTTAGAATTTGCAATTCAATTCTGCTGCAGCTTGGAACAGCATGACAACAGCTCAATATTTTCATCGTAACTTTCAATATTCAACTCCAATTAGTTTGATTCTTGATTCTATGGAAACTAGACTTCGAAATATCCATAAATAATTCATAATTTTTTGATACCAAAAATTTGTCCAATTATTCTAAACAAGACAGTTCTACAGTTTTGTACATATTCATTAATCATGTCCAAATAATCATTAAGGTCACATAATGAGATCAAACTTTACATTATATTGCCCATAATCATTTAGTGGCAATTTAGAAATTCAATTATAACCAATTTTGAATGCAAGAACTTAGCATTTCCCCTAACATGTAATGACCATTCATCACATGATTAGAATTCAATCATTCCTATCAATTGCACCTAAAGACTTTCAAATGTACATCTTGACCATTGCTCATGACACTTGCACATGAATTTTGGATTCCTTTAGAAACGCAGGAACTTAGACCTAAAAATCTAAAGGTCTAGAGAGGCACTCAATTCTATTGATCAATAAAAGCCATATCTTTAGGTTTATATTTTGGAAAGCATTAGCAATCGAAAAGAGACCTAATTTTAGGCATTAAGACAATAAGGACAATAAGGATAAGCTTTTGGCACACTAATGACAATAGAGGGTCAACCTTAAGCGTAAACTATAGAATCTTAATAATCACAATAAGCCCACATTATGCTTAGACTTTAGGCTTTTAATAATCACAATGAACCAACATTAGGCTTCCACTTTATGTCCGTAATGATTATAAAAATCGTGTTTAGACTTTTGGGATACTACAATAATAAAAGCCAAACTTAGGCCTTTATTTTATTTTTGACACTAACAATAATAAGAGCTCATATTTGGCTCTGACAATTTAATATAGCCTTAAACTTAGGCTAGGCTCTGATACCTAACTGTCATGCCCCTGGGAGGAGCGTCACAGGATATGAAAAACTTTCTTTTTTGGGAGTCACTTATAAACATAAATAGGCAACAAGGATTAGAACACGATATAACGCAGCGGAAGACAAATAATTTAAACGATAAATTAAAAGGTTCCATGACTTAAATTTTTCTTAACCGTAGACATATGCAATCATCATTCGTCATGAGCATCAGTCGTGGTCATTACTTTTATTAATTAGCACCTTCAATCATGTTCGCCTGCAGGATACATGCAGGGGGAATCCATCTCATGAGCTTACGCTCAGTATGTAAGTCATGACAATTCGGATGACACATGTCATCTAAATGCACTTATTAATCATAAACATGTGAATGCAATAGCAATGCCTATATGCAATAATAACCATAAAGAGAAACGATCTGTCAATTTCAATAATAATTCAATGTGTTGTTATATGAGTCATTACTCTAGAATGACATAAATCAATAAAATGGGCAGCAATAACTATGATTCAATAACAATACAATACAATTCAATATCTAGGTATAACATCATCCTGGATTCATTCCAATTATTCAATAACGATAACAATACAAATCAATCCAATAACTAGGCATTTTTTTGACCTAGATTCATTTTCAATAATTCAATCTTTAAGTAAATCAATAAAACGGGCAACAATAACTATGATTCAATAACAATACAATCCAATTCAATATCTAGGTATAACATCATCCTAAATTCATTCCAATTATTCAATAACGATAACAATACAAATCAATCCAATAACTAGGCATTTCTTTGACCTAGATTCATTTTCAATAATTCAATCTTTAGGTAAATCAATAAAATAGGCAGTAATAACTATGATTCAATAACAATACAATCCAATTTAATATCTAGGTATAACATCATCCTAGATTCATTCCAATTATTCAATAACGATAACAATACAAATCAATCCGATAACTAGGCATTTTTTTTACCTAGATTCATTTTAAATAATTCAATTTTTAGGCTCACCAATATTAAGCATGAACCATTCAATCAATATGGCATCTCTATGCCCAATATGACCCAAGGTCTAATAGTGTTCATGCTTAATTAATATTATTATCTTATTTGTTATCACTTGATGAGTGGAAGCTTGCACCAAGACTTTCATAATACGGTCCCCAAATAGCCACTCTTATTCCTCATCAAGAGACAACTCCAATTTTTAATTAAATCAATTATTTTTCTCATCAAGATTATTTTTCTCAGGAGTTACACGTGCCACACGAACTCATCATCATCGCTGCTAAAAGTGGCGGTATCGGCAAGGCAAGGTGGTTCAGCGATGGTGGTAGAGAGGTGAGGATCATTTGGCGGCAACGGCAGGATGCAAGAAGCTTGTTCAACGGCAGCAAGCTGCAGAGAGGTGGTTCAACGACGGTGATAGGCTCAGCGTCATGCAACAACAGCGATGGGCTGCAACATTGTGCAACAATGACGACAGGTTATGGAATCATGCAGCGACGACAGCAAGTTCAATGCAAGAGATGAATCGGCAACTTGACAAGTCTTCACGCTGAACTAACACTTGAAATACGCTTGAATCGTGCATTTTCTAATCCATCATTAGTGTCGCATCGAATCTTGGAGGGAGGGAGCAGGGTGGGTAGCATCCCATTAAATCTTATTATTATTATCATATTTATTTATGTTTTATTATCAAATTTTAATAATAATAATAATATGATTTAATATTAACATATGTTTTACTTCTTGTAAAATTTATGTACTACCTAAACACCAAAACTTTTCCCATGCGCACAATTTCATGACATATATTAATATTGATTAAGACCACTTCTTTTGTTTCTTTGCCTTTTCTTTCTTAACTTTCTCTTCACTATCGCATGCAATCTTCTACCAAGAGGTCTAGATGCCCTCACTTTTCTATCAAAATCTCAGGCACAAATTAATCCTGCCAACATGTCAATGACGCTAATATAAAGCTTTTGCCATTTATTACTAGCTCTCATATATAAAAAATAAATATTGAAAAGTTTCTCCAAATAATTAAGTAAAATGAGTTTATTTAAGTGAAATAGGAGATGAAAATAGAAAACTAAAACATTGTGCTTCAAATGTGTTTAAAATTTAAGTATTCAAAACATAGAAACTCTTTATTAATTAGGAGATCAATTACACAATAATTTACTGATAACAACAAATATATCCTTTTTTCAATGGCAATCTTAGCCTTGAATAAAATCCTCAAATAAAATGATATTTGAATCAAACTCTCTTAGCATTGTGGTTCATACTTAAAAAATTAACTTGCATATTTTAAGATCAATATTGTCTGAGCTAAATGAAACTTTAATTGTTAACTTTGAGATTAAAAAAATTAAAAAAAGCAACAAAGCAACAAAGCAACAATGCATATGCCTTTTTGAAAGCATTTTGTTAGATCTTCAACTAGAAGCCTTAAGAGAAAAGATAATTATATTCAACAGTTTAGTTGACATTCTCATTGGCGAATCAAAATTTAAAATTTTTTACTAATAAAAATATCAATCTTATTAACTCTCATGTAAACCATACAACATGGTAGGATACATATTGATTTTTTAAGTACACTAATTGGATATGCAAACGCTTGTCAAAAAATATTTTGTAATCTAGTAAGCGTGACACACATGATTTATTCATATGTACATGAAGATTTATTTTATATTTGCTATTTAATCTCAAAAAGGTAATTGTCGTAAAAAAGAAAAGATATAATATTAAGTCATTTTAACTCATTAATTTGAAAATAAATGTCATGAAACTCAATCGGAGATAATAGCCATTAGAACTCAACATGATACAAGTAAAATCTTATTTGTTGAATGGAACTCAACATGGTAATTGGTAGACATCTTTTTTTTTGTTTTTTAGAAGGTAAAATCATTTTTTGTTACCCAAAAGTAATTCTTTCTTTTACTTTTAAATATTATCCTATTGGAGAAATTTTAAAAAATGAAAGCAAGTTGAAATAGATAAAAAATTTATTTAGTTTTGCTACTTCATTGTCTGAAGGTGTTAATAATTTAGATATTCATAAAAATTGACTAAGACATTTTCTTAGGTAATTATATAAATCATGTTTAGATATAAAGTTGCCAGATGGATTTGGATTAATTTAATTTATTTTTTTAATACATATTGTAATTCATTAGTTAAGGAAAGATAAGTTAGGTAAATGTCTTCATTAATTTTCTTTATTTAACGAAAATGTTTGTTTTGAAATTCATTTTATACATGCATTCGATTCATTAACTAAAATGATTCACTTAAATTTAATGTAATTATGTTCAAATATATGAAACTATATTATTTATAGAGGAACATGTTAATTTTCATACAATTTAAATTAATCAAATAATTCCATAAATTGAGATAAAGTTGATGATTTTTAGGGGTACAAATGTTATTAAGTTTTTTTATGTGTTATTATACCTTTTATTATTGCCTTTGAAGTCAAATTATAATTGAGCACACTTTCAACTTACAAAATTCATTGTCTTTGAAAATTGTTTAGTTTCAACTATTATAAAAGTGATCATAAATACAAATTCAATTAAAATCATATCCTTAAAAAAGTATAAACATATCTAATTATGCTATTAATGTTTATTTAACTAAATGATTTACATCTCTAAAACACATATAACTAACGAGTATGGGCTTAGGTCATTTGGTTTCCTTTAATCTCACTAGTAATTAGAAACATTATTATGAATCATGCATGCAAAACAAAAACAAAACAAAACAATGTATGCTAAAATAATAGAGTAATTTGGAATAAATTATCTTCTGCCTTCTAAAAAGAATGAGAGTCAAGAAGTTCATAGTTACAATTATTAACTAAAAAATATATTGCAAAAATATCACGTTTAATACAACTATTAGTAGTCATTATATTTAATAAGAAATCCATTGCAACATGACTTATCCTATAATGTAAGCATGTTTAAATCGATAATAAAACAAAAGATATTGGAGGTGATTCGCCAACTTGGCGAAGGAATTGTAGTTTTTCGAGTTATAGTCACTAACGCTTTTTCGATATCAAAATTCTCAATATCTATATTTCATTCTATATGTTTTTGTAAATTCCTTTTGATTTTCTTCAACATTGATCATTGTCATAAAATTTTCATCAAAATTTTGAACATGATATTTAATAACACTTTCTAATACTTGTATGATTTCAACTTATTTCGATGATGGCAATTCAACAATATATTCAAAGATATTAGTCACATGTATTATAAAATTGTTTCTTTTAAATTGAGGTGGTGGACGTAGATGCATATAATCAATTTCAATAGTCATACGAATTGTTGTATTAACCAAACTCTTTTTTATTGTTAGAAGTACTAGCCTTGCAATGCACAATCACAAAATTTGTTACGAACATGCATGTCTTATCAATGTTTAAATTTTACAATCTAGTGTTAGAAATATTTGCATTGTTCTTTCATAGAGCATGCATTACAATTTGATTTTCTTTTTGTATAAAATACCTGAATGATATAACAAAGTCACATAATAAAAATTTAAATCAATAATTCCTTTATTCTAATAACACAAGTTATGCAATGGAAACTTCACAAAAGTAATCATGTAATAATGTAGCTCATATATAAAAAAAATGATATGGTTAAATGTTAGTATGTTGACAACTTTTCATATATAACTAATATATAAAAAATATGAACTTTGATCATTGCATAAGTATCAAATATAGCTCTTTCAAATTTATGAACTCATAAAATTAGGCAATAGATCGAGTTTACACAATTAGGACTAGAGGTATCTTTTCTACTTCATAGTTCTAAAAAAAATTAATGAGACAAAGGAAAAAGAGGAATATGTTAATTTTCATACAATTTAAATTAATCAAAATTTGAATAATTGAGATAAAGTTGATGAGTTTTAGGGGTATAATGTTACTAATTTTTTTATATGTTATCGTACCTTTTATTATTGCCTTTGAAGTCAAATTGTAATTGAGCACACTTTCAATTTACAAGATCCATTGTCTTTGAAAGTTGTTTAGCTTCAACTATTAGAAAAGTGATCAGAAATAGAAATTCAATTAAAATCACATCCTTAAAAAAAGTATAAACACATCTAATTATGATATTAATGTTGATTCAATTAAATGATTTACTTCTCTAAAACACATATAACTAACAATTATGGGCTTGGGTCATTTGATTTCCTTTAATCTCATTAATAACATTATTAGGAATCATGCATGCAAAACAAAACAAAAAAAAAATATATGCTAAAAAAAAGAGAGTAATTTAAAATAAATTATCTTATATCTTCCAAAAAAGAATGAGAGTCAAGAAGTTCATAGTTACAATTATGAACTAAAAAATATATTGCAAAAACATCACATTTAAGACAATTGATATTAGTCATTATATTTAATAAGAAATTCATTGCAACATGACTTAACACATAATATAAGCATGTTTAAATCGATAATAAAACAAAAGATATTTGAGATGATCCGCCAACTTAAGCTTTGACAAAGGAATTGAAGTAGTTTTTCGAGTTATAACCACTAAAACTTTTTCAATATCAAAATCCTCAATATTTATATTTCTTTCTATATGTTTTTGTGAATTCATTTTGATTTTCTTCAACATTCAACATTGTCATAAAATTTTCATCAAAATTTTGAACAAGATATTTAATATCACTTTCTAATACTTGTATGATTTCAGCTTATTTCGATGTTGAGAATTCAACAATATATTCAAAGCTATTAGTCACATGTATTGTAAAATTGTTTACTTTAAATTGAGGTGGTGGACATAGATGCATATGATCAATTTCAACAGTCATACGAATTGTTGTATTAACCAAACTCTTTTTTATTGTTAAAAGCACTAGCCTTGCAACGCACAAACACAAAATTTGTTATCAACGTGCATGTCTTATCAATATTTAAACTTTACAATCTAGTGTTAGAAATGTTTGCATTGTTCTTTCATGGAGCATGCATTACATTTTGATTTTCTTTTTGTACAAAATACCTGAATCAGATAACAAAATCACATAATAGAACTTTAAATCAATAATTCTTTTAGTCTTATAACACAAGTTGTGCAGTGGCAACTTCACAAAAGTAATCATGTAATAATGTACCTCATATATAGAAAAATGATATGGTTAGATGACAATATGTTGACAACTTTTCATATATAACTAATGAAAAGAATTTCTCTTAAGTTTGATAAAAAAATAAAATTTGATAATTACATAAGTATCAAATATAATTCTTTCAAATTTATGAGCTCATAAAAGTAGGCTATAGATTGAGTTTAAATACTTGTGACAAAATTAATGAGACAATGGAAAAAGAGAACTATAATAATATTCTATATGTTCATTGTCTTAAGAAATGAAATTAATGACTCGGATCAAATGATGAAAAGGAGAAAATAACAAAAAAATTACAAATCCAATAAATAAAATTGAACGTTTTTGAAGAGGTTGGAGTGAATTCTTTTTACACATAAATGATAGACATTTTTCCAACCTAAGTAGCATTTAAAATATCAATATAATATTTTGATGCATGAAAAATGAAATATTCATTTTTCAAATGAAACCTTACAAAGAATGCATGTTGGTGGAGCATCAATAGTCTAATACCCACTGCACTTGAGTATTTACACTTAGAAGGTATTTCATAATAATAAAATGAATTATATCAATATTTTAAATACATATTGCATATTTATCAAATATTTTAGAATATGCTACAACTATAAGTATCTCTCTTTAAGTGTTTATCTGTATAGTGTATATTTTGTAATCTTCTCTATTATATTATAAGCTTTGTCAAGGTAAGACAACACTATAAAAAAAAGTAAAAAAATATTCTACTGCTTCTTTTTTATTTTTTAGGCTTATGATTATTTACGTTATCTTTTCTTCTTCATTTATTTTCCAATAATGCCTTTTAACTTGAGAAAAATTCGAAATAAGGTCCGTAAAAGTAAGATATGAATAACAAGTTTGGTGTATGATAATATCTCAATTGTGCATAAAAAAAATCTTAGCAAGTTCAACATATTATATACTTTCTCCTTTGTAAAAAATACTAAAAAATATTTTAACTAAGGAATACTCCGATCCTTAGAAGTGAAGAATTAATTGTTTCCATTCTAAATAGAATTTTATTTTTTAACAAAAATATACTCCTTCTTATGTATACGATCTCAGGCATATTTGATGGACTTTTCATAAATATATTTACAATAATATGAATTGCTCTCTTTTTTTCAAAAATGATAAATATTCTATTCCTATTAGGAGTGTCTAACAAATATTTCATATTTTCCTAATATAAAAAATAGAGAAACACAAAAAAATTTATTACAATAGTATAAATGATAATGAAGAAATAGAGGAAGTGACATTGCATGCATGAGAATATATAGATGATAATCTATTTATATATCTGCAATGTAGATAGATTTTGGTGTGAAAGCAACATAAAAGTTTAACAACTATGTTAACAAGTAGATGATAATGAATTTTATGGTGTCAAAAGTTTAGCGACCAGCAATATGTGATATTATTTTATACATATTTAATTGTCCCATAAATAAATTATAAGATATAAAAAAAATATTGGTCATGAAAAAATGGAAATAATACATTGAATTATATGATTGTATCCAATAAATCAAGTCACACCATTACTGAATAATTGTGTTCTTTTTGCCACCAATTTTTCTCTATGAAGATTATATTTGTTTATGCATCACAATTTGTCTTTTTCACGATTACACAATTCAATCTTTTTCAAGATTTTTTTTTCATCCATGTGACTTGTAAATGAAACCAACATATTTTTGTTATATGGGTTAAGAGCATTTTGTGCCTTAGTTGTATCATTTGTCTCTATTGAATAAAATAAATCATCCATTTGATTGACATAAGTTATCATGTAGAATACTTTTTGAAAAATTGTACATTATTCTTGGTCATTTTGAATTTGAAAATTATTCTAGTGCTAATCTATTAGTATTTTCAACATTTCTTATAATAATATGTTTTTATTTTCAATGAGTCAACAAATGATGTCGGTATACATGACCGAGGTTGATGATCAAATATAGTTGGGACAATAGAGATAAGTCTATAAGTACGAATAATTTTTTTCGATTGTTTTGTCTTTAATCTTTTGGTTGGGTCAAATTTGAATACCAAATTTTAACATCTTATTTTTCTAGAGATTTGTTATTTCATACATAGTGTAAAAGACATTAAAATTTTATTTAGTTGCATCATTTTTTCAACCATGACATATTTGTGTGTTCTTATAGTTTCCCTTCTTTTATTAGAATGTGTACTACGGACATTTTCACTTTTCTCATTTCCAACATTTCTTTTTTAACTTTTTCCAATTTTCCTCCAACACTTTCCTTCTCAAAGATTGGCATGATGATGAAAATCTTGTAAAATTTATGTAATCATATAATATTTGCATAATTGGCACTTTTGATTTAAGACTAGAGGAAGTGTGACTAAATATTTGTCAGTTAATTCATATTTGTATTCAAATTTCAAGAAATTGAGGTGTTAATTGTTTCTTTTATATATTGACTTTGGAATAACTTATTTTGACGTACTAAACTTTTTTATGAATTTATATCATGAATAACTTTTTGTCTATTTTTTCAACATTGTTTTTGTAATTTTGTATTCTTTAAATTGTTTTTTCTTGTCTATTTCTTAGTTTATCTTTTTTACCTTTTATATCTTTATATAGTGTCATTGGAGTCGTTGAAATGTCTTTAGATAAGCATTCATTTTAATACTCTTATTCTCATTTTCCTTATAATTAATACATTCATTCGTGCATATTATAAAGAAACTTTGATACATTGCACTTGATTCTGAATCAGTGATTTCTCATTATTTGAATTCTATTGGTGTTTAACACATATTCATTTAAACATTTCGTTACATAATTAGAATTTTCATTGGAGATAGATGTTACAATCTCCTTGTAATTTTTGGAACTTTAGTGGAAGCTGATTTGTAAATTGGTAGTTGTTATTCGCAATCAAGTGGGTTGAGATAAAGGTAAAATTCTATCAAATTATTTAAAATTCTTATCATTTAATTTGGAGTTGTCACAAACGGTAAGTAATCAATGACATGAGTTTAACATTCACAAAAATCTTATATTGATGCTTCTACTAAAATTCTTCAGATATATCCATTTTAAGAGTGAGATTTTGCGATCAAACAAAACAGAAAAAACAAAAAAGACATCTTTAACTATCATTTAGTTCATGTTTATTTCAAACTTAAGTGAAGGGAATATAAGGGAACATTATGGAATATACGACAACGAAAACTAGGGGAAGGGAAAGAAAGAGAATTAGAGTGAAATATTAACCTTTGGATTGAGTAAGAGAAGGGACGGGAATAAATATTTAGTAATATTTTTCTTTAGATAATTATATCCTAGTTGCATTTAAATTATATATAGTCATAATAGGGAATAAATATATTTTAATTAATTCTTTCCCTCCTTTTTCACCTCATTTTGGAAGGGAAAAAATGACAATGAAGAGAAAAGTATATTTTCACTTCTTTCTTCTCCAACTTAAACTCAACCAAATAAGAGAATTGCACATGATCTTTATTCTATTATAATAAAAAACTGACACAATTAGATAACATATCTTAATTATTTGTATAATAATATTTAATTATTAAAAATATAGTATTTAAATTATTATCTAATAAGTTTTAATTTTAAAGGTTTAAATTAAATAATTTTATTTTATAAAAAGGATTAAAACGTATTTATCTAATACAAAATAATTGTTAAAAATGTTAATGATAAATATTAGAATTATAAATTATATAGATATGTATAACAAACTTCCTTCATAATATATTTTTTTATATTTCCCCCAAAAATTAAAAATAATAATGTTACTTTTTATTTCATATTTTAAATTTCTCTTCTATATCATACAAATATAAATTTTATTTTAAGATTTTTCAATCGATTAAACAAAAAATCTTATTCCATACAAGCATTGTAATAAAATAAAATTAACTCTTTTAGATTTATTATTTTATTTTAAATATAAAAATAATAAATACAAAACATTTTTTCACAGTTACTTATTGCGTCAAATAGAAAGTCAACTTCATCAATTAATTTATTAATAAAAATTCTAATAAGATTTTGATGTCATATATAGATATACAACAAATTAGGATGAGAATTAAAATAATATTATCTTTAATAAAAAATCTAATAAGATTTCGATGTCATATATAGATATACCACAAATTAGGATGAGAATTAAAATAATATTATCTTTAAAATAATTTACAATATTTTGTCTCTTTCTTATTTAGCTTCGACCTCTTTGATTTTGAATATGATTAGAATTCTTAATTGTTATTAATTTGAGATATGTTATCTTTTTTCTTATTCAGTTTTGTTATGAAAAGATCTCTTGTTTATATTCTATATTTGTTTTAATGTCTATATATATCTTATTAGGACTATGCGACAAACTCATAATGCCTATGCTTTTACTTTATAAATTTTCATGTTTATAATTAGGAGAATATATTTGTGTCACAATTCAATTTATGATGGATGATTGATAAAAAAATTATTGGATTGATGAATTTACTATTCATCATAACCAAACAATGATTAACTGATGATGTTGTCTTTTTTTTACCACAGACATTAAAGTCTTATAATTATCATAATTTTATATTTATTGGAGTCTTATTATGATTCTTAATGTTTTTTATTTATATTTTGTATTCTAATTGTCCCAAGCTTGTGTCACAAAGACTTCCACTTGTAATCTAATGAAATTTATTATTTCTTATTAATTTTCTTAAACTTTTATATTATTATTCCCAAAGTTCTTGGGAGTTTGCTTGTGTTGTCTAGGTGTAGAGGCCTGGTATACTTCACGCTTTTTTATTAAATTGATAAATTTAATATATTTCGAAACTAATTTATTTATTTAAGAAAATATATAATCCAAATGCTACATGTTCTCATTTGAGAAGTCCATTGGGTGCCCATAATCGCATATGATTAGGTGACACCAATGATGTAACGTCCCGATATTTTTTTTCTTTACGTGCTCAGAAGACTATCTTGGCAACACCATTCAATTATTTACCTTAACTTGTTTTTTGACTTTAATCAGTCAGCACACTAGTTTGCATAATTAAAAGACTTAAATATAATAACTCTTACATTATGTGAAAATTATTTATTCAATCTCTAATGACTTTCACCTTAAGTTATGAGTTATAATAACTCTTACATTAAGTTATGAGTTTACAACTATCCAACATCATACCCTACTTTCACAAGTTCTTTCGATCAAATTTTACTTTCACCTTTTGCTTTTATTTCTTTATTTTCTATAATTTTTAGAATTATTTAATTTTATAATATTTTATCATCTAAATTTTGAATTAAAATAATAATAAATATTATTTTAAGGATTAAAATATTTTTAAGTTATAAAACTATCAATCCTATTCTATTTGGGAGTCTTATATTCATTGGACTTTTATTTAGATTTTAAATCAAATTAAAATCCCTAATCACAATCTAATTTGATTCATATTCCCTACTCCCATTAGCATTTAACTTTTCTTTTTTTTCCTTTTTTCTTTCTAATTATACTTTTAATCTTACTTAAATTTTAATTTCTTATTACTCTTTTCTTCTATTCGTATTCCTTCTCAAATTATCCTTTTGTCCATTCAACTTGAGCTATATTATTTTATTATCCTTATTAAAATTTTGAGGTGTTACAAATATGAACAAATAAATTTTAGAATTCACCAACTATGTCCATTGGCAAATATTTGCTTTAATTTGATCATCCAAAAGTTTCGAGAATGCAGAAGATAAAAAAAGTTCATACCAAAAGCATTGTAAAAATTCCAACAAAGGCATAAAATAGTAAATAAATATTCTGAAAAATAAAATAGCTCATGAAATATCTCTCAATAATATAATTTTGGATGTTCAAACTGCATGCACATCCATTATCGAGCTTACATTTTGGATTAAAAAGATGGAAAAAGTACTAATAATTGTGTGTACTCGGCTAATCGAATTGATTGGTACCATAACTTGTAAATGGGCTTTTGGAGATGTGGCCCGTTCTGTATATTCCATTTATCTAATTTCGGCCCAAATCTTCGCTTTCCCGGCAGGGTTTTACTTGCAGAGCGGAAGAAGCGTCGAGCTGCGAAGATACGCGGCCGCCATGGATTGTTGCAGCTCCAACCGGAACAAGGCCATCGTCTTCGCGCTGTCCAAGCGCCTCTCCTTTGATCCAGTGAGTTCGATTCATTCATCTGTTAATTCCTCAGCTCGTCCGCCTCCCGACCATTTCCTCTTGATGATGGGATGCTCAAGGGCCATGTATCTCTTGACGTTCTCTAGTCATTATGCCACTGTGATCTGGGTTAAATTATGCTTCTTTTGAAGAATTTTGGATAATTTCATGAACTTGTTTAAATTTATAGTGTAGTCTTTGTTGGCATGCCTCGGTTAAGAAATGGTGATTGGATGAGTTACCAAAAAGAGTAATTTGTCTCACTTGGAGGTGGTAGTTCAATGTAGAGTCTTTTAAGCTGGATTCACTATTATGCTTCTACAGATAGTCTCATTTTGTAGAAAATTAACAATTAAGTCTTATAAACTTGTAGACGACGTTCTCAGATGAAAGCATCAGAGGATGTGATGTTGGAAGTCTGTTCCTAAACGTAGTCGAGAAATCAGAGCATAGTTGCCCTTTTCCCAATAAGGATGAGGTAACATTTAAATTTACAAGTTTCATTTCAATTCTTTTTGAGATGTTTGCTGGATTTTGAGATTTTCTTTAATTCCAGATAATGAAATGGGTAACTTTTGCAAGTAGCGTCCCTAGCGAAACCGATGCTTGCTTTGCAAAACTGAGTTATCTGAATGATGATCTAAATCAGAAATCTGTTTTATTGGGTGGTGGGCTCAAACCGTCAGAGGCTGATATTGTCGTATTCGCAGCATTGCATTCTTGTGTAAGGCTTTCTACAACTAAATTGCCATGTTATGTTGATTCTATCATCCGGTGCAGTGTAATGGATGTTCATGATAAAAATACTTCTCCTTCTAAGGAGATTTATTTTACTCCTTTTCCCCTTGAGTAGTATTTGAAGGTAGGAGTGATAAGTTTTCAGTGCATTTTCATACCTTCCAAAACGGCTTATGCAATGTCAGCATCTTAAAAACTAGCTATAACTTAAAGAAGAAAACACCGATCCCATATAAGTTCCAGTTTGAACTCCAGTATTTATCTGAATTTTTTTGGATAGTTAAAACTGTAAATCTTGAATTTTCTTGCTCGCTAAGCGTTGTAATCATATCATTGCTCCAATACACTAACAGAGAATATTCTTAGTCATGCTTTTTTTATGCACAACGAGTGGCGCTCTCTCTGAAGCACTATTGTAATCTTTGAACTGATACCTGATATCCAATAAAGGTTTTGGATGATTAACATTCTGGTTAATCATCCTTTTTCCCCTCAAAAAAAAAAAAAGAATACTCCCTTTTTCGGCCGATGAGGAAATTCATAGGAACATGGAAAGTGTCCCCCGTACACATAAGATTGACCCATGTTCAATATTCAAATCCAAATATCTTGTAAACAAGATGGGTAGAGACCATAGTCATTGTTTCAAACCCTCACAGTTTATCCTCTGGCACTGTAGAATATGTTGCAGTAAATCTAGCGTCTTTAGCTCACACATATTCTTTGCAAGGAGTAGTTATGAAGACTTACATTTATCCTTGTACCCTTGGCCTAGGTAATGTCATATTTTGCCTTGTTGGAACTCTTCAGTTCAATATACTTCGTGAGCTTGATAATATGTCAGTATTTGTGCATTATCTGTATCAGCTTAAGTCTGTGCATATAGTGCTAATTGGTTCACTCATTTGCTGTCCTCAGTGTCATTTGACTGACAATGATCTCCAAAAGTTCCCAAACGTTTTGAGGTGGATGGATTATATTCAGGTATTTCACTATATACAGTCAACTATTTTTCTTAGTTTTATCAACACTGTTATTGCATAATCGACAGTGGATATCAGGATTCAGGAAGCATTTTCTTTTCTTTTTGGGTGCATATTTGTAAAAAATTCTTTATTTTATCTCATTCATCTGCTTCACTTTGATGCTTCTCCTGATATTGGATTTTTCAAGTGCTAATTCATGTTTGCTGCCAAATTATTACCGGCCTATTGCCAAAATATTTGACTGCATAGCTTTTGCTATTGGATGCAGAGTATGGTAGATTTTGGCGGAATACTAAAGAAAATTGTTGTCAACAAGCCAGAGTTTGATTTTGTGAGCAACCTTCTGTTTATTATTATTTATTTATGCTAGCTCTTCTATAGTGTATGTGCCGCACTGCCACTGGATTAATTTCTGTGTCATATGTTAGATAACATTACTCTTTTATTTCTGGAAAACATCAATGTATGAGTTTTCCTTGTTCCTTTTCTTTATCTTAAAAATTAACATAAGAAGCATCTACATCAAATATCTTGGAAAACTCACCTTCTTCCAAGAATTTATTTCAGAATTGCATTTAATTGCGTTATGCTTATGAGCTAAATTTCCTTTTCATTGCCATGCATGGTTGGATAATGAAAAATGCACATTCTTTGGTTATGAAACCTTTTAAAAGTGGTTGTCTATTCAATCAAACTTTTTATGCGAGATTAAAATTGGGGACTAGACATTTGGCCTTTTTTTCTCTGGGGATGCTTAAACGTTTCATATCAGTGAATAATAACTGATGCATATTTGACATTCACTAGAATGGAAGGCAAAAAAAAAAAAAAAAAGATGTCGGAGCAAAGAAATGGGTAACTGAGGTGCTCTTCTTCTTGTTTTGTTATCTTATATTGGTTTCCTTGATCGAGTCATTGTCGGATATGATTTTATATGAGCTCTATCACCTGTCTAAAATGTGGTTGCTTTGTTAATACTAAAGGAAGACCACCCCAGCTTAGTAGTCATCATTTCTTCCCTAAAATATATAGCTGCTTTCTCCTTATGCTTTTCATTGTTGATTATATTTTTGTTTACAGTCACTAACTAAACCAGAGTTCTCAAAATGGACTCAAAACTAATTTTAATAATGCAGCATGATCTTATAGTAACTCCATGGTTATCAGATGTATAATTTCGGCACCTAAACTATATGGCTTTAGCTTTAGATAATTTATGCTATGCTTCTCTGCACTTGTTGTATTTCTTCTTCTGATAATTGGATCTTGGGAATCAGAAGAAGGTTTCCATTGACAGTAAAAGTAGTGAAGGATTGACAAAAAGTAAAGCAGCCACCCAGGAGAAAAAGAAAGCATCAGAGAAGTTATCTAATGAGAAGGATACAGAATGCACTGTCAGTATCCTCAACATACAAATTGGTGTTATCCGGAAGGCATGGAAACATCCATCTGCAGACAGGTAACTAAAATCCTTTAAGCAGTTGCTGTAAGTTATTATTTTATTGAACAACCATTATATGTTATTCGCCTTGTTCTCAGTTTGCTGGTTGAAGAGATAGATTTGGGAGAGGGTAACTTGCGTCAGGTAGTCAGTGGTCTTGCTAAGTTCTACAAGCCGGAGGATCTCTTCGTGAGTACTTCCGCAAAAAATAAACCTTAGCTCAAATCATATTATTTCCACTGCTCTTATATTCACAATAGTATTCTATATTCTGATATAGAATCGGCGCGTGGTACTAATAACCAATGTGAAACCTGGAAAACTCCGTGATGAGATGTCTGCTGGTTTGGTACATCTCTTCTTTTTGTTCTTATTTCCTTGTAGATGGATATTTCAGAAACTTGATCAAGCCTTTCAAATGGTCTTTGTCGCACTTTTGTTTATCGGAACTTTGTTTGGTATCATGCTAATGCAATTTCTGCTGCTTTTCCTCTATCTTTGGTTTAAATATTAATTGCTTATTGTAAGCAAAAGTCTTGTTGAATTACCAGCCTCCTCTCTTCTCTGACGATAAGTTGCAGTAATTTTAATATTTCAGGTTTTATGTGCTTCTAACCAAGATCATACAATTGTCGAGCCTTTGGTTCCTCCTGAAGGGGCTTTTCTTGGAGAGCGGGTGTCATTTTCTGGGTAAGTACCGAGTATGCATTGTTCAATGTCATATTCTAGTTCTGTCAGAAGGGAAAAAATGGATATGCCTTGTTGATGCATTCTTCTTGGTCATCTATTTTCATACCATCTGCACTATTCTAGACTGTCAAGTGGCTAATTTAACTGCTACTTACAATCTGATGATTTGGATGGTTCTCCACGTTTGAAAGATAATGACCTTTCAAAAGGAATGATCCTCTTGTCGTATTTTCCTTTGCATCAGGAAATTCCCCTTTGTCGATTGCTCATGTGAATTTAATTTTTCATTCTGCATCAGAATAATGGCATATTTTCATTCTATAGGTGCAGGTTGTGCACCTGTACCAAACTCAATTTGGTTATTCTAATGCTATGTCTCACCCATTCAAAATCCGCAAGGGAGAGTTAGTAAATAAAGTTGTGTGCATACAACAACAACAACAACAAAGCCTTATCCCACTAGGTGGGGTCGGCTACATGGATCATACGACGTCATTCCGCTCGATTAGTAACCAAACCTTTCGGTATATTATTCACCAATAGATCTTGCTCTATTAGTTCGCCAAGTGTCCGCCTTGGCCTCCCTCTCCCTCTTTTAATCGGACTCCAGATTATTTGATCTACTCTTCTTACTGGCGCATCTAATGGTCTTCTCTGAACATGACCAAACCATTTCAAGCGATTCTCTACCATTTTCTCACTAATAGGAGCCACTCCGACTCGTTCACGTATATGGTCATTCCTAATCTTATCTAATCTTGTATGACCACACATCCATCTCAACATCCTCATTTCGACTACCCCCACTTTATGTTCATGTTGTCCCTTCATAGCCCAACATTCACTACCATATAACACTGCTGGTCTTATAGCAGTACGATAGAATTTTCCTTTAACTTTATTGGGTACTTTTCTATCACAAAGAACTCCAGTGGTTTTCCTCCACTTACACCAACCAGCTTGAATTCTATGATTAACATCGTCATCAATCTCACCATCTTGTCTTACAATTGATCCTAAATATTTAAACTTTGTCACTTGAGGAATTATATCCTCCCCTAACCTAACTTTCAAATCGTCTCTAAGTTGTTTATTTGTGAAATTGCTATGCATATATTCTGTTTTATTCCTACTTAAACGAAAATAAAGTTGTGTGCATAATTTTCAGATATTACATTGGGAATAATGTTGCTTATTTTATGAAATATACTTTTTCGAGTTTCATTCCAAATTCTTATATCCGTTTTGTCATTTCTTTTTTACTTTCATTAATCTTCTTTTTCCCTTCTAGGTATGATGGGAAGCCAGAAGATGTGCTAAATCCAAAGAAAAAACAGCTTGAAAAAATAACACCGGTGTGTTTCTTTCTTGTTTGCATCTATCTAGAATTGCTCATTAGTATATAGTTACTTTTCTTTACGTGAATAGTTAATATGTCAAAATAAATTGTAACAATTAAAACTAGAGTCATGGTATGATTGGTATCTTCATTCCTACTAAATGAAGGGGTTATATAATTGCTCTGCCAATTTGGGACTCAATGATTCTTATCATTTCAAGTTTAAAAAGGCCAACTTCCATCGTTTCTTCTGATGGTTCTGATGAATGATAACTGCATTCATTCTCTCTACACCTTGATACTCCATCTCTGGAATTGCAATGGAGTTTAAATTAGGGCCAAAAACATATCAGATAGCATGTACTGACCTTTCTAGTAACTGGTTTTGGTCATAATTTCTGTGAAGAAAAACTACCTATTCTAAATCTTATGATCCTTGCATATTTTACTAGCTTTGCATTTCAACTCCTGTTCTCCCCACGACATTATATGGTTTGTATTCATTAGCTTTGGTCTCTCTTGGCTTACCAAATTCTCTCTAGCATCTGCATGCCTGCCTTTTAAATAGTTAGGATTGATAGTCTATGGTTGTTGTCGTTTGTAGCATCTCTATACTGATGACAAGGGTGTCGCCACATTCAAAGGAATACCATTCATGACATCTGCCGGGCCATGCACTTCTTCAATCCCGAATGCTACCGTCAAGTGACCACTTCACCTTCCTGAGGAAACGATATACAGGCTAAAACATGAACACTTTCCTCAGCTATGCTAATGAGTCTGCGCTTGTCAAATGTAATGTGCAATTCCGGTCTGGTCTAAAATTCATCTCAGAGGTGGGAAGAAATTCTTTTGTCAGGTCAATTTAAGTGGATAATTTGATACCAGAAAGCCAATCCTCGTGGATCATAGGGTAAACATCCCCGTGAGGATGAAAAGAATTGGTCTGTTGTATTCAATCGTCAATAGCAGTAAAAACTTATTTGAGTGGTTAGCATGTAAGTTCGCTTGCACCATTGAACATTTCTATTAAAAGGACAAGGCTTTCCTTATTTGCTGTGCAGAAGTACACGTGCTTTGCTTCATTGCTGAACCCGAGGGCCTGTTCAAAGCTCTACTAGACATCTCTTCTTTCCTTGTTTCCATTGTTTTACCCATCTTTAGATTTCAGTGTCTGCGAGCAAGGAATATCAAGTTTGTCTTATTCCTGTCTGTCACTCTCAAGTAGATGCAAATATTTCTCACCGTTGTATTAGCTCGATTTATCATGTCTTTAATCCTTCGAGTGACCCAGTAGCTATCAATCTAAATGTCATTAGCATTTTCTGTGATAAATATCAAATGCTCTTTATCTAAGATGATAAAAGTTATATTGATATTAGTCCCTCTACTAACCCAAGAATGGATTCAATTGTATTGACACTCATGGGCGGAGCCAACATAATAACTAAAAAAATAATTTCAAGGCAAAACAATTTAAGGGGATTGAATTTATTTTTTTATTTTTAAGATATATATATAATTATAAAAAAATGGCGGAGGGAGTGGGCGGCGGCAGGCCCCTACACCTTCGACTTGGGTCCGACACTTCGATGCTATTAATTGACTTATTATTAATTCTATCGACACACCTTATCTTGTGTACATTGTGGGATTTGAGACCAATTCGGCAATGATGCATATCTAGCATAAAAACAGATAATGCCGAAATTTTAGTACCAAGCCTTTAGTCTTGTATGCTTTTGTCTTTTGTACACATAGGAGCCACCATCTCTCGTTTAATCATCCATTTCTCTCTTTTTTTATCTTTTTTTAATATGTTTAGAAAGCGAGGTCAATGATTCAATTTATGCCATAATAATAATTATGTGTGATCAATCAATCATCGAATCTAACTAATTTGATAAGATCATCACACATTACATACCTATTATTAAACTATCAACAATAATTTTTTACTCAAACTTCAAATCTTATTTAAATAAAAAAAATCGCTTACTATTCTACCCCATCCTCCCTTAGATTTTCACTTTTTCTAATCTTTGTTTTTGGAAAAAGATTATGAATTTGGTCTAAGTTCACAAATCACAATGTTATTTAAAAAATATATGATTAATTTCTTTTATATGCCGTAACTGCATGCGTACAAATGGAAGAAAAATATTAGGCTCCCCAAATTAATAAAGTGCAAAAAAATTCGTTTTAATCATAACAATTTAAACAATTAGTTTTAATTATGTATTTTTTTTAAATTTCTTCACTCATTAACATTAATGATGCCAAAACATTAGCTTAAACTAACACCAACTTTTTTAAAAAATATATTATCTCTTATCTATTTATGTTTCTGTGTCACTGTGTGTAACTAAAAGGAGACCGTGCACTTGATTAATTACCTAATGATTTCATATCGTTAACTCATAACTATGATTAATTACCTAACGATTCCAGCATAATGATTATTCTTGAATTTTCACACAGGAGGCGATAAGTTTTAATTGTTTATCATTAGAAATTATTAACACTAACCTATACTTTTCTTGTAGGAGGGGCCACAGACAGATGTATAATTAACTTTTACTAATTAACCCCCCCAAAAAGCAGCAAACTAAAAAATATTCCAAAACGAGATCGTCACGTGTCGCAGGCGGAGAGAGAGTGGGACCCGTCGCAGTAGTAATGTTGCCCCCACGCGAGCTTCGTGTTCGCCTCGGGCCTTATCACCGTCCGATCCTTCACGTGTCACGTTGTGACGCCCATTCGAAGTTCCAGCATGCAGCGCGGCGAGTGAGATCATGCTGACGTTTGACACCTCTATAAAAGGGCTCGCTGAAACCTCCGGAACGCTCAATTCGTCTCCTTCCTCCGCCTCCTCCGCCTCCTCTGCGTGCGTGTGCGCCATGGCCACCGCCGTCCGAACCGTCGCCGTCCTCAGAAACCCTAACCCTAGCTCTGATCCCCACCGCGGCGGAGCTCTCGGCCTGCCTTCGTTCTCCTCCCCTTTCTTCCGGCTGGAGGCCGCGCCGTGCGGCCGGCGCCGTGACGCGATCCGGCTGCCGCTCACGAGGTCGTGGGAGCTCCGAATCCGCCTCTCCGGATGGGAGCATCGGAGGGCCGAGAGGAGACTCGTTCCACTCTTCTCCGCGGCGTCGCGCGAGGAATCGGTAAGCGTCTTTCGCCGGGTTCTTTGCTTCCGTTAGTGGTAAAGGTCCGCATCTGCACCGTTGTTTCGATGGTGGCTTGGGCCTCGCTTGATTCCGGATGGTCAGATTGGTTTGGAGTTTTTTTTTTTTAAAAAAAAAATTGTGAACCTTTCTTGGTTTGCTGTAGTTGGCATTTCCCTTTTCGGGGATCATTCGAAGCTATGGTGGTTTTAGCGTGTATTCATCCTGCAGTCTACTGCCATATTAGTAGTGAAAAGTTGCCTTTTTTATTATATATCCTTCATTTCAGAGGGTGTTTCTGGTCATGGCCTGTCAATTGCCCATGGGAAATATTTGCCGTGTGGCTTGCAGTGGATCAAAAGTGGCCCTTCTTAGCATTTTTTCTGCATGCGTGTTGTGTGTTCAGGATAAAATGTGGCTCAGTCTCCCGTATAGTATTGGATAGAGATGCTCCTAGGAATTGGATTTGGATCCTGAGATTATAAAGTTAGCGGTATGTCGAGTTGTAGGAACCCATTGGGATTATTTGACCCGAATAAGGTCACATTCTTGCTCCATTAAGATCAATATCAACTTGTGTATGTTGGTGCAAATGTAATTCTTGTCGAAGTTTTCAGTTTTAATTCTGGCTTAAATGTACTTAGAAATTTCCATGGTTTGGTATGAAAGAGCGCCTAAAGTTTTTGCCAGTCCAGTGTAAAGTACGAAATTCAGGTTTTATATCTACTGATTAATGAAATGGTTGACGGCACGGCATTATGGCTGGAATCAGTGTGATATTAATTGGAACATATGCCATCATTTCGATGGACAAAATTGATTGAGTGACTTTGTATGATAAAAGTCAGGGGAGATGATTATGAACACTGAGCAGTCTTGCTGTTGAGCATGTTAAATTCTCGTGTGATGCCTAAAATTGATCCAAGGCTTCAAAAGGTTGCTTGACAAATAATTCTTTCATAAAGTATATAATGTAAATGCACTAAAAAGAAACTTTTCTTTCTTCTGATTGCAATATGAACTTTTGAATTTCTTCATGGTTAGTATATATGTTAAATGGAAAAATAATTGGCATTTGTGTTGTTTCCTATATGAAAGCATTCTGATATTGAGGTGGAAAAGGAGAAAAACGATAATGAGGCTAAAGCTGCTGAGTCTAATGAAGCATGGAAGGAATCACTGGAATACTTCAAGGCAGAAGCATTGAAAGTCAAAGCCATTTCTGAAGAAGCATATGATATATACTCTAAGAAGGCAGTTGAAATTTTGATGGATACATCTGAAAAGATGAAAATTCATGCAGATAAAGCACAAAATGATTTGAACATCATGATGAAAGAAATCACTGAGGAAGGCAAAGAGTATCTTTCTGCTGCTGCAAAACAGTCTCCTGATTCAGTTAAAGATGTGGTGGAAATGTATGCATCAGTAGATGAGTTAAAGCACTTGTCTTCAGTCAGAGATTTTTACCTTGGAATTCCTTATGGTATATGTACTTTTATATTCCTTTCTTTATGAAATTCTAGTTTTGTGTTATGGTTTCTTATATCATTTTTGTTGTTGACTAGTAACTGATCGCAATGATAGAGTTTATTAGTAATCATCAAAACAATGAATGGTTATTGCAGGTTCATTTCTTGCCATTGGAGGGTTCCTTTATTTCATGTTAACCGGAAGCATTCCTGCCATTCGATTTGGTGTCATTCTGGGCTCTGCAATTTTGGCCCTGAGCATAGCAAGCTTGAGGTCATGGAAATCTGGAAAAGCATCACCACTTCTTTTGAAAGGCCAAACTGGTTAGTTATCCTCTGGCATATTCTCCTTCTTGGGTATTTGTGATTCCACTTTCCAACTTTATAACACCTTTGATTTCCAGGGGACAGTAATTCAATCATAAATCATTACAACTTTATGTGTTTTAAAGAAAGTTTTCTTGTTTGACACTTTCTTGATTTTTTTATTCAGTTGGTAACTATCTTCATTAAATTAGTGCTAACAAACTTTTTCACTGTGGTTCTTTTGTTATGTATATGAATAGAGAACACAATGTTGGAAATGTATCATTTGGATCCTTTCATTGTGAACGATAATTTTTTAAAATAGAAAGGTTAGTTGACTGAGTAACTAAAGTCATATGAAAATTTTTCCTGTATGCTAATACTGTTAGAGTTATAAGTTGTTACCTATACCAACCTACTAGAACTATTTTTATGTGTAAAGTCAATGTTTTTAAAATGAAAAATTTCAGGACAATAAACTAATTGATGTTTGTTTTGCCCTGCATGCTTGTATTGTCTCCCCTTAAAAAGAAAACAATCATGCACATCGTCTATGTTTTGGAGTGAAGCAATTATCAAATAGAATAGTAAGTGAAGTAACAAGGATTGTCGAAACCAAATAGATCATAAATATGGTATTGTTCCTAAAGATATTTTGTTTTCTATTATAAGACTTGGATAAGTAAGTCTGTTCTAACAATAATAGTGAGATTGCTCTTCAGAAAACAATTAGTGATATTGCTATTGGGAGAAATATTAACACGATGACAATAGCTCAAGATATATGCCTTCAGTTCTCTATGTATTGTTTATTAACTCAATATGTAAATACTGTATTCAGATGGACCTTTTGATATGACTAATGATGCAAATATTTTTTTTTTCAAAGCTGATGATGATGCAAATAATTGTTCACTATTCAGTTCAAGTTACTTTTTGGTAGTTTTATTGACATGATTTGGTTGTGTAGCGATTGCGTCTATCATCTTCTGGCAGTGGGCATTGTGCTTGAAGGTAAACCTTTTTCTTTTGTTTCGACATAGCTGCACTTCTCAGTGTGATCTGTTTGGAAAGTGAACCAAGAATATGTAGTTGATTCTGAACTGATGTTACTTGCAGAGAGGATTCTTCCCAAGCTTCTTGATGTTCCTCATCAGGTTAGTATGGTTATGAATGTCGTTGTGTTATTTTTTTCCTGTTAACGGTAGACATGACATTCTTGAAGCACATTAGATTTGGAAATCTACATTATCAAGATAGAGACACTCGATTCACTGTGATGGTTATATTGTGATAGCAGCAAAGCAAAGTACAAAGCCTTCATTTAAATTGTCATCATTAATATGCTTCTTCAGTTTTGTTGTGATTTTAATAAAATGAGAGGTTAGATCAAGGAGAAATGAAACGAGTGGATTTGCTCGTATGTTTTGAATGGCTTCATCATACATAGTATGTTTCCTCGTTACCTTGTATGTACTATATGACTATCCAAGGGCACCTAAGGACTAACCATGCGAGCATACGTTGTATAATAGCAAGATCCAGGAATGATAAGCAAACAAAAAATAGAGAACTAGACGACAGGATCCCCTCCATAGCAAACTGATATCTTTTGTGCATAAAGAACAACAATGATTTCCATCCTCCCTCTCTCCCTCAATTCCAGTAGAAGGAGGGTGGCCGCCACCCACCGCCCTCATTGCAGGGGGCAATCGCTCCCCCTATCTCCTATGTATGTTATGTTACAGAGAGCGGAAGAGGGCGTCGACCTCCCCCTCAAATCTGGTGGAGGGGGGTCGCCGCCGCCTTCCACCTCGTCGGAGAGAAAGAGGTGGAGGGGCGGTCCCTTTCCACGACCAGCGATAGGTGGCAGTCCCCCCCCCCCCGAAAGGGCTGCTGCCCATTTTTTGTGTTTCAATTTTGCATATTTTTTCTTACTTTATTCTTTCTATGTTGATGGAGAGGGAAGAAAAAACGTTGATGGAGGAGGCGTCTATCACTGGTCAAGATGATCATGACTAATAAGAAATTTTATATTTGAGTTACAAAATAAAGTATAGTGACTGTTTCCCATTTTTACTCAGGGAAAACGAACTCGCAGCTAATATATTTAGTTCTCCTCTTTGATTATATTGTATTCATGTGCTTACATTTTGCCTTGCTTTATGATCTTTAATTACCCCCCCGATGTGTTGAGCTCTTTACTTATGTGCAGTGGTGCGATGGTAACTTTCTATGTTTATAGAATCGTCCTTGATGTTCGAAGCAAAGAAGCTGACAAGGAACAGACATCTGAGGGTTAGTCGTGTCATTAGAAGAACATGCATGCGACTCTTTATTAGGCAACTTTTTGTAAGCAATAAGATATGGTTTGAAAGTAGCTGGGCGTTGATGGAGCTGCCGTTCCTCCTATCTGCCCCCCCCCCCCCCCCCCCCCCCCCCCTCCCTCCCTCCCTCCCTCCCTCCCTCCCTCCCTCTAGGTCTTGTGATGCCCCACTGATCTCAACTTGGATGTGAACTGAAGTGTGGACTGGCAAAAAAGTGGTTGCGAACATAGCAATTTTTTCGTTGGCCTTCTCATATGTTAAGCTCTTCAGTTTTTTACCCTCTTCTCGACTTTGGCAAAATGTTTCCGTTCTCTCCTTTTGGTATGTAATATATAACATTTAGTGAACCCGCTTGTAAACATCACTTCGTTGCAAGATTGACAGAGTTCTGCTTGTGGATTATATTTTTTCTTTCGGACTCTTCAAGTTCTGAATGCTTACATGAATTGTGTGCAATAGTTTTGTCGACGTCTCCAATGCGTTAGGAGAAAAAGATGGTCCATCTGCGATGCCATTTCCATGCCACTCAAGCTGGAGCACGCGTCATGGAGGGGCAACATCGTGCATTGTTGGAAGAGCAGAACAGACTTAGTATCACGCTCGGTTTCCTTCCTGAAAGGGGAAGCAGATGAGCATATTGGAATAAGTCAATCAAAAGAATTGGTCCTCCTTTGCATGGCTCAGGTAAGTTATGCTTCTAATTGGTTTCAGTTGTGCTAACATGTAGTTATGACACCTGTACAAAATTACCGCTATATATTACCGTGTAATACAACACATGGACGCATCTGAGAATACAATATCTCTGTGTGCTTCAATTTGGTATAAGAGCAAATGGCGTCCCCATCATCCCACCACTCGTCTTCTTCTGCCTTAGCCTCGGAAACTCACAGCACACCACTACCTTTCTCTCAAACTCACGCCATCCAACTTCATCCACTCAGATCAAACCTCTCATCAGAAGTCATGAGCTGCTTTGCTTCATCGATGGCATAGAATCTTCTCTAGCCATTGATGACCGCAGTACACAGGCTGGTGTCGTCGCGACCAACTGTTGCTCAACTGGTTACTGTCCTCTTTATCAGAAGAGGTTTTGCATATCGTCGTTGGATTAACCACCTCCTATGAAGTATGGGACGCACTCAAGCAAGCTTATGGTGCTCCGACTGAAACACACATTTTACAATTGCAAATGCAACTACAGTCGTTGAAGCAAGGAGACTCTCCGCTTGCTGACTACCTTCGACGTGCCAAACTCATTGCTGATGAGTTAGCTACTGCAGGACACCCTCTGACCACTGCCAACTTCAATGCAGTGATCTTTAACAACCTCCATAGCGACTACAACACCATAGTTGCCACCCTTGCCACCAGGAGTACACCAGTAAAATTTTCGAAACTTCGGAGTGCACTAACCAGCCATGAGATTCGACTACAGTCACAGCGTCGTTCTGATGAGATCTCACCCTCTATCAATGTCATCTCCACTGGCACCAACTCCTAGCCCCGCTCCTCTATGCACCAACAACAAGGTCGCCACCCCAACACTCGTGGCAGTCGCGGTAGAGGATGCAACAACAATAAGCGCTCTCCCTGTCCCGTGTGTGGTGGCTATGGACATTCACCGTGCCAATGCCGTTATCGTCATTCCTCCACAGTCTCCTCAGGCATATATGACTTCTCAACAAACGATCACACTGCAATCTTCTTCTTCCTCATTTCCTGTCGGCTACAATGAGTGGTTCCTTGACATAGGAGCCACTCACCACACAACTCCATACTTGCAGGCTCTCCAGACCTTCAACAGCTACACCGACACTGACCAAGTTCAAGTGGGCAATGGTATGCATTTACCGATTCAATACATTGGTCGTTCCTCTCTCTCCTCCACCCTTCGGCCGTTATAATTAAATAACATTCTCCATGTGCCTCACATAACAAAATATCTTTTGTCTGTTCGTCAATTTGCATTGGAAAATGATTGCTATTTTGAATTTCATCCCACTTTTTTTTCTTATTAAGGATCGCCACAACCGTCTGCTTCTACGAGGAACAACTAAAGATGGCCTTTACCATCTTTCTGTGCTGCCAGTTTCCTCCAACTCCCCTGTCCACCCTGCTGCCAACCTTCATCAGCTTACTCCCACCACCTGGCATGCACGTCTCGGCCATCCACAGCATCGCATTCTTCAGCAAGTTTTGCGCACAAATAACCTTGTTATTTCAAACCAGCACAATAAAGACAGATGCTCAGCCTGTCTCCAATGCAAATCTACCAAATTGTCTTTACCATGCAGTGATAACATTAGTTCAGCCCCCTTGAATTATTGTACGCTGATGTATGGGGCCCTACCCCCATGGCATCCTCTAATGGTGATCGCTACTTTCTAATAATTGTCGATGACTACTCTCGTTTTTCATGGTTGTATCCTTTGCACCATAAATTTGATGTTGGTCGAATTTTTTCCACTTTTCATCGCACCATAGAACGTCACCTAAATTCCAAAATAAAATGTCGTGGTGGTGAATTCATCGCATTGGCATCCTATCTCCAATTACATGGCATCAGCCATCGTTTAACATGCGCCCACACCCACGAACAGAATGGAGCTGTCGAACGCAAAATACGACATGTCGTGGAAACAATCCTTACACTTCTCACCCACGCGCATGTCCCACACCATTTTTGGCACTTTGCTGTTGACACTGTTGTTTACTTAATTAACCGAATGCCCACAAAAACTCTCAATTATGCCTCCCCCTATAAGCGCCTCTTTCATAAGATTCCAGACTATAAATTTCTTAGGGTCTTTGGATGTGTAGTCTATCCTCACACAAGACCATACAACAAGCATAAATTTGATGTTCGGGCTCTTCCTTGTGTCTTTCTAGGATATCCATCTGCTACACTTGGATATCGATGTTACCACAGACCCACCGGCAAACTGTATGTCGCACGTCATGTCCAATTCGTTGAAGACCAATTCCCTTTTTCTACACTCACTACACCGCCTCCTCGACAGCTTCACCCTATTTCTCAATACCCTTACATCTACCCTACAGTCCAACCTTCACCCCTCCAGCTGCTCACCGAGACCACCCCACTTCTCCCTCCTCCCAAACCTCCCCTGTTACTTCTCCTTCACCTCCAGCCCCTACCACAAGAACTCTCCAACCACGACAGGCCATCAACTATCGCCTCCTAGCAGGCCTTAAATCTCTTCACACAACTGTCATTACCCCTCCACCACCTCCAACCAGTTTCACTGTCGCCAACAAAATGCCACACTGGCGCGAAGCTATGCATACAGAATATATGCGTTGATTAAGAATGGCACCTGGACACTAGTCTCTCGCCATTCTCATATGAATGTTATTGGATGCAGGTGGATCTTTCATCGAAAAGTTCATGCTGATGGCAGCCTCGATCGTTACAAAGCTCGACTCATCGCTAAAGGATTCCATCAAAACCCCGGAGTTGACTTGACACCTTCAGTCCAGTTGTTAAACCTACAACAATTCGGCTAGTCCTCTCCATTGCTATATCCAATAATTGGGCCCTTCAACAACTTGACGTCAGCAACGCCTTCTTGCATGGGGACCTCCACAAAATTGTATATATGGAACAACCACCTGGCTATCGCGACCCAAGGTGTCTTTCCTATGTTTGCAAATTAAACAAATCTCTCTACGGCCTCAAACAAGCTCCACGTGCTTGGTTCCAAACACTTGCATCGTCTCTTCTACAGCTCGGCTTTTGTGGCTCCGCCACTGATACATCACTGTTTATTTATAAAAAAGGTGTTGAAGTCGCCTATCTATTAATTTATATCGATGATATAATTTTAACAGGTTCTTCTGCTACGCTACTACGTGCAATCACACACCAACTGAGCTTGCGGTTCGATATTCGCGACCTTGGAGATCTACATTTCTTTCTTGGGATCCAAGTGCTACGTCACTCCAAAGGCTTAATATTGTCCCAACAACAATATATTGAAACTATCCTCCAACGCACTGGCATGAAAGATGCAAAACCAGCCCGATCTCCCTTACCACAAGATGTCAAACTATCTCCTGACACAAAATCCTACCTTGATCCTACACTTTATCGTCAAATAGTTGGTGCACTCCAATACTTGTCCATCACTAGACCTGACATCGCATATGCTGTCTCTACTATTAGTCAGTTCATGCATGCGCCTTCAGACACTCACTGGCAATTTGTCAAATGCATCCTGCACTATCTCAAAGGCACTACCGCTCTCAGTCTTCACATTTGTCGCTCACCTACACTCCAATTACAGGCATTCTCAGATGCTGATTGGGCCAAATTTAGTATCTTGGCACAAATTTAGTACTCATGACAGAAAGTCCATTGGTGGCTATGCCATCTACCTTGGCACAAATTTAGTATCTTGGTCAGCAAAGAAGCAGCGCACAATCTCCAGATCATTCACGGAATCCGAATACAAAGTCCTCACAGATGCTACTGCCGAATTAATATGGTTACGCTCACTTCTCATTGAACTCGGTGTTCCAACCACACCCACCCCAGTACTATGGTGCGACAATATAGGTGCAACATATCTATCTGCGAACCCCATATTTCATGCTAGAACTAAACATGTCGAGGTTGACTTCCACTTTGTCCGAGATGAAGTGACCAATAAGCGACTTCTTGTTCGTCACATATCCACTAAAGATCAAGTTGCAGATATCATGACTAAACCTCTTGCATGCACAAGATTTCAATTTCTAAGAGAGAAGCTCCGCCTCGGACCACGGCCGTGCCGGACTTGAGGGGGAATATTGGAATAAGTCAATCAAAAGAATTGATCCTTCAGATATGCATGGCTCAAGTAACTTATGCTTCTAATTAGTTTCAGTTGTGCCACATGTATAACCATAACACGTAGTTATAACACCTGAACAAAATCACTGCTATATATTACCGTGTAATACAACACGGACGCATCTGAGTTTTATAATACAATATCTGTGTGCTTCAATTGAGCACTCCCATTTTAAGTGTTTAGGAATAGTATTTAAAATGGATGGAGGGTGGAGCAAGAGAGTCCTCTATGTCATTAATTTGTCATCCTTTCTCTTATAGAACTTTGTAATCCGAGGGGGAACTACCGAGAACCTCAACCATCTGTTGAAGATGTCATTTTCATTGTCGGAAGGTCGACATTTTATTTATCGTCTACACAAAGTTCCGGAGGATCATGAGATCGCATTATTCACTGCCTAAAAGGAAAGGAAAGAACACGTGCGCCTCGAAAAAAAAAAAGAAGAAAAAAAGACTAGTTGAGAAGACTGTTACTCCTAGCAATTACAAATAGCTACGCCAAAAATTTTCATTTGGGCAGTCACTACTCTCCTGCAGCTGCAGATACCTCAGAACAGTCACTGCATTGCATTGAGCTCGTTTATCTAATAGTACAGAAACCAGATTGTCCATCCATCCACGAAAAAAATATGATTTTATCACAACTCAAATGTCTCCCCGGTGGTGGACGAGGCCCTGTGTTTCTGCTTGATTTTCCAGCGGCATGTACTGAGCCATGATAGCACGGATCTCCGAGTCCATGTAACTCTGCAGTAAAACAGATTGTCATCACTTATTAGTGAATAATTCTCTGACATCATGAATCAATGCTCAAACTAGTCGTCATGTGAGGCACAAGATTGCAAACTCCAAACAAGTATTTTCTAAATAAAAATAAAAAAAAGGAAGTGAAAAATGATAGTTTCCAAAATTTTACCCGGATTCTGTACTTGTACACTGCGTAGGCCCCAACTCCAGCTGCAGCGAGGCCAAAGAAAATGACCCATAAAAAGCTCCAGTTCATCTCTGCTGTTCCTTTTTTACCTGCATTTAGTTTGTAGAACATTAATACCTCCAAGAGGCTCACCTATAGAATAGGTGTAGAGATAAGAAAACAAAAAGACATTTCTTTGTGAACGCAGACATATTGCTAACTGGGAAACACTTCATATGTTTAATTGATAAAAGCAAGCATACACATAAAACACTTTTCTGAGAAAGGCGTAAAATAAGTAATATAGACTTACTTATGCATGTATCATGCTCTTTTATGTACAAAAGATCACCATTACAACTGCACTCGTAGCTACCCCAAGTGTTCTTGCATTTGCAGCCCGAACACTGGCATGCAATCTTCTCCTTGCATTCATCAACATCTGAAGAAGCACCAAATTTTCGGACAGATAGAATACCGAGTTAAGAACAAAAACACTTATTTTATACATTTTCATATAAGACAATAATCATTGACAGATCTCTAGAACACAAACACATGAATATAATGAATAGATGAGATAACATACCATCACAGTTGTCAACTCCATCACCCTTGAAGCCTGCTGGACATTTGCATCCATCATCCTGCGCAAATACAGGATGTGCAATGCAGTAGAGAAAAGAATATTCGGGGAAATGAAGAAAAGCACATGTTCCAGAAAGCATCACTTACCGTACACGCAGAGTATCTCTTCCCCTGATGGTGTTTCTTCCAGCATCCACCATTATTAATTTCACATCGTCCAGATCCTGAAGCTGAAGTATTAAAAGATACGTTAATATCGCTCTAACAGAATAAATAGTCAATTATCACATCTACTGCAGAATATATTGCTTTTGTTTGACTTTGACCTCTTAGTATTATACAGCAATATTACAGTAAAGATGGCATCATCTTGCAGTAATGGGTTACAACAGCATACCTTTACAATTAGTATACCCGTCTCCAACAAACTTCACACCATTTACAACAGGGCACTCACAGATTCTTCCACGGAACGTATCCTGCATTAAAGGACAACTGCTCCTTGAAAATGACACTGGACATGACTCTATAAGACAATATAACGATACAAGACTAGGTACCTTGCATGCAGTGACATTTGCGCCCTTATCCTGCCAGCAACCACCATTGTTCTCCAGACATTCATTTGTTTCTATTTCTATAAATAAGTAGGAAGAAAGATAAATTAACAATTTTATACAGGCAGACTTGCACTGAAAGGGAGATATAAGAGTTAAGAGCAACAAGAGTCAAGGAATTTATAATAGTGAATAGAAGAATTGACAGCACCTTCACTCAAACAGACAGCTGGTTCAGTTTTCTCTTGGAAACCAGCACAAATTGCTTTAAGCACTGCACTCTTATCCAGCTTACCTGAGAAATGAAGATGACTAAAACAGTGCATGATGGAGCCACTGTTATCAGCCTTGGTCTTTGGTGGCGTTGTGTAAGAAGCTTACCTCTGTATTGCCTATTGTTGATAACAAGTGTTGGTAGAATAGTAACATCCCCCCGTGAATCCTTTCCAATCTAGATAATCACAATTGAAATACCGTTAATACAGCTTAGAACAAATAAACATGTGAAAGCTCAACAACTAAATTATGTTAAGCAAGACTGAAACAGCGAACCTGTGCATCTTGTTCAGCTTTAAGCACAGGATTCTCCTTATCTGCATCAGGGTCACCAATGCATTTGTTTACCTCCTTTAAATTAACGCCTGAAATAACACCAAAATATGCTAACATCAACGAGTGCCATGAATGCTTCTTGCTTCCAGAGATTAGTAAAGATAGCAGGAAGCAACAACAATGACTAACTAAGCTGACCAACCAAGTGATCGTATCACAGATTCAGCACATTCTTTTGTGTATTTCTTTTCCTTCATGGGGCACCTGATTGCAAAGTCCGTCACATAATCCCACCACAACCAAGGCTTTCCGCTTTCATTAGCAACTTTAAACACACAAACTTGACGGAGGTTTTGAACAACAACATCTTTGCCATCATATCCTTTACTGAAGTCCTGTTCGGGATCTGGTGCACAATACCTTCCATGGTTTATGCACTGAGACTTGCATTGATTGCTCAAAATAAAAGCATCAGGGCAGTACCAAGTAATGTAATGTGGGGTAAACTGGGTGTAACCATTTTTCTCCAGTATTTGTGCAGCTCCTTTGAAGTTTTTCACAAAATTGATTTGACTTTCACATTTTGAACCACATTCATCATTGCTATTTGTCCAAAATTCATATTCAACACGCTCGTCGGGATGAGGTAAAGATTCTCTCCAATCTAAATTGACACTAACCATGTCACCATTTTCCAGCGCTTTCTTAATGTCATCTCCAGATCTTTTGCTGATGAGTGCTGCAGGAATGGTAATATTCTGGACATAATCTTCCTGACCCTCTTCTTCGGGAACATCCATTGTTATTAACGGTTCTAACTTGTCATCTGCAACCAGGATAGCAGCAGCTCCTGCCTTCTGTGCATTCCAAGCCTTTGCTGTAAAGTAGCAATCTGTTCATCAAAAGAAATAAGTTCTTAGAAAACAAAATTCAGATGAAAAGCTGTGATATGATTCATGTGAAATCATGAATATGTACAATATACAATAATTCAATGCAAACGGAATGAATAGCAAAGTTGAATTTCCAACAAAAAAGATAAAACCACAAGAAATTGCCGAAACCTGCAAATCTCGCCAGGTGAACACCATAATAAACTTCGCTGAAATTGCCATCATTTTTCCAGTAGCAGAAAATTAGTTTAAATGTAGTAACTATAGTTACATTTGGTATTAAAACCATCTGACAGGCAAGCAATAATGAGAAAGCAAGCATGTTAATTGAAGAATTCCAGCTAATAACAGAAATAGAATCAGTACTTTGGACACGACAAGATCGATAAATACACAGATTGGAAGCTATCAACCATCAAGTGAACATCCTACGACAAACAAAAAATTCACGATAAATATCACAAGAAAAGTGAAAAAGATGACAAAATTGAACCAAAACAGACTAGCAGAATGACCAGGCCGAAATTTGCAGCTGAAATAAAAGTGAAGGACGTATCAAACCGATTCAAACGATTTATGACAACACATCAGGAATAAGCATGAAGTTTCAGAAATACATTTTACAGCCAAGTTAAGGAACTTGCTAGAATTACAAAATGCATCTCATGCACCCAAGTAAGAAAAAAGGGGAAAAAATTCTCACCCCCTCTGTCAACAAGAACAAAGATCGGGAATCCTCCAGGTTTCGACTTGAACGAGATGTCGAAGCCCTCGAAGCTCTTGCAAGCTTTCCTGTTCGTCTTCGGGTACGATACGATGCCGATCATGGTCCCGCCATACTGCGGAATGCCGAAGTTTCCAATAGCGCACTCGTAGACGCCTTTGAGGGACTCCGGCGATGTCACCTTCAGGCTGTTCTTCTCCACCACAAACCTCCCCCAAGAAGAACCCCACAGGAACAACGCCCATATGCAGAACCACAGCTTCGCTCGCATCATTTCGCAGAACATTGACAGTAAAACAACTCGGCAGCAACCGATCTTTAGATGGAAAATGGATTAGAACGGCCCCCCCCTCACTCGCAGCAAAGAAGCAACACATCAAAATAAATCGATCGTTAGCTGAAAAAACCTCAACAGGAAGCAAAATCCTGCATCAAGAATCAAGCTTTCCTCTTGCAGCTGCAAATCCAGAAGCGAAACATGCTCCAGAGGAGCAAATTTGATCCGCGACTGGTTTCACAACGACATCGAAAGCAGCGAAAAACCTCTCGACCCCGCAAGAAAGAGCGGAAAGAGGAGAAAACGGGTTTACGGTGAGGAGAGAGGGGGAGAGAGAGTGGGAAGTGGGAGCACTCAGCACTGGTATGTGGGGAACGTGTTGTCCTTGGCAACATCTCGCACTCACTCTACTGTCTCTTTCCTTCTCTCGGGTTCCTTCGTGGGTACTACGTGAGAGTAGTGACTTTTGCAATAAAATGTAGCGGTGAGTGGTGAATGGTAATGCAACGCAGAGGTAAACACTGAAAATAAAAACAATTCTCATTATTATGGAGGTCCCAAGTGTTTTCTTTTAAATATGTATGATATTTTTTTCTTAATTTTTTATGATGTTTGAATGTAAAAATTTTTTATTAGTCAATATTAGGTCAAATTATCTTTTCACTACTCATACCGCCCTAAGAGTTAATACATATAACAATTCACAATACTATGCATATGGCTATTCATTATTAATATTGATAATTTTATCATTGTTATATGTATGTATATTGCTATTAATAACAATTCACAATACTAATCGTTAACGTACTATTATCAATATATTACTTATAGTTTATGAATGCATTTACTGTTGTACATATGATTCTATGAGTTGAGTTTATGTGTTGTGATTTGTGAAGCTCGAACAAAATTTACTTAATGTTTCTAACTTAACTATTTTAGCCAAGGATATGTGTACGATAGAAGACGAATTTATTTTGGTAAAGGAGCTGATTAGTTCAGAGTTCTAAGAAAACCAAATATCTCTCTGAATTCTTAAAATTATCATGTGCTGAGTCTTTTGACCTTGTTTGGGAAAAAAAGGACAATAGACATTGTTAATATAAATTGTCACATGGATTAGCTTACATATATAAAGTAATGCAAATGATGGGTTATTTTCATAAATCTCTCGTAAACTATCATAATTTTTTATATTTAATCTTAAACTATGGACTTATTTTTTTTATACCTAAACTATCACGATCTTTTCACTTTAATCATTTCGTCTACTTCTGTTATATTTTTCATTACTTTTGATTTTTTTTTTATTTATGAAAAATTTAAATTATCCCTCCCTCTATAGCACATCAAAATAATAAATATAAAAAATAAAATAAAAAGAAAAAAATCAGGGGAGGGTATTTTATTTTTCCATAAATGATCATTTTTTATTACTAATTTAATCCTTCAAACGATTTTTTATTTTTTATATTTATTATTTCATTTTTTAAAGATGAATAATTTAGTCTTTTCATAAATAGAAAAAAAAAGTAAAAATAACAAAAAAAACATAATAAAAATGAACGGAAGAATTAAATTGAAAGGTCGTGATAATTTAGAGATAAAAAATAAGCTCGCAGTCTAGAATTATATATGTAAAAGCGTAAAGCACGATAGTTTAAGTGAAGTTCATCAAAATTATAAAATTGTAGACAGACATTATATGATATTTTTGTACGAGTGGCAATTCATCTTGGCCACCCACCCAGCACCAGCCAACTCCACGCAGATCTGTCTGGCGAGATCTGAATTGGAGCCTTGTTCTTTTTTATAATAATATGATCAATTAAAAAATTAAAAGTGCATTGTGATATATAATACGATCACATCTGAATATATATATATATAAATATATATATATATAAGTCTCTTTCTTTCGCAATAGAATAATGAATTATTAATTAATAACACTACAATTGGCTGCTGGCCTCAATACTATCTAAGATCTTAGCCCAAGGCATGTCCAGATCATACGCTGCTGCCGCCGCGGCCGTCGCCGCCGTCGTGGGATTCTTCACGGCGGCAACAGGATTTTCTTGGGCATCTGGATCTGGATGATGAATGGGATGATTAGCGTCGTCGACGTAATCCGGGGAAGGAAGGTCGCATTGCTTATTATTAGCATTCATTATATCAACTGTGTTTCTGGAGTACTCCGAGCTGCAGTTGTCTGACGAGTACTCCGTCACCGCCGCCGGGAGTTGGACGCCGGCGACGCAGGCATCAGTAGCTGCCTGCCGGCATTTGTGCTCCATGATGTAGTTAACGTAGAACTTTGGCGGGCGGCTCTCGCCATCGTCGGCCTGCTGCACCGTCTTGGTCGCCGGACAATTTTGCTCCTTGTTGTACGTGCACCGGAAGTAGCTCCTGCAATTATATAGTCAAATATTGATTACATATAAATTAATCGTTGTGTTGAACTACTCATGATCTCTTTATATATATTCGACTAAATTTGTCACTTAAATCGTGACAGGGATTAAAGTCCAAGTCCAACATATACAGATCCATATGTACCTCGGGTATTTGTCGCCGCTGATATTTTTCTGGCCATACTTCCTCCACTGGTATCCATCTTCGTAGGGCACGGTCGTGGCTATGCAACAGTGCGAGTTCTTCCTGCGTTCATATATCACTATCTATTTAGCATGCAGTTAATTAATCAAGTGCATAATTAATATGTCAACAGCGTTGACGGGACGTGCCTTCTCTTATGGCTGTCGGGTGTTTCTTCTCTTCCGGATCTCTTCCTCTTCTCACCGGCGCAGCCGGTGCTGATGCTCCTCTGATCGACGGCCCTGTTGTCCACGGATCCGTCGACGGACGACCCTCCGCTGCCGGCTGCGGCGGCTTGGAGCCTGGAGAGGGCTGAGGCGGAGCACCTGAGCGTCTCCCTGAACAGGCGCCCGGCCAGTTCCGAGCGGCCGTCGTCGGACGGCAGCAGAGGGAGGACCAGCGCTTGCAGCTGCGCCGTCAGCTCGTGGGCGAAGTTGATGTCCGAGATAGCCGCCGTGGCGCCGGCGCCGCACTCGCACGCGGCGGACTGCTCTCCGGTGAACGTCAGAGCAGGGGACACCGGCATATATATGATCTAACTTATGGAAAGCACTACTCTCTCGATCCGTGGATCGTAGAGTCGTTTCTGCAGGTCGCATGCACCGTGTCACCAATTGGCTGTCAAAGCTTTTAAATTGCAAGTCCAAGTTTATGTCTACAGACTACATATTTACATGCACAAAACAATGTTGCACGTGAAATGAACAACTTCATTTGATAAGTATTTTTTTTAATGTCCGGGATATAATATATATATATATATATAAGAATTATTAGATAAGTTAAGTTAACAAGTCTCAAAGATTCGCCGGTTCCCTCCGATTTCGTCTCTGTCTCCCCCTGGGGTATAAATTATTTACGTGACTGACGATTAAAAAAAAGATAAGAATTGTTTGAGTGTAAAAAGTGACCCATATATATGGGTACTGTTAGATCGTTCACAAATAAGTGATATCAAGATGTATACAAATAAGTGTTTATTTATGAACTGTCAGATCACGATTCAACGGTAGCTCATATATATGAGTCATTTTTTTTCACATAATTCTTTTTCCCTTAAAAAAATTATATGGAGCCCAAAGTTTTAGGGTCTATAATGATAAGAAAAAATGTAAATTATATATTTTTGTATTTATTTATATATTATAAGAGATGGAAACGACCCCAGTATGAAAGTAGCAGGAAGCAAATAAGACTGCTATTAGCTCATCTTTTTTTTTTGTTTTGTTTATTTGCTCATTTTGCACGTTTCTCGTTTTTTCTGAAAAAATTGTGTGTGACAATTAATTTAATGTTTACGGGAAGCAGATCGAGCACAAGCTGCTGATAACTAATTCTCTTTAACGAGTATTTGAAAAGAAAAAAAGGAACATGATATTGGAAAAAAAATTTATTATTCGCAGTAAAAAAAATAAGTACTCAAGGATTTTATGAGATGGAAGATTAAAATGAGAAATAGGCAGGCTCTTTATTATTGATTCGAATCGACTCAATTGCTGCCAATATTAATTACACCACTTTGGTGTTCAATTGTAATTTCAATCGGAGGCGTAACAACAATAATATATTCGTTGATCCATATTTATAATATTCGACAGGATTTTACGCTGGTTGTGAATGCTTAACACAATCTTTCTTTTTTATTTGGATTTGGAATCGGCTATAAAATATAGACCGGAGGCGTAAATTTAAGCAATTTCAGCTAATATTTTGTCCTTTTGTTTTAAAAGGTTGATCCATTTTGTGCGCATGGAACACGTGCGAGGTTTCAATGTAACTGGTGTGGGAAAGAAAGAAAGAAAAAAAAAGAGGAAAAAGGGACATATGAAAGCCCGGAGAAAGAGAGGAGACAAAACAATTAGACGAGTTTGGTTGTTTCTAGATGAGATGGAATTATTCCAGCTATTTATTATGGCTGGACCTACACTGCAGTATATATATATATATATATATATATATATAATTTTTTATTTCAAAGTCCGAGTCCAAATCCATGACTTCAATTATATGCTTTGCCTTCACGGGTCCAAAGTCCAGTTAAACTTTAACATTTCCCTAATTGGTACTACCAACCATGACTAGGAAAAAAAATGGACGAAGAAGACGCGGAATGCCCTTTGTAGCTAACAGTCAGGAATGCAACAAATCATGGTTAAATTTTTATTTCGTTATTATATCCCGACTCTAATTTCCAATTTTCTTGTAACGAAAACAAAAAAATGAAATGCTATGAACTCGAGTAGTAACAGCTTTATTCTTGAACTGTGCAAAATTGAAAGGAAAAAAATTATAAGACTAAGAATAATAATGCTCGCAATAAGGGAGGAAGAACTCATGAATTAATCCCGTTTCAATGATCTCTCTAGGATCCATCTTTCCTGCCCTTAAACGGACAAAAAATTTGGTCTAAAAAGTTGAGCAATTAGTCAACAGGTTTTGTGTTGAGGTTCCTTTCCATCACAACATGCACAAAGCAACACAAAATGTTTGTTGAGTCGAAAGGAAGAAATCAAAAGCATTGACTCTAGCCAAATAAAATAAAATAAAATAAAATAATTTCTCTCAAATTTCTACCCTTTCATTGGGCATACAACTTGTTTCTTTTTCCATTATATTTTAGTCAAATAAGAAGTCGTACGTAGATTACTGCCCGCTGTCCCTTTTAGTTCAGATGCTTTGATTTTGTTTCCTTTGAAAGATATAACAAAGGTGCATAAAGAACATGTTGAACGACTTGACTGTCATCCAGTAATGAGGCCGAGAAGTGGAATAAACCATCACAGATGAAACGCATGAGAAGGAAACTAATGCATCCGGCCCCTGAGTCATCCTAAGTAAGCATCATCTGCAGCACCTTCTTTCTGGAAGACAGTAGTGGTAACTGGTAACCATGAATCAATATTTGTTCGTTTGCTATTTGTGTTAACCTTATAGGGGATTGGTAGATGACGAAATGATGCTTACTTTCATTCTATAACCATCAAGGTGGCCCAGTTTCGCCCGTTGACTAGCCACCATGAGTTTTCTGTTAACACTATGCCTGAGAGGATTCCCCTTGTACCCCGATCTCTAAGTATTGAGGTAACAGCTCCAGGTGTCATCCACATGTCAAAGGACTCGCTCTACAGCAACTAAGAAATAGGTCCTTAGTTGTATGGCATAAGGTGTAATTTGTTATAACATTTCTGTAATAATGGATCTCTATGATCGTAAAACTCCATTGTGTACTCAAGAAAAAATTGTTTATTTTGATATCAGAGCATAACCAAAAGAAGCCAAATTAAGCATGTCTACCATCATCATCCACAAAGTCATCAGCCATCTTTGGAACTAACTCCAACTCCTGCACTACCTCCATTGCATCATGTGACCTCATTTCTTACCTTAAAACTCACTACCTCCAATTACCTCCTCTGGAAAACCAACTGAAACCATTCTTGAGTACTTTCAACTTACAAGGCTACATAGATGGCTCCAATCCATGCCCTCACATTAAGAGCACCTCTCCTTCTAAATCTACCCCAACAAGGCTACATAGATGGCTCCAATCCATGCCCTCACATTAACAGCACCTCTCCTTCTTCTGAATCTACCCAACAAGCAATATTCTTCTGCAGGCTACATCGAATGGAAGAGAAAAGACCAGCTTCTCCTCGGTTGGCTTCTGACATCCATTTTCGAAGAGGTTCAACCCATTGTCCTAAGCCTCAACACCTCCTCGGAAGCATAGAATGCTCTCCAAAAAACTTTCAGTGAGCCATCTGAAACACATTTGCTTCAACTCAAAATGCAGTTATAGACCTTAAAGAAAGGTGATCAATCCATCACCGCTAATTTTCGTCAGGCAAAATACATCATTGATGAACTTGTTGTGTAGCGTCCCGAGATCTAGGTCAGGCCACGTGGCGCGACCTCTTCCCGTGCGCTACTTTATCTTTGCCTCTCTCTTTCATACTTTGACTGTTTGGTTGACCCGAATGGTCAACACGAAGGAAATGCGAGCGGAAGACTGAACGAATAAAATAATACAACATATAAAGGAAAATGTGGAAGCTCGTGGATAGAATACTTCAACTAGCATTCATATGAGGCAACAATGTAGGAGTCACGTACATTCAAAAGGTGACCAAAATACATCCCAAAAAGATGACTTAGTATGAGAGATAGTCTCATTACAAATCACGACGTGGAATCCAAAAAGGTGTGACCATCTGTCCAAAAAGTGGTGACTCACAAGTACAACACCAGTCTAGATATAAAAATTACTCTAGTCCATAAAGACTCGGTATATCCCATTTGCAAAGATACACCAACAAATATAATGTAAAAGTAAACGGCTCCCACTATACTCGACCATGACCATATGCATCAGCCACCCTCGCTGAGACCTCTGCACGTGCATCACCATATCACAAAATGTCATCACGCACGTATGGGGATCACACAGAGGAGCAAGCTCAATCGTTAGCATAAAGCTAAGTGTAAGTTCATATAAATCTTAAATCAGTTCTGTCTTAATCAACATGAGAGAAAGATTAAGTCATCGTGGATTGGTTTCATCAATCATGACATAATGGAGATCATATCATCAGTATCATAGAGAAATCAAATCATTAGAGAGAACATGTTTTCATGTCCATTTCTTTTTCTTCAATAGTTCTTTTACGTATTCGTTGTCATGTTTATCTTTCATACTTTCCTTCGTACTTGCTTGCTTGCTTTCTTGCTTGCATTCGTGAGAAGAGCTTTTCATTTTTGAAAGGGAATATCATTGCATGCACGATAAGGTGCGGCTATCTAAACATCATGAGCCAGTGGTTGATCAGTGACACGGCAAGTCCCGTCGGGCTGGACGACCTCATGCTAGGCGTATACATCCGAATGGGAGAATCTTCTTCTTAGATAGAGAAAATAATAACACGTGATGAAGTGCATGTTACGACCACCATCGTGCATGGGCCTATCTTTCGATCCATAGATCGATAAAACCATCTTCTTATGTTTGTTTCATTACTTAAAATCAAGTGGACGAAAGTTTGTTTAAATCAAGGTCAGAAAGAAAAATTCCTTCCGGTCCACTCGACCTATGCCCAAAGGTCAGGGTGAATTACACGAATGATCCTCCAACTTTGAGTCGCTTTCAAATTGGCCCCCCAACTTCAATTTATAACCAAAACGTCATCCATCTTTCATTTTCTTGCACGATTAGTCCTCCTGACCGGTGATCATAAGTTTCTCGGTTGCCTTGCATATGTGACCGCCTTTCTCTCTCATCCACGTCACTTGAAGTCATCCACGTCATTATAAAAATTTTAAAAAAAATAAAAAAAAAAGATGATGTCATCCATATCATTATAAAAAAATTTTAAAAAAAGCGAGGCTGGCCCGAGGGGCCGGCGCCCCCTTTACGAATCTCGTCGGCAGCGAGCTTCACAGAGGGGGGCGGTGCCGCCCCCCTTCTCCCTCGCCGGGGGCGACCCCCCTTATCCTCCTCGCCGTCGCGCGAGGAGGATGAGGGGGGCCGCCGCGCCCCTCCTTCTCCCTCCGCCATCGCGGAGGGAGAAGGAGGGGCGCGGCGACCCCCCTCAAGGAGGATGAGGGGTGCCGCCACGCCCCTCCTTCTCCCTCAGTGACGGCGAGGGAGGAGGGGGCGGTGATCCCCCTCATCGTCCTCACCGTCACTGAGGGAGAAGGGGGGCGGCGCTGCCCCCTCTGTGAATCCCGCCGCCGGTGAGATTTGCAAAAGGGACGTCGGCCCCTCAGGCCAGCCTCACTTTTTCTTATTTTTTAAAATTTTTATAATGATGTGGATGACATCATATTTTTTATTATTTTTTTAAATTTTTATAATGGCGTGGATGACTTAAAGTGACGTGGATGAGAGAGAAAGATGGCCGCGTATGCAAGGCAACCAAGAAACCTATGATCAGCAGTCAGGAGGAATAATCGTGCAAGAAAATGAAAGATGGAGGATGTTCTGATCACAAATTGAAGTTGAGGGACCAGTTTAAAAGTGACTCAAAGTTGGGGGATCATTCGTATAATTTACCCCAAAGGTCAAGGGTCACCTGTCGAAATCATATCGGTCGACGCTTCTTGTCATTCTTAATCATCATAAGGTTCATAAGAGTCATGATCATTCGTTGAAAAATGTTGAGATGGCTCATTATCATTCTTGATATAAAGATCATAAGCATAGTTCGTTCATTTTCCCTTGAGAGATCAATAATCATCTTCATGTGAAAAGCATGAGTTTTGTAGAGAAAATAGAGATCAAAACAAATAGTTTTAATATGTTAACAAATAAGAAAGTTGTGTACTTAACTCGGGGTCGGAAGTCATCAACGTCATATTCTGGGGTTAGAACCTGGGCCGGGCAAAGGGAAACCTGGGTCGAGTCTAGCCTGGATCGAGCTCGGTCAGTTAGGGGAAAATAGAGGAAAACCCCGTTTGGGTGCGGGTCATACCCGGGCCGGATCCGGAGGACGATCGGGTTTGGAGAGTCATCTCTCCCGATCGTCTTCTCCGCGGTGAGCCAGGGTCAAGTCGTGGGTGACCCGTTCTTGGTACCTGGTTCACGCCGAGCTCGAGCTCGACGTTCTTGATGGACCTGGGCCGTGCTCGGAGGAACCCGGTTCGGGTAGATAGGACCCGAGCCGAGTTCTGATGAACGCAGGCTAGGTTCTATCTTGCCAATTTCGTTTTCGCTTAGTTTTCTCCGACGATCGCCGGTGAAGTACAACTAGGTTATTAACATGGCGAGTATGAATCTACATAGCATCTAAAGTCTACACTACATAACTATCATACTAAGCATGCATCTTATGAAAAAAGAGTTCGATGTCAAGTTCATATATTTTTCATCACGACGTTGGTTCGGTCAAACATGAAGATCATGGTGTGAGACATGTAGCCATTCGTTCGAAGGATAAAAGTCATATGTGATACGGCTCATGGCTTTACTTAGCATGATCTTTTAGTCAAGAACATGACCTATGATAAAGATCCTGAAGTACACACACATGTTATACGATTTGCCGAGAAGTCATTCGCAATTCGTCTATGTCCTACTCTGCTTCGCACGTCATCTGCGTTGGAGGTGGTCGTTGACGTTTGTGCTCGCCCGCTATCATCTGTACGTCGGAGGAGAGAAGATGGTGAGATGCAAGGTCGGAATGAATGAAAATAGAGGGGAACAGGGGGAAGACCGAGGAGAAAGAGGAAAGACTCTCACTGTGTCGATGTTCCTATCCACGTCCTACGTCACCGTGTCGAAGATGATTGCTGACGTCATTTGCTCGCTCTCTGTCGTCCACACGTCAGAGAAAGAAAAAAGCGAGTGAGGGAACAAAGCTTGGCTCGGATAAATGAAGAAGCAGAGTGGAGGAAGGAGAGGGACATCGGGGTCTTATAGAGGAGGGGGAGAGGGTCAACTGTTGTCTTCTTCCTTGGTGATGAGGGCAAAATCCCGGCGGCTGAATCTCTTCCTGTCAGGTGCAGAGCTCGGCCATTGGGCGCTGAGCAGCTGGGGGAGAGAGAGAGGGAGGGAGGGAGAAGACACAACACAAGGAGACAAGAAGAATGAATAATCGTCAGAAGGCAACAAGAACGGGATAAAAATGAGAAGGGGAAAGTTCTCGGCCAATCCCCTTTTTTTTAAGCAGGTGTTACATCCCGCCATCGAAAGTCCTTTGTCCACCTTTGGCTTCAATGCAGTTATCTTCCATAACCTCGGCTCAGAGTTCAGCGACATTATTGCTTCCCTCTCCTCCAGAAAAGAGCCGGTGATGTTCCCAGAACTGCACACTCTATTGCTCAATCACGAGCTCCGACTGCAAGCTCTACGCCAACAGGAATTATCTGCACCATAGGCCAATTACATCAAGAACTTCAACAACCAGCATAAGCAGTCAAAAGCACAATACAGCTCCTCAACTCGTGGCCGTGGACGGGCCGTAGCCGTGCACTAGCTCGGTTGTGGCATACTCGGAACCCCTACAATTGCAAATATAAACATCCAGTAGTGTCCACTCCTCAGACATATTCTGCTCAAGTTTGCCCCAACCAGATGCTGCCAACTTCGACTCCAATTGTCGACCCTATTGAAGCATATTCCGACTGGTTTCCCGCTACCGGTGCCACACATCACACAATGCCGGATCTTCAATCACATCATGCTCCTAAGCCTTCCAGGGTCATGAACAGCTCCAAGTCAGTAATGGTTGACTATTCATATGTCCCATGTTGGCACTTCACTAATACCCATTGCTTCTCGCACTTTAACACTAAATAATGTCCTGCATGTTCCAAATATTATGAAAACTTTGCTTTCTGTTCATAAACTCCCAACTGATAACAATTGTTCTTTTGAATTATTTGGTAACAATTTTTGTGTTAAGGATATGAACATAAAGGAAATCCTACTTCGCAGGTGCACTAAAGATGGCCTCTGCCATTTCAACACCCAGCCATGTCCGCCTTAAGCTCTCCTCAGCTCCACCACACAGGGATGGAGCCAGAAAATATTTTAGGGGGGTTGGCGAAAGTGATTTGGGTCGAGTCGATTTTTTGGTTAAAAAAATCATTATTTTTTTATCAGTTTTTAAATTACAAAAACCAACCTAAAACCATTAAAAAAAAGAAAAAATCATCCCAATTTTTTCGGATGATTTTTTTTGGACCTCTATTTTAGTGAAATATTATTTTTTAAAAATATATAATAAAGTATTATTAATATTAACATATTTAATTTTATAACTAAACGTAGGATATAATATTAGAATTATTGAGCTAGAGTTTTATAAGGTGATTTGAACATATTAAACTATATAAAAAAACTATTATACCAATAATAAAAAATAATTACTTATAAATTAATTATATAAATATAAATAATAAAAAAATAGACATGGACCCTATCAGTTTTTTTAGTAGGTCCCATGTTTAAGCGGGTTAGTTTTGCTCTATTAAAAAATTGCCCTAAATAGTATTTGGTCTTCTAATTTTCAATTTTTTTTATTTTATTTCTTGGGTTGAGTAAGTTTTTCGGATTGATCCAATTTTTCTTACATTACTAACATACACCATAAAATATATAATTTAAAATATAAATGAAATAAATTAAAAGTTAATTAGTTTGAACTCAATAAATAAAAATATTACTAAAAAATACAAAAAGAAAAGAAGGATAAAAGAAAGTATAATAAAAAAAATAGCAACAAAAGAAATGTAACTCTAAAAAAATGAGTTTTTCAAATTAATGCATTTGGTCCCATGTTTTTTAGATCCACAAATTATATTTACTGCATTTAATATATAATTAATTTAATTATTATATATTCGAGTTACTCCTATCACCCAATAAATAAAATGAAAAAATATAAAAAACAAATCTACATCTCAAATCGATCAGGAGACCTCCACAATCTTGGAGCATGGCACTTATCAGCAGAGTAGCTTTGGTTATTTGAAATTTTAGGGGGGGCTAGTATAAACTAAAAAACTTGGTTGGGGGGTGGGGGGCTTGGCTCCGTCCCTGCCACCACAACTACCACCTTATGGCACAATCGTCTCAGCCACCCCTCTCAACGAGTTGTCTCCAGTGTTCTTCGCAATGTTCTTCATAAAGATTTCAAGCCTCCTGCGAATAAATGTGATGCCTATATGCGCAGTAAAGCCACCCGACGTCCATTACCACCAACAACACGCACGAGCGCCACTCCATTGCAATTGCGCCTTCCTGACTTATGGGTACATCACCAATTTCGTCCTCTGAAGGACATTTTTATTATCTTTTGATTGTTGATGATTTTTTTAAAATATTCTTGGATTTTTCGTAATAAAAATCATGTAGCCAAGCTTTTTCCACAATTTCATGCCTTCATTGAATGCCAACTCAACACTAAACTTGTCATTCTTCAAACTATCCGGGGCAGGGAATTTATTGCCCTCCGACAATATCTTCAGTCCAATGGTATCCAACATTGATTTACATGTGCTTATACCCATGAACAAAATGGCATGTCACAGAAACCATGCTCAATCTTCTTTCCCAAGGTGCTGCTCCTAAGAATATTGGCATTATGTTGCAATCACAACAACCTTCTTGATCCATATACACATTCGTCCGACATGCCACATTCGATGAAACATCCTTCCTTTTATGATCCCAAGCTCCTCCCCCCAACCTCTTCTACCCACACTCCGTGGCTTCAACTCCCTCTTACTTTTGGCCCCTCACCCAATGTTGTTAAACACAGACTGCCCAAATTACTAACACTTTGACTTCTCATTGCATAGCACAACTATCTCTCCTATATATGTAGAGGAGATTAAAATTACCTTTGGAGTATGCCAAATGGAAAGGCTCATGATTTGAATGATTTTACTACATTGTAGGGAATAAAATATCTAATGTTATCTTAAATTCTTTGAAACTGGTCACCTCCCTAGTCAATGGGGGAAAAACAACTTTGATGTTTATTCCAAAAAAGAAAAAAAATAATAGATTGGTAAGAGAGTTTAGGCTTACAATTCTATGTAGTATTCTATATAGATTCATTGCTAAACTCATCACAAAATGACTAAAGCCAACTCTTAGTTCTTTAATACATGCCGTTCAAACAACATATGTTGCAAATAGGAACATCCAAGATAATATCTTAATTGCATAAGGAATTGCACACTTTATGACAAAGGGTAGGAGAAAACACGTGCTCATTGAGATGGATATGGAGAAAGCATTTTGATAGAATTTCTTGGTCTACAATTTGTCAAGTTCTTCAAATCATGAATTGTCAGCAAGATTTATTGAATGGATTAGAATTTGCATTACCTCACCCACCTTCACCTCTTGTATCAATGGAATAAGAACAAACATTAAAACCCATAAATTAAACATGAGATATTTAAACTTATAATTTGTTGATTAATATAATAACTTATTTAGTCGTTGACTAGTCAATTAATTAGTATTGTACATTAAGCTTTATTAATAATACAATTCAAACTTTTATTTATTAAATATATTATAAATATATTATATTTTAAATATATATTTAAAGAAAATTAATTATGCTACTTTTTATTTAAATTAAATTTATCTAATTTAAGACTATGCATTTAATTTTTTATTATCTTATTTTATCCAAACACTAACCGAAGCTAATCTAATAAATGAGTTTTTTTTATTTCCATTGTTAATTTAATTTTATCCAAATATATTCATAATTAATTTAGCTATTCGTTGAGAATCTAAGAATTTATAATGAGAAGATGATTGAAATATATCACGTTTACGCAATCATTTGAGTGTCGAATGTGTTTATTATGTAGTGAAATTAATACTTTAAAAATATATAAATGATTTTTAATATATCTTGAAATAATACATAGTTAAGTATGCAACTAAAAAGTATATACAATTATTTTCTTGATTCCATGGAACAATTAGAGCAGCCTTCATTATCAATAGAAAATCTTTTGGGGACATTCTAATTCAAAGTATATATCAATTGGGTGAGCATAGCCGCCTATACCACATCATATTTCCTAGTATTTTGTTGATTGGATTAGAACCGAGTCTCATATATTGAAATCCGAATGTGATTGGGTCTAGGTTAAAAAAATCGAATCTATTTCACACTCGATTATATATACATAATTTATATGTTAAATTATTTTTTAAAAAAATCTATTTATGTTTGTATTAATTAAAATAGTATATTTTATTATATATCTTTAAAATTAATTATATTATATTTTTATATATAATTTTATTAATAATTATCATATTTATGTCATAAAATTAATTTTTTATTAATTATTATTGAATTGAGATAATCGAGACGTTGGAGATGGCAGGACTCGAAGGGTGCGTTTGGTTGGGAACTTTTCGTGAGAACAACGTGAAAAGTTTCCAAACGCCTTATTTTGTCAAAAGTTCTTATCGAAGGCAAGAATTTTTTTTCCTTCTTCTTTACGTCTTTTCAGTCGCAACTTTTGACCTTTTTTTTCTTTCATCCATTTTTTAATTATTATGTAATATAAGTATATATAATTTAGTTATTTATTAATACAATTAGTCATCTTATTAAATAAATTTTTAAATGTAATTAATTAAAAGTTTACGTTCTAATAATTCAAAAATATTTTATAATTAAAATGTTCAATTATTTTAATAAAAAATTATATTATATTTGGATATTTAGATTTACTATAATATTTAAAATTATAATATTAATAACATTTAAAATATTTAATCAAATAAATAATATAATAATTATCTAAACACCTACTAAAACTTATCCAAATAAATAATAATATAATAATAATAAACTATATTCTTATTTCTTACTTTTTATCCAAACATCTACTAAAACTTATATATCAAATCAACTTTTTAAATCACCATCGTTACACTTTTTCATCCAAACACTAACCCAAACTTTTATATCACATCAATTAGTTCTCGAGAACTAATGTTCTCTCAATATTTCCATACCAAACGCAGCCGAAGAGTCCAGGTTTTCCCATCACTTAGACACAAAATTATTTAAAATTTTATATTTTATAACTGGGAAAGAATTGACTAATGATAAATTTTTTTAATATTTTTCTCATCCTAAATGTTATTTATTATATTAATGGTGATGTAGTATATTTTATTATATATCTTTAAAATTCATTGTATTATATTGTTATATATAATTTTATTAATAATTATCATATTTATGTCATAAAATTAATTTTTTTATTAATTATTATTGAATTGAGATAATAGAGACGTTGGAGATGGCGGGACTCGGAGAGTCCAGGTTTTCCCATCACTTAGACACAAAAATATTTAAAATTTTATATTTGATAACTGGGAAAGAATTGACTAATGATAAAAAAATTTTAATATTTTTCTCATCCTAAATGTTATTTATTAAATTAATGATGATGCAGTATATTTTATTATATATCTTTAAAATTCATTTTATTATATTGTTATATATAATTTTATTAATAATTATCATATTTATGTCATAAAATTAATTTTTTATTAATTATTATTGAATTGAGATAATCGAGACGTTGGAGATGGCGGGACTGGGAGAGTCAAGGTTTTCCCATCACTTAGACACAAAATTATTTAAAATTTTATATTTGATAACTGGGAAAGAATTGACTAATGATAAAAAATGTTAATATTTTTCTCATCCTAAATGTTATTTATTAAATTAATGATGATGTAACCTAGAAGATCGTTCATATTTTCAATGATTAACTGAAGCCCCATGCTAATAACAAATACAAAATGGACATTGATTATGTTTTATATACTGAATTCTATAAAAAAAATTAATAAAGAATTACTTAGTATGCTTCATAATTTGAAATAATACTGTTGATGATTGTGATTGTTATTATCTTTAGAGGACTTTGCAATCTTTTGTATATACTCGTAATACTAAAATATTTCAATTTTAATTAATACAATTATATATTCATAAAACTTAATTATCAACATAATTTTTAGTTAAATAATTAACTCATATCGTCGGGTTAATAAGAAAAGCTAACTAACAACAAAATTCAAATAAGTCATTAAATTATTCAACAACAATGATTGTACTATTTCTTTTGAGAGATAATGTTTGCTTATTATCTTTCGATTTGTAATGGACAATTAATGAAAAAATTGAATTAATAGATTTACCATTTAATGTTAATTCAACGATGACAAATAAAAGTCTCATGATTCTACTTCAACTCTGTGACTAAGTTCTAATCGTAATTATTATTTTATTTAACCATATTTAGCAATTCTAAAGATATATCAACAAAACATCTTCCCTTAATTATCTTATGTTATTTGTGAATATATATATATATATATATATATTCATGCAAGTTTAATCGAAAAGTATAAACCATGTGATTGACATATTGTCAATGTTATTCACACACTAACTCATGAACCATTCCCCATATGATTAGATTCCATTCCATCTTATAAAAAGTTTTTAATCAACTCTATTATTGCACTTACGTTTATCTTTTACATGCATGCAAATAAAAGGAGAAATAAAATTGTTTCAGCGCATCGACCTCTTCTATATGCATCAAAAGCAAGCTTCGAGTCGACTTAACTCGAGAACTTAATATTATCTGAAAAATTCAACAAGTATAATGTGAGCAATAATCACTTGCTCAATTAGTGAAATAAAAGTACAACATAAGATAATAGTACAAGTGCATATAATATTTAAATAATTAGATTCTTCGTATGAGAAAATATTTAAAGCATAACTTATATTACAAAAGTTGTCAAATCATACGAACTTTTGCATAAATAAAAACAATGCAAGATATCATCATATTCATGGGTAAACTCCACACATGTGCCACTGCACATACTCAACATGGGTCAATATGTATTCCTTTATGATAATGTATTGTACAGTTAAATATATGATTATGATCATGATTCTCGGATACATAGAGTATAACATAGTCAATATGTATTCTGATGTGTTAGAACGATCATGATTCTCGAATATACAGAGCACAACATTGTTATGAGTCAATATGGATCCCTCCATGATCATGTGTTATACAGTTAAGCAGAACATTATCATCATAATTATCGGATACGCAGTCCCCACATAACATGGGTCCATACGTATTCTTTCATAATTATGTGTCATATAATTAAGTCAAGCTTCATAATTATGATTCTCGAATATGATGTAACATCCTGGTTTAAAAAAATAAAGGTGTAATTAAGTTTAAAAGAGAAGGGCATTTTGGACCTTGTGCAGGATAGGACAGCTTTAAAAAAACAAAAAAAAAAGAAAGAAAAGTGTCGTCTCCTTCCCTATTCCCGACCTGCTACAGTGTCGCGCGCACTGTAACACATCCAAGCCGTCGCCCCTTTCGACGCTCCGATCTCCTCCGTCCGATCATCGTTTTTCGCGTGTGAGTACCGTTGGAAAGAGCGTGAGGAGACGAATATTTTGACATATGGTATGAGATTATCGGTCCACTGTGCGTGATGCAGCGAGAGAAAAACATGAGAAGGCTGAAAAATTCGTCGGCGACGATTCCGATTCGCACCGATCCTTCTCTTGGTGAGTTGTACATCATTCTCAGGTCGATTAGGATTATTTGGAGGGGTTTTAACCATGTTTTTATTACAAATTACATAGGAGGCCGAAATTAGAGCTTTCCGGCGAACTTTTCCAGTGAACTTTTTCGGCGAGCCGATGGGGGGCTCCGACTGACCTTACCATGATGTCCTGGTAGGTGTACACACAAGAGAGAAATATATTGGGTTGCTGCCCGTCAAAATTTTAATCATAAATTACTTGTAGATTCGTCGATTTCGGATTTTGATCGTCGAGCGATATTTTCGATGACTTGATATGAAAATGCATAGTAAATTTGATTTTAGATACGAAACTGATTTTTAATTAATTTTATTATGCTACTAATGAAGAAGGCGACGTTCGACATTCGACGGGTATGATTTCGATTTAGAGAGTGGGAGGGCCTCGTTTATTGTGATAAGGATATGATTGGTGACCGAAACTATTTTTATGATTTAAGTTCATAATTGATTAGAATTGATTATAGGGTCTAATTCGAATTATTATATGTTTAATTGGACATGATAGATGGTTGTCCGATGAGCTTTGAATAGAGTGCTATTAGTTGGCGATTTATTTTCCCCTATCGGTAAGAATGCTGAAAATCTATAGTGATGATTGATTTATAAAAATTAATTTATTTAATAGTTATAGTTCATTAATTATGAAATTAGGCAAGAAAATTATAAATTATAACTCTAGGTACCAAGATGTCCTTAGAAAAGATTATTATGAAGTGATTAATGAATTAAAAGATAAATGATGTCTAGAAGTTATAAATGTCTTAAATAATAAGATTATGTTCTTAAATAAAATTTAAATGTATGTAATAAATATTTATCCCCTTTGAACAGATTCGGATGGAAGTTAGTTGAGACTTAAGGAATCAAATGTGAGGGAACTTATCTCAATTGATATAAATTGCTAAACCCTTCGGGGTGAAGACATTATTCCACCCGATGTGGAATGAATTTTCGTGATAGTTTTCTTCATGTATATTTATATATTTGTATGCTTCATATGTGTGCTATCATATGACTTGTGATATTTTTATTATGAATTTTGAAAATCCGTCGAAGTTATGCTTACGAAATTGAAGTGAATATTTGATTTTTGAAAAGAAAAGTTTATATGATGATTTTTAATTCTAGACTTCTATTTTGAAACTGCATACATGCATCATGTGCATTACATGTAAAAACCCGCATAAGACGGAGTGTTTTCACCTCAGAGAATTGGCCAACTCTGAGTAGATCGGTTGGGGTCCGGTTTGCTCTGTGTCGATACAGTGACACGAGGAACATGTTCAACACCCTGTGTCGATATAGTGACACGAATGGTGGAATTAGAATAACCATACTGTGACGATATAGTGACACGAGAGATGGAATGAAAAAAGAAAAGAAACAAGCTCTGTGTCGATATAATGACACGATGAGCGGTTCAACGTCCTATGACGATATAGTGACACGTGAGACGGAATTAGAACAATCACCCTATGGCGATATAGTGACACGAGGGGTGTATGAAGAAGCACTCGATTGACGAGTGGTATGGATATCCGTGTTGATGATGATTCCCCAACTTATATATTATATATGTATGATTTCACCATGCATGTGCATACATGACATTCATTTTGCATGATCATTATGTGAATTAGTTCTTTTTGAAGAAGAGTGAATTTTAAATATTTTTTGAAAATAAAATGTTGATTTTCGTAACGATTTTTATACTTGTGATAGTTGTTTTAACTCACCGAGCTTAATTCATGCTCACCCATTTTTCTTTAATGTTTATAGGAAAAGAATACATATATTGCATGGTTGTTTGGAAATGGGTATTAATTCAAAAGGGATAGTGTGTGAGATTCCGCGAGAAATGTATGTGTCTTAATGTTGCTCTTTTGACACTTATGATTTCTTTTTAAACTGACTATCATGATTTTTATTTATCTTGACACCGCCTGATTTTGGGTTGTGGCCATGATTTATTGTGGATATAAATTAATTGATGAGAGTTGAGACTCCATGATTTATGGATGAGATGATATGGGCGAGTTCCTATCATGGAATTAGATAAGGGCTTGTGACCCTTAATGAATTTTGGAAAGCATTCGATTTGTTTTGTTGGTGTAATAGTTTTGAGACGAAACTTTTTGGGCTCGGGTCCATATTCTTTGATAATTATAAATTGCTAGTGATATACATAGTAAATTTTATAAATTGCCTGTGATGTGAATAAATATGGATAAATATTGTATTTGACGCATGAACGAATTTACGCATACGTTGAATTTAAACGATTGAGTTTTCGATTTCACCCCTTGTGGCACCAAAAGAAGTCGAAGGACATCACATATGCAGTCCATAATTTGGGTTCATACATGCACACAGAGCAGCCCCAAAAAGGGCAAAAACACCCGATATATGCCCCAAAAGCATCATGTATTACAAATGCGGTGCCAAAGACTTTTCAACGAGCATGACCAATGAAGTTTAACAATATCAAAATACACGCATCATAATTTTTAAGTAAGAGTTTACTTCATCTCATATAGAGTTCTTGAAACACTCTTCATAAGCCAAGATATGTTTCAATAATAATATTTTTTTTCTTGAAATAATATCATAAATAAAAGAAGTAACATATATCATTTTGCTTTGTTGTAAATTTATCCAATCATCTTATACTTTATTCTTTCAAATAAGTTTTATTAGAATTTTCTCGTTTCACTTATAGCTTGATAGTTTTTTACAAGCAATAATGCTATTTCACTTTCCAAATATTATTAATAATAATATGCAATGAATGAATGCTTATGCACGTCAGAATGCACGTAGTTTCTTCTAAATATTAGTGTTCAATCTGATATCTATATCCATATGCTATTACACACTTCAAACTACTTAATACTATTTAATCTTCCAAAACTTGACTAGGTGTTTTCCCAGAATTTCAGATTGAGTGTATTTTAATAGTTAATTCATAATTTCTTAACCACGAACTCAAATCTCATGATTATAGATGAATTAAAAATTATTACTAAGATGTTCAATCTATAAATACAATCATCTAATTTTCAATAGATAATTCATAAGTTTAGGCAAATTGACATAGAGTTTGTGTTATTATGATACTAAAAAAATAATTTATATCTTCCTCAATACTTGTTTATTTGACGAGATCCTAATTTTACTATAATCTATACTTCAGTAATGTTTATGCATAAAAATTTTATAATTTAATTCTTTGTATACTCTTGTAACAAAAATAGTTAATTAGACTCGGGTTCTATTCATGTTCTAAAACTAGACAGAAGAACTCATGCGTGATGAGAAATTCATTTCTCTCTATATATAAGTTCAAATTGGATGATTCTACTTCTCACTGAACCATAGTAATGTATGATTAAATATATCAAAATTTTAAGTCCTAATTCAATTTACCCTAGTAATGCCCTAATTTACAAGGCTATTTCTCTCTGACTCGGGACAAAATGAGCAATCCATAAATCTAGGCTCATAACTTCTCTATAAAAGTTCTTTTTAAGTGATTCTAGAGGCCATGAAAAGACAATATCGAATGGATGAACCATATAAAATTTTAGAATTTATGGAGAAGTAACCGGGAAGCTATGATCATATGAAATTGAATGTCACTTTTGGATTCGAAAATTCACCTTAAACCAAAGACCTTATAGAATTTCCATAAGACGTTCAGCTAGGTCTTTTCCACTAAAAAGATTTCGGCTCTCCAAGACAATAATATGTAATTTATATATTTTTTTAAGATTTTAACACGTCGAATGATAGTTCATAAAAATAGCTTACTAAGCAGTTGATAAGTTGTATGCTTCAGCTGCTCAAAATTCTATTGGCTAAAATGAATGTCCAATCATTTTTATTTCTAAGAAATCGATGTTTAATCTTAATAAATCATAGTTAAACATATATATATTATAATATTTACAAATATTAAATTTTATTCATAATAATTTTATATAATTTCTTTATAACTTTACCGGTAATTTAATTATATTATGCTTTAATCTAAATGTTAATTACTGCATGCGACCACGATTATATAAGTTTCTAAATTAACTTACTATGTTAATTAGAATTATATTTATGTAAAAATAATATTTGTAGAGCACGTCCGTGACAGGCACAAACATTAAAACCATTAGTTAAGCATGAAATATTAAACTTATAATTTGTTGATTAATATAATAACTTATTTATTCATTGAATCATCAATTAATTAAAATATTATATATTAAGCCTTATTAATAATGCAATTATTTTTTTATTAATTAGATATATTATAACTATTATAAATAATATTATATTTTAATATATATATATAATCTAATTTAAGAGTATGTATTTAATTTTTATTATCTTATTTTATCCAAACACTAACCGAAGCAAATCTATTAGATACTTTTTTAAAAATACATTGTTATGTTCAATTTTATTCGAGTATATTCGTAATTAATTGTAAATTCAGCTATTTGTTGAGAATCCAAAGAAACCTAAGAAATTTATAATGAGAAGAAGATAAAATATATCATAATATGTTTATAATGCAGTGAAGTTAATAATTTAAAAGTATATAAATGATTTTTATATCTTATGAAATAATACATAGTTGAGTATGCATCTGAAAGGCATGTACAATTATTTTTTCTTGATTTCATGGAACCATTAGAGCAGACTTCATTATCAATAGTCATCATCAACAATATTTCTGAGGATTTTTTTTATCCGGTCCTAATCGAACCAGAACCGACTCTCATATATTGAAATCCGATCGTGACTGGGTGAAGTTTGGGTCTAGGTTAAAGAAAATCTCAATCTAGTTCACTCCCGATTATATATACATAATGAATATATTAAATTATTTTTTACAAATTATATTTATGTTTGTATTAATTAAAGAGATCAATGGGAATATAACACCTCTTGGGTGAAACATTATGTAATGCCTTTGGGTCATTAATTTTAGATAATAGGTTTACATTATTTGATATTTTTCTCTCTCTCTTCTCTGTGTTGTCTCTCTCCCCTCCGGTGCTCTCTCTGCTCTCCCTTCTCTTCGATCTTCGTCTCCCATCCGTTCTCTCTCTTCTCTCCTCGATCGTTGGCCCATATATGCCATGGTCGTTTCTCCTTATTGCACGAAATGTGCCCCCGATCACTGCCAAAGTTCGTTCGCGAACGATCGTCGAGAGAGATAGAGAGAGAATACATGATCAATATGAGCCGTCGATCTAAAAGGTGTTACACTTCATTAATCTCTTAATTAAAATACCATATTTTATTATATATCTTTAAAATGCATTTGTATATATTGTTATATATAATTTAATTAATGATAATTATATTAATGTCATAAAATTAAATTATTATTATATTTAAAAAAATTATTAATTATGATTGAAGTGAGATAAATCGAGACGATTGAAATGGCGGGACTCATCCGAGTCTGAGTTTGTCCATCACTTACTCACAAAATTATTTTAAATTTTATATTTGATAACTCAGAAAGAATCGACTAATGATAAACTCCTTTTAATATTTTCTCATCCTAGATGCTATTTCTTTAATTAATGATGATGTAACTTAGGAGATCGTTCATATCTTCAATAGTAATTTTCACCATTAGTTTTTCAACTTTATTCGATTACATTTTAATTCCCGAACTTCAAATAAATTAGTTCCTCACCTTTTAACAAAAAGATTCTCTTAGCCTCTGATATCAAGTTTCCATGTTATTTTGCTTACTAAGACATTGATGTGGTATTCTTGTAAATTGAATTCGAATAAATTATTATATATTTATTAAAAATAATATATAGTTATTTATGTGAAAAAATTAAAAAGAGAGTTGGAGCAAAATGATAAGTTGAAGTGAAATAAGATAAAATATATTTACTAAAATAATATATAATTATTTATAGAAAAAATAAAATATGGAAAAAGTAAAAAGAAAGATAAGGAGGGGAAAGTAAGGATCACGGACGCGAATCATGTAGTATTTAATGAACATATATATTTTTATTTTAGAGCATATTAAGTTAGCATCTTAATAAAAAAATTAATATAGATATATCCACATTTGTATGTGCACTTATAACAAATAATATATATTATTTATAATAAATTAAAACTAGAAAATAGATATATTATTTAATAAATATATATTTTTTTATTTGAATTTGTTTATCATGTGAGCATCCTAGTTAGCAAATTACTTGGAAACTCGTTACGGTAGGTTGAGGGAAATTTTCGTTACAAATTTAGGAGATTGATTTATTACAAAACAAAACAAAATGAAATGAAATCGAGTAAAAATGGAGGAACCAAGAATGAAAGATTAATAATTGCAATATATATAAAAAAATAACTTTTATGATATTTTTTATTTTTGTTCAGACATTCATTATTCAGGATACTATAAAATAAATAAAAAAACGATTTAAAGAAAAAATATAAAATAAATGTAAGAAAAAAAGCCTTCTGCCGCTCTAGAATTAGGGTTTACAAAGACGCGCTCATCCCAGCCGTCTATTCCCCCTCTCGATTCCTCCCTCTCTATAAAATCCTCTCCGCCCTCTCTCTTCACCGCACCCGCCGTCTCTTTCCACCAAAGGCTTGCAAATCTTCCCGTCCCTCCTCCCCTTCCTCCGCCGAGATGGTTTCGTACCAGTAAAATTTTTCCTTCTCAGAGATGTAGATCTTGTCACAAATTTTTTTTTTCTTCTTTGTAGGATTTCTTTTTTTGAGTCCTACTATCGCACGCGTATTCAATTTGTTGTTAATGAGTGATCTGCGATGATGAGTCCTACAGACCTGTAATGATTCTTGCGGATATGATCGCAGGATTCAAGAACATCTAAGGGGCTGAGCGATCATAAATCTATCCTTTTTTTTAAATTTCTTTTTGTGTTGTTTGATTTAATTTTCTATTTACTAGAAGTTGCAGTGATGACTCAGAAATTTCAAGCTCAACAGACCAGATTGCAGGTCTCTCTTTCAAATAGAGTGATTTGTATGTCGACTACCCCGCTGAACTGAGCAACTTCTTCGAAAAAAAGATCAGATTTCCAGTAATGTTTGATCGATTGATGATGGATATTGTTGTCAATGACGATAACAGAGCTCCCTCTTCTGATTTAACATTGAGGATTCTCGCTGGCAGAATCGAACCATTACTAAATCGCCACCACTGAGTCAGCAATATCCATCTTCTCTATCATTATTTTTCTTGCTTTTTCGTCTCTGCCTTTTTTTTGTTCCGGTCTGGTGAGTTATGAGTGTTACAATCCCACACTCGTATCAGTAGGATTATTTTTTAAACTATGATGTATGCAGCTTTACTCCTAAACCTATTGTAATGTCGAAAGCTCGAAATGTTAATGTTAGGTCACCTTTCTACACAGTTCAAACATTTTTTGTTCTATTGTACCTGTTGCAAACGCTTTGATGTAAACATGTTTTTGTATGTTGGCCTTTGATGATTATAGAAAAAAAGTTGGAATTACCGACTGAGGATTGTTTCGGCAGTCTTTTGATGCCTCATGTATAATCTGAGGCTTCCGCTCTTTTTGTTTTGTTCATATAATTACAATGATTGTATTTATCCCTGTGAGGAGTTGAGACCTTGATAGGAAGTGCCGTATGACAGGCCAACATCAGCAGCTTCAATGGAGATCTCAAAATCATATATAGCTTTGTCACAAATGTTCCTTTAGATTTCGTATCTTTTGGCATCTGTAGACAAGTGAGATATGTGCATTTGGCCTTTCATTGTAGCAGCTGTGTGCATGATTTTAAACGGGGTCTCTGAGGGTTTAATCAATTTCAGTCTTTTTTAGATCTGTATTTAATAGTTTGAATTCCTTTTTTATTTAGATTAAAAAGCCCAATGCCACGTCTCCAGTAGCATGCAATGCTTGCAGTGACTGGTGATGCTACGATTGTGCTGAGAGGAAAGCCTGTTGCAGGCGTTTCGTAAGCTGATAGGAACCTGTGGATAAGTTTCATTGTTCATCCACGGAGCCGATTTCTGCGATTACATGCATTTGCATTTTATTTTTTTAATCTTTTATAATTCTATTTTGTAATTTACTAGCTTTTAGGATGTTGGTGGACGAGAGCCTTGTGCGCTCGTGATGTGCTCAAGACCTCTTCGATGACCTACGGTGTCTTCCTCGCCGTCTGAGGTCATGGATGTCTGGAAATGATTTATGATCGATATTGAACAATTGAAATTTGATGGTAGAGTATTTGGTTAAAATTATCTGATGCTCTTTACATCAAATTTTCCCACTTATGTTCTATCGCCCTTCACGGTCACTTGTAAATGGGCTTCATAAACAACTCTTATTTTTTTTTCTTCTTTTTATTTGTTTTCCCAATTCTTTCTTGTGCCCTTGCTTCGAGCGTCATGACTTTGCTAGTTTTCATAATTCAATTGTAACAGTCATGTCTCATTTTCTGAATGAAAAGATCATTCCTATAATTGGTATCCCATCTATGTTCTTCGTTATTCATTATTTTTAAAAATAACAAATTTATAGTAGTAGAAGACATGCAATCATATAAGTTATTGAAATAGCAATCATATAATTAAAGACATGCAAACCATGAACTCTTTTCCAGCCAAACAATCAGTAACAAAAAGGAAACTTAATCATTCGAAGAACTCTTTGCCAAATACTGTTTTGAAACATTATAATTTCAGCTAAAACAACAATGTCATTGAAAGAATTTCAACTCAGCGGACAACGCATTGTAGAAAAGGGAATTGATATTAAAATAAGTAATTAGTTATTCATTTTAATAATTAAGTCGAAATGAGGAGCTTTTAAAATTTTTTTTCTCCTTATGACTCTTTAATATATATATGTTTTATTGTTCACATTTCATAAAAACGTAGTAAAATGTGTATATTATGTTTTTTAGTATTAGTGTTTTTATGATCATTAATTATTTATTATTTTTTTTAAAATTTTATTTGACAATATTTTGATATGGAGTATACGAGTATTTACTGAAGTATTATTTTTTGTAAAATTATTATTTTTATTGCATATGTATGAGTACGAATACTCGCGAATATTCATGAAATATTGATATACTCACCCGGTACGAGGTACGTACATGTGCATTATAGGCTCGAAGTGTTTGTGGCTTGTGGCAACTCAACTCCCCAAGAGAGGCTCTAAAAAACCTGAAGAACAAATATGCCAAGGGAGTCTTTTTCTGCTAACATGGCCAAACAGCTCAGCTATGCAAACAGTATTGAGAGAAAAAAAAGAAGAAAAACGGAAATTAAAAGAATACGAAAAGTAAAAGAACAGAACCTGGAAACAACCCTGGCAGCAAAAAAAAAAAGAGGTCATAATGATGATCTTTGAAGCGTAGAAGGGATTGGAAGGCCTTACCTGAGATGTAAGATGACTCTAAAATTGTCTTTGTCCTAAGGAGAGATCGTTCGTCCTAAGGTGAGAAGGGTGGTCCGATGACTCCTGATCGGAAAAAGGGTGGTCCGATGACTCCTGATCGGAAAAAAAAATTTCCCCTTTTTTTTTTGGGCTATCTCAAAACTACTCGGATTCTGATTCACACCATCCAAAAATTGTGCCTTTTTTCACTAATCAACCGTTCATGATTTTTGACCGTAGAATGAAAATCGGACGGAGCCTCGTATATAGGAGGCTCCTTTTTCCCTTGCAGAAAATGCTATAAAGCATCAACAAGATCAAACACGTTGGTAAAAAAAATTGAAATAGTGATACTATTTTTGTGTAAAAGTCTTCACTCGTAGGACAATAATGTCTTTAAACTTTCTATAAAATTTTTTGAAAAGTAGTACCAACATTTTTGGCCGAGACTTTAAAAGGATTAATGTACTATAAAACATCTTTTGCTTTGGAGGAATATTGAGCGCATCTCAACTATTAATCCACTTATCAATGGATCTTATAAAAAATGATTAAAACTTATGATTTAAAAATATTAATTATCTCAGATCAAGAGTTGAGATGCGATCAATATCCCTCCAAAATGAAAGATGCTTTATAAGTACATTAATCTCGATTTTAAGATATCACAATAATGTCTTTAGGTTATCTGAAAAATAGTAATAAAATAATAAAATGTGGTGTAAAATTATAAAACGTTGTTGATTTTCACTGGTGAGTACGCGTGAATGCAAATAGGTTTGGTACGAGAAAATTATGTTTCCGATTTCAACGGTGTTTGGCACATGGGCGGACTCTTCGTTGTTAAATTTCAGATTTACTTATTTGTTCTTGGAATTAATCGTATATACAATTTAATGTAACCCTTCATATCATATGTTAAAAAGAAAATGATTTCAACTCTATTTTAATACGTGTGATTTTAATAATAATTGACATTTCCAATTCATTTTTCTCATACAACAAAAAATTAACACAAGATAATTGGGAAAAAAAGAAGCATCTCTGATATATAAATATATACAACTTGTCATAATCATATTTCTTGTAATGTAGTTGCCGTTCTCTTGCTCTGGTAGTTGCTGTGTTTATTTGGACTGGTGAGTGCACGTGAAATGATGTGCGGTTTGGTAGGGGAAATTATGACGTTTTATTTGATGGAAAAATTCGAGAATAAGAAAAGAAGATCGTAGAAAGATTGTAGAAAAATAAAGAAGATACACGAATTTACTTAGGTTCACCTTTGAAATAAGGGTTACGTTTTGCAAAGAGGTTCCATTATATCATTTAGGTTTACAACCACCACACAAATTACATAAAAAATTAAGCTATTAATAACTTCTCCAAACTGAATTTAAAATCCAAACAAACAGAGAAAAAATCTAATCCGAACCACACGAACCGACTAAACAAAATCTCAAAACCCATCTAAATTTCAGAGGTGCTGCCCCCGAACCCCCGCTCGCTCACCAGCGAGCGGGCCCCTCGAATCCCCCCTTTCGTTCGTACGTCAGTAGTACTGCTAATTGGATAATACTCAGATTCCCCTAAACTCACGTGAGCGAACCCGATATGAGAAACAAAAAGTCCTAAAATATTCACCAACTCTAACATCATTTTTTTCTCTGAACTCAACGCATTTTGTGCCATGGGTTAATTGAGTATAATATATATATCATATGACATTTGTTTGATTTCAATATTATATTTACTTAGCAAGCTTGTTTCGTTTCTTCTTTTTTGGATGAAATTTATCTTATATACAATTTAAATATATATATATATAAATGATTTCAACCCTATTACTGTTCATTTCTTGATTTCCACCCTATTCTTTGGTACATTTTAATACGTGTGATTTTTGTTTATAATAATCGTCATTTTCAATTCATTTGTGATTTGTTTTTAAGATAAATGATAACTGAAAAAAGAAATACTTATATATAAATATATACAACTCGTCATAAATATATACAACTCGTCATACTTATTACCACTTTTTCGAGTATTGGATATTTTAATTTTTATTCAAAAATATATTTATATTACAAAAAGAGGTTAATGGCTTGATGAAAAAGCAGAGGTTAAAATTAAAATATTTTTTATTTGGTTAGACGATTGCATGACTAACACTTATTAACAAATCAGAGTTGGAATGAAGTGGATAGTAGTTTCTCAGTAAAGGTCTCGAGTTTAAATATTTGTGAATGTAAAAAATTTTCATTAAGAGTTTCACACGTCATAATTAGACATCCTGTCTAAGGCATCAGAATAGTCGATCTCTACAGTGAATCGAGATTTTAACATCAGTGCACATAATTTTTAGCGCCAATTAAGTTGGAGCATCGGCGCTGCTTCTGGGACAATGAGTGATAAAAAAAAAACGACGGCACTTATTGATTGGTTGGTCCGAGATGTTTTATGTATTTAAATATAACGTCTTTTTTTAGAAAAAAATGTTGTCAAATTTACGCAATATTACGATATCATTGTCCAAGATAATATCACGGCTACTTGTGATTCCACTCTACCGGTCAATCCATATTTAAATTTCATTTTTAAACTCCATCTTTCTTGACAATCCACTGGGTTCTTCTTAGCTACCCACACCCAATATCATTCATAAACTTTATTAACATATATAATATAATACTATTATAATAGCAATTCTCCAATGTCGATTTCTTGGTCCTCGAGATGAAGACTTAAATCTCTTTCACAAGTGACTTGGAGATTAAACTTTATCTTTTAAGTTTAAAATAATAATCCAGCTGTCGGGTAGATCTGACCCGGAATTGGCCTTCATTCCTGCTGCTTGTCGAAAAATGCAAATAAACTCCAAAACATGAAGGTCTTTATGTGTCATTGCTAGGGCCGGACCGGACTCACCGGTCCGATCAATCCGATCATCGATCAATCCTAAGACAGTATGTGATAAGTTTAAAATTTAGACTTGGTATTCGACCTGATTGAACCAATCAAGATTAATAAAAAAACTAGTCAAAATTGAATTAAATCAGACATTTTTTTGTTTTTTTGTAAAGATTATTATTATTTTAAACTTAAAAGATTCAAAGATGAATTTTCTTCGTAAAATTATATTGATTCATTAGTCTTCCGCTCAATTAATACTTATCTCTTTATCTTCATCTTATCACTATTATTAATGTGGGACTGTTACTTATTCTTTTCCTTCATTTAGTTTAACATTTTTTAAACTTCATCTTATAAACCATGATATTATTCAATTTTTTTAATATCATATATGCATATTATCATATAAATGAATTATATATTTATTGTATCATATTAGATAAATTTGTTATGCATGGTGGGTGCAAACTTCTTCATCAATAATATTATAATAGTATAGTAAAGTTATATAAGAAATATTATAAAAAATGCAAATGTTAATTTTCTTTAATTTATTATGTAAAGAAGTTCAAATAACTGGTTAATCACTAATCATATTATATATTTATTTATATAACATATAAAATTGTCATAATGTTTTAATATGGGCAAATTTATTTATTTGTTACTTTAACATAAAAAAAAACAAAGATATGAAATATATAAAATTTAACGAGAAGAACATTTATATATGAGAATTAATTTAATAAGATTTTAATTTATCAAATGTGTAGTGATTTTAACATTAAATTTTAAAATTCAATTATATAAATTTAAGATTTATTATTATTTTTTATTTTTTTTACAATTAAGATAAATAAAACATAAAAATCATATATAAAAAAATACATAGCGACAACAATAACAAAAAGATATTATTGTCATAATTAACATTATTAATTTCTTTAAATGATTATTTTATTGTTGTTGTTCACACGAATTTGAATGCTATCATTGGTTATTATTTTGAATATAACATGTATTTATTATTTTGAATATAACATGTATTTATTATTTTGAATATAACATGTATTTATTTTGGTTAGTATCAGACAATGCAACTTGCTCTATGAATCTGGGGATCTAAACCAACCCTTCCAAGTTACAAAAGTTGGATCTTCTCTGCAGCAAAGCAATGGTTATCTGACTGACGCCAACCGGAAGGAAGGTGTCAGAGAGTGGGGGGGGGGGGGGGGGGGGGGGGGGGGTGGTGAGTGAGGCATGCGATCCAACGAGGGAGTTAATTAGGAGGTACGGCGGCCACCTTTCCATTAACTCCACGCCAGCCTTCTTCCATGGCGTCTGCTGCTGCTCCCTCCCTTGTCCGCCATGGGGAGTCGCAGGATCTGGGGCCTGCTGCTTGTGCTGTTCCTGGGTCAGCTGGTGTCCTTCTTCTTGTCCGTCGCCAGCTTCACCTCGTCTCTCATCGCAGAACTCGGTGAACAACCTCCAGCATATTTTTATCAATGCATATTTGATTACCTTTACAGAGCTCTCTTTGATACTCGAAACCTTCCTCTTCCTTATACGCCGCTGACGCAGTCTTTCTTCACATACGTCACCCTGGCTGCCGTCTATGGCTCCATATTCCTGAGCCGTCGTCAGAAGCTGCTGGTGCTTGAAATTAGTGACTGCTTTCATGGTTCCTTGGTACTGGTACCTTGCTCTGGCGATTGTTGATGTGCAAGGGAACTATTTAGGTGACTAGTCTTCTCTTCCTCCTCACTGTAGTGTTAATCATTCTTTTTTCAGAGTAAGTGACTTTGGGTACCGTGGTACCCCCAGTTATTAAGGCTTACCAGTACTCATCGATCACCAGCGTCACGCTACTGGATTGCTGGACGATACCATGGGTCATGATCCTCACATGGCTTGCACTGGGGACAAAGTATTCCCTGTGGCAGTTCCTGGGTGCTGCAGTCTGCGTTGCAGGCCTCGGCTTGGTTCTTGTATCAGATTCCCATGACGACGATACAGGTAATTAATCACCAAGTCACCTGCAATCTTCAGTTCAAGGACCATGATCATCTTGATGCCAGGAATGCAGGTGTGCTACTGCAAGCTCTGAAAGTAGTAGTCTTTCTTTGCAGGCGGGAAGAAGCCTCTTCTGGGTGATTTGCTCGTGATCGCCGGAACTTTTTGTTACGGAATGAGTAATGTAGGAGAGGTAAGTCAACTGATATACATATGTATACATATGAATATGTGATCTTTGAGCAACATCGTGAGTGAGCAGCTTATGACCAAGTTCCAACCGACTTCTCAAAATGTTCAGGAGTTTTTTTGTTAAGAAGAAACTAAAGACATTGTTGAAGTAATTATGATGTTGGGGTTTGCCAGTCGAGGCTGTCCATCTTGTTCTTAGAATTAAATTTTGCCGTTTTTAGATGTAATTTCCATAACTTATTACCTTCAGAGCTATTTTCGAGAGGAAAGATCTGGAAGCTGTCAAGTGGTCTTCCACAATGGTAATTGGTAAAGAGATCTCTTATGCACAAATTTCTGCTCTAGCATTACCTTTCATCCGTAGCTTTACTTAATTATGACTTCATGCAATGAGATTGATGTAAATGTTTTGTTATATGACTGACCCAAGATGCACTCAAATGCATATTTGCATGGCTTGAAGTGTTTAGCCTTTCGTTATAAGAGACTTACAGTGCCCTGCTTAGCATCAATTGTTAGAAGAAAAAAAAAAACTTACTTCTTTTGTTTCCAATTTTTCAGATATCTCTCTTTGTTGGTTTTACAGTGGCAACCTTTTTGTTCTATACCTTCGTCCCTTTTGTTTTGAAGGTAAGGTCAGGTTGCTAACTCAATGTTCACTACTTCAAAAATATATAATAGTTATCTGTAGATACAGCCAGAAGGTTTGCCTATAAGCAACTGCTCTAGAAAAGTAGAAAGTGTGTGGTCATAGCTCACTGATTGGCCGCTCTCTCGCCGAAGATGACCAGGGCTGAGGAAATTCTATCAATTGTATTTGTAGTGTGCCATCAAGCTTTATAAATTATAACTATGAAACATTAGACATGGAGCAATTTTTTTTTTTTTGGTGCAGATGAGTGGAGCAGCTCTATTCAATCTGTCTCTTCTGACGTCTGACATGTGGGCCGTCTTGATTCGCATCTTCTTTTACCACCAGAAGGTTACTGCATTTTCCTGTTCTGATCGAAGTCTCTGTCTGCAGGCTAGCAGAATTCTGATGCCGGTTTACTTTGTTCATATAATTCTTGCCAGATAAACTGGTTGTACTACCTCGCATTTAGCACGGTGGCTGTCGGATTGGTTCTTTACTCGGTGAAGTAAGTTCTCACACCATTCTTTAATCGAAGTTCTGAACAAGTTTCTGATTTGTGTCATCAACAAGTTTCTGATATTCCAATGAATGTGTGTTAGTGAGAATGCATCTGCCGCTGGCGCATCCAATACCTGGTGATGAGGCCGTAGGTGTAGAGTATCAAAGGCTTGCTGAAGACAGTGCAGCGACCAGCAATGGCTCTCGGCCATACAATTCCTCCGATGGTTCTGACGCCAACTGCGGTTGAATCTGCATAGACCAGTCCACGACGCTGCAAAATGGGATTTCTTCATGTCATTTATCAGATCGATTGTGAAATGTAAAATTCAATGGCACAGTCAATACGACGATCAAGTGCTCGCAAGAAAAGCACGCATTAAAGCCATTTTTTTGCCCTTCTCAGGTTCGACACGGCCTTGGCCCAATAAGAAATTAATTTTTTTTATGCTTATAATATAAAATTTTACAAGACATGTTTAGTTATTACATTTTTTTCACACAAAATTAATGAGCAATAAATTTAGTGAAACCATTAGTCATACTAAATAATAAAGTGTAGAGCAAAAATATGGATCCCACGAAAATTAATCCATCCTTGTATTTTCTTTAGTTTATTAATTAAGAAAAATAACAAAATCTAGATATAAAAAAGAAAATTGATGCCTCGTCGGGATATAAGAAAAAATCGATCTAGAAAAAAAATTGAAAATTAGGAGCCCAATATGTTATAAGGTGATTTTTAATAAATTGAAATCACTCACTAAGATTAAGACCACCCAGACATTTTAATTTATATAATCAATTCATAGTTTAGCGTTTTTTATAGATATATTAATTTTTGTATATACTTTCATATTTTTCTATGAAACTCTAATTTGATAATTTAAAAATTTTAGTAGTATATTTTATATTTAATTATAAAATTTAAATTTTTATGTTAAGTTTAGTTTATTATACATATTTTTAAAATATAATTATACTAAAATAGGGTTATAAAAAAATCACCGGAATAAACCAATGAAAAGTAGTTTAAAAGTGATTTTTAAATTTAAATATTCGATCTGAAAAATAATATATAATTTTTTTATCCAAAAGATTGGAGAGTACTTTCACCTCTATTGCCAAGGAAATCCTTATTGTCATAATAAACGCGTGTGGTGCATATAAGTTAGAGCTAAAGAAGCACAAATGCATACATAATATTTTAACATGGTCTTCTAATTCTCAAATCAAAGGGGCCTATTATAAATCGATATTAGTTAGTACAACTAATTAGCACGATTATATTTTAGGATCTATTGAGAATTAGTAGTTCCGGTTCAATTTTTAAAATTATCAATTTGATGGGGACATCCAAAGAAAGAAGGGGGCCTGTTATGATGTTCACATAGGCAAGGGTTCATGGCTCAGAGACAAATGCAATCCTGAAAAAGAGAAAAAGAAATGTGATCTTTTAATTTGTGATTAGCACAGCGCCAAATGTGATGATCTTTTAATCTATGATTAGAACAGCGCCGTGCGAGTTGGATAGTCAACATCACCGGTTGACTATGGAAAAAAAACTCAAAGGTTTGATCATTAGATGAGAGATTTAATGAACTACCAAGTCATTGAATCACAATCCACCTTGTTCAAAAGGCTCTTGTAGCCATCTTACAATGTTGTTGTTGGAAGCTCGGAATCATCCTAGTAATGATATGTTTGACTGATTGCAGACTTTTCTGAACTAAGGCAGAAGGCACTCGTAGCTCTTTGTGTGACATTAATTGGTCAGATTTCACAGAGACTGGCGTGTAAAATCTAACCATTTCTGACTGTTATCGCATTCCCTTTTATGATCATGGTCGACTTCTCTGTATCTTTTAATAATACATTTTTTGCTGGTGGAATACAAAAAATCGTTGGACTGACTATTCACCAGTATAATTAAGCTGCATGGACAGTTGATGCTCCTGGAGTTTTACAATTATTGAAAAAGCTGCTTATGAAGCCATGAACTGGAAGTAGAATCCTTTGATTCAATTTACTCTCTCTACCTAGGTGGATCATTGAGTTGATGGAAACTGTAACTTTTAATAACCTTACCTCTTGCATAAGCAGTTCCAGAAAAGAAAAAAAAAACGAAAAAAGAACCATCGAAAGATCAGAGCTTGACAAAAAAATTTTAAGCTTGATAATGTATCATGATGTTCCAAGTATGCAAGGTTAATGAGTATAATATAATAAAGAATAGAACAAAAAACCCACTGAGTTAAGCGAATTGCCCACATCAGATGTCTTGTTGTTCTTACCACTTACTGCAAATTGACAACAATTTCAATCTATGAAGAATAATCGAAGGTGCAAGTGCAGGTGGAATTATGTAGTTAGTACAGTATATTGATCCTGGACATTAAGAATACTTCAGATGTGCCTTAGATGACTGTTCAGACAAAGAACAAACTTTCCCTAACTCGGTTCCAGGGTTACAGGTGAACTGTCACATGTTGATATCACCGTGACTTGAGGAAGAGCATTTGGAGTTGACTAATTACTGTTAAGGCAAATCTACAGTTCCTTTATCTTGCTGCACATGAAATCACTCTCTTTCTACTAATTTCTTCCATGCATTAATAGGATGGCATAAACCCTGATGGTTTGTCCCCTTTTGATCACTTGAACAATAAAAGAGTTCGCCTCGGTGGCAGGTTGAGGCATGTGGAAGTGTGGAACTTCCAAAAACCTTAGCAATGTGGCATGCTTCCAACCTCACATCCATGGCTTAGTTGCAATGACAAAGAACATTAAACTGATGATGGGATGTTTTCTGCAAAACCGTATATAGGATTAGATATTATGTTTACTGTCCTCATCAATGGTGGCGATAAAGATGTGGAGACACCCAATTATGACCATGAACCTATTGTCTCAACATTATTGGCCATGGCAGTAAAAGAAAATCTATCGGGATATCTTTACAGTGTTTTTGCAAGTTCATAAATTATAAGAATCGCATAAAATCAAATCACGTTAAGGTCAAGTATTTCAGAGTAGAAGTTGTAAGAAGGACCATTTGCATTGACAATCCCTTAGATTTGGGAGGTACTACTACTTACATATTTCCTTTACATGGACTGATAACTCCAGCCACAGTTGTCAGAAACGTCAGCATCTGTAGACATTAATGTTTCCCCTTTTGCTGCCATTCTATTTATCAGTGCAAACAAAATAAAAGATTCGTGGAAATCGGAATACCTGTAAGAGAAATATGTAGTACTCACATGAACTTGGAAGAGCTACTGATTTTATGAGTTTAATGACCCATAATTCCCAATCCCACGTAAACAGGCATATTTATTGGATATGAATTGCCCTCAAAGTATGGTTGCAATTTAATGGATATGGACTTTTAGTACCATATTTGTGTCGCCTGTTCCTACGAATTTTCCGCCTTTCATCAGCTTCGAGCAATGCAGGACTGTAAAAGAGCATCAATTTTCTTTGCCATCTGAAGCTGTATCGACGTGGTCCAAAATTTTCACTTGAATTTGCAGTTGGAGATTGGTCCACTTCCTTCTTTGTTATTTGCTCAAGGCTACTAAATTTATCCACAAACAAGAAACACGGGCATTTGGTTGCATGTTGCACGCTTGCATCTGTCAGAGGGCAGTATGAAGTAACTAGTCGCTTCTTAGCAGCCATTTAGTCTGTACGATTCGCATGAAATTATATTAAAGTGATAGGAGTTGAAGGTTCGAGCTTTGCTCGAGATCGAGAGAGGGGACTCATTAGATATTTTTCTTTCTGAAATGGATTGATGTGCTTCATGACTATTGACCGTGATAAGAAGATTAATACAGTTTGCAAGCTCATGAGAGTTTGGAATACATTTGAAGGGTTAACTATCATTCATTGTGTGCAGCAACTCTTATTTGACAATGCGGTGACAAGCTAGAGCTATTGATGCATATTGCTGGTACAAGTATTGTTGGGAATCAGGCTTGCCATAAGAGAGATGTTTCTACATTGTATAACATCTCAGGAACAATTATCAGATAGATCTTCCAGATCTGTGGGCTCATCCAGAAGCCATTTCTCTATCATAGATAAGGGATGCTGTGCATGCAGCTTCTGCTGTTCATAATCAAAATTACTATCTAGCGTGGTTTCAAGCCCAATTGGAGTTTCTTCTGATGATGGCTTCTTCGGGGCAATGCAGAGCGACTTGTGGGAAGGTGTTTCTTCATTGCAGAGGAGACGATCCTCTCTTCCGTCCATAATTCTTCCATTGGAAACCGAAGAGCTGCTGCTGTTGCTGAGACCACTGTTATTTCCAGCATGATGCTTACCGTCACTTAGTTGCTCAACATCGCCGTTAGGAAAGGATTCCATCCAACCATCTGGGAGTTTACAGATGTCCTTTGAAGCAGAATAACCAAGTGGCAGGGTGTGATGGTTCATGGCGGAGACGTCTGAGCTGATTACATTTCCACTCATTGCAGCTTGACCCTTGGTGATCTTTTTCTTCAGATGTGTGTTCCAGTAATTCTTTATGTCGTTATCAGTTCTCTGGGGAAGGTATGAAGCTATGGCCGCCCATCTGCATGCATGCAGAGGACACGAAATTACAACAGTAGCAACATCGCAGCATCTGCTCTGAGAACTTAAACGTACGAATTGTCAAACGTCTTAAGCATAAACGGATCAGATTCAGTGCTTATTTTGCTCATTAGGAAGAACATTAAACGTACCTGTTGCCAAGCAATGCCTGGAGATGGATGATGGTTCTCTCTTCATGCGGGGTGAAGTTGCCTCGCTTGATTCCTGGTCTGAGATAGTTAGTCCATCTCAACCGGCAGCTCTTGCTACATCTCATGAGACCTGCAAAGTAAATCAGCCAGAAGATGACATAAACAAGTTCTCGTTCGGGAAAAGAACACATGATGCTGTGCACTAAAAGAGAATTCACACATGCACACAGACCAGTGTTAGCAGGCACTGATCTCCAGTTTCCAGGTCCATGTTCTTGGACGTACGAGACCAAAACGATGTCTTCCTCCGGCGTCCAGGGGCCCTTCTTGACGCCAATTTCCTTGTCACAGCATGGAGGCCTGCGCATGGCTAACTCTTCAGTTATCTCGCCGACAGCTTTTGCTATAGCAGCTCATGCACGCAAGCAGCGGCCTCCTTTTCGCTCCTCAGTACCAGCAGGGCGTCGTGAAGAGCATGTCGACAGTGACTGTGCGGAGTGAGGATGGCTTATATATATAAAGATTACTTGTGGGGGAGATCACCTACACTTCAATTTTACCTGTCATCATCTACTTCTCTGACCATTTGCTTCTCCTTTCCTCTTCTTTCTTTCTTCCTTCCAAAAGACAAGGCCCTTTTTATTCTATTTCCACTTCTTTATTATCAAATGAGCCTTTCTTTTCTGTTTTGTATAGAGGCCTTTTAGGTTTTAGCATTAATTTTTCTCATGTTTTTTTTAATCAGAAGGAATATATATTTTTTTTCAGTATTTAGAAAAAAAAAGCTCATACAGTTAAATTGCTTCATTCAGGAAAAAGAAAAATCCAATCACATTTTATGATATTGAATTGATTAATAATATGAATAGAAGAAGAAAGAGAGTTTTTAAGAACTATCATAATATATAATATAAAATATGTTAATATATTAAGAAAAGGTCAAAAGGGGTCCCAGCTCTTAAGCCTCTGGGTTTGGCCCAATTAAATCTAACCACACGCCCTGCTTTCCATTCAACTACAACATACGGAGGTACAAAATTCAAATACAAAACTGTAAATGTGTTACAAAGCTTCACACATACACATATATCATGTATATATGATACTAAAGCAACGAACTAAACTAGCTACGTACCAAGAGAATTTGACAGTTCCGGAAGGAAATTAAGGGAAATGATACAAAATTACTAGATATAATCTTTTGATATTTATTAATTAGTCCTAGTACTGAGGAGGAGGCTGCTGCTACGTACTTATACTTTGTCCAAACAATCCATAGACCGATGGAGATGTCATCAAATTATTAGTTACCCTCCTCATCCGGCTTCCAGGAAGGAGGGTCTCCGTACTCGCCCATTGCCGGTTCCTCGTCGGCGGTATTGCCGGCGTCCTCTGGGCAGTTAATCAGAGATGGAAATGTGAGGTTGTTGGTGAGATTTTCTGCCGCAGCAGCAGCAGCAGCAGCAGCAACAGCGGCATTATTCTGACTCTGAACGAAGAGAGACCCCACGAATGAATCTTGATCTATTTGCTGCAGGAAGGACGATGATTGGTACTGCTGCAGGTGGGCGACGTCAACGTTATTATTGCTGTTGCTGTTGTCGTTGATATCTTGAACGGTGGTATCCATGATGCCTGCTCCTCCTATGCCCATGTCTTGGGTCAAATAGTTGAACTCTTCCATAATCGGCGCGGCCATTGGATGATGCGCAAGAGGACGAGGAGGAGGATTCGAATCCATGGAGGTCAACAGCTGATGGATAGAGAATCCATCAGCAACAGCGGCGGCGGCGGCAGCAGCAGCAGATAATTGGATGTTCATGTGATTCATATGAACTTGTCCCTCCTGAACAAAACCTGATGTGTTTCTGCTTTGTGCAGCAGGACTCATCTGAGCTTGAGGAGGTTGCTGCACCAGCTGATCATTGAAGAGAGCCGCAGCCTGCTGAACCATGTTGTTGGCGTGTGCATGCTGCCCCTGCTGGTTCCATATGTTGACGCTGCATCCTTCGCCCGAGGACGACTGGCCGAATGGAGCAGCATTTATATTGCTAGAGCTGCAACCAGCGCCACTACTGTTGAACTTGTTCAGGTACAGTGATGGTCGGCCTCCGGAGTGCACTGCATCGTTGCGGTATTTGCAATTGCAGAGGTGATGAATCAGTGTCTCCTGATCTGCGAACTCGTAGCGGTAATCGCTGTGAGGGCACTGCGGGTGATCGCACGTAAGGAGCCTCTGCATCTGGCTCGGTCCCTCGGGTGCCATCATCCCCTGGTGAACCAACTCCATCACTGATCTCTGATTGCGGCTCGGCGCGTACATGTCGTTGTTCAGCATGCCGAAAACAGATGGCCGGCGGCGGACCCCACGCTGGTTGGAAAGCATTTGATCAACGACGCCAGTGCTAACGTTCGCATCGTAATCGCTGGAGCTGCTGCTCGTGGACGCGCTGTAGCGTTCTTCATGGCCGTTGCCGCCGCCATCTCGGCGAGATCTGTACAGCCTTCTCTCCTGAGAAATCACAGAATTCCAGAGCGCCATGTCCTTGGTCGTCATCTTATCTTGCAGGCATTTCGAATCATTCACGACCTTCTTCATCTTGCGAAAGTTGGGCGCCATGTGCCTGAGGATGGAGATCAGGACGCAGACCTTCCACACCTTCCTCAAGTCGTGCGGCTTCTTGTACGGAGGGGGCCCGAGGTCGTCGGCGTATCCGATCTGCTTCCACCACTCCTGGGTCACCGTCGTCGGCCACCATGGCGGCGGCACGCCCTTCTCGAGCGGGAACTTGCGTTGGGGCGGGTCGCACTGCTGCATCAGTGCCGACAGAAGCGACCCGAGAGTCGTGTCCTGAAGGTCCAGGAGTGTCCTTGGCACGGATGCTTGGTCTCTCCCGAGGCGGTGGGCGTCGTTGTTCGCAGAGCCTCTACGCACGCGTGCATAGTTCCTGTACTTCTGGATGGCGGCTGGACCGTTGCGATCGAATTGAACCTTCTCCTTCCACCACGCTTTCATGCTCCCGGAGCACCCGTTGATCGGCTTGCCGTCCTCCAGCACGATCCCGTAGACGAACCCTCGGGCCTTCTCGTCTTCCATGATAGTGAGCATGTAGCTGAGGACTTCGTCCTCGGACTTGGCCGGCGCCGTGGGCTGGTTTGTGGTCTCCGTCGACGGGTCCTGTGCAGGCGACGACGGCAGCTCCACCGATTTGCCCCGCTTCTGCTGCATCTGCTTCAGCCGCGCTTGTAGCCGCCATATGCGCACTTCGATCTCCTCTTCAGTGAGCTGCTCGTCGTCTTTCTTCACGTCGTCTTCGAGAACCGCCTGTTCGACGGCGACGTGTTCGCATTCGTCCCCCGAAGTGACGTCCTTGACTCCGGAAGGCTCGGCCTCGTTAGAGGAGGGCGGTGCAACATCTTTTGATGGCCCGGCACCGTCCATGGCTTCGATCTTGAGAGAGTCGGATCGACGTGACCTTCTGCAGTGCATGCATGCACGTAAAACACTTTTTTTTTTAATTACAATCAAAATAATGTATTAATAAAAAATAATCTAGAAGCATTATAAATTATATGCATATTTAATTTAATTTTATGTCGGGTGAGAGCCCCATTATATGTAATACTAAAAAACACATATTTAAGTGGCATGCAAAATAACAAGTAAAAATAAAGATCGACATATGCAATTGCAAGTTGCTATTAAACTTCTTATCCTAATATGTGAATGCAAAGAAACTAAAACTTCATAACACTGCAAAGATTAACATCGACAGGAATTAAAAAAACAAGCAGACATGCAAGTGACAATTATCTTCTATAATCTTGTCTCAATAATCTAAAAATATACATGACAAGATGTCTAAATAAAAGTTTGTCGATGTGCTGAAAAAACATACAATAGCAATATATATTAGTGAAATTACAAGCATTTAAGCAAAGGAAATAAAACCAAAGTATAAGGTAGGGAAGAAAATGTATAAAAGAAAACGTACAAAAGGCTAAGACTTAAAGAAGAAAAAGGTGAAGTAGGCACTAGCACAAGGAGAACACAAGCAAATACTTGAATATTGTGAAGGAGGGTGGTATATATAGCATGCTAGAAATTAAAGGCATAGAGTAGCAAATCAAGCTTTGGGATTTCATATTATTACATCCCCTCAGTTAATTCATTATTCAATGTATCTTTTTTCTCCTTTATGCCATTTAATGTAAATTTTTTTTTCTTATGTGAATATTTGCTGCCCATGAAAAATTAAATGACATTCATAAATATACATATATGCACCTAGGTATTCCCTGATATATATTGTAGAGCTAGCACATGGTTTTTGAAATTGAAAAGTGCAATCAAATTGAATAAAGGTTATATTAGTAATTCTAGAAGAGGTTTAAAATTTTAAGCTCTAAAATAAAAAGAGAAATATATTGAAATTAGTGTATAAATATGTTATTATAGAATAGGATATGTGTTGGAGGAAAAGGCCATTAACTATGAGAGTCAGTTAATTTGCAATATATTTAAAATAATTAAAATGTAAAAAAATTTAAAAACATCAATAATATCATCATAATTTATTCATAAACCTTCAAGATCCAATGGATATATTCAAATGAAAACAAAAAATACATTAAATGAATATTCAAATGGTAAATAGTTTGTTTCTTTCTCAAATGTAGTTTATTGTCCTAATATGAAAGAACCTAATTATGAAATTATTATTATTTAGATGATTTATCATGTCACTCGTTATCCTTGTAATAAGTTGATAAATTGTTATAGTTGTCAATAATGCATGATAATAAATTAGTAAAGCTATTTGGATTTTCTGAAATAAATGATTGCAGTGAATCTCATTTTAATAATTGTGATATTTAATTATTGTATTAGTTGGTTAAAGTAAACAAGACAATTGATCATAAATATCTAATCATCCACCATTTATATCATCTTTATCTAAATTTGAATGTACATTTAATCCAAGATTCAAAATAAGATTAATTAGTTGATTTGATTTCATTATTTGAAAAGACAGGGTAGCAACACCTAAAATTGAAAAAAAATTAGAAGGTCATTCACTCTGCGGATCAAATATTAAATGATCGTATAATTGAAAAATAATCAAAATATTGAAAATCATTTAATGAAAAAAGATTATTTTATTTAAATGGAAAATAACTTAACATTTTAAAGGTAATATATTAACAATTTAATTTAGGAATGTATATATATGCTAATTCATAATGAAAGAAATTAATTGTTACATTCAATAAAAGTAAGCAAGATCGACGCGAATTACAATCCCAATTTTGCTATCATTAATTTTGATTCGATATTCTATTTAAAAGTCAAATGTAGACAAACACACACTATATGAGGCATATTAACGTGTATTCATAAATTATACACACGCATAAAGATAAGGTATACCCCATGTTAGGGTGTGTGTGTGTGTGTGTGTGTGTGTGTGTGTGTGTGTGTGTGTGTGTGTGTGTGTGTGTGTGTGTGTGTGTGTGTGTGTGTGTGTGTGTGTGTGTGTGTGTGTGTGTGTGTGTGTGTGTGTGTGTGTGTGTGTGTGTGTGTGTGTGTGTGTGTGTGTGTGTGTGTGTGTGTGTGTGTGTGTGTGTGTGTGTGTGTGTGTGTGTGTGTGTGTGTGTGTGGGGGGGGGGGGGGGGGGGGGGGGAAGGTATACCCCATGTTAGGTTGTGTGTGTGCGCGCGCGTGTGTGGGGGGGGGGATTTATATATGATCTATAATTACTTAACTACACATTAACAAATGACCAACAATCATAAAAACTTTAAGTTCTTAATATAAAATGATCAAATATGAAAAAAAAAACATACTTAATGAAAAGAGGGTACATTAAGTCTAATAATAGATTAGTAAGAACTTAAATAATATCCTTCCTTTTTTTGTTACAAGGGAGATACTTGATCTAATGCAAAAAAATGTCACTTCCAAGATTCAAATTCTTGACTTTGTGAAAGGAATTAAGTCCATGTAGAACATCTGTGTTGATTCCTTTTGTATTTAGGATTATACAAACAAAAACAATATTCAAGCACAAAACACAAAAATAACTTTTTTACTATAAATAACATTCAAAGATGAAACACATAAGAAAAAAATGAAAGTAACATATAAATATCAAATAAGGGATGAAATTTCAATACCATGCTAGCTCTCCTTGCCTCCAAGGATCAGACACTCTAGTTGCCACATACACAAAAGAACAATGGGATCAAACTCCGAGCCTTAGACTACTTTCAAAATTCCTTTTGTATCCCTCATTTTCTATTACCTCGACTAAGGAACCCCTCATAGCTAATGAAGATAATAAAAAAATTATGAAATTTTTTTTGTGTTGAAATGGCTCATGATAGGACAAATATATAAGAAAAAATCATAGTAAATTTTTTGCTTATATGCTTAATCATTGTAAAAAAAAAGATATCTATACTTCGTGAACCTCACTAAAATAATGTAACGGATGCTTGCCAAGATATATACGTGCACCATTCACGTTAAAAAGGATACACACATCTAATCCGTTCATGATTGTCTTATTGTTCGCATCCATAGTTGTAAAATACTAAATGAAATGCAATAAATAAAAACTAATTTTATACTTAATTATTATTATCAATAAGATGTTACCAAATACATCAATTAATTTGTCATTCATTGATGCATAGGAACTAAGCACAATTAAAGTATATCTACAAGAAATCTGCTGATTAGGGACACAGGTGTGGCGTCGCTAAAGAGACGCTAAGTCATGGATAAAAGAGTTAGCCACACATTAGCGTCGACATGACGTCATAACAGTGGGACGCCTAAATTCGGTAACCATTAGTGTCGCAATGGCTCCAAGAGACGCAACGATGCTGTTAGTGACACACTCGACGCTATCGCGACGGTATGATGACACAAAAAGTGACATTGCGAAGGGCTCATGTGCTTCGCTAAGCCGGCGCTAACTCTACGTCAATTTGACGATATATGGTGACGCTACTTAGACGCTAATATGGCGCTAAAATAATTGTGTCCTTGCCGTCAATGGGGCGCATATTTAACGCCAATGCGTCGCTAAAGTAGGTGATGCCAATGTGACGCTAATGTGGTTCTATATACAACTAAAGTAGGTGATGCCAATGTGACGCTAATGTGACGCTAAAGTAGGTGATGCCAATGTGATGCTAATAGGGCGCTAATGTGGTTCTAATGATAAAATGCCCAGGTGGATACCACGAAGATCAAATACAACTGAGAGGATCAAATACAAAATATCATTTCGCATTCAATACATCAAACGATTACATCAAATTTCACATTTTCATTACATCAAATGAATTTGCATCGCATCACTACAAGAGATGTCCCCCAACTGGTCGGTGTCCGGGTATCGTAGGGGCAACAACAATAGTAGGAGGAGGCGGCAACGTTCGGGTAGTGTCGAAGCAGTAGCAACAAGAGGAGGAGGCGTCCGGGCAGCGTCGGGACAGAAGCTACAGTAAGATCCGGTGGCGGCATCCGAGAGGCATCGGGGCCATGGTTGTCAGACCCGGCCGGTCGGACCGGTGTCCAAGGCCTAAAACGGCCTGCGGTCATTTGAAACTCAGGGAAGAGTTTGACCTGCTTTGACCCGGTCAAAACCCAGGTTCAACCGGTTGACCTGACGAGTTTAACCGACCCGACCGGGTCAATTGTTAAAATGAAAAATAAATTGAAACATAAATAAAATTATTAAAATATTTAGACATATATTTCTTGCAATTTATATTTTAATGTCCTCTTGTCACATATATCATTTTTTCACTATTTTTTAAATTCGTAATTACCTCACAAGAATTTTTTTATTTATGTTGATGACTTAATTTATGTTACTTTATTATATTATTTAATCTGAATTATTTTATTTTACTTTATTATACTATATTTTATATTTTTGTTAAATAAGATATTATATATTAATAAGATTATAACAAACTCTTTAATTTATTTTATTCTTTTATTAATTTATATTATCCGGTCTGACCATCCGGTTCGACCCGGTCCAACCATCCGGTTTGACTCGGTCCGACCTGACCCATTGATCAATCCGGGTCGACGACCGGGTCGGGTCTAATAACATTGGTCGGGGCAGCAACAATAGTAGGAGGTGACGTCCGAGCGGCATTGGAGCAGCAACGACAGGAGGCAGAGGCAGAGGCAGAGGCGACATTTGGGCAGCGTTGGGGCAGCAACAACAATACGAGGAGGAGGCATCGTCCAGACAGTGTTGGGGCAACAACAGTAGTAGGAGGAGGATGATGAGGAGACAACGACAATGGCGTCCGGGAGGCGTCGGGGCAGCAACAACAGTAGGAGGAGGAAGCGTCATCTGGGCGGTGTCGGGGCAGTAACAATAGTAGGAAGAGGAGGAGGAGGCGGTGACAGCAACGTCTAACTAGCAGCAATAGTAGGAGGAGAGGTTATTAAAGTGGGGGGGGGGGGGGGGGGGAGGGGGAGGGGGGAGGCGACGTCCAAGTGCATGATAGGAGGGGCGAGCTCGCACAGGGGGGGCTCGCTGCCCCCCCCCCTTTTTCTTCTTCCTCCGTGCGGTGAGGAAGAAGAGGGGGGCAGGCGAGCCCACCATGCCCTCTTCTTCCTCGCCGCGTGCGAGGAAGAAGAAAGGGGGTCGGCGAGCCCACCATGCGAGTTTGCCGCACGAGTCAAGCTCGCACAGGGGGGCTCATCGGCCCCCCCTCTTCTTCCTCGCCGCGGGGCCCTCTTCTTCCTCACCGCGCGCAAGTAAGAAGCTGCCACCGAGATTGAGATGCTGGAGTTGGCGCAGAGCCCCAATGCCGCTAGGAACAGGTCCCATGTAGCTGTTGTTGTACGCATCGAGAGCCACGAGGCGGCGCAGCGCGGAGACGCGCAACGGGAAGGTCGAGTTGGGAAAGGGGGGCGCCAGCCCCCTTCTTCACTTTGCTGGAGCTGGCGAAGGGGGACGAGCGTCCCCCTTCTTTTTTTTAGTTTTTATTTTTAATATTAGTTTATTATATATTATTACTTTTAATGATGTGGATGAAAGAGAAATTATTTATGCGGCGGCCGCGTGTGCAAGGTAACTGAGAAACCGATCAAGAAGACTACTCGTGCAAGAAAATCAAGGATGAGAGACGTTCTGGTTACAAATTGAAGTTGGGGGACCGATTTTAAAATGACTCAAAGTTGGGAGACTAATCGTGTAATTTACCCTGATATAGGTGTCGCCTTACCGTTGACACGATGTTTGTTGACTGCGATGCCGATGTAGTGTCATGCAATGACGACGCAAAATCGATGCCATACTGACTCTAACATAGCGTCCCTATCTCTGACGATGCTAAAGAGACGCCGTAGTGAATACTCTTTTTAAGTTTGGATACAAAAGAATTCTAAGAAAATCAACATTTCTTGAAAAAAATTGATAATTCTGTGTCAACTAAATGGGATTGTTCCGAGCACTTCTTAAAGGTTCGATTTTTTAGAACACACATTTTAATATTTCTTAGAGGAGCATAAGTTTTGAGGAATTTTTATAATTATGAAAAATAAATATTTTGATAATCGGAGAAAATGGAAAAGATGTGAAACATGAAATGTTTGCGCTGCCCCACCTTTCCGAGCCCTTCGAAACGCTTATTTTTTCACGGTGATCTGAGTGAGGACTGCAGAGAACCGACCGTTTTATTCCAAAACTTTTCATATTACATAAGAGAATAATATAGTATAGTATGATGTATAATATTGTATAATGTACAGTATAATATAGTTTAGTATAGTATGTAATATTATATAGTATATAGTATAGTATAGTATAGTATAGCATTATATTATATAGTATACTATAAACTAGCATCTACTTAGCATTGTCAAAGTTTTGACGCTAATTTAGCATCGTAGTTGTCGACGCTAATACAACGCAAGACGTCGATGCTAATGTCGCCAAAGCTCTGACGCTAACTTAGCGTCGCAAGCTCGTAGCGTCAATACAATGCTAACATCTGCCATGCATTTTCTTGTTTTCACGCGTGATAATGGCAACAAAGTAGCATCGTGATATATATAGCTTAAATTAGTGTTGACATGGTGTAAAGCTAATGCGATGCTAAAATGAGGCTATTGAGAGGTTGTTAGAGTCTCCTTCTACCGACGTTGATTTAGCGTTGTCCAATTTGGAGATGCTAAATCGCATTGCTATTCGGCAGTTTTTTTGTAGTGATAACAAAAACACCAAATCATATTAAGTAATAAAAGTGTAAGTAAAACTTGTCGAAGTTACAAGTGCTATTGAGTTATTTATTTTTAAGTTTAGTTAATTAATTACAAAAATAAATCTCATTTTAATGTTGATTTAAACATAAAACGAAGGTGATGACAATTTGTATCTCTATCATTATTTCTTAATTGTCAATCATTTAAAATCTAGATTCTTGTGATAGAAAGATTTATAGCACAAGCTTTCGTTAAAATAAGATTGAATATTGTTAAACTTAATTAACATTAAGGTGCTTTCAAATGCAAATCTATATTATTATTTATTCGAAATGCTAATTAATAATCAATATATGATAATATTTAGAGTGAATTACCAAACAAAAATGTGCGAATTATGGAAACCGATTCGAAATAGGTGTGCCTTGACCCAAAATTCAACAAGGAATCTTTGACCAAATGAACTCACCTAGGGTCCATATAGCATTATTTGAGTTGCTTGGAAACTTGGCTTGATTTGGCCCGAGTTATTAGTATAATAAATTTTGATGAAAATGATTAGTTATCCTACCTTAATATATTTCAGTAATAATGTTAACAAGTGAAGATTAAAGAAAAATTTATTAACCAAAATAAAAGCATTTTAAATAACCACACATCAAACGCATATTCATAGAATTGTAGAAATAATAAAATATTGAGACGATGATCAAACAAAATGTTCTTAGAAATTACTTAAAGAAAGTTAACAATAAGAGATATAAGTATGTATGGTCTTGAATAGCATTTTTATGAATTTTCTATTCCTTTCAGTTTTTTGGAATTTTCATACAGATGCAAGAGATAAAACAAATATGCAACAATAAAAATAAACATAAATAAAATATGATGCATATATTAAACCTCCTTTAAGCATGAAATAAATATTATCTCCAATGTTATCATACAAGATGAAGTATGAAATAACCAATAACATGCAAGTATATTTATACTTGGACTACAAAATAATGAGGTCGCTCAATAGTGCTTCATCCTAGTATATTTATACCCACTTAGATGATTTTTAATGTTTTTATTTTTCATTTTGATAGCTAATTGAGGTGTATCCTCGGCTACTTTGGATTGTTTATTTGGTTTGTTTACTTCACCATCATTGAATGCAATTGAACTATTTGAATAATATATAATTTTTTTCTAAAAATAGAGATAAATAGGGAGCATGCCAATAATTTTAACTGAATAATAAAGTAATATAGATAAGAAAAAAAAATCAAAACTAGTACTTGACAATAGCGTAAAAAACTTGATGTACGTGAATTAAGTGTATTAAACTAGCAAGCATATTTGATCATATGAAGCGGAAGTAGGAATTGTTCTGTTAGTGACTTATTTATTTTCTAATCTTAGTTATTAATTAATTGAAAAGGAAAAAGAAATATGACCTCAATTTCGGTTTAAAATAAAATGAAGGTGGTCCGGTCTGTGCCAACTCTTGTCAAGACATGGGTCCGGCTTAGACCTACGTAATACAATTTTTTAAAAAATTAAAATTTTTGGTCATATAACATAAGTATGTAATATATCTAAATATTTTCTACATATCTAAATATTTAATCATATACTAGATGGAGTTTTTAATTTGTTTTTATCATCTTTGGATGTTGAAGTTAAAAAAAAATCATCCTCCAATACAAAATAAAATGTATATTAATAAGTAAATCCATAAATTGTGAGGTTATATATTAATTTATGAGAAAAATGGAATATGCGGCATTCTAATCCATGAGTAGGATCGTGTGCATTTCCTAGTTGTGCGTCTCTTCCTCTATGATAAGAAATTTGCGACATAACTTCGCTTATATCGAAAAATTCTTGTTAATAATGCTTTGAATTCATCCCAACCGAAAATTTGCCTGGACTCAAAATACTCCGAAGTAAAAAACGTCATTGCACTACAAGGGTTCTTATCATGATATATGTGTCTTATTTTGAGGAATTAATTTATAATCTCAGTCGGTCTATAATTTCTATTGTTTGTAGAAGGAAGTGTCTATATAAACTTCCTAAGGATCCAAGCAGAAAGTAATATCTTCTTTTTCTTCCATTTAATAAAATTCTGCGTCGTCTTAAATTTCTTAAGTTTTCTTACGGTGCATAATTTCTCTCGTACAGAAATTCTAACAATTCTAGTGAGTAATAAATATCTTCTTTACCAGTGTCATGACCCCGATTTAAATAGTGGTCTAAATTAGAGATCGTGACTGATTACAGACGATCAAATAATAATATTTTTTTAAAAAAAATATTGTGCATAACTCCTCTAGATAATATAAGAAAGTGATAACACATATAGCCAAACCACACAATTTATATTGATCATTCAGAGCATGTAACAACCATAGGGTTTACACCACCACATAGTCATAAAATATTTAAATTTTACAAGATACACAATTACTTTTCATACATAACACACGTCAAAATCTCTCTATATCCGAACAGAGGAATATGAGAGGTACAAGTCTTTTATCTAGTGCGCACGGTGAGGCACATGACTTCTCAATACCTTAGCAGCAAAAAAGATCCACACTCTGCTAAGACTGTCTTTAGCGCTTCCAAAAGTTCTACTGATATGAAAAAGTGTACAACAATACTGTGAGCAAATAATAGTAAGCTGATAACTCATAAGCTATGTGTTACCATCTAATAAATTTGGAGAGACATAAAAATACAAACATTAATCATAATATCAAAATCAATATCTTCACACATTTAATAAATACATATATAACATTCCAATCAAAATCATTACATTCAATTTATACTCATTGTCACTTAGACATATCAAACATGAGTATGCAATGCAACACTCTCATGTGTATACACGAATCACTAACTGACCAGTGGTCGGTAGGTGGACTCTAGAGGTGGCTTCCATCGGAATCAGCGATGTAACATTTAGCTCCATTCTACCACATCCCTTTCGAAAAATAAATCATATAACGATATGTGGACTCTAAATGTGGTCCTTACGGATTCTAGAGGTGACCCCTATCGCGACTACTCATGATGTGGCACTTAGCTCCGCATGACACTTAGCTCCAGCCTATCTCATCACATTATTGGGAAACAAAATGATGGATTGGACTCTAGAGGTGGCTCATATCGTAATCAGTGATGTAGTAGCTCCAACCATCATACAATGCAATACAAATGCATGATTCATCATATAACAATTGCTTTTCAATACAAAAGATAAATCATATCCAATACCATTTCAAAATAAATAAGATTGCACTCATCGCAATCCATTCAAATCATAACACATATATTTTTCATAATTGCATTTCTCAAAATCAATTCATAGCATTCCAAAACATGTTCAATACATATAATAATCGATGTCACAATAAATTCAAAAGAGGTGAATACATAGAGTAGGAGAAATCAACTTACCTATAAGGACTAACAAAATGTTTTCCTTTCCCTTTTCACTACTTTACTCTTCTACTCCTATAACAATAATAAACACATTACTACTATGATATAAGCACAAGCCTAACACATCTACTATGGTATGAGCACAAGCATAACACATATGAAACATAATTAATTACAATGATATATGAACCTTAAATATTTACTCTTATAACTTAAGTAACTATTAAACATAAGGATTGACCTAATATTATGACAGATTGCACACATAGTAAAGAAAAATCCATATCTTCTGAAATACATAATCAAATGACATCATTCAAATTTTCTTTAGTTTCGTATTATAGAGACATTAATCTATAAAAGTTTCATTTCCTATTTCATTATGGTTTGCTCTCATGAAAATCAACATTCAGCCTAACTTTTATGTTATTTCTATGTCCTGACAGATTAAGTAACCTTACTTTTATGATTTATATAAAATAATAAACATTCCCTATTCTAGTACTTTTAATTTTCCCAAATAGTAGACATCCTAGGGTGAAAGTCATAAAATTACTTGAATTTATATCTATTTGTACCGAGCACAATAAAATTAATCAATACTAGCATAATCTGCTCTAAGCTCCATTCTGACAAACTGGGTAAGGCTCGGTAAAATATTTATAACTTTCGCTAAACATATCATTTTCCAGTGATTCCAATTCTCAATGAACCTAACATCAGTTCTGTAACACCCTAAATTATCAAATAATTCTACGGCATATTGAATTTAATACATAATTTACAAATTCGGATAGCAATTTCGGAGGACAGAGTGATAGTACCTTAAAGATAAGGGCATAACTTTATCTACAGAAATCATATTAACTTGACTCCAAAGCTCAGTGAAAGTAGACTCACATAGGATCAATTAGAATAAATTTCATAATTTTTTAATCACTCGAAGGTATGAAATTATGTAGCTAAATATTCATGAATCAATTGAACATAGATAGGGTTAATCTTACCCATGAACAACATGAGTTTTGCCCCATGTTCAAGTAAAATTCGAAAATGAATAAATGAGAAAGGTTCAGAGTCACCCAAATTAGGAATTATGTAGTTAAAATCCAAAGAAAATGAAATAGGAACTTACCAAAAATCTAAAACCCTAGTTGCCCCTTCTCTTTCTCTAATTTCCTTCAATCATGCAGTATGATTGCTTCTTCTTTTGCTATTCGGCCAAGGGTGTTGAAAGAACAGAGAAAGATAATAAAAAGTAAAAGGATAAGTATTAGGAAGAAGAGGAACCGACTTGAGCTGGTGGAGGCAAATATTCCAAAAATACCTTTGGTATATGGCTTATTCACATGTAATGTCATTACATGTAAATAAGGAACTACCCCCCATTTGGATTCAAATAAAATATTTAGAAAAATAAATAACCAAGGAATCGAAATCTAAATTTTTGTTCGAAGAACAAATATCGTTATTTCACAGATTTTTTGATTTTGTATCTACATTTTACCTAACTCATACACCTCCTAAAAATTCTTAAAAATTACTTTTAGAATTCTTTCATATATAGGAACAATTACCGGCACTTTAATTTTCCAAATTTTCACTTTTCCGAAAATCACATTTTCACGCCTTAAGTAAATTTCCATCGCTTTCGCACTTTAGTTGATATTGAAGTGTAAGCCTTAACATCACATTCATAAATATTATGAATAAGCTAATACAGCATCACATTCATACAACTAATCATACATGGTTAACTTAGGGATATTACAACCAGTGTTCCTCTCATTCACTTGGGGTTGGTGGTGTTCATCTTGTTAAAAAAAAACTTTGGCATGGACAGATTGGTGCTATTATCAACCTCAAAGAGAAGTTTCCTCTTCTCAATTCTCATCACGCGAGAAAAGTGTGATAAATAGATTCTAATTTTTAGAGAAAAATCTTGGCATATAAATTCTTGAATAAAAAAAATGATCACTCTATAAATTCAACAGGAATTACCATTGGAGGTCACAATGGTAATTGCAGAGATGTAAGAGAAAGAAAGAGATGAGTCAACATAGTCCTTCATCGCTCGGCCAATTAAACGGAGAAGTAGAAATGATGTTGGAGAGAAAGAAGATTGCACTACAGAGTACGCGACCCGTGAACAAACCCAACTCGACCTTGTTGAATTCTACATTTTGATGATAACAAATAGACATAAAAGTTACTAATCTATGCTCAAGTAGTGATAATGCAGGTGTAGAATTGATATGAACAGATTCGTCGAAGAAATCGCCAAATTTAAAGTTGGAAGAAAAGTTTTCAGCATGACCGATCGACCCATCGGTCGACCGACCTGAAGCACCGGTTGATTGATATTATGTGAAAGGAAAGACGACAAGATACCGGTCGACCCATCGGTCGACCGACCAGAAGCACCGGTCGACTGATATTTGATGAAAGGAAAGACGATAAGATACCGGTCGACATCGAGACTATACCGATCGATAGACCGATCGATAGCAAAAAGATCGGTCGACGATGAGACATTACCGATCGTTGTATCGGTCGAAGGACCGGTCGATCGGACAGCGTCAAAGCACAGAAATGAGACAACAATCACATAGAACCATCCCAGCGGTCGACCGATCCTTCAGTCAAATGAACAGTAACATGTAGAATTTTGAGGAGAAAAATGAGGGAGACTTTTTGAACGAATTCTCACCCTAGGAGCCTATAAAAGGAATACCAAAGCATGAAGAAAATTCATCCAAGTAAGAAGAAAAATCATAGAGCTCCTCTCAAGTTTTTAAGCATAGAATTGCAATTTCTTCCATTTTCTTTTCTTAGCCTTGAGTGTGAAAAAAAATTTGTAAAAGAAAATAGTTAGAGGGGAACATTCACTTTCTCAAATATAGTGAGATTGAGAGCTCCTTGTAAAAGAGGTGTGTCTTGCCTCTTGAGCGGAGAAGAAGGTGTGATTGTATTAAGAGGGTTGTTCTCTCCCTACAAGAAAAGAGAAAGATAGTAAATCTCCGACGGTCTCGAGGTCGAGAAGTCGGAGCGGGGACGTAGACCAAAGTGTTGGGGCTGAACCTCATCAACATATCGTGCCTTCTTGTGTTTGTTCTTTATTCTTCATCTACGCATTATCTTTATTTTCTTATGATCGATTTTATCATTTTTCTCTGAAGGTGAATTTTTGAAAAATTTAATTTCACCAATTCAACCCCCCCCCTCTTGGTGCTTTCGATCCTACAATTGGTATCAGAGCCAAGTTGCTCTAAATTTAAGATTTGAAATATCTTTAGAGCTATAGCATCAAGCGATTTCAGTTTTTCCGAAGGTCAATCTATTAATCATCCTCCATTTTCAATGCCTCAAATTTTGCTTATTGGAAAATTAGGATGCAAGCCTACGTTTGTTCTATTGATATTGATATGTGGGATATTATTCAAAATGATTTTGATTTAAGTAAGAAAAAACCTTCAGAATATACCGAAGGAGAAAAACTTTTAGTAAAACTAGATTGGAAAGCTAAAAATATTTTCTATTGTGCTTTGGATACAACAGAATTTAATTGGATTTCTAGTTGTTGAAGTGCTAATGAGATTTGGAAGAAACTTATTATTACTCATGAAGGAACGGATAAAGTTAAAGAGTCTAGATTAAATATTTTAAATCATCAATATGATTCTTTTAAAATGCTTGAAAATGAATCTATAAATGAGATGATTGTTCGTTTTAATGATATTATAAATGGCTTAACCTCTTTGGGCGAGCCAAGGACTAACCCTCATAAAGTGAAAAAATTTCTCAGGTCTCTCTCATCCAAGTGGCATACAAAGAGGACAATAATTGAAGAAAAGGACCTAAACATGTTAGACTTTGATGATCTTATAGGTTCACTCTTAACCTATGAGATCGGGATCAAGGAAGATGAATAAGCAAATACTCCAAAAAGGAAAACACTTGTATTGAACGCAAATAAAGATGAAGAAGATACAAGTGAAGATGAGGAGGATCTTGATGAAAAGAAGTTTTTCCTATATGCAAAGAAGCTTGATAAATATCTCAAATTTGCTAAACAAAAGAAGAAGAAAGGTTTCTCCAAGAGAAGATCACCAACAAGCAAAAGTCAAATAACTTGCTTTGAATGCAAAAAGATTGGACACTACAAAAATGAATGTCCAAATTTGATCAAAAAGGAGAAAGATGGAGAAAGCTCAAGAAGGAAGAAGAAGGCTTTTCAAGCCACTTGAGATGAAAGTGAAGATGAAGAGAATGACTCTAAAATCTCTTTTAGTGATGACGAAAAAGCCTACATTTGTCTAATGGCTAATAGCCATGAGGTATCATCTAACTCTTCTAACTCTAGTATTAGTTAATCCTTCAATGTGCATAAGGAACTTAGAACTTTTATTAATAAATATGGATGCCTAAGAAAGAAATATGATGAAATAAAAATAGAGCTGAAAAATGTGCAAAAGAAAAATAAGAATATTAAAGTATGTGAAAAGCGTGATTGATTGAATAAAGAAAACACTAGCTTAGAATTCTCAATTTAATAATTGAAAACGGAAAATAATGCACTAAAATCAATATGTAAAAGATAAATTGTAGAAAGTGCATGCTTGAACAAAGAAATTAATCAATTGAAACTTGAACTTGAAAAATTCTCAAATTGGAGTAAAATATTAGACGTCATACTTAGTGGATCTAGAATATCTTCAAACAAAAAGGGACTTGATTTCACTTCTTTTGAAAAGAATAACGACAAAAGAATTTTATTTGTTAAAGCATCGCATGATTACACGAGATCACAAATTGTTTGTTTTCATTATGGATATGAAGGACATTATTCTTATGATTGCAGAATTAGGAAAGGAATAAGTAAAGGAATGAAGAAAATCTGGGTCCCTAAAAGTACCATGACTAACCAAGATGGACCCAAGCAAGTTTGGGTATCAAAAATATGAAACTCCTAACTTCTTTCTTGTAGAAAACTTCTATGTACAATGAAGGTAAATTGTATTTGGATAGTGGATGCTCAAGACATATGACCGGCGATGCCTCAAATTTCATCAACTTGGTAAAGAAAAATGGAGGAAAAATCACTTTTGTAGACAATAGCAAAGGAAGAGTAATTGGTATATGTAATATTGGTAAGAATGACAAAGTGTATTTAAAAAATATTTGGCTTGTTGAAAATCTAAATCATAATCTAATTGGCATAAGTCAACTATGCGATAAAAATTATTTAGTTAAATTTGAAAAGGACAAATGTTTGATACTAGATAAAAATAACAAAGTTTTACACATGGGATTTAGGTACAATAATATATACAAAATATATTTTGATAACTTGGAAAATGAAAAATGTCTTAGTGTTATGCATGATGATATAAACTTGTGGCATAGAATATTAGGACATGCAAATTATAAATTACTAAATAAACTCACAAATCATTAATTAGTTAGAGGCTTACCTAAGATCAAGTTTGAGAAAAATAATGTTTGTGATTCATGTCTAAAATGTAAACAAATCAAAAGCTCTTTTAAATTAAAAGGAGTTATTAGTACACATAGGGTTTTGGAACTTTTACATCTTGACTTGTTTGGACCTATTGATGTGACAAGTTTAGGAGAAAAAAGATATGTATTTATGATTGTTGATGATTTCTCTCATTTTATCTGTACTATTTTTCTCGCAAGTAAAGATGAAACGCTAAATATATTTTCCAAATTTGCAAAAAGGGTTCAAAACGAATTTGAACAAAAGATTTCAAAAATTACAAGTGTCCATGGAGGAGAATTTGAAAATCATAAATTAAAATTATTTTGTGAAAAAAATGAAATTACTCATAATTTTTCCACTCTTAGAACACCTTAACAAAATGGAGTAGTAGAAAGAAAAATAGAACTATACAAGAAATGACTAGAATAATCTTAAATGAAAGCAAGTTACCAAAATATTTTTGGGCGGAAGTCGTAAACACATCTTGAACATTAAAGTTTTTTAACGTAAATGTTATATCTTGAACATTAAAGATAAACTAGGCAAATTTGACGATAAATGTGATGATGGTATTTTTCTTGGTTATGCTAATACAAGTAAAGCCTATAGAGTATACAACAAAAGAACATTAATTGTTGAAGAGTTTATTAATGTTAAATTCAATGAAACTAATACATGATGATGATGAAGAAATAGTTGAAGTACAAAGAAAACTTGAAGTTGTGGACATAGAAGAAGCAAAAGATTACACTCCAAATGTGAAAGATATGGAAGTACCTCAAAAAGAAGAGAATCAAATCATCCCAAGAAATTGGAGACATGCCTCATCACATCCACTTGACCAAGTTATAGGTAACATAAATGAAAGTATAAAAACTAGAAATTCTCTAAAAAATCTATGTGCTTTTTCGACTTTTCTTGCAAATCATGAGCCTAATAATATAGATGAAGCACTTGAAGATCCAAATTGGATAAATGCAATGCATGAGGAATTAAATAATTTTGAAATAAATCAAGTGTGAAAACTTGTAGAAAGACCCAAGGATCATCTTATCGTTGGAATCAAATGGGTCTTTCAAAACAAGTTAGAAGAAAATGATGTCATTGTGAGGAACAAGGCTAGATTAGTGGCCAAGGATTACTCACAAATTGATGGGATTGATTTTGATGAAACTTTTGCTCCTGTTGCCAGACTTGAGGCAATTCGAATGCTTTTGACTTTTGCATGCTATAAAGGTTTTAAACTTTTTCAAATGGATGTTAAATCGGCTTTTTTGAATGGTTTTATAAATGAGGAAGTTTATGTTGAACAACCTCAAGGTTTTGAAAATCTAGATTTTTCCAATCATGTATTTAAACTCTCAAAAGCTCTTTATGGATTGAAACAAGTCCATCAAGCTTGGTATGAAAGACTGAGTTCGTTTTTAATTGAAAATAATTTTCAAAAAGGAAAAGTTGACACCACATTATTTTTAAAACAATTTAAAAATGATATTTTAATAGTTCACATTTATGTTAATGATATCGTTTATGGTGCCACTAACGAATGCCTATGCAAAGAATTTGAAATTCTTATGCAATAAGAATTTGAAATGAGTCTTGTAGGAGAGCTCACTTGCTTTATAGGCCAACAAGTAAAATAATCCAAGCAAAGCATCTTTCTTAATCAAGGAAAATATACAAGGGAGCTGCTTAAAAGATTCGGGATGAACGACTGCAAGCCAAGCACAACACCTATGAGCACTACTACAAAATTGGATAAAGACGAAAAAGACAAATCCATTGATAAAAAAAGGTACAGATGTATGATTGGTAGTTTGCTCTATTTAACGACATCTAGGCCAGATACAATGTTTAGTGTGTGTCTGTGTGTTAGGTTTCAATCCGCTCCCAAAGAATCACACTTAACCGCCGTAAAAAGAATACTGCGCTATTTAAAGCATACAAGTGAATTAGGCATTTGGTATGATAGAAATTCCCCATTTGAATTGCATGCCTACACCGATGCAGATTTTGACAGGTGTAAAGTTGATAGAAAAAGCACTAGTGGGATGTGTTGTTTTATTGGTAGTTCTCTTATTTCATGAGCTAGCACCGTCGATGCCGAATATATAGCCGTCGGTAGTTATTGTGCACAAATACTATGGGTGAAACAATAATTGCTTGATTATGAAGTAAATTATTCAAATATACCCACGAAGTGCGATAACACAAATGTTATAGAAATGACCAAAAATCCAATTCAACACTCTAGGACTAAACACATTGACTTATGATATCATTTTATTAGAGAACATGTGACCCTTAAGGATATCGCCATTGAACATGTGTCTACCGAAGTTCAACTTGCAGACATATTTACAAAACCCTTGAGTGAAGAACGATTCTGCATGCTTAGAAGGAAATTAGGAATGATTAACTCTTGATTGCATATCAATTCAAAGTAAACGTGATTTTATTATACAATATCACTTTTGACATGAATTGAACATTAAAAGTGTTGCACAACACTTATATTTGTATGATCCTTTTTTGGAATATGATTTTTATGATTTTTAATGATTTTAAATGGTTCAAAATCTGAAAAATATAGGGATCGGTCGATCTACTTGAAGGACCGGTCGACAGACTGAAAGGGCCGGTCGAATGCTATAGAAGGATCAATATGCAAACAAACGATCGGTCGACCGATATGACACAACCGGTCGGCCGATATATACTGCGACCGGCTGACATCGAATATATGATCTATTTGGAAAATAAGTGTCCGATCGGCCGACTATAAAAATCGACCGCTCGATTCGACCGACCTAATTTTTGAATTTTCGCGCGACCGCCGCCCTCTGCGACCCTCTGCGACCGATCCTTCTCTGACAACCTCCCCCCTTCCGGCAACCCTATGATCGCCGAACTCCAGCGACCGGCCGCCGGCCTTCTCTCTCTCTTCCTCGCAAGTCTCTATCTCTCTCGGCCAGTCTCTCTCTCCCCCTCGTCAATCTCTCTCTCCGGCCAGCCGCCGTCGGCCGACTGTCCTGTCGGCTTTCTCTATCTCTCTCGGCCGATCTCTCTCTCCGGCCGCCATCTCTTTGACCTCCCCTCTCGCTCTGCTACCTCCAGCCGCATCTCTCTCGGCCAGTCCCTTTCTCTCTCTCTCGGCAGTCTCTCTCTCGAGAGTCTCTTTCTTTCCGACCTCCATTGTTGAATCAATGACCGACAATGATGACTATTTGCGTACTAAGTTGGTCTTTAAGCATCGTCGTCACATTTCCGGCTCCGGTGGCACCATTCATGTCCTCCGACGTGAAGCTGAAGCTGAACCCGAGCCCACTCGACGTAGCCGTGGACGAGGACGATCCCGTGTACGTACTCGTCAGTCATCTTCCACCAAGCCCACTGAGTTTGATAGCCATCTTTTTGTCTCTAGCGAAGTCTCTGTCAACTTTGAAGCCTTGTATGCCTCTCGCGAAGTCCGGCGTGCCTATACCATTGATTGGGACGCTCTGAACATTTCCGATGTTCAAGAGATATTTGCAACCATCGGTTGGCTGCCACTTCTCTCCCTCACAGACCGGGTGTACCCTCGTCTTGTTCGTCATTTTTATGCAAACATGACAATCTCTCGAGAGTCCATTATTACCTATGTCCTTGGTATATCCATTCTATTGGATCCCGACCATCTCTGTCACATCTTTGGCGTAGCATGCCCTTTACCTGGCCTTTATTCATTTGTTACCCACGATTGGCCTTCCGATTATCTTCCTATCATAGATGGCATTCGTATGAATTTTGCTAAACAGGATGTCCAGTATACTATCGAAACGGCCCATCGACATCTTCATCCGATCATGAAGATGGCACATCACATTCTCAGTCGCATGATCACTCCCCCGGCCGGGCATTATACAGAGGCCACTCACTTCGACCTCTTCTTTTTTCACTGTTTCTGCATTCGTGATGCCTCATTTCTTCACTTCGGCCATTACGTCTTCTATCATATGGACTAGACATTTCAGAAGATTTCCTCTGGTGCTCGTGGTCGGTACCACTTATATTTTGGTGCTTGGATTACGAGGATTTGACTCCATTCTGGAGTCGAGATTCCTGCAGACAAGGAGTACATTCGACCTCGACCCACTGACGTCATTGGTTTCGGGACCCTACATCGGAAGGGTCTTAAGTTTAGTGAGTAGGTAGCGCCAGATTCTGATGATAGAGACGATGCCACGGATGGCGAGCCAGCACCACAGGACACTCAGGATGCACCTGAGGCTGGCCCCAGCTTCCAGCCACCATCGGCATCCGCTGAGCAGTTTAGTGAGCAGGCAGCCTCAGGTGCATCCGTTGAGTAGGCAGCACAGTACTTCCGACTTCCATGGCGCCTTTGACTTCACAGCTCTTTCACAGCAGGTGGCTACCATAGATCAGCGTGTGTCTCAGATGGATTGTCGTGTTCGACGGATAGAGCGTGATTCTCGTTACCTTGTCGGTTCACTTCAGGCATACTACGCATCACAGGGTTTTATTCCGTCTGTCGCTCGTGAGGATGATAGTCCCGATGAAGAGTAGTTGGGTTATCTTCCTCTTTGATGATGTCAAAAGGGGGAGAAGTTTAGGTGTCACACTCAACTCCGTGACTAAGTTCTAATTTCAATTATCATAATTTCAGTTACGTTTAGCCATTCCTAAAATAAAATAGACAAAACCTCCCTCCCTTACTTTCTTGTGTTATTAGCCCACACATACAAAAGATGGATATATATTCATCAAAGTTTAAAAATAACTATAAGATATGACATTCGCATATTGTCATCATATTTTTTTTCACAAACCATCTCACATATAACCCCACAGGATAAAGTCTTATACAACCTTACAAAAAGTTCCTCACAGACTTAATTGCAACATATCTAAGACTATCTATTACACATGCATGCTTCCAAAAACAAAAGTGAAGGGGGATTAAAATGCTCCAGCGGCTCGACCTCTTCTCTATATTCAGCAAAAACAAGCTCCGAGTTGACTTAACTCGAGAATTTACGAGTATCTGAAAAAAATATTTAAAATGGGTTTTATGAGCAACAATCATTTGCTCAGTGAGTGGAATAAAAGTACAACATAGGGGAATAATACGAGTACATATAGCATATAACATTTAAATAATCACATTTCTTTCATATGAGAAAATATTTAAAGCATAGCATATATAACATAACTTGTCAAATCATATGAACTTTCACATAAGTAAAAGTAACTCAAGATATCATAATTTTCACATTTAAACTCCACACATGTATCATTGCACATACTCATCATGGGTCAATACGTATCCCTCTATGATCATGTGTCATACAGTTAAGCAGAGCTTTATAATCAAGAGTCACGAATACGCAGAGCAAATTATGGGTCAATACGTATCCCTCGATGATTGTGTGTCATACAGTTAAGCAGAGCTTCACAATCAAGAGTTTCAGATATGCAGAGCAAATCATGGGTCAATACGTATCCCAATCATGATTGTGTGCCACCCAATCATGATTCTCAGATACGCAGAGCGATCATGGGTCAATACGTGCACGCAGAGCAACCCCCAAAGGGCAAAGACACTCGATATACGCCCCAAAGGCTTCATGTATATCGAATGCGGTCTCAAAGACCTTTTTCAAACAGCATGACTAATGAACACATGGAGTTTAACGATATCAAAATACACACGTCATAATCTCATATCATTATCAAATAAAACTTATTTTTACTTCACAAGCATTGTTCCCTAAAAATATTTTTGTATAAGATGTTACTCCATCTCATATGAAATCCTTGAAACATATCATAAATACTTTTCATATCTCAAGATATGTTTCAATAATAACAATAATAAGCTTTGCTTGAGGTAATACCATAAATAAAAGAATTAACATATAACATTTTGCTATGTTGTAAATTTACCCACTCACCTTTTACTTTATCATTTCAAGGAGGTTTATTAGATTTCCTCCCTTTCACTTGCAACTTGATGTTTTCCTACAAGCAATAACGCATTTTTACTTTTCAATCACTAATAAGGTAATATGCAATGCATGCTCATGATGCATGAATGATTATGCACCCTAAAATGCATGTAATCCTTTCTAATATCAATTTCTAGCTTTAGGTATTTAATATTCATTAGTTATTCCATACTTGAAACTTTTCAATTTCTCCAAAGCTTAACTAAGTGCTGTTTCAAGATTTCAGACTGAGTGTCTGTAAATAAATAATTCATAACCTCTTAATCACATAGACAAATCTTATGATTCTGGATTAATTAGAAACTAGACATAATAAGGTTTTCAACCCCCAAGTATCGTTATCAAATTCCAAGTGAGTAAGTCAGGACATCCCAAGCAATCTGACCTAGGGTTTGTGTCTTGGCAGTCTGTATGTCACTGAAATATTGATTTATATTTTCTTCATACTTGTCCATTTAACTAGAGCATAATTTTCCTGAAATCTAGACTTCATTAGTATTTCGTCATAAAACTTAGAGAATTTAACTCGCTGTATAGACTTATAACAAAAATAGTTAATTCGGGTCGCAATCTGTCAATATCCTGGAATCTGACAGAAGCATCACTATGAAATGAAAAATTCATTTCTCCACGAATACAAGTTCAAATAGTATGATTCCACCTCTCACCGAACCCTTGAAATGTCTATTTAAACATATCCAAATATCAAATCCTAATTCACTCTATTCGAATCGTGCCCTAATTTACAATCGAGACTTATATCAGACTCGGGACAGGATGAGTGACATGCGAAGTTAAGTTCAGAACTTCCTCTATAAAACTCATTTTTAGGTGTTCCAGAGGCCATGGAAAGCTAACTTCGAATGGATGAACCATACAAAATTTCATAATTTATGGTTCGTTTATCACCATGTAATGATTCTCTCAATCAGAAGAAAAATTTCCGGATTAAAACTCACCTGGAACAGCCGACGTTCCTGATTTTCCTCAGGTCAGTTCGCTCGAGTTCTTCCTCTGGTAATTTTTCTACGGTGAAAATATAATGTTAAGTGACTTATATATTACTTTCAGAATTTTCGGAGGTCTTATGGAGGTTTGAAAAAAATATCCAGCTCTCACATGTCTGCTTCAGCTGCTTGGAACTTAAGTGATGGCTAATCACATTTTTTTTGTCATAACTAAGTGTTTTAACCCTAATTAAGCTTACTTAATGCTATTTGAATATATATATATTATAATATTTAGAAAATTTATGATTTATTCCTAATAATCCTATATAATTACTTTATAAAGTTTATCGGTAATTAAGTAGTCATTATGCACTAATCGAAATATCAATTACTATATACAAATATCACTAAATGGACATCCAAACTAATTTAGTATGTTAATTAAATGCATGATTATGCACAAATGATGTTTCTAGGGCACGTCCGTGACACTAGGACGATGTTATGTGTCTTATGTGTCTTAGTGCTTACATTTGTATCGTGCATATCGTGCACCATTTTATAGTGACTTCAGTCACATTTATTAATGCATGATGTTTTATTGACTATGTAATGTAATGACTCTTCTTATATGATGATTTTTTTTATTTCACCTTTGATTCTATATTTATTTCTCGTCGTATGTTCATATCAATTATGAAACTATAAATGTCATCGATTTAAGGGGAGAAAAAAAAATTAAATACGCATAAATGTAGGGGAAGCTTGTTTATTCCTTTATATGTAAAACTTACATTTCAATTTATTTCTTTCTTCTCCTTATCATCCAATTAATTTGCCATCATAAAAAAGGGAGAGATTGTTGAATCCTACGTTTTGATGATAACAAATTAAAATGGATATAAAAGTTATTAATCTATGCTCAAGTAGTGATAATGCAAGTGTAGAATTGATATGAACAGATTCGTTGAAGAAATCGCCAAATTTAAAGTTGGAAGAAAAGTTTTCAGCATGATCGGTCGACCCATCGGTCGACCGACCTGAAGCACTGGTCGATTGATATTAGGTGAAAGGAAAGACGATAAAATACCGGTCGACCCATCGGTCGACCGACCAGAAGCACCGATCGACTGATATTTGGTGAAAGAAAAGACGACAAGATACCGGTCGACGTCGAGACTATACCGATCGATAGACCGGTCGACAGCAAAAAGATCGGTTGACGACGAGACATTATTGGTCGTTGTATCGGTCGAAGGACCGATCGACCGGACAGTGTCAAAGCACAGAAATGAGACAACGGTCACATAGACCGGTCGACCGGACCATCCAGCGATCGACCGATCCTTCAGTCAAATGAACAGTATCGACTAAAATTTTGAGGAAAAAAATGGGGGAGACTTTTTTAACGAATTCTCACCCCTAGGAGCCTATAAAAGGAGTTTCAAAGCCTGAAGAAAACTCATCCAAGTAAGAAGGAAAATCCTATAGTTCCTCTCAAGTTTTTAAGCATAGAATTACAATTTCTTCCCATTTCTTTTCTTAGCCTTGAGTGTGAAAAAAAATTGTAAAAGAAAAGAGTTAGAGGGAAACATTCACTTTCTGAAATATAGTGAGATTGAGAACTCCTTGTAAAAGAGATGTGCCTTGCCTCTTGAGCGGAGAAGAAGGTGTGATTGTATTAAGAGGGTTGTTCTTTTCCTACAAGAAAAGAGAAAGATAGTGAATCTCCGACGGTCTCGAGGTCGAGAAGTCGGAACAAGGACGTAGGCCAAAGTGTTGGGGCCGAACCTCATCAATATATCGTGCCTTCTTGTGTTTATTTTTTATTTTTCATCTACGCATTATTTTTATTTGCTTGTGAACGATTTTATCATTTTTCTCTGAAGGTGAATTTTTGAAAAATTTAATTTCAACAATTCACCCCCCCTTGGTGCTTTCGTTCCTACGGACCTGGCCCTACAACAGGTCGAGTTGGGTCAAAGGGATTTGGGGGGTTAAATCCGACTCGATTTGGGTCGGATCGGATCAGGTGGTCGGGATACCCCACCATCAAATTTTTTAATTTTTTTTGTTTTATTATTATTTTATTTATTTAATATTTATTTTAAAGTATAAAATAAATTGTCTAACTATTTAATATTATTTTTGTACAAAAAATATTTTATTTTAATTTTTAATTTTTAATCAAATATAATATTAAGTTTAAATAAAAAAAATAAAAATTCAGATCGACTCAAATTAAAAAATCTAATCCATATCGACAACAATCCGACCCGAAGAACACCCCGTATACTTGTCGTTTGGTTCATTTTAGTCGAGCGAAAACTTTCTCTTCTTTTGGATTATTCTACTCGAGCGAGATCTTTCTCTTCTCCATCGGATCGTGTGTAATTGATTTGTCTAGCTGCACAAGAAGATAATTGAACCGCAACCCCCTATATTCTCTTTTTTTATCACATGTGATCATTAGTCTGCTCAAAGGTCTTTTTTGTTGTCCTGTAAAGTTTCCTTTGTAAACACCATGAGTTTGCTAATATGAAAAAGTGAGCAAAATGAAGAGATGAGTTGATCATTCTAATTCTATGGACTGAAATGATAGCTGTAAATTACATAGGGGATGTACATTCATCGCTCCCTTAATTTATATATTCAAGATCAATTTTCTTTTGAACAGTTGTATTATAATTTTATCATTAAAACTTGTCAATTGCATTGTTATACTTTCATATATGTAATTATATTCATTCTTTAAGCGTTTGTTCATAAATATTTATAATTGAATGTATTTTAATATTATTTTATTATTAATCAATCCCAAAGTCAAAAAATCTGTCCACTCTGACTTGGACACATTTTACATACATTTATTAACGAAGATGATTGGCAAAATGGAATAGTTAATTGTGGTCTAAGATCCCTAGTGCTAGTAGCCTAATTCATTAAGATTTATCTATATCGTTTCGGTCCGAACACCGGATTAGTCGGGTGTTAATAATCTGGACATTGTTAGGTCTCGATTAAAAAAAATGTTTATTGTCATTTTTTTATGAAATAGTGATAAATTGTGCTAAAATGGAGTAGGATCAAAATAAAATTATGATCCCTTTGGTACGAATTGAGAATAATTGGTACATGTATGCCAAAAGCAAGTGCCTAGATAATTCCCCCTTTCAAAACGAACAAAATAATTTTCCATCTAAAGAGTTTGAGTTTTTTATATAGTAGTCCCACCAATTCTGAAGAAATTAATTCGCCATGAAAAATGAACTGCCGGGAAAAAAAACACATTTTAAAAAAGTAGTTGATCTTTTTTTTTTTTACGCATGATCATGACATGACAAAACAAAGAATGTTGACATTAATTCAAACGGTCGAGTCATTTTCCCCCTCCTACTCCTAGTGATAAAAAAGGAGAGTTAATTGCAATGAATATTTTATACAATATGGATTTAAACATGCATGAAGAATTAATGGTCCTCCATATATAATTTTTGAGTTATTAGTTTATATGTATAAGCAGGCAGATGGTCATGATTCATGGCCTCAAGTACAAAAAGTTCAAACTTTCTTCAAACACTGAGATGTAAAGTGACATTTATGTGATGGGGAGGGGAAGAGGGCAGTTGAGAGATTTAAGTGTGGAGAATTAATGTCTCACACGTGATGCCCCCCTCAGAAAATTGACCCCTACGAGATTTATTGCTTCCCCCTCCTCATGATCTCTCCACTGTCCGCATTAATAAACATTGAATACATGCAGCTGTTGTTGAGAGACCACCCAACTGCAACTGCCAGCTTCATGGCTATCTCTTTGTTTTTCATTTTCTTCCCTCAGAAATGTTCAGGCGTCAACATGGCTAATTGGCTACTTTTTTTCTTATGCGGACCCGGAATCAAGGGAGGCCTCCGGACTATTAGCGTTTGATCAATTCGAAGTCGGAAAGATATTCCCGTATAAAGTGACGGTTCTAAAAATCGAATATGTAACTATTAGCGACGTTTGAAACTTAACCTTATTATTAGTTATCCATTGTTACAATCAACATATTCTTCCATAACACTTAAGGCATTTAATTAAGACAGATGTAATCACTTAACAACGGAAGAGTTCTATTAATTAAGCACAAAGTCTAGAAAGAATGAATTCAACAAAAGGCTCCCTCCCCCTTAATTAATATCAATAATAGTGTACATAGTAGTGGTAGCTTCGGTCAGGCTGAAAGAATTGCATGAAGCATGAGGAATACATGAAACACCATGGAATTATTGGACCATCGATCAGGAGTATTGCACTCAATGTGCATAGAGAGAAGTATACAATGGATGCACACACCAACGTCAACGTGAATCAGATCAGAATTTGGACCATGGCTGCAGCCACCAACGAGAGGCCGGCGAGTGCAACTAGTTCAGCAGCATGGGATTCCGGGCTGCTACCGCTGGTCATGGGCGGGCTGGCGGCGTTCACGGATCCTGCTCGGAATTCAGAAAACAAGATCTTTTAGTGATCAGCGGATTGGCCACTGGAACAGACACACTAGAAATGGAATCAATCTATTTTCTGATCATATCAGTGACTCAAGACATCATAAAGTAGCACACAGTTAAACTCGCTGCAACTACTCTTTAGATTAATGGGGCTGTCGTCTCACCGGGAAGTTCTGGTCCGCCGCTTGTACTCGCCGGAGCTGGCGCCATGCCCACCACACTCGGAACATGATAACCCAACACTGCAAAAACAAAAGATAATTCAGACAAGATTGTACCGATAGCAGATCCTGTTTGGAAGCAGACGGTTGAATTCAAAGATCCAACAACTAACTACATCGATCTCCTCTTTTAACTACATAAACATAACCAAACGTGTGCTTCGTTTAACTACATTACGTAGCAGTTTGACGACGTCGTCTTACATGTGCATGTGCTCGGTGGGGGCGTTTCGACCTTGCAGATGGAAGGGAGCTTGAGGGCCTTGCTGTCGTCGATCTTGATGCCGAAGTTCTCGGCCCCGCCGGCGAGCAGCTCGCAGAGACAGATGGGGTTGGACTCCATGAGACCGGCGAGCGCCGGGCAGCACTCCTTGTCGGGCATACGCACGGTGCTGCCGGCCTCCACGTACGTCAGGCAGGTCGTCAGGTTGAAGAGCGCGGTCGTGCAGTCGTAGCCCGGCGAAGCAAGCGAGCCGGGAGCCGGCGCCAAGGATGACGTTGGTCCCGACGGCAAGGACGCGGGGGCCGGCGGCAAGAGTGGGGGAGCAGGCACCGAGGGCGCGGGAGACGGAGTTGGGGACGCAGCGGTGCCGCCCTGCAGCACGGTGCACATAATGACGGCGGCCAACGCGACGACGGACGCGCTTGACATGGTCGTTAGTGGAACTAGTACCCCGGACGTGGTCGTAGTAGTCGTAGAAGAAGCAGAGTGGCGGTGGCGTTCTTGTTGATCAGCCTGGCGTAGCTATGATACAGCTACAAAAGTACTAATAGTGCAGCAGAGAGAGAGAGAGAGAGAGGTGATGATATGAGGACGTATAAATGCAGCATGGTTTTGTGATTATGCATTGCGACCGCGCGCGCGCAGGCAGGCGACATTGATGAGCACCCAACTAACGAATGCTTCTTAGTGTAGGGTTGTTGTTGGTTAATGACCCTCTCTATTTGGTTGTTAGGCCTCACTCACTCATCTCTCTGTCCGTCCGGAGATAAATTTTTATTTCATGAAGAAGAAATGATAAAGTAATGAGATCCACGACAATGGTACTGGTACAAACTAATCAGGTTCATTTTTTTTAATTCTCAGAAATATATGTAAAATGTTGAAAAATAATGCCATGGGTGATCTTTCTGTGATGACTCGCAAAATAAAGTTTATTTAAATAAAGTTTTTGTGGTGAAAAGTATTTCGTCTAATAAATAAAGTTTTTTTTTCTTGGATGCTAATTAATGGCATGTAGGTCGTTCGTCTTATGCTTGTGGGACACAATCCATAACATTTGTGTATTACAAAAAAAAATAAATAAAGGAAAAGAAAAGAAATGTGAAGTATGGTTGCTCAATCAAGGTTGAAACATAAAGATTTGTGTATTTTAGCTTTTAAGTTGAAGCCTGAACGTTTTACTTTGTTGTTGTCTCTTTTGTTTGAAAAAAAAAACTATAATCAGTGGAGCTAATAACAAGAACTCCTGATTTTAGTTCTTCAAATAATTTAATTTAAGTAAATTTTTTTTAATTCCGATTTTAAATTAGTCAGAGGCTGATATTATTACAAAACTGAATACAAATGGAATATATAGTTATATATTAAAAGATAATTGTATAACATAAGATATAATAATGATTGGATGTTATCAGTTAACGGAGAAATGTGATGTGATTATTCGTAGCATTTGACTATTATTACCGTCATTTTAATTCAATCGGCGACGTCCCTCTCGAATCTTCGATGGCATCATCCTTTTTCCGCCGAAAAAGATAAAACTAAAAAAAGGTGGAAAAAGAAAGAAAAGGGCGTCCGATCGATTTCGCCATGGCCGTGAACTGGCTGCCGGCGGTGCAGCTCACCGCCTCCGCCCGGCCGGTCTTCCTCGGCGATGAGGTGGAGAGGCACCTCGTCCCCGCCGTCGACCTCGTGCCCGAAGAGAACCCCGAGCTCCCTCCGCTCCTGTCCGGCCTCCTCTTCGTCACCTCCCACCGCATCATCTGGATCGACGACCGCTCCCCCCACGATGGCGGCCGGAGGGGCTTCGCCATCCCCCTTTCCGCCGTCGTCCACGCTTTCCCCCGCAAGAAGTCGCTACGGAGCATGTTCGCCAACCCCAGGATTGGGATCCAGGTCAAGACGACGCCCGATGGGCGCGTGGCCGACGGCGGCGCGACCAGATCGGACCTGGTCGTCACGGTGGTCTTGAGGGGGAAGACCGACCCCGACGTGTTCTACGGCCGGCTCCTGGAGGTCTTGAGGGCGAGGTCGTGGGAGACGGCTGCGACGCCTTCGCCGTCGGGCACCGCCGAATCAGCTGCGCGGCGTGATGGGATGGTGTCAGCGAGAGAGACTGCTGCGGTGAAGATGCCTGTGATCGGTGTGGCGGGGATCCTGAAGAAGGAGCAAGAGCAGTGGGAGAACACGGATAAGAGCCTGCAGGAGGCATTTCAAGATCTCAATGCTCTAATGGTGAGCAAAACGCTGTTGGTGATCTAATGAAATTTAAACATTATGATGCATTTGCTTCCGTAGTTCTCCTGTGCGTTCTCCGGTCAATTTATTTTTTATATATTGGACCTCATGGAGTGCTAAAGTGGCGTTAAATTTTCTCAGAGCAAAGCTAAGGAAATGGTGCAGTTAGCTGAAAAATTGAGACTGAAGTTATTGTCAAGTCCAAACACTCAGGTAAATGCAAATGATGAAGATATGGGATCCAAGCAGGAGATGCAAGACTGGCTCCTAAGTGTTGGTATTGCATCACCAGTTACAAAGGAGTCTGCTGGAGCTTTGTATCATCAACAATTATCTCGAGAGGTATCTGTGTACGCTCACAGAATGTTCTTTTTCTTTTTTTCATCCTTTATGTTAAGAAATACAATGAAGCTTTTATACATGATGACTTGGTTAGTTTGAGATAGTGCAGGTTCCAATAAGAAAAAATAATAGTGTTGTACTTAAACCTGGTCAACAGAGATTATGTCCTAAACAGCACACTGTAGGTTCAAGCTCTTGTTTGGTTGTTGATTCTCATTAGTTGGTGCATTAGAATCAATGGTGGAAAACACCATTAAGATTCCTAGATTATGTCCCCAACACAAAAAATCAGCATGGGACCATGTAAATTGGATGATCATAGTCATTGCAGAGCGACCGCATTTTATTTTGCACAGTAAGACATTTCATATAACTTTAATCTACAATGACTATTGAAGAATCATCCAATTTACTTGGTCCCATGCTGATTTTTTGTGCTGGGGACATAATATAGGAGACATTTTATTCTGCACAGTAAGACATTTCATATAACTTTAATCTTAATATTTATGGCTTGAGAAAATGGGTTCCTGGCTGTTCTTTTGACCTGCTATCTGCAGTGTTGCTTAGTCAACGCACACTATTTTTTTTTGGATACCCCTGTGTGCCCCTGGTGTTCAGGGCTCTGGAGTTGGGGTGAAAGAGCAGAATGATATTCCCCTGGCCAACTGGTGGCTCCGGAATCAAACCTAGGGCTACTAGCTCCCGGAGTCAAGGCACACTATTGCTAGTGCAGTTGGTTGACGTCGCTCTTTCAAGCGAAAATCATAGCTTCTTTATAGCTCATTCAACATAATGACAAACCATGAGAGTAGAGTTGCATGGATGAGGTTAATAGTTTGAACTTTTTTTGGGTTGTCAAGGGCGATCGATGTCTAGAGCTACTGGCGTAGTACAAGGTTCGGATTATAAGTCAGTAGTTAGGATTATTAGTTGATTTGTTTCCTCTTTATCTTGGATTGATTTGTCCTTTAATTTAGACAAACTCTTATGTAAAACTCGAGTTCTCTTGAAATGAACAAAATAAAACCTTGATAATTTTTTTCTAAACTAAACTTCACGTGATGGATTCATGATGCCTATGGTGGATTTCGAAGGGCTCTAATATATTCCAGAGCCAAGTTTTGTATTCACCGACTTTTTGTTCTCGCCTCATCATCATCGTCATTCTGCCTACATCAATCTTCTGCAGTTCACGGCATCAATTGATATTAGAGCCAAGTTGATTGGATCTATAATTATTTTTACTTTGGTTGTTGAAGAAAATGTCCAGACTCCGGTATTGCATCTCAACCGAGTTATATCGCCTCATACCATCTAAATCCGAATTCTTTTCAAGAGAGAGAGTCTAATATAGCATATATTCTTCTTAGTTTAAAATTTGCAGTAATTAGAATTATTGGTTAGTTTGTTTCCTTTTTTATCTTAGATTGATTGATTTTTCTTTTAATTTTGATCATATTCTTATTTGTAAAACTTTCTAGAAGAGTTCTCTTGATTTGAGTCATAAGATTTTGATTATCTTTTCTCAATCAAACTTCTTATATCTTGTGGATTCAAGATACATTCAGTGCATTTTGATGAACTTTGGTGATTTCGAGAGCAATTATTTATTTTCTTATCAAATTGAAGCATAACGATTTGTAGGTCAATACCTGGTAGATTCCAAATTTTTTGGTGGATTCATTTGTTTGTTCGTCATTTGTCTCGCATCATCATCATCGTTGCTCATCTTCGGCAACCTCATTGTGTCATCTATTAGCGCCTGACTAATTTGGCCAAAGGCATTAAATGTCAACCCTTCCCATTTCTTTCGGGACATGAACTTGAGCTTTGAATTTGAAGAACAAGATTTGAGAAATTTCTTCCAATCAATGTTGTCAAAATCATGGGTTGTCTCAAAATCAGACAGTTTTACGATCTCACTCCATGAAATTGAATCAAGTTGCAAGCTAACTTGTCTTGAATGAGCATGTGGTAAATCGTCCCCTGGCTCGTAAATTTCTTCCAGCTGAAGTTTTTTTTACTTTACCTTGGTTTGTTGAGTCACACGTGATGCCCTAAGCTTTGACTCAAACCTCAAATCCAAACACAATCGACAGATCCTTCATTAGCTGCTGCACCAGACCATTCACCATTGCTGTTCATCACTGCTTTTGTTCGCTGCCGGCACCATTTGCCACTGCTTCCGTTCCATAATGCTGCAGCTGTGCGTCCCCGCCTCACTGATTCTCCCCTCCGTCCTCTCAGCCTTTTCTACTTGAGATCCGAAGATGAGTGCTTGCAGCAGGAGAGTGCTTTGCTTATGAACGATCTCTGCGAATGAACAGAGTAGGAACACCTCCTTCACTGCAAATGCCTCGCACGTGTTTTTTTATTTGCTTATAAATTACACGTGCTGGCTTCATCTTTTTTGTGTGTGGTTTGGCTTTTGTCTCTCCATGCCCTTATTAGTCATCTTTTTTGTGTGTGCCCCTGCTTGTGTGCAGGGGAGCTTTTTTTTTACTTAGTACTTAATATAAATGTTTTTTTTACTTCTAAAAAAATGTTCTTTAAAAAATAAGCTTGTTTTGTTGTATCAATTTAACTTAGATTTTAGACATTTAGAAAATCAGTTGTATTTTTATGTTTTATAACTGATATGTAGTTATTACCGTATTTAGTTTTTACAAGTTTAATATATTGGTACTTTTCAATTTTTTTTTTACTCTCATACAAGTCAATATACAAATATTTTAAAATAAAAACTTGATACAATCATCCATTCCATGTTATGATCCCATGATTTACTTGTATAACTGACATCTCATGTCAAGTCCGATTTACGAGTTTTACAGCATTGCTCCAATAATTTTCAAAATTTATTAACTTGGATGACATTTATCCTTTGATAGAGGATGACTTAATGAACCAATGGAAAAACTAGCCCACAGTATTAATTGGTATGACATTTGAATATTAGTTGTTTTGTGCTTCCCATGCTTCAATTTATCAGAGAAGTTAGTATTTGTTGTTCCCAGTTAGCAACCACTTGAATATGAATGCCATAGATTATCAAATTTGATACTGTTTAGTCATTAATAGCAATAGAAGCCAAACTTGTAGGTTGTGTAATCTGATGCTTGATGCATAAGTACATCAGTCTTAATCTCATATGAATGTATAATATGACCTCATGTAATGTGGTCTCTTATGTTCTTATGTTATGTTGTGATCTGTAGCTTGCAGATTTTGTTAAATCACCACTTGAAAAAGCTGGAGGGATGATTGCATTGATAGATGTATATTGTCTCTATAATCGTGCTAGGGGAACAGGTATTTTCATCGTTGTACTGATCAATGGCACATTGCTTTTTGTTCATTCTGAAGGTAGTTTTCACTAACTTACTCCTCTTCTAGAATTGATTTCACCGGATGATCTATTGCAAGCCTGTGCCCTTTGGGAGAAATTTGAAGTGTATGCACAACAGTACCTTCACTATTTTTCAGGTTCTAATACTGCTTGAACATTCATATTAAAAGAACTACTGTAACCAATTAGATTAACAGAAAATTTTACTGCATGATGTTCCATGAACATGGATCAACGAATCGTATGATCCATGTAGCCGACCCCACCTAGTGGGATAAGACTTTGTTGTTGTTGTTGATGTTCCAAACATACGTCAAGCTATAATTTTGTAATTAACTGCTAATGACTAATCACTTAGCAAATTTTATCTTTTTATTGACAGAACATTAATGCTTAGAAAGTTTGATAGCGGAGTAATGGTTATACAGAACAAGGCACAGAGGGATGCAGAGGTATTTTTATATTTTCTTGTATATTGATGTTTTTTTTAGGGATGCTTGTATATTTAAGTTTTGCTTTTGTTGCAAGGGCTTCTAACTCTTATGAACTGACATTATGAATTAAGTCTCCTAAAAAAACATTATGAATTAAGCAATGATTAGTAGAATGTGGTTTCAATAAACAATATGCTTATGCTTTGACATTTCCATATATATATATATATATATATATATATGTATGTATGTATATATAAATTTTGAGGTCAAAATATATACCAGACACTAACAACATATCAAACTCAATGCACTATTGTACGAAAGCCTTTCATAGAATATATCCTTTCTGTGTGTTTGAGGGACTCTGAGAAACCATTTAAACTCATGATAGTTGCTATAAATAAACTAGAGTACTTTCCCATACATAGATACCTCGATGAGTCTTAGTTGAAGCCTTATTTATAGACTGCAATAACTTAAACCATCTAAGAAAAATAGTTCTAGGTGTTCTATGTGAAACAAAGATACCTTAAATTAGCTCTACATGCAACCCTACCCTCCTGCCATGGTACTCACTATTTCCATCACAATATGTGTATATAAGAAGTATTTTCCAGATCTGATGTGTTGTATATTTCTTTGATGTCTTTGTCATGATTGACTTGTTCCATATGTATCCTAATTGCAATTTGAAGGCCTTTATGTTACAGGAATTCCCCAATTTGTTCCAAAATGTAGCTGCAAATTTGTATATGAGCAATGCATATGAAACTCTATCCACATTTGACTTATGAGATGCTGCACAGTACATGTATTATGTACATCCATGACTTGTGCAACGTGCTTACAAGTGTAGTGCACCACACATGCATTATTGTCATTTACTCTCTTTTTTTTTCATGGTGTAATGCACAATTTTCTTAGTTTACATGTATGTAATAGAGGGAATTGATGCAAAGCATCTTCTTCATAGGATTTGTACTTCACATGCATGGAATGCTCAAATTGATCTGTATATGGTGTCTCTAGATTGTACCCTTGTGTTACACAGCCCTATTTTTGTATACCATTGGCATACCTTTAATATAAACTGTTGCACATAGGTCTTTGCAAGACTTGAATCTCTTGCTCAACAGCCAGATGCTCTTAGAACAGGAATTAGCCCCAGCGATGCTGCATTGACTTTGGGAATTGCACCAGCTCTTGCAAAAGAGCATCTACTAAATGCTGAAAGCAAAGGTATTGCCCTAATATCACCAATCTGCTAAAGTTCTTAGACCTAAATATCAATCATTACCTAATTTGATATTTTACAGGTCTCTTGTGTCGTGATATCAGTCCTGAAGGCTTCCGATTTTACATCAATTTATTCAAAGAACTTGATCCTAGTGACATTTATGCGTAAGTAATCTGCTATTGGTTTGCATCTTAACTTATATGTGGGTTTGCTGTTTAAGTTCTAGTGTGAGTAGGTTTATTTGGTAGCGTCTCTAAGCTTTTCATTGATCTGTCTTTACCACAAAATATGAAGATCCGTCTTTTCTTTCTTTTATCTCAGGTGTAAAACTGGCGGACTCTTTGGATCTTGGTTATTTGCCACCTCTTTACCAAGGTAGATTGAGTTTCGTTTTTGTGGCTCAAGGGCATTTACCAAAGAGGAACGAAATCAACCATTGGGGCTTAGTGATCCTTTTCTTTTATTCGCGGGTGAAACCACAGTTCACGGAGGTGTCACAGACCTCAAATAAGATTGTAATGAAGGAATATGTTCAATTTTCGTGGATGCACTCAGAATTTATTTGTTCGTGGTGGTTTTTCTTTTTGTTAGCGTCTTCTTTTTTTATAACAGTGAGATGTCCTGACAATTCAATTCAAAGTTGAACGCTGGAGTTGTCTAATGTAGTGAACCTTTTACATAGTGAAATATTATTATTATGTTGGTTGATTTTTGTCTAGGCTAAAATAGCGCATGCTTAGGATTTTTTTTTTTTAAAGAAAAGAATGCTATCGCTGGTGTTTACAATTTTTTTTTTAGCCAGTCTTCAACTTTGTTTTAAACTTGGCTGTCTTGTATTAGGTTTAATTTATTGATTTTATATGGTGACATAGCAATGTGATGCCCATTATCACGTAATTGTCGTATAAGAATTTCTTAGGCTTTAAAACTTGAATTCATGATTTTTTTTCTACTCCTCAATTGTAATCTCTTTTCATCTAATTTCAAATTAGAAACTCACAAATTCTCAAATTGAAATAAATTTCACTAAATATTTTTTAATTTTTGTCACATTTGCTTTTCATTTAATTTGATTCACTAATTGCCCTTTTGACGATCAACCTAGCGCGGCGTCCCCCCACCCTCCCTTTTCTCTACATCGATAAAGGGGGGGGACCCCTTTTTAGGAAAAGAGGGGCGTCGCCCCATCTTTCCTTGCGTCAGCACGTGCAAAGAGAGGTTGCAGAAGATTGCGCCACCACAGTTCACGTCGCCCCCCTCGACCTCCGACACAAGATTGCAAAGGGACGTGAGGTTGCAGAAGGAGGACGACGACACGAGGTCAGAGGGGCTATCGCCCCCTCTACGACTTATGTGAGATTGCAAAGGGGCGTGAGGTTGCGTCACCCCCGTTCTTTTCCTATGTCGACGTGCATAGGAAAAGGAGGGTGGCGACTCGACAAGGGGCATGCACCTCATTATTTTTGTTTTTAATGTTATAATATTTTTAATGATATCACGTCAGTCAATCTCTCACGTACAGGAGAGAAAATTATCATGTGGAGGTCACATCGACAATGCAATCGAGAAATAATTGATCACAAATCAAAAGGACAATTGGTGAAATAAATTTAAAAATGAATAGCAGTGTGAGTACAAATTGAAGTTGAAAATAGCACTAACAAAGCGTCAAAGTTGAAGGGCATTTAGTGAATTTTATCCCCTCGATTAGGGATTAAAGATTATAATTTTGTAATTTAAGTTTAGATGCAAAAGTTGTACCTAAGAAAGAATAAACAAGTTTCCAAAAAAATTTATTTTTGCATGAAAAGAATAAAAATGTGAAGTTACATCTTTCCAAAATTTTAAATCCCAATCAGAAAGCCCTACGATGGAACAAATGAAATGAAAACAAAAGTTTTACAATGGGAGAAAATTATGATATGAAGAAGTCATATGACGTTTGAAATGGATAAATTATACGGATCATCCTTCTGGTAACTATTCGATCCTTTAACTTCAATTTATAATTGGAATGTCATCAACCTTTGATTTTCTTGCACGCACCGTCCTTCTGACCGACAATAGCCAAATTTTTTTATTATGCTAATGACATGGCACAATAAAAATAGTATAATAATATAAAAAAAATAAAAAAGGGGTGACAACATGAATCTTTTCTACAATACCATTTTGTTATAGAGTCCTTGGTATTGTTAGTTGTTTACTTATACCATTTTCATCACACAATTTTTTGAATAAGTCATAGAGATATTTACGTCAATAGTTGATTCGCAAGGCTTTAATCTTGCGATCAACTTGATTTTCTACAATGTTCATGAATCGTTCAAAACAATTCAAAACTTTGGATTTATGAGAAATCAAGTATACAACATTGTAGAGTGGATGATAATTTATAAAGGTGATGAAATAAGAAAAATCATTTTTTGCGTGAACATTCATCATATCATATATGTCCGAATGAATTAATTGTAATGGGTACTCGGCGTGTTTTCCTCCCAAATGGTGTTTTTATTTCCTGCCAACTAGACGTTTCTCCTAGTTTGGAAAATCAACTTTTACAAGAGATCTAATAGACATTCTCTATTAAGTCTTTTCATTTCATCTTGATCAATGTGTCTCAATCTAGCATGTCAAATATTGGTACTTTCATTCACGTCAACAAAAGAATAACTATCATCGATATATGATATATTTAAAATATAAAAACAATTGTTGATAAAATCATGGTACGAAGAATTGTTAAGATATATTGTCATTTGTTTTCTTTGAAAATTTATTACATAACCAAGTTTGTCTAATGTTGACACAGAAAGTAAATTTCGTCTATAAATAATAGCATATAAAACGACCTAAAGGTAAAGAATTTTACTGTTGCGAAATCCTAACTTGCATGTTCCAATGTCTTTAACTTCAACTTTTTCATTTTTACCTACGTAAATTCATTTACTCCCTACACTTATTCGATAAACTTTCACTCTCTTAATACATGGCCCGTGGCACCAGAATCTACAATTCATGAAGGATAAATTTTAATAATTAAGGTGCAATTAGAAGCATAAGCAAATGAATCATAGTTAAGACATACCTTTTTAGGCTCAGTGTAATCATGAGCGAAGTGTCCACGTTTGCTATAATTATAGCATTTCACTTTCTTTATGTACGCTTTATTGTATTGTCATGTTTGCATTAATTGCCTTGGACTTTCTTTTGTTAGCATCTACATTCTTTTTATTTTGTTGCAACTATCGTTTTCTCTTGAGTTGGTTGCCCACCTTTTTCAGCAAGTAATGCTTTAAAGAATTGATTTATAGTTTGAAGGGCATCATCCTCAATTTTAATGTGGCGAACAACTTGGTCAATAGTTTTAATATTTTCGTTGTGCATCAAGTTACTTGCTCAATTGAGAGAGTGCCACATGTTTAAGATAAAGATAAATCTATTATCTCAAATTATTTTTATTTACTTATCAAATATGACTACAAGAGATTAATAGGAAAAAGTGTTAATAGTTATTTCAAAATAACATAACTAACTTGATAAGTTAAATTTAAATATTCATCGCAAGTAGGTAAATGAAAAAAATACATACATAATTATCTATAGTAACATCAAATTTATTTTTCATCCCAAAATAAATTATATCTTAATTACTTCAATACTTTAATATTATTAACATTTGGATTGTATAATCTTTTAAAAATAATATCTGTCATGTCATGGACATGCTCCCTCATCGTATGATTTAGTTACTATCTACAAGAGTCAAATTTGATCATGAGAATTCAATGCTTGGTGGTCATGGTGACCCATATTTATTGTGGAGCGTCGTCCATGTCTCGAATGTTATTTTATAGACTTCGAATTCGCACAGGAGAGAATTGTTAATCGTGCTCAACAACGTAACGCGAGCAATATGATTCTTTTTTAACCAAACATGATATGCCTCAATATCCTTCCAGTTGACGTTGGCCATTATTTCCAGCTGAAGGTTCATTGAAAATATGATTAATAATTTGCAATACCTCTTATTCTTCTAAAAGATATTAGACTTTGTGGTGCTAAATATTCTAATTATCACCATTTAGTTTTTCATTCTTGTTCAAATAATTGTTTTGGAAGCCATTTGATCACTAAATAGGAGAAAATTAGTGTTATGTATATTATAATTTATCCATAAAAACATAAATAATGGCATAATGATACTCATGAAGTTGTGACATCAAAAGGTTGCTACACTCTTACTCATCTCCCACTATCTTTAAGAAATATTATCATTCATTATAATGCGACAAAATTAATCTAAACTTTTTTAAATTTTAAATTAACACAATTTAATTTTTTATTATATAAATTTTGAATCAAATTATAATTCAAAATTACCGAAATTTATTTCATGGGGCACACCAAATTATTGCTAATCCGACTAGGACAATCATGACTAGTGCAACGGGGGCTCTTTCCTCAGAAGTGTCAATTTAATAATCGCACATTATCTTTCATCTTGGCATCAGATCAAGAAAAAATTGTGCCATTATTGTAATACATCAACTATATTTATGGAGATTGCATGAACCATGCATTAGGCCAGTCCATCGGAAACTTTGTAGACATACATTTCAAGACACACACCACTCAACAAAAAGATATTGGTTATTGTTATAATATTTGAATCTCAATATGCTTTAGTCCTAAAAAAAATTGCCTATGTTTTATGTATTACTTAATTACCTATAATTTGTATAATTAGACCAACTAATTATTCTTCGTTATAGGCGTGCATTCAACACATAACAAAAAAATAATATTTTCATACATGTTAATTAATTCTTACAAAAGGAATTAATTCAATTTATTTAATTTCAACTCAATTTGAAATTTTAGACAAGTTATCACGCTTAACAAAATTGGACATACCAATTTTAAATTCAAATTCACAAATTTAACACATTGTCAAAATTTTAGGAAGACAATTATTTGCAATAAATTTTAGACATACCAAATTTGATTGCAAATTCAAATTTGAGATATTCAAATGACTTCCATAATTGAATTTAGATAATAGTAATAAATATCGTTATGACATACATAAAGGAAAATATTTATTTCATACATGATAACACATTTATCGACAATATTTGACATTAGCATGCAAATTTAAATCATTTAACTATTGTGTTAAATTGACAAATCATTTTTTAATAGTTCTAAAATGCATGCAAAATTTTAAAATTTATAGAAAAAAATCCTAAGGAAATACACATTTTTCCTAATTTTTAAAAAATTTTAAATAGATATTTTCTATTTTCTAATTATTTTAATTTTCTGGTGAAAATGATAAAAAAATAGAAAAACTATTTATTACGGTCCAACTGTCAATTCATATGCGTGCAACACCTTTGCACTCATATGAGCCCTCCCAACGGTCCTTGTGCCTATTGGAATAATTTAATTTTTCATTCTTTTCATTTTTTTCTAGAACATATTCATAAAGAAAACCAAAAAAATTGAGAAAAATATTAAAATAAATTTTAAAAATACATTGTGATTTATGTTCATCTATAATATATTTGTGATGGCTTTTCACTTTGTTTGTGTATTTCAAAAATAATAATAAATTTTTTTGGCCCAATTAGTAGTTCGAGAAAAACTAGAAAATGCTCTGATATCAATATTTAATTTATAACATATATAAATCATAAAGATTGCGGTATATTTCTCGTAACGGAAGCGGATGTCGAGGCTTTCTACGAACACCGAATGAGTGCACTTATACCTCAGGATCAAAGACTAAACATCGAAGGCGAAATACGTAGCCACAACACAAGTACCTTTAGATGAAAAAAAATAAGTAGCGTTTAGCATTTCATACGAAAATATTAAAAATTTAATTCTGCTAAACGAACGTTTAGCCTTTAAAAGTTAGTGTTTTATATTTTTTTTAATTTTACCCTTATTCAAATATATTATTTCTTTCTAACTTATCTTATTATTTTCTAATTTTTACTTTATAATCATTTTACTATATTTCTTTTTATATTCATGCTTAATTTATTACAAATTATTTATATGTTAACAACGAATAAAAAATAATTTCACAATTAATATTTTTATATCATGGGTACATTATATAACATTTATTGTCAATATAAATTTCTCTATATTTTAACCAAAAAAAATTAGTCATCAAATTTTATTTTATTTAATAAAGATATAAATATTTAATTTATTGTATTTTAAGAGAATTTATATAGCGCTTAAATTAAATAATTTATTATATATCTAATTATATTATTTTATATTCATCAACTAATTTTATCCTTAAAAAAGATTTTAAAAAAAAAACTTGTCTAAATGACGTGATCGCAAATGACAAGTGACGATGTCCAACTACAAATACAGTCAAATTTAGAGCTGACACAAGAGAAAAGGATTCGCAGCATAAGCGTGGCTGCACAATATTGATGAACGATGTCGTGATATCCTTTGAGAATTGATCTGATCCAATTCCAATTATATGTCACAAAAGACATGAGCTGAGTGTTTTCCACGGTGTTGGACATGACACTAAGTTCTAGACAAAATGTGTCACGTTGCTCTACAACGTGTGACTCGACAATCATATGAATATAATGATATGGATCGAGCAATATCTCTATAAAGAAATGAAGTCTATAAAGCGATGAAGTGTACGAAGAAGTGGAACTAACACTACTCAAAGAGATGTCAACTTCAACAGAGAGTGTTAAGTGTACTTGTGAAGCTAGTCCTTTAATATCTTGATGATAGGCAAAGGTAGTCTTAAAAACCAGAGCCTAAATGCACTACCAGCCACACGGGATGATACATTATGTTTCCATGATTCTAGAAAAAAAAAATATATCACCTACACGAAAATTCTAAATCTGGATAGAAAAATCTTCAGCAACCATTGATTTTAGCAACATTTTTTTTTTGCCTTTTTTTTTTTGGGCATTGCCTTCTCTTCCAGATGCAAACAATCCAAAATCTTGAACACGATGAAAATTAATGAGACCCTTCTGCTCCTTCCCCTTAGATTAGATTTCCTTCAGTAGAAAGGACAAATTCAGCACACAGAGAGTTGAACACTGAATTCTTCTTCTTCTTTTTTTTTTTCTTGCTCCATTCCTTATGAACGAGAAGAAACAATCTAAGCAACTTCCGAATTTGCGTTCGCCTTCTTGGACTTGTCCATGTACCACCTGTTCAATCTCTCTTTGGCCAAGAGCACCTGCAAATTCATGCCCAACAGAGACTTCAATTTCAATCCATCTTTTTTTCGAATATTCCTCGTTATCATCATTCAATCCCAACTAATGCTTGAATTCGCTGCAATTGAATCACAGGAAAATGCCAGGAAGCAGATGCTGAATCAATTACCTGTTTTTCCCAGTCGGTTGTCCAGGTGATGTAAAGAAGCACTAGAGTCTGGACGCCTGTTCCCAGCAGCATCCCTATCCAAATTCCCTGTTGCAAATTCAGATGTTGATGAGATGAGATTCTGTTGCGCAGTTCAAATGATCCCGTCCTCCGAATTAAAACTCAAGGTAAAATCTTTCTCATGCATACAGGCAAAGGATGAAGATAGATACGGAATTAAGAGAGAGCAGCAACACTAACAGGATACAAAGCAGGATCAGACACATTGCATTCTACGTACCTTGACATGGAGACCAAGAACGTAACCGAGCACACCCCCCAGAGGGATGCCGACCAAGTAGTAGCATGTAATGTTCACGTACGCAACCTTCTTCTGCCACCCGGCGCCAATAGCCACACCTGTGAATGAATTAGAACAATTCAAAACAATTTCATGTTACACCCACAGGAAACATCATCTCAGTTCTATATATATATCACAGCAAGACAGCGCGCTAGCAATCTGTAGATCAACTCAGGTAAGGTAATGATGATCTAAGTTCTAACTTATAATTTGCATATGTAGTTCTGTGGATTTAATTAACGTGAGATCGACGGAGCTCACCGGAGATCACTGGCTGAACGCTGTTCATGAGTATGGAGAAGGCCAACAGGGGAGAAAGGTCAGCAACTGCTCTTGCAACACCAGGGCTGTTGGTGAATATGTAAGCGAGTCTGCCGCGGAAGACGAGGAACAGCACGAACAGCACGATGCCGATCGTTAACGATGTCATGACCACGTTCAGTATCGCAAATTTCGTCCTCCTCGCGCTTCCTGCGCCCAGCTCATTTGCCACCCGCACCCTGTGAACGAATGCATTTGCAACAAGATCAACAGACGGCGATGGGTATCGATCTTTAAACCTGTGCATTCAGCGTCATCGATATTTACCCTGCTGCTCCTAGGAATCCAACTGCTATCATCATCTCCCAGCCATTGATGTTCAAGCTGCAAAAGTAGATGCAGGGTGACAGAAATTAGTTGCGCAGATGCTGTGCAGATGTATTACGTGGTGAATTCACAAAGTATACCATATAGAAAGAGCATCAATGGCGATTTCCGCGTTCTTCATGTTCCCTGTTAGAAGAACCAAGATGGTGTTGTACCAGAGCTCCAGGCTGCAATATGAATTCACAACTGAGTTCGACTAACTTACTTAGGTAGTACTGAAGAGAACGAAGGATTAAACAATTAGCTAGCATACGTACACGAGCATGACTCCGGACGACACGGAGAGCTTGACGAGCGACCAGAGATCTTTGAACGCGGCATGCGAGAAGCCCGTCCACGTCTGTGGGCAGCCACCGAAGAAGACGAAGGCGAGCTGCCCAATGACCGGAATCCACATCGCCATGATCATGGAGCCCATCACGCCCGCGACGCCCAGGTGGAGCTTGATGACCATCAACCAGGAGAGGAAGATGTGGAGGGCGAGCGTGGCCACCGCCAGGTAGGTGATGATGATGTTCCTGCTCTGCGCCTGGAGGAACATCTGCAGGGTGAAGGTCCACATGTAGGAGAAGGAGATGGGGATGAACCAGAGGGCGATGGTGCCCGCCATCTCCGCAATGGCGTCCTCCTGTCCCAAGAGCTTGAGGACGGGGGTCGTGAAGAGGAAGAGAGGGCACAAAAGGAGGTTGCAGACGAAGAGGATGATCCAAGATCTCTGGAGGTAGATGCCGAGCATGTGGTACTGCTTTGCACCATGAGATTGCCCGCACAGGGTCTCCAATGCACTCGCCATACCAAGCTGCTTGCAAAAGTTAATTATAAGTGCTGTACCAAATATCCGAATCCATGACCGCAGTGCAACAGTAGAAGTAGGACATATCAAATCTTTTTGTATATATATACTCGTATAAATACAAGTCAAACCTTTGTAGCTACTACGTACTGTTAACATTATTTTGAGTTACATGTTGTCAGATGAAGTAACCATGTGTCATGATGTAGTTTTGGCTCTGTGTGCCAGTGGTCAGACTGAAAAACGTGTGCGGTTGGAGAAAGGTCTGAAAAGCTTGTGTGATATTGATAACAATGGCGGGCATGGCAGGTCGTAATACTATACTATAGCATATCCCCAACTTGTAGACGTTTTTAGGGGGGGGGGGGGGGGGGGGGGGGGGGGGGGGAAAAGAAAAGAATAAAAGCGAAGGGGAAACGAAACACAGCAGGGGTCACACAAATCGTCAAGATCAATATGCAAAACACTTTGATACGATGATCAGAAGATTCAGAAGTAACACAGGTGGAACTGGAACGTGAGGAACTGTGTCCACTGGTACTTAAGTCTTAATTGCTTTGGAGCCTGTGAAGGCAAAAATAAGCAAGATCAGTGCATAAAATATATTCCGGTGCGGAGCCGCTCATCAAACTCCTTTGTCCCTTTTTGCAAGGAAGTACATGTGGGTGTAACAAGCTCCACGAGGAATAAGGAAAAAAAAAAAAAAAAAGAGGAGACAAACTCTAGATCGTAGAAGATACCGTTCCTCCACACAAAAGATGCCTATGACTTCGTCGCAAATTGCTGTCTGTGGTCGTCCTTTCTCCATACATTAATATTTTGAACTATGTATAATAAGGCGGCGACGGTGAGGTCGTCGCCGGCCGGCCGGGAGGTTTACCAGTATGAATGAAGAGTGCATGTGTATAGTTATCACATGATGCACGTACCAGGATGCCATTGGCAAAGCGGTTGAGGACGGTGGAGACGAGAGCGTAGGCGGCGAGCTCGGTGGCGCCGATGTGGCCGATGAAGGCTTGGCTGATCACCGTCACCCCGAACGTCGAGAACCTCGTGAAGATGGACGGCCCCGCCACCCGCCACAGCTTCTTGTTCTCCGCCACCAGCCTCCTCCCCAAGTCCAACTCCTCATCATCATCATCCTCCTCCTCCTCCTCCTCCTTCAACAACGGCCTCAGCAGCGGCGCCGCCGCCTCCGGCCGCTCCTCTTCCTCCTCCTGCATCCTTTTACCTCCTTCTACTGCCATCTCTCTCTCCCCTCTCGCTCTTATTTATGACAGGGAAGGCATCAGTGCCATCCACCGCCACCAACTACCATATTATACGAGAAAAAAAATATGGAGACATAAGAAGGAAATAAAAAAAAAAATAAAAAGGGAAAAAAATAGTACCAAAGGCCCGTGGGCATGCACGTGTCCCAATAAGGATTACTGGTGCACTTAATTTGCTTTGAACCTATGTACATGACATGACACGACTTTTTTTCTATATAATTTGAAGGGATACGTCTCTTTTATTGGTAATCTTTTTAGGTTATCAAATAATATTACGTTAAATTATCTAAAGTTTTTGTATCCTTCCAAATAGCACGTTTTTCACCATAAAAACAAGGCGGAAGGCAATTATATGAAACGTTATAGTCCGGACAGTTCGCCTTAAGAAAACGGGAATGCTATAAATGTGTAATTCCATAATTTTTAGACTAACAAGGCTCCAATTACTTACAACCTTATTATGGGTGTAACCAAAAGACTTTTTGCGCATTGCACGATTATATATTATTAATTGCTACAGATTTTATTAATTTTTTATTTAAGATTTGGAACCACCTCACGTTTTTTAACATATAGAATTATTTTTCTTACAATTTCAAACAGTTTTTGATGCAATATGATAGATAACATAATAATTAAGAAAAATGCAGAAATATTAATTCACAAAAGAACACACGTATCTATTAATGTAAAGGTTTAAGTGGTTGGTTTCCATATAAGAATGGACATTACGATGAATCTATTCAAGTATGAATACGATTATTCAAATGTGAATACATTTATTCATTTATGGCGTGATGCAAAGTTTTATTCAAAAATAGTTTTTCATTAATATGACAACTCATCCACGACATCATTTTATTTATAACACTTGTGAATATATCTATACAATCAATATTACAATACCTCATTTATAAAAAAAATATAGGCTAAATTTTTTAAATAATTAATTCGTATGAACACATTTTTAATGTTTTTGAAATTTGTAACATTAACATATTTGTCTTTCTTTTTTATGATTTTGAAATGTCATCATTAATAAAATTAACGTAAGGAGTAATAGATGAATTTTGAACATATCATTAATTATATTTCTAATTCATTTGAAAAAAAAAGAATGGATAGATTCTTCGACCATGACTTTTACTATATAGGAATATTTTTTGCACTTGTGAAATTATTAGAGAGTTATTAGTTACTATAAATTTTTTATTTAGTTTATGTATTTAAGGTTTGAAATTTTTTGACTCGTGATATAAAAATATTCATCTTATTATATTGTATAATTTCTGATACAATATGTATGTGTACACTGTACACCCACACCCGCGCGCGCATATATATATATTAAATATTTCATGTTATAAATTAGATCTATTAAAATAATTATTAATGAGTAACTCATGGTTCTCTTACTTTTTATGCGATTTTGAAATGTCAATATTGATAGAATCAAAATTAGGAGTAATATATAGAATTGGACCTATTATTAATTATATTTGCTAATGCATTATAAGGGAAAAGATTAAGCCTTCTTTGGCACGAAAAAAATAGAGTATTTAGTAGTGGATGGTGTCGTTAAAAAAGTAGAATATTTAGTAGTGAATGGTGTTGTTAAAATCAAAACACTATTATCAGCGTTTGGTAAATATTTTTTTCTAATAAAATTTAGAGGTTTGAACATAAAATACTATAATTTAATCTTACTAACTTATAAAGTATAGAGATAATATTTTATATTTTATTCGTATTATATCTTCATTTTTTAAACAAATAATTATTAAACATTATAAATTATTTTTATTTTAATGTATCACATCTTTAATTTTACTTACAACTCAAATAAGAGTTTTATTTTCAAATAATTTTTATATAAAAATAATATTTTTAAAATATATTACTATTTATAATAAAATATTATAAATTAATTATTATGAATATGATGTGTCTTATGTTTATTTTTGTCCTTTTATACAAAACGCTAATTTAACTTATATACTTATCAAATATTTTTTGTTAGATATCGACTATTAGTTAATCTCTATACTCTAATCAAATCGCTATCCTCTAGTCGAACCACTATCCTCTAATCAGATAACTAACTTTGTCAAATAGAGCCTAAGTAGGAAGGGTAGATGGAAGGACATATTATTAATCATTATGTTGATTAACTTTGTGCAGTTATAATTAGAGCTTGTTTGGCTTAGCTGATACAGAATATAAGTTGAAGTGTTGATAAGTATTTTATTGGTTGAAACTTATTTTTAAAAATAAACAGTTACACGTTTGTATAAAACTACTTATATTAATAACAACTAATTGCTTATGAGACGATTAACTAGCTTATTTTTTAAAAAAAATAAGCACCACTCCCCCAACTTATTTTCTTTTGCTTATACGTAAATTTAATATCTCCTTATCAGTTAAAATTTTAAGTTACCAAACGTTGAGATTTTTTTAAACCTAACTTATAAGTGGCTTATAAGCTTAGCCAAACAACCTCTTAATATTGTCAATATTTAAATTTATATCTTAAAATATTATAACATGTAATTGATTTTGATCTTATCATATATATGAGGATCTTAATATTCAATCCTATATAATTTTATATGATTAATATAATTATTTAAATATTAATAAAATATATATTCATCATAAAATAAAAAAACCATTTAGATGAAATTTATACTTTGTTTATTTATATTTATGTTTTGATATAATTTAGCTTAAAATCAATAAAAAATATAACTTAATGAAGTGTAATTTAAAATTTGAATGTGACAAATTCATAAAAGAAATATTTATCATATTTTTAAGATATATCTTTTTATTAATTAATAGGATCTTACGATGCTTGATTCGAACTTATATAAATTCTCGATCTTAACAACTTTAACCATGACCAAATTATTAGGTACTATAATTTTTATTGAGTTTGTGTATTTAATATTTCCAATTGTTTCACTAGGGGTGAAAGTAGTTCGGGTTTTCGGTCTAAAAAAATCAACCGCTATTTTTCGGATCAATTTTTCAAATTAGAAAGACCATCCTAAAACCATTTTGAAAAAATAAAAACCACCTTTTAGCGGATCAGTTTTTTCGGATGATTTTTTTGGAGCTCTACTTTTATATAATTATATTTTAAAAATATATTTAATAACTTAAATTAATATAAAATATTTAATTTTATATTAAATATAAAAATATACTACTAAAATTTTAAAATTATTAAATTAGAGTTTGGTAATGTGATAGAAAAGTATAAAATTTTATACAAAAAATATTATATCTATAATAAAAGAAATATTAACACATGTATTAATTATATAAATAAAAAATCATAAATAAAAATCGGGCTCCACGGACCCCTACGGTTTTTTCGGGTGGGGCCCTAATTTTGGCGGATGGATTTTAATTTATTAAAAATCACCCTAAATCATATTCGGATTCCTAATTTTTAGTTTTTTTTTTCGGTTTTTTCGGGTCGGATGAATTTTTCGAGTTGAGTTTCATTGATATAATTTAAAGCTATTTATGTTACTATATTATATATAATTATTGATACAACATGAAAAGGGAAAATTATAATTTTATTATTCAGAGTATTTCTTAATGACTATTTATGTTTGCTCAAGTTTTTTTCTATGAATTTTAAATGCCACTTTAATATTGAAGATAAAGAGAATTTAGGGTTATTGCCCGTAATTATATAAGTAATGCTATAATTGACAGAAGTAAGAAACTCAGAAAAATAAAAGGAATATAAAATCTAATGATGAAAGGGCTTCTCTGAATGGGTGTAAATTTTATTAATATTTATATATTTACGATTTAAACTTGTTTCATTTTTATAATGCAAATTTATCTCACTTACTGGTTTTATATAAATATTAGTAGTGATGAAACGGGCGAATATAAAAGAGACATAATATTATTAATTGTAACTGTTAAAATAGCTACAAATGATTAATTTGTGATGTCCTACCTTTCACGTGAATCTGAAATGTTACTATCAACATACATTGAAGGCAATGCATATATAATTTGTATCTATTAGTTATAGTAAATGATAATCAATAATACATTTTAAAAAAGAAAAAAGAAATTAAAAAAAGAGTGAATAATAAAAGGAGTGACATATATTTTTCAGTAGTCAACTGTCAATTGCACGACACTACTGAGCGCACTGGTCCTATGTTAAAAAATAGATTCATGATGTTTCAATAAAAAATGTCTACGTTTATAAAAATTCAAACTCGAAATCTCGCTCGTTTAAATTTAAAAAAAAACCGGCTTAATTACTCAATCCCAACACTTATTTGGTTTGGCATACTTTAGGCACCACTTTGAACTATCAGCCTCAGAAAAAATTGCACAGCGAGTTAAAGCTCTTTCACATCATGAGTCTGTGCCTAGACATTTTTGGGGTACATCAAGTGCGACATCATGTGCACCAAAAGAAAAGAGAAGAAAAACATGAACATCACGTGCATGCTACTAATTTCGTTCAACCTCTTACTCATAAAAAAACATTAACCTAGTGATCGTCCGATTGATATGCATGGATGCACAAAAATTGATACATAGATAGGTATATGATTGCTTCCAACTCATTTTTCTTTCCTTCACTTGAGTTTTTTCTTCGTATTTGAACTACGTTTTCTCTCTCCTCGATGCATGTGTGAAAGTGCTCTCAATGTCCAACTACTCACAGTTGATACCTTAGAGTCCATATGAATCATCTCTAGAATCCAATCATAATCAAAGAACTACATGAAAGTATCATGGTCGAATATGAAAAGAAATATGAATAAATACATGAACATAAATAAATACAAGAATCATGAACATCAAAATAAAACATGACATTGATATGGATATATAAGAATATGAACAAGAATAAGAACGTGAGCATGAAGAATAAAATAAAAATAAGAAAGTAAAGATAATGTTTGTTAAAGTATATGATTATTGACCAATGACCTTATGATTATTTGATAATTAAGTTTAATTTACTTTTATCATGATTTTATATCCTTTTGTGTTATCTCACAAAAGTTTAATTTTGTGTTATCGATGATGCAATATGTTCGACGCTAATGATTATGTGTATTATTAACATCGAGATCAACTAATTTAATAAGATCGACTCACATCGCATACCTCATAATAGAGGAGACTATATATATATATATATATATATATATATATATATATATATATTTGCACTGATAAAGACTTGAATTGGAAATCTTTCAAAATGAATGAATCAATTAAGCGAAGAGTGTCTTATCACACCCTTCCTAAAATCTAGCTCCTTCTAATATAGTGGAAAAAAAAAAACTTTTTCTGTGTCAGAGATAGATGTGTTCTCATCTTGATGGCAAGACCTTTTTCTCTGTCTACCCTTATTAATTATTGATCTTTGTATTTAGTTACAAAATATAATATTTTTATACTAAAGTCAATTTTATATTTTTTCTAAATAATTATAGGAAATTAAAAATAATGAATAATATATTTAAGTCCAAAAATTGATCGGGAACTAATTTCACTCATAGTAACTCTAAGAATTAAATATACGACTACTAATTTCTAGGGCCTTATAATTGACAACTGGTTGACACAATCCGTTCGCCAAATTATTTCTAATTGATGAATGATGTCATCTTCAATTCTTTAATTTTGTAAAGTTATATTGCAGTGGAACTTTCATGTCATACGATTGAATTTGGAATAATAGTGTGAATATTATTTTTTAAAAAAGGAGATGAATTGCCACTTTACCCAAAAAAAACTATGAAATGCTTATTAGTTCAATTAATTAAGGAGGGAGTCTATATCCAAAGTTGTCAATTAATAATAATTCAACTATATTGCAATATTAAAATTGGGAAAATAATTCTTCTTAGATCCCAATTGACCGAAAAGAGAAAAAAAAAGAGAATCACAACGAAACAGCAAATCGTTTTGCATGTGGATTTATTTTCATTTTTAGTCGTAGGATTTATAGCATGAAATGTTCTTTTTATTTTCGATTACGAAAAAAGATCCATGAATCTAATGCAAAAAATATGTAAAAATTGTAAATTAAGAAACGCAATATATTTTAAGAAATCATTATTGTCCCTTTAAAAAAATATTATTATCACTTTTATTTTGATTCATAAGTGTAAAATTGTATGACACTTTAAACAGCTCTCGTAATAAAGTGATAATAGTATATTTTAAAATAAATGGATATGATTTCTCCTTTTAACGTCACTACACGACATCTTTATTATTTTCCGAAAATTCATTTTTGCAAACTAAAATGTTGCGTTCCTTATTGCATACTTGTCATTTCTATATTTCAATAAATAAATATCATATTCTGTTTAACGTTTGGGAAAAAAATTAATTTTCTTAAATTTGGAAAATGATGATTAATAAAACTTCTCAATTTAAAATTAATTTATCAATTCATTTATTTATTAAAATTCGAAAACAAAAATATAATTTCACTTGTGAAACTGTAGCTGATACATGAATATGTGATGACAGGAAACAAGACCAAAAAAGAGCTCTTGAACTTGAAATCTTGCCTGCGAAATTGAGTGATCAAAATCTCTATGAAACTGATTCGTACAATAACTTTTTCTGTGTCAGAGAGAAAGAGAGGGGGAGAGAGAGAGAGAGAGGTGGCTGTCATCTCGATGGCAAACAGCCCTTGTCACGTGAAAGAGGACAACATTATTTGTTTACTTAGTTATATATTTATTAAAGCTGGTTGACGTCATGTCTTCTCCCCTTCATTTGCTGTCCGTAAATTATGTACAATAATAAATAATAAAGGTTTTAAATTTAAATTTTTGTGAACGTAAAATATTTTTATTTAAAATTTTATATCTCATGATTACGAGGTTAGTTGAATTTAACGATGAATCTATTTTTAGTTTATGAAAACTACGTTTTAAAGTGCTCGTCAATATACCTTTTCAAATATATAAAGTGTTGGATTTAAGTTTTAGCGAGATATAAAATTATATTTTAATGATATAAATTTTGAAAGATTAAAGTTAAAATACTGAAAAAGTTAAAAAAAATAGATAATTTTATGCACTACACTTTGATTAAAATAATTAACTATAATCATATTAAATTTTGAATTAATCATATATCAAAATTGTAGAGAATTCTGTTAGCTTTTCATAAAATAAAAAATCAGCTCATTTGAATAACTGTGTAAAAAATTATGCTTAAAATAGTGCAAGACGGTCGACCTACTGACTAGAAGACCGATCGACCAGTCCAGAACACATATCGATCGGTCAGTGCAGGAAATGTCCAATTTCAACCAGTAGAATGTCGAGACAGTACCGGTCTAAAACACAGGTCGACCGAACAATGCAGAATTTACCAACGGCCACATTTTTCACGAAAGAAATAGTACCGGTCGACCAGTCCATATGTGCGATCGATCGACTTCTGAGTCAAATGAACAGTAACGGTCAAATTTGAATGAGAAAATTGTGGAATAATTTTTGTACGACTTTCTCACTTGCAGAAGCCTATAAAAGAAGTGTCAAAGCCAAAAGGAAGTGCGTCCATCAAAGCCTTGAAGAAAAAATTCAAATTATCAAAAGAAGACATTCTTTTTTAATTTTTCATTTTTACTTTCTTTTCTTTCTCTCTTCTTCTCTTATGAGCTTAGTTTTGTAAAAGAGATAAATATTTTATTTGAAAAAATATTGAGAGAGCTTATGTGTAAAAGAGGTTCAAAATCTTACCTCTTGAACGATAGAAAAGATTAAGCTTCATTTGAGGAAATGTGTGCCTCATTATTTAAACAGAGAAAAGACGGTGGTGCAAAGGGCTTTTGTTCATTGTCCCATTTGGAACAAAGGAAGAGATTTTAATAAAATTTTTCGCAGTCTCAAGGTCGAGAAATCGGAGCGGGGACGTAGGGAAAGGTGTGACCGAACCTCGTCAATAACCATCGCGTTTATTCGTGTTTGATTTTCTCTCTCTCTCCCTCTCACATTATATTTATGATTTAAAATGCAAAGGTTTTAATAATCAATTTTCAGCTTTTGCAATGATTTTTCGTAAAATTGTGAACATCAATTCACCCCCCATTTTAGTGCCATTTGGGATCCTACAATTCGTATCAGAGCGGGTTGATCTTGTTCTAAAATGTAATCATTTTTAGATTTAATCGTTTTAAGATTTGATTATTTTGTTTTATGCTTTAGTAATTTTTAAGAGTCATGGCATCAAGTGGAATTGATTTTGTCGAAGGGCAATCAATTAGTCGTCCTCCCATTTTAAATGCATCAAATTTTGCATATTGAAAAATTAGAATTCTAGCATATATTTATTCTATTGATATCGACATGTGGGACATAGTTGAAAAATGTTATTATGTTCATGAAAAGTTATCTACTGATTCTAAAGAAACAGAAAAAATATTTTCAATACTTGATTGAAAAGCCAAAAATATATTTTATTGTGCTTTGGATTCAACGGATTTTAATCCGATTTCAAATTGTGAAATTACAACCGAGATTTAGGAAAAACTCATCACTACTTATGAAGGAACCGACAAAGTTAAAGAATTTAGATTGAATTTTTTAAACCATCAATATGATTCTTTCAAAATGCATAATAATGAATTCATAAATGATATGGTAGCTCGATTTAATGATATTTTAAATGCCTTAACATCATCAAGCGAGTCAAGAACTAATATAAAAAAAGTGAAAAAGATTCTCAGGTCTCTTTCCTCCAAATGACATACGAGGAGGATCGTGATCGAAAAAAATTGAACAAATTAGATTTTGACTATCTTATTGTTTCACTTCTAACTTATGAGATCTCAATCCAAGAAGATTAACAAGAAAAAGCTCCAAAGAAGAAAACAATGATTTTGAAAACAAATAAAAATGAAAAAGACTCAAGTGAAGAACAAGTGGACGAAAAGAGACTCGTCCGCTACACAAGAAAATTAAATAAGTATCTCAAGTTGGTGAAAAAAAAAGAGAAGAATGAGAAACCTATCCAAAGATCATACATAAATCACAAAGAAAATACACCTTACAAAGGGAAGAAGAAAAAACATGAAAAGACAAGTGAAGATGAATCAAATGACTCATTACGTTTAATGGCACGCAATGATGATGTAACTTGTAGTCCTTCAATTTCAAATAATGACTCATCAAGTTTTTTCGAAAAAAATCTTTCTTTAGATGTGAATAAAGAACTCTCATCCCTTATAAAAAGATATTTCTCACTTAAAGAAAAAAATGATAAATTAATACATGAGATTAAAAAATTAAAAGGATAAAATGATACATGCTTTGTGGAAAATGAAAATGAAAAATTAGAAATTATACATGCTTGTGAAATTGTCAAATTAGTATGTTCATTAGAAAAAGTAAAATAAGAAAATGCTTATTTGAAAAATACACAAAATAGCGATAAGACTATTTCTCATATAATGAAAAATAATTCTATGAATAATTTTGTACATGATAATTCTTATTGGAAATTCAATCATTTATATAGTAGAAAATCACATATCAAATGTTTTACATATGAATTTTATGATCATTATGCATATCAATGTAAAATAAAAAAACCTTTATAACATGAGATGATATGCAAAATGAATTTTGATTAGAAAAATTGAGCCCAAAGAAGTTTGTGTACCAAAATTTAAATAATTGTTTTTAAGTGTGCCTCACATGTAAAGCAAAGGAGGAATTGGAAATATGAAGTCACAAAGATTATGATAAAAGTATTTTCTATCTTTGATTTCACTTAAAATTTCAAAATTATTATTTCTTTAAAAAGAGAAAAAATATAAAATTGGTAATAGTGATAGACGGATAATACTAAACTTTATTTATTTTGACATATCATGAATATCATTGTTGTATCAAAATTTTATACCATATTTTGATTATTATTTTTTGACCCTCATCAAATTATTTTCATTTCGCCATTATAAAATAGTCATTAATTTAGGGGGAGTTATTTTTTCATATACAAATTATTTCTTTGAAACAAAATGGGGAGAAATATGATCTTGATATCACTTTATATGAAAGTTAAGTGTTGGAGGAGTAAAATTGATTTTACAACTTTTTCGTACCTTATACATTTTTCATATTTCTCGATTTGTTTTCATAAAAAAAAATGGGAGATTGTTAGATCTAAATTTTAATGACATATAAAATTATATTTTGATGATACAAACATCGAAAGATTAAAGTTAAAATGCTGAAAAAGTTAAAAAAAAAGGATAATTTTTTGCACTACATTTAATTAGATAATTAATTATGATCATATTAGATATTGGATTAATCATAAATATTAAAGTTGTAGAGAATTTTATTAACTTTCCATAGAATGAAAAATCAACTCATTTGAATAAGTATGCAAAAACTTATGTTTAAAATAGTGTGGTGCGATCGACTTATCGGCTGGAAGACCGGTCGACCGGTCCAGAACATAGGTAAAAAAATACTCAATTTCAATTAGCAGAATGTTGAGATTGTACTGATCCAAAATGCAAGTCGACCGGACAGTGCAGAATTAACCAACAGTCATATTTTTCATGAAAGAAAGTGTACCGATCGACTGATTCATATGTGTGGTCAATCGGCCTCCGAGTCAAATGAATAATAACGATCAAATTTGAAGAAGAAAATTGTGGAATGTTTTTTTGATGACTTTCTCAGTTGCAAAAGCTTATAAAAGGAGTGTCAAAGACAGAAGGAAGTGCATCCATTTAAGCCTTGAAGAAAAACTTCAAGTTATCGAAAGAAAACATTATTCTTGAAATTTTTATTTTTAATTTTCTTTTATTTCTCTCTTATTCAATTGTGAACTTAGCTTTATAAAAGAGAGAAAATATTTTATTTAGAAAAATACTGAGAGAGTTCCTGTATAAAAGATATTCAAAATTTATCTTTTGAACGAAAGAAAAGATTAACCTTCATTAGAGAGAGGTGTGCCTTACTTCTTAAAGCGGAGAAAAATCGGTGGTATAAAGGATTTTTCTTCTTTGCCCCATTTGGAATAAAGAAAGAGATTATAGTGGAATCTTCGATGGTTTCGAGGTCGAGAAGTCGGAGTAGGAACGTAGGTTAAGGTATGGTCGAACTTCATCAACAACCATCACGTTTATTTATATTTAATTTTCTCTCTCTCCCTCTTACGTTATGTTTATGATTTGAATCGTAAATGTTTTAAAAATTAATTTTACGCTTCTACGACAAATTTTCGTAAAATTAATATTTTCGATTGAACACCAATTCACTCCTTGTGATGTCCTTTGAAATTCTGCAAAAAAAAAAAAATTCCACATCACATCACTTCACATCTATTTCTCTCTCTCAACACTCACCAAGTCCTTCCACCACCACGTTCCCATGCTGACTAAATGTTTCCTTTTGTCTTGATTTGTTTATCGTTCCTGACCAATGAATCGCACGATTCGATTTCATGGTTTTTACTTGAACACGTGGCAGGCATGTCTTAATAAGGAACCGTTCCATTATATCTCTTGTTCGTCTGCCAGAAAAAAAATTCTTTATATTATTGTGTTCATCCCTTTTATTAAAGTTCGTGGTGCCCTGTGCTAATTGTCTGATATTTTCTTGTCAGATTTAAGTTGATCAATACTTTTCTAATTTCTTTCTTCTTTTCTTTAGAAAAAAAACTATATGTCCTTTTTGTATTCTTCGTTAGCTAGCAAATCAGTTTGGGAGTTTGGAACATTAAATATATAAATATATATCTTGATGTATTACATATGATATTCCCTTCTCTTATGTGAAAATAGAATTGTATGGACGTTCTTATTTTTTTTATTATACTTTTACTTGGTATTGATAATTAACTAGCGATAAGGAATCCACCTTAAGAAAGTATTTGAACAAGCTTACATATATATATATATATATATATATATATATATATATATATATATATATATATATGTATGGATTAATGAAATTGTAACACCATCTCCGTGAAACATTGTGCAACGTCTGCATCTTGGCCATTCGTTACAGCTGGACGGTGTAGAATGAAAAGTGTAAAACCGCTCATGAGCCTCTAAAACCGCTTGTTGCTGTTGTGTGCGAAATGAAGCTTCACGCCGATGCTGCCGCGAGGCTCGATTACGTCATCGCCGTCGCTCGTCGCCACGGCCACGCACAGACCACTTCCATCCATGTCGTCTACGATCTCCTCATTTCTTCTTCCTTTCTTCACGATGAACTCTTCCGGGCGTGACCACCTCCTTCCATGGCTGATTTTCAGGTAAGAGCGGCACGACCTCCTCCTCTGCTTCCTTTCTTCACGATGGTGGATGACCCCGTGGTCAGCCAGGTGTTCGGAGATGCCAGGTTCAGGAGCATTCTCTTCCCGCTCCCCCCCCCCCCCCCCCCCCCCCCCCGCCCATCCTTCATTTCCCTCGCGCAACGAGGATCGCCGTCTGTTCCCCTTCGCCATTCTCCAGGTTTGAGCCGGCGCTTAGCCCCGAGTCTACATGTTCCCCTTCGCGGCAGTGGGTGACCATTCCTGCTCCAAGGGAGGGGACGATAACTGCCGCAAGATCAGGGAGATCCTCGCCAGGAAGTCCAGCGGGCAAAATCCAACGTTCGTCGGGGGGTTGGCGATGGTGAGGCTGCGCAGGACTTCTCGCTTGTTGGAACAGGAGATGGTTGAGCTCAGGACTAGCAGTAGTGACGAGGGCGATGCCGGGCTGATTGTAGCGGTCGGCGCCGCTGGAGAGGAGGAAGAGGAAAATATGGTTTTTTTTCTCTTTCGTGAGAGATGTTGCAGAGGAGGCTGGACAAAGAGGTTGAAAATGTGGTTTTGTTTTTTTAAGAGAGATTTTCATTTCATCCATAGATTGAAAATGGAGGGATGCGCTTGACTAATCCAGAGCCAGATGGCAGAGCAGCTAAGTTAATTCCCTGATCAAAAGGGGCTACCCAGCTAACGTTCGAAGTTCAGTCCTACTAATCAACTAACCCAACATCTCTTGTTTCACTTTTGTTATGCTTTATATTAGTTTTTTTTCTAATTTATAAAAAAACTAAATTACCTATCTCTTCATAACACATCAAATAATAAATATAAAAAATAAAAATAAAAGAAAAAAATATTGAAACACTTAATTTTTAAGGCCGGATTAGAGGGGGGACCGACATAGGGAACATTATATATATATATTATTTGATGTGTTATGGAAGGAGAGGTAATTTAATTTTTTCATAAATAAGAAAAATCAAAACTAATATAAAATATAACAGAAGTAGACGAAAGGACTAAAGTGAAAAAGTCACGATAGTTTAAGGATAAAAAAATAAGCTCGTAATTTGAAGTTAAATATGAAAAATCGTAATAATTTAAGGGTACTTTATGAAAATAATTCTATATATATAGGAGCACCTAACACTCATGTTCATCAACCTCCATGCAGGGCTCCCATCTAATTCTCTTAATGTAACAACAACAAAAAAAAATCAAGAGGAAATTTGGCCGGTGGTTACACAAGATAAGGCAACCATGTCACAGCTTGGCAAGGGATCAAATCCCATCAAAATAATCCCATAAAATCTGAGATTTAAAAGTAATTAATTTCCTCATAGAATCTCTATAATCTTTTCATAAAATCGGGAGGATTACAATCCAATAATTTCCTCTCGTTCCCCATATCTGCCACAATTATTTTGCCACACCCCACGGGAGAAAGGGAAAAAGGCGCTGACATAGGGGAAGCGAGGGGGACACTAAGGTGGTGTTTGGTTGACGATTAATCGGTGGAATATACAGATATTCTCGGGATTACAGTCAAACACACCTCTTATTCTACAAAAAGTACAATGGGCAAAGTTAGTATTTTTAAAAAAGTTAACCGTGCAAACAGTGAAAATTTGAGAGTTAACGTATTTTTTATAAAAGGTAGAATATTGATAATCCGGTGCAAACTTAAAAAATGAGCTAATCGAATAGATTATGTGCCTTAACCTAATACATAGGTAACCCTCAACCAAACAGGACCTAAGATGCCTGATTAGTCGGATCAACAAGGAACAAATACTGGTACATGTGGGTAAATCAGAAATCACCTTGATTAATCTTCTTAGTATATATTTGATTAAACTCTGATGTAATTCTTTTTAAGTTTCCTTCATTTCCTTACTCTCTAGATTTTATAGTAAAAATTATTAAATAATTTTGGATAGGATTTTTCATCCTTAAATGATTAAAAAAATTTGAATGATAGCCCTTGAAGTATAGTTTTCATAGAATTAGGAATTATGTCAATTAGAGTTATGTGTCAAAAGCTAATAATGAAATACCATCATGCTATGAGGTTGTCATGGACAACAACCAAACGAAATTGTAAAATATGCTAAAAATAAAATCAAAATGATAAAAAATATGATAATTTAGAAGTTGATAAAAGAGATAGTTAGCTTATATTGTTTTAGTTTGAACCTTTAATAGCATTGCAATTTCGTGTTTAATGTTTTCCTCTCATTCCATGATTTATGATTTGATTGCTATGTGATAATAAATAATTATTTTCGTAATATTTTTTGGGATTGATCTTATTTATTGCATGTTATAATTAGAAAAATCGAAAAATATCTAATTTGTGTAGTTATTAAGGTGACTTGAGAAAATCATTAATCATAATTCCAATTTAATGTATCTTTTGATTAATTAAATAAGTTAAAAACTAAAAGGATTGATTTATTTTAATTATTCTTAAGATAATAGTTAAAGCCTAATTTTGGAAATTCAACTTTATTATTTATTCACATAATTCTAAATTGAGAAGATCCATTGCAATTTAGTGACGTTAATTAGGTGCTATGATCATCAAATTCTTATTTATCCCGGTGATCACTTCCTTTATTTTTATCATTTTATTTTATTTGCACTTGAAAATAAAACTTTTCTTAATATTTTAATTAATAAAGTTAAAATAGAATTTAAATTATTAATCGTCCTTCTGGAAATGATAACTTTATTATTCACTTTATTACTTGAACGAATAATGTATTTACTCATCTTGTAAAAAAATATATATGCTCTAGCATTACGGTAGTCTCTGTGGAAGGTCGAGAGGGGAGGGAGGATCCCGTTGGGGAGTTTAGGTGAATCCTTTATATAATTAATAATTAATTTATTTTTTTATCGTGAGACATTTGTCCTATTTTTTAAAAATTAATATAGTGACAGTTAATTTATAATTTTAAAGTGTTTATATAAATTTTTTAGGAGGCCAATAATCCTCTTTCATTTCGTCGCCTTAAAATTTTGGATTGGATTCTTCTAAGGGCCAAATCTGTACGGCCGTGAGGTGTCTTAAATCTTAATTAGTTGTTCAAATGTAGGATTGTTATTATACAATTTTATTTGCTAGTTCCTTCTAGTTTGAAAAAAAATATTCCACAACATTATATATTATATTAAGCCTAGCGTGGCGTTGACGTTATGCCCCATTCTCTCTCTCTCTCTTTTTTAAAAAAGTTATATATATTCATTGTCGCAAGATCTAATCTCGAATTAATAAATTATTATTACTGTTATTAGAGATGAGCTACCGCTTCGCCCCCAAACATGGTGAATAAAAAGCTGCTTCTTTCTTCCCCTCCGTCCGCTGGCTTCTCCTATTAAACGAATAATTATTATTATTGCATTCAAATTCTACTCCATCCTAATAATCATTTGGCCTCGATGTCACCATTTATTCATCACTCCTTGGGACATGTTAATTAATAAAATGAAGAATAATATATATATATATATATATATATATATATATGGGTATAATGGTTGTGAAACGCCCTGTTGGTGAAACCTCGTGGAACGTCTCCATCCTAGCTGTTGATGGTTGCTGGACGGTGCAGATTAAACGCAAGTCCCTAAAATCACCTCCTAAAACAATTTTTTGATGCCCTAGACGAGCCTAGCCCCCTTTCTCTTTGCAAAAATGTCAGACGAGCCTCCTTTCTCTTTAATGCCCTAGACGATTGAAGACGAAATGAAATAAAAAATGAATGAAGTCAAGCCTTGCTGCTATTGTTATGTAGCCTGTGGGAAATGAAGCTCGCTGCCGCCTTCGTTTTTTTCTTGTCAAGTGACTTCTCTCTCTCTCACTCTCACTCTCTCATCTTCACTTTTTGTTTTCTTGTGATTCAACCGATATGTGATTGTATTGTCCTGTCGAGCGCTATCACCTGTGATTTTGTTGACCGTCGTTCTTGCTCCTCACGATCGTTTGTCAAGTGAGTTCTCCAGTCTCTTTCTTCTACATTTTCTTCTTGTGATTTAGCTGACTGTGATGATCGTTTCCATAAAAATGAATGATATTGATTCTTTTTTCTCTCCTCAAAATGAAATTCTTCCGAGGACCTTTGCTTTGCGTAAAAATGGAATAAGTAAGCAATAATGCATGAATAGTTCCTGTACTTTAATTTGGACAATTTTAGATTAATTATGTGTATGAGTTTGGCATTACTTTTATCGATATTGGCCACTAATAGATAAAAAATGGCAACTACATGGTATTACTTTTATCGTTGAGTTGAGTTAATTATGGTTACAATTTTTAGTTATTAAATGTTTTGTTTTTTTATGGTTTCAATTCCTGAAGAGTTAGACTGAGCTGTTGCTATTGCTCGACAAAGGGGTAATCTGTTGTTATTGGTTGTCCATTGTGTTGATCCTGTGTTGAAGAACAAAGTGGCTTGAAGACCATCCTGTATTAGGCATTTCTGTTTTTTTTATCTTGTATTACACATTTATGTGGCTAGAACATTTGAGGAAGTTTTTTTTTGCGCTACTGCATTAGAAATTTCAGTGGTTGTATTGATCTTGCATTACACTTTTCAAGCTCAATGATAAAGTTTTTGTTGATATCTTTATGACCCATTCGTCCATTCAACAAAAATCATCTTTGTCGATATCTTTATAGAAGCTTTTATGATTCATTAACTCTTCTACATCTATGTACATTATTCCCCTCATGCCAAACAAGGCTGCAGCCAGTTCTTTTATTTGAGCTTCAACCAAAAGAATTGAAAGGCCCAACATTAGTTATACAACAGGATGCATGAACTCCTCTGCATCTACATACATCCCCTCTTGCCAAACAAGTTTGTTGTTAATTCAATTATACCACATTTAGTGCATAAGCCATCTAATTCAACCATTCTGCAGATGTACATTCACTGTAGTACAAAGGTTATCCATCTTTGTTGCATATTTGATACCACATGAGCGCAGAAGACACTAATTCAACCATTCAACGCTACATAAGATTTGGAGCCTGGAAAAACACTGGAAGCATGAAGATTGTAAGCCTACATCTAATGGTAAAATACACATATCACTAGTTGAAAGTAGGTTTAGTAACAGCAAATCGCAGAAACGGGTGACATCCAATGGTTGAATGCATATCTAATGGCGAAATCACAAAAAAATAAAACCCCAAAACAATAATGAGACCGCCGAAAGTGATGATCCTGAATCACAAAAAAAACCTCAAAAATGGGAAAGAAAATAAAACATCAAAATCTCGATGATTAGCTGAATCACCAAAAAAAAAGAAAACGGGAGGGAGAGGAGTCGCGATGGTCGCGAGGGGCTTCACACAACACTGAGTCTCACACAGCAGCAGCATGAAAAGGGAGCTCTCGTCTAGGGCATTTTTGCAAAGAGAAAAAGGAGGGCACGATTTCCCATTGTTTTAGGGGGATGGTTTCAGAACCTCACGGTGGTTTTAATCTACACCATCCAACAACCATCAACGGCTAGGATGGAGGCGTTCCACGAGGTTTCACCAACAGGGCGCTACACAATCATTATACTCTCTATATATATATAGGGATAAATGAGTATGCTAAGCACCCTCTGCTCAGCACAGTGCGAAGCAAAATTAGAGCCGTGTAATCAAGATTCGACGGATGGAGAAAAATCATGAAAATCTCGCGATATTTTGGTTCAATCTCGCGATATTTTGGTTGCCCCCCTCTGTGTGCCTCTTTGCCCGTGATAGGAATCGGCAAGCCACTGGTTTATGGAGCTCCTGGCGACATGGATTAAGGAGTTCGATTATGATTTCTTCCCAGCAAATACGATTCTGCCAGAGCTGATGGAGGATAACGACGGCATGAACTACGCGACAAGCTTGTACCGGAGGAGGAGGAGGAGGAGGAGAGAGATCGAGAGAAGGAGGGAGAGGGGGAGATCGGGAGAGAGGCCAGAGGGAGGCGGGCGGCGAGGTGGAGGGCAAGGAGGATGTTGTTGAACTGCTTCAAGCTGGGCTTACTGTGCTGCACGACAACATCGCATAAATGGCCGTCCATGAAGGATGCAGAGCAAGTGCTCGACAAATTGACATGTGCTGCCTCTTTCTCCACTTGACATCGTCGTCCTCATGGACATCGACGCCCCCTATGTCCAGCCCACCGGCACCAGCATCCGCCACGCACTCACTGTCCTCATCACACGCGTCGACCCAAATCGTGCCGTCGAGAGAGAGAGAGAGAGAGAGGGAGAGATCGTCGTCGCATCGCCTCGCCCTCGCGATCGATCGCCTCGCCGGTCGCCCTCATCATCGCCTTGCCGGAGATCGAACTCACACCTCGCCTCGCCTCACCTCCCTCACTAGGTCACCTCGTCACCGCACCTTCAGATCGCCTCGCCACCGCGCCTTCAGATCGCCTCGCCATCGCGGCCTCGAGAGAGAGAGGGACATGAACAAAGAGAAAGTGGAGTGTTGGTGCACGTGAGAGTCCCTACACGAGATCGAGAGAGAATGACATTGCCGGAGCCGGCAGAGGAGAACGACAGTGTGGATTGCGAGGCGAGCTCGTATCGGAGGAAGAGGAGAGAGGCGCGATATTTTCATTTGGGCCGTCGGATGGTATCTGATGAAGCGCTTCTATTTTTGCGGTCGAATCTTGATTACATGGCTCTGATTTTGCTTCACACTGTGCTGAGCAAGGGTGCTTAGCATACTCATTTATCCCATATATATATATATATATATATATATATATATATATATATATATGTTCGACACCCATATCTAAAATTTTTTGAGTCAATTTTTAAAAATCAATTGAAATCATTTAAAAAAATAAAATTCACCTTTTAATGGATCAATTTTTAATGGCTTTACTTTTATATAATTATATTTTTAAAAATATAATAAATTGAAATTAACAAAAAAGTGTTTAATTTTGCATTAATATAAAATATATTACTAAAATTTTAAGGTTACGAAATTAAAGTTGAATAATGTGATAGAAAAATATGAAATTTTATTAAAAATATTATATATATAATAAAAAATGGATAACTTATGAATTAATTATATAAATAAAAAAACTGATTCCACGGTTTCCTACGATTTTTTCGAATGGGACTCCAATTTTAACGCGTGGATTTTAGTTTATTAAAAATCACTCTAAATTATATTTGAATCTTTAATTTTTAATATTTTTCATTCGAGTAGATTTTTGGAATTGGTGAAATTTTTCTTACACCCCTACCCGTATGAATGGACATATGATAATTAATAAATAAAATGATGCGGAACATAAAAGTAATTGATTTAATCGCACACCAAATTGGGCGAGAGAGGCCCAGCGCGCGACTCAACTGGGCCCAAATCCATTTACATTATTGGTACGGTTCATAAAATGAATATAGCATTTAATTCACGTACGCATTTTCTCCATAATCAATTTTAATAAATAAAAATATTTATTTCTGTTACATTCGCACTAATCCTGTTTAATATGTAAGACGGATAGTGATAAAGTTGTAGTTTTTTTACCCATCCAAAAGGATGATTGATGTTCAATTCAAGATTGATTATATACTTTTCTTTTACCCATCTAATTTAATCAGATTTTTTTTTAATCTTTTTGTCCTTGTCATATCAAATTAACTTAGCCGATGAGTCTTAATGGAAGAAAAATATTGTAGGGGTTCTATTATGATGAACACAAGACTAGAACAATAAAAATACATTGATATGTTATATATACAGGGAAAATGAAGAACGAAGAATATGCACGCTTTAGAGTTAGTAACACTTGACTAATTCGGTATCAGGATGAGAGCGAAAAAGGTTTAAAACTCTTGGCACATGACGGGAGCGAGAAATATTTAAAGCCCCTGACTAACGCGGCGACTCCAAGGATCGATTCTAGGATTACTAACATCCGTTGAACCACTTGAAACGCAACCCATTACCACTGTGCTATTGCCGTTGGTTGTTAGTGGTGACTTTTGATTCATCAAAATCAGAGATGAACTTTCGGATCATGTAGAGTGGTGTTCGAATTAGTCAAATCGGGTTGTGTCGAGCTAGCACAACTCGAAATCATGCCGTGTCAAGTCATATCGAAAGATACTTTGACCGACTCAAACGGTTTCGGCCCGACCCGAGCGGCCGTCGGGTCAGGCGGGGCCGCACATTTTTTCTTTTTCTTTTGCTATATTATTAAATTAAGAAAAAAATGTATAATATTTTTTACCCTAAGATTTAGACTAATAAAAAAATAAAAATATTATAATATATGATATTAAGATTATAAGATGTATATAAAATATTTTTATATATGATATAGTTATAAACTTTAAGTGTATAATATAATTATAAAATCGATAATATATAATTAAATAATTAATTATATAATAAAATTAAAAAATCGTAATCGTCAAGCAATGCCCAGCAGAAGGCAACTCGATACGATTTGACTCGAGTCCGGACAAAATCCATTCGGGCATACAACGTACTCAAAATTTTCAATTTTATATAGACACCTCAATAATATTAATCCTAAAAATAATTTTTAACTATATATAGATATATAATTATATAAATATATATAATCAAACATTAACTCTAAATCAGTCGGCGCTCTCTGATAGGCCCAGTTTCAATTATGATACCTACTACTGCAAGTTTACTCCTTTTCCCTTTTGTTCAATTATTTGTTGTATTTTTTTTTTCTGTTCTGCTACAATTCTTTGCGTCTTCCGCTCCTATGGCATCAGCATCCAAAGTTCCAATATTATTACTACAAAAACAACAACAACAACAACAACAACAAGTGTTTTGCAGCTTTTTCTTCTCGCGGATCTGACGCCCTCAGCAATTTGGGACTGCAAGCGGCAGCTTTTGCCTCTTTCCGGTGCCATCAGGTTCCTTCTTCTTCGTATATAGTTTTTCAGTTGTTGCCGTTAGAATTCGATTTGTTGTTGGCCCATCTCAAAACCGATGCGTAATGTCGTTCTAATTTTCAATTCTCAAAGAAAAAAAAAAAAGGAAAAAGAAACGAGAGAGAGAGAAGAGTGCAAGAATCAAGAGATTGGATGACAAGCTCTCAAATTTTTTGCCGTGTCAATGGATTTTTTGGGGTGTTCTGTGTATGGCACTTGTTTTCGCGTGTAATTCGCGACTTTCTAGACGCGATTTTTTGTTTCTGCGAAATAAACTGCACAAAAGCTGATCTTTATCTATGAGGGATGGAGAAGAGGAATGGGTCAAGGGTGTCGGACGGTACGATTAATTGGAATGCAAACGCAAATTTTGTATGCGCAGGGAAAAAAGGATAACCAATGAGAATTCTGGCTTTAATCCGCGATTTCAATGTTTACACTATTCTCCCACGTTCTCAATTTTGGTTCTCGTTCTGTATTTCCATCGGTCAAGTTTCCCCATATCCAATTAGCTTCTTTCTTTTGAGTCATTGAGAACCGAATGCAGCTGGTTTTGTCATTTAACTCGGTTGTATACAGAAAGAGGGGTGGGAAGGTAATCAAACTAATATCTGGGGGAATGACAAAGTTGCAAGTATCACTATATACAAATTAGTTCATTTTCTCTGTCACGATAACTACAAATCACGTTATGTCTGTGCTTACTTACTTTCTGACAACTTATTCTACAAATATGCAAAAAAGTGTCGCAATTCACCTTTGAGAATCCTGGCTAATAGGCTCAGGATTTTGTTGAGATGTGGCTATAACATACACATATGAACTTAATGGAATACCAGCTGCTATTGTCAATTAAGATCATGTACAGTAATCTGTCTCTTGGCAAGCATCATTCCACAAAGAGGTTTCATCTCTCAGATAGTAGATGCATTCATCTTATAAATCATTGTCTTGCTTATTATTACTCTACATGTCAAGAAAATGATAAATCGTTATAACATTGAGCAGTGAATCCAGCAGGATCATATCATGGCAGCGAAAGCTATACGGAAGCGTCTGAATCATTGTGACGTTGATGAGAGAAAAAGTAAACATACAGAAACATCAGATTTGAATAATCTCAGTGAACCTCTTCTTGGAAGTTGTGATCACAATGAGAGTCATTCTGAGGTGGTACATTACTTCTCGTCAGTTAAGAAGGATAATTCATACGTATATAAAATTCGATTATGATTGTCATTTTCACTTATTATTGTTCCATGAAATTGCATGGGAGCCAGCAGGATTTATGTGGTGCAAGAAAACAAGAATGCCTGCATTGGGCACATCTTTTAGCTCAGTCAATTTCGCGATTGGGAAGTCGTCTAGGTAATTTCATATTCAGTTGTGCATGTGCTATATTTTACTTCATCCTTTAATAATACTTATTCTGTTCTATGACTTTCTTAAATGGGCACTCCAGAAGAATGGAAATAACCTCCAGTCTCCTATTGTTAGAAGCCTTGCCACGTATACATTGTTAGATGCATCACGGTAAATAAAATAACTAAAAGATCAACCTAGGTTTGGTTGTTACCTAGGCACTTATGCTCTCAATTATGAAATCTTTTTTGCTCTTTGTCAGTTTCAATCCCGTGCTTTGTAGTTTCAAGAATTTTCTGAGATCTCCCTAGAAATAAAAGAAATTCTTCCGTGTTAATGATGATAAGTTTTAATCTCCATAATAGTATATAATTCTTTTGATATCATGCTCTCTTACTCTCGCAACATTGACTTCTATTATTCATTTATTCTATCATTTATCTAGTTGAATATGTCAGTTTGCATTTCATGAATGTCTTGTAAGTTTAACTAATTATTTAATTTCAAAGGTTAGTGAGTTGTTGAAATGTTTTTTGGGTTAAATAACTTGCTTTAAATGATCTTTGTAAGTAACTAACTTTAAATGATTTGATTTGATTTAATGATCTTTGGACTTCAAAAATAATAAATTATTTTGATGAATTATCGTTGGTAATAAATTGATCTTTGTATTGAAATAAATGCTAATGAATGATATTCTCCATAATTGAAGCACAAGAAAAGAGGAAAAAATGGCTTGGTGTCCCGGCAACCTGACCCAACATGGGTTGGCTCAGATCGGGTCTGGGCAATAAATTTTGGAGGACCTGGCCAGACCAAGTTCAGTTGTTCTGGGCCTGATTTTTTGTTGCTTCGGAGTGTATTTCATTATTCACAAGTTTCGAGAAATTACTTTCCCTCTTAGATGCAAAAATCAAAGCACTAATGCGAGCATATTGCTTTTTTAATTTAACAGCATATTGCTTATCCACATCACAATCGATGCGCTAATGCGAGCATTTCTTCTTTTCGTGCAGCAAATATTTTCATTGGAATTGGATCTTTTCTGCGCAAACTTTTCACATTTTCATCTGCCACTGAGGATGGCAAGAACCCTGCAGTAACTGTCAGTCTCTTGCAGGTAATGTGGATGAGTAAGACTCCGACTCCTTTCCGAAGCAGTCATTGGATGTCACTTTTCAGAAACCTTGCAATTTATTTATCTTAATATCTTACTAGGTGCTTATATGAAAAGTGACCGACCTCCACTCTTTTTCTCACCATTCCCATTATGTTGTATCCAATTATTTACATGCCATCTTTGTTCTTTCAACGTGATAATATTTCAACTCATTGGCTTGTAAGGAACAAGGTTGTTCTTCACATATGTAATTCCGAGCAATATGCTTTTGAGTTTTGATAGAGTGCAGTTTGGAAACTAACTTTTAAAGTAACATTCAATACAACAACAACAAAGCCTTATCCCACTAGGTGGGGTCGGCTACATGGATCATACGACGCTTCGTTGATCCATGTTCATAAGATTCGACAGGGTTTTACGCTGGCTGTCGGGGCCTAACACAACCCTCCTCCTTTATCCGGGCTTGGGACCGGCTATAAAACATAGGCGGAGTTAATGATATCCAATGAACTATCTAAAAAAAATATTTCATCTGAGAACATTATCATATTGCAAATGCAATGAATAAAAGGTTACTTCAGAGGTCTTAAATAATGGTTGAACTTGATGCAGTCAAATTTCTGTTTAGTAAAGCATGTGCATAGTCAAGATGAGCAGATGAAATTTAAAAGCATAAGAATGTCTCTGAACATTGTACTCTTTCTTTTATCTGTGAGATCTCTTAATAGTTTCCTTGAGGAGAAAACTATTAAAGATTAGATTCTTAGTTACCTCTATCAGAGAACCAGAGAGGAGGATGGCCAAAAAACGAATTCAAAGATATGGACCACAAAGAATAGAACATCATTTGATGGAACATAAATCAGGAAAAAGAAATTTGATGGTCTTTGGAATCCATCTCTTCATGGAATACAAGACAGACAGCTACTAATTAATTGTTTATTTCATTTTTTACATGGTTAAAAGTCCTGAGAAGATCTTTAACAATATCATCATCGATAACATAGCAGGACATCTAAGAATATTGTTAATGATGCTGTGATACACGTGAAATATTCATAATATTATAAAAAAAACAAATAACCATCTGTGTGCTTAGCATAGTACCAGCATCGCATCTTGCACACACTGCTTGTCCATCCTTGCTCTATTACCTCTCCTCGAAAAAAAAAAAAACTCCTTGCTCTATTACCAACACAACATGTCATGATCATGCTCCAGGGGACATAAGAGCTTGGGAGTATAACAGCTCATTGACCATAATTAAACCATAGAAATCCAATCAATACTTTATTACACTAGTGACCATCCATGACAAAATATTCAACAACAACAACAACAACAACAAAGCCTTATCCCACTAGGTGGGGTCGGCTACATGGATCATACGACGCCATTCCGCGCTATTAGTAATCAAACCTTTCGGTATATATATTCGTTGATCCATGTTCATAAGATTTGACATGATTTTATGCTGGCTGTCGGGGCCTAACACAACCCTCCTCCTTTATCCGGGCTTGGGACCGGCTATAAAATATAGGCGGAGTTCCATGACAAAATATTCATTTGAATATTTTCTCGAAGCATTTTCTCTATTTTGTTATGTATGCAACATCAAGAATGACCAACAAGGTGAACTCAATTCTGTTTATATACAATGTTGTGAAGATTTATGGGCTGGAAGAGAACTGTAGAAAAAAAGGAATTGCAAGAGGGCGTGCTGTCAGATAGACTTGTTTCTCAATTTCGTTTGTGGCTTTGTGCAAAATTTTAATGCTGGGACTATATTCTTTTTGCGAGGATGTGGTCTCCCATAACTGCCAGGATATTTGAATATGAAGAAACACAAGCTTGAGTCACCTACCCACATAGAGTTTTGTTTTTTGTTTTCATTTTTTAGGGATAAAGGATGAAAACTAGGTGCACTCATCCAGCTTTATATATACAAACAACAACAACTACAAAGCCTTATCCCACTAGGTGGGGTCGGCTACATGGATCATACGACTTCGTTGATCCATGTTCATGAGATTCGACAGGGTTTTACGCTGACTGTCGGGGCCTAACACAACCCTCCTCCTTTAAAGTAACATTCAATAACAACATCAAAATAGAAAAAGAAGCTACTTTGGGTAATTCGCTTACCAGTGCTACACTTCAGCAAGTGTTGGGCTTAAGTGTCAGAGGGATAGTTTGACCGGTTCAAATACGTGTGTTTTCAGCTAAGAAATATATGAGTGTTATACTACTATCAGACCCAAGCCACATATGTACATGGTTGAGTTGAGTTAACAAAGGGTTCTGCTACTCATGAATAGAGAATGGTATCCCTTAACACTCCTTTATACTATTGTTCATACACAACTTAGATCAAAGCAGCTTCGAAGCCCATTTTCATTGCATCAAGTGCAAGCAAACAAACTGAAAATTCTTCATAAATATGAGTAGTAAGAAAACAATCCATATTTGATTTACTGTTATTAAGCTGGGCCACTGGAAAATTTTGATATTTTTATTCTGCATTGGGTCAGTGATAGTTGAAATGTCACCAGTAAATTAGGGTGCCTTATGTAGGCTTCATATTGGTTCATATCAGGGTGACAACAATAACATGCCCATTTTGTTTACTAAAAAAACCTCTGGTGTTATTTAGGCCTTGTGGCTGCTGGCTGATGGCCAAGCTGTGAGTGGGCTACTGGCACTTTTAAAGGAGTTCATTACCATTTCCTGGTTTTGCTTATTTAACTCGGCCAATTTTGTTTCCGATATATTTTTATTGAGATGAAGTTTGTGTGCAATATTATATTTCCACTAATCTGTTACATTTCTATTTTCCTTTGATGACTCCAATTTATCATAACTATTTCCAGTTCTACAGTCATTTTGTTTTGTACACTACTGCTTGCAGAATTTCATGCCATGTGGCGTGGGTGGAGGGACGTTTTGCTTATGGTTTTTTGGATGTTCCTTTTGTAGGAAGAAAGGCTGAGAATGTTAAGGCACAGAACAGAAATCCCATTTGATGGATCTCTTGTGGATCACCAGGTGCTTCTGCTTTCCCATCCAAGACAAAGTAGTATATATTGATTATTTCTCTGAAATGTTTAGTAGAAATCGTCCATCACATTGTGCTGAACATTGCAGGATGGTCTGAAGCAACTCTGGAGATTGGCTTTTCCCAATAGAGAACTCCCTCCTCTCAAGTCAGATTTGTGGAAAGAAATGGGTTGGCAAGGTTCTGACCCTTCCACAGATTTCAGGTCTGCAATCTTGTTTAAGATTGTTGGATGAAACTACTGCGTAGCTGGGTCTGTTAACTTTTTTTCTTTCAGGGGTGGTGGGTTCATATCATTGGAGAATCTGATATATTTCGCCAAGAATTACCCAGTAATATTCTTGTTCTTTTTTAACAACTTGTCCACTCGAATTGGCTGAATAAAGCTAGCAGATGAACTGGGACATGGTCATTTTTATTTTCAGAATGCTTTCAATAGGATATTGCACAAACAAGATGGGAAGAGAGCTGAATGGGAGTATCCTTTTGCTATAGCTGGTATCAACATATCTTATATGTTGATCCAAATGTTGGAATTGCAATCAGGTATGCACTTTCCTAATGGGATGAAGATGTGTTACTTTGTAAAGCAGGCAATGCCTTGTTTGCTTGGGCTTTTCTGTGATTCAAGCTGGCTTTGCTGACAGGCAAGATAACTACAAGAGTTGGATACCGATTTCTGGAGTTGCTCGGAAAAGATGATGCAACATTTGACAAGCTTTACTGTGTCGCCTTTCAGATGCTCGACTCAGAGTGGCTTGAAAAAAGAGCCACGTACATGCAGTTCAACGTAAGCACTACAATCAGCTTGCCGTAATTTATTATGATTTTCTGTTTCTTGCTTGCGATCCATTTAGCATAATAATTGTTTTTCTGGCTGTCAGGATGTTCTAAAAGCTACCAGAAGAAAATTAGAGCAGGAGCTCACGTTGCAAGGCATTTCTGGCATACAAGACTTGCCAGCATTCAGAATGCTAATTAGATAATACTTTCATTTCTGCAAACTGGTATTTTTTTTTTCTTTCCTTCCCCTTTGTCAATAATATATATTAGTACTTGAATCAAATAAAATATAATTACCTTATCGTTCTCTCTTAACCTCTTAGGTATGCATTATGGTGTGTAATATGTTTACCATTTGTCCAAATGAGCAATTCTATTATGTAACTAGTTCGAATAAATGTAAGAAACGCTTCAGATTTTTTTATATATATCTTCAAGGATGCTTTTTTCATGAGAGTAAACGATCAAAAAAATCTCATGCATATTTAAAATTCGATGGAGGTCATTGATCAGGTATCAGAATTATCAGAGTTGATTCTCTTTGAGTTGGTGCTTTTATTATGTTTTCTTTTCCCAAGCTTTTAGTTCGTTCTCTGACCATGATCCCCAAGATAATTTATGAGAATTAAAAAGGTCGAATAAATTAGGGTTCTCACTTTCCACAATTTTGTTGTGGGAATGTAGATACCGGAGCACAAGGCTTGGTGGTGCAGGAGGCCGGGAAATAATTTGGTAGCTTCATTGGCAATTTAAGATGATATTAACATGAACTCTTCCACTTGGTCATACCTCATTACATCAAAACCATAAACACCTTAGGTCATGATAAGATAAGTCTAAACCGAGTTAACCTTTTTTTGTTTCAAGTCCTGAAGGCAAACACCTAAGCAACTAACTCTAAGTCAGAACACATCTACCAATCCACCCTCAAACAGCAAGGAAAAAGGAGGAAGGATCTCAGGAGCATATGCTAATAGGAGAGTTGGAAACCAAGTTCACTGGACAAGGCATGTCCTCCCCCTTCATGCCAACTTCTTTTTCTTGTTTTAATCCACTCTTTGCCACACCAAGATCATCACACTCTTTTCCTTCATTCAGATAGCCTTCCGATGTCAGCTCTGGTCCTTCAAAGAGATGCTCAATGTTGTCCTCAAAACCGCTGCCATTGAATAAATCATGCAGATCATTTGTTCTAGGGTGGCTGACCTTGTGATCATCATAAACATCAAAGCTGTGATCCATGGATAGAGTACCCCATGTCATATCCTCAATGCCATCATCACCCACCACCGCACTATGATCCATGCAGCTGGGCAGTTCCTCCGCATCAGGCTTTTGCGCCGCCACCGCCGGATGTTGCTCCGGCTTGGGAACCAATTGCTTCGGTAAATGAAGCTTTGGAAGAGGCTTCGGGCACTTCATGTAGCAGCTGATGTCAAAGTTGGTCACAGCATTGGGGCCTCTGTATTCTATTGCAGCGAGATCGTAGGCTTGTGCTGCTTCCTCTTGTGTGCCTGCAGCATGCACTCCATGATTAATGTACTGAATCCGCTAAACTTAACAACTCGAAAAACAACAACAATATGCAAGAAATCAGAACTTCCGTGAACATCCAGATCTAAGATCAGTTAGTGACAGAAGCACCATATGTCAAGGCTTTGTGTTAATGCATAGATTCCATAATGCATGCACTGTAGCTCAATGTCTGCCATGCCATTTGGTTAATTCATCCTGTCGATTAGAGAAGTATCAGGTTCAAATTCCAGCTGTTAAAAAAAAGGTGGTGGTGGTTTGCTGCATGTGAAACCACACAGAGTTCCACTGCGACAGGTGGGTGGGGTGTGCGTGTGCACGTGATTTCCACGTGCACTAACCATATGCATGTCACGAGAGACTGCAGGCAGCAAATATTTTTTTATCAGTTAATAATCAATGCACTGCGATCTGACATCCAAGTGCTTTGAATCTTTTTCGTTAATTTCTTTTCCAGCACACCAGAAAGCAAAAAGTCAGGCAGAGGAGAGAGAGAGAGAGAGAAAGAGCGCGTCGCCTCCGTACATAAAATTGTACTGACTGAAAGATCCTGAAATTTCTATTTCCTATCAGATTTGGTTATGGTACATGGCATTAAGATCAAATTGTAGCATCAGAATCAGAAGCTTTACTAAATGTAAACAGAGGTGGATGGATTCTCAAGAATGAACACATACTGAACGTTCCCAAATACAGGTACTTGTTGCCGAAAACTCTGCCGATCCGTGCCTCCCACCGGCCGTTGTGATGATGCCTGCAAAGTTCCGGCAACGTGGGTCAGATTGAGCATCCAAGAACAGCTCTTGGGGCACACATATAAATAAAAGGGTCACATGTATTCCAGAGCTGTTAACAGTATGGAGAAATGGCTAAAAGGGACATTTTATTAGCAGTAAATCAATCATATCGACCTGGCGACTCCTCTGTACTTGGAGACACCTCTCGAGAACCCACTGCTCCTCCGCCTGAGGGAAGCCAGATACTCCTCCTTTGTCATGCTCTGCATCTCCTCGTACTCTTTGGCATAAGTGTGGAGCTGCATTTTCTGATCAGATCAATAAAGTATGCATACCTACATTATCTCAACTTATATTTACTTGGTAAAAAAAGAGTTTTTTTGTGATGCAACTATGAGAGAACTAGAAATTTATACAATGCGTGGGGGAGCATCAGCTTACAGGAAAATTCAGAACTGTCTCTGTGCCCCAATATTTGAGGGCAGCAAGATCATAGGTTCTGGCTGCGGCTTCTTCATCATCGTAGGCACCTGTTGTATAATTTAAAAAAAAAATTGGACACACTAATTTATTTATGACATGCTATTTCTTTTGTAAAAAAAAATTATAGAGGAATCTCAAGATGTGGAGGAGGGTTGAGCTGTGTGACTTACCCAAATAGACTGACCAGAGAGTCATGAATATTGCAGGAGGATCCACATGCAGATCACAAGACAGGATCCAGGGGAAAGTAAAAAAAAATGCAGAATGTCAGATAAGATCAAAGTAAATGGAAAGAAAAAAAAAACGGCTGCAGATTTGAAATAAAATAAAATAAAATTGTAAAGCATCAACTGGCTGATATCCAATCCCAAGATGGCTCCATCACACACAAACCAACCTTGCCTTCCTTTCTTGTTCTGAATGGAGTTCCAGCAATTCTTGTCCCACAGGTGAGCTTCATATCTCCCAGTCCACCTGTGCCTGGTAGCACCCAAGGCCAGTCATGCATCCCGGATGAGCACACAAATTGCACAATAAAACAAGCACTCGAACATTAGAAAAAAAAAGGGAAGAGAAGAGAAGAGATGTTTCTGGTTTGCTGATGCGATTTATTTTTACCTCGTGACTCCCCTGAACACGGAGCTCCTCTTCCCATTGCCGGGGTGTTGAGCTCTGTCTGGGTTGGTGGCGGCCTTCCTGGAGCTCCTCTTCTTGGTCTGCTTCTTCACATTCAGCACATTGCAGGACGAAGTAGAGGAGGAGTTGGAGGAGGAAGAGGCCTCGGTGGAAGTGGAAGGGGACAATGGGAGTGGGGGAGGAGGAGGAGGAGGAGGTGGAGAAGGCGACGTTTTCATGTGTGCTGATTTGTGCTTGTTGTTGTTGCCTCTCTCCACCTTTTTACTGTTGCTGGGGATGGAGCTGGCGAACTCAGTGTGTGCGTGGGTTTACAGGAGGAGGAGGAGGTCCCGGGGGGACTTTGGATTATATATATACATACATAATAATATTTATGTATATGCATACAAAATATTAAGTGGAGGCCGGAGAGGAGGATGTGAGATGAAGTGGAGGGCATTGTTAAGTCCTTTTTCGTATTAAAAGCCAAAAAGAAAAAAAAAACAAAGATGCCTGCAAAGTGGCAAATTTTAAAAGCAGAATTTTATGAGCTTAATACAAGGTAGAAAATACATAGCAATGATGTTTTATTTATTTATTACCAGTTAATGAGTTTGTGTGGTGGTGTTGTGAATGAATGGCTGAAGTGAGGAGAGAGAGAGAAGGGGGAGGGGGGAGCATGTCAGAGGGGTGAGGGGTGGGCAAGTGGCCTCAAGTGCTGGGTTGGAGGCCAAGAAGGTGACCAACACTTGTCTCCATGGTTAGCCATGCTGCCAATGGGGCTCAGGGCTCTCCACTCTGCACCTCCTCCTCCTCCTCTATGTTGCATTGCATGTAATGTACAGTGCAGAAAAAAAAGGTGCTCTGCAACTCTTTTTCTTTCTTTTTTTCTTTTTCCTGTCAGATCTTTTTCGCTCCTTTTCTTCTGTCATGAATGAAATTAATTAATGAGAGGGAGATTTTTTCTTCTTCCTCAATTTGATGTGATTTTAATTTGTGCCTCGTGATGGCAAAATATAATGTTTGATGATGCAGCATCCAAGAATGAATGTGGATTAAATATAAGGAAGGAGTTATAATTCCCAAGAGTAATGTTACAGAATTTTATTGTTAGAAAAGGGGGAAAATGTTTTCTTCGTCATTCCCAAAGATTATCTTGGGAAAATCAATCATTATGTCCGTCAAATCACAGTCGGAATACTTCGCATTTTGTAACGAGGCAAAAGGAAAGAAATGTGTGTAGTGGTAACAAGTTTTGCTCAATTTGAGACCATATTAAAATTAAAAATCAAATCCAATCTTTCTTCATCATCCCATTTGTCTTTTTTTTTTTCAAAGGAGAGAGAGAGAAAGAGAGATTGTTGCATGTAGTTGGTCACATGGCCAAGTTCTCAACAAGCAAATGAAATAAATTGTTATGTTTTTTCCTGACAAAAAAAATCTGAATAATTATATTTTTCTTACGAAAAATATGAAATGCATTTTGAAATAAATAAAACAATATAGAGAACACTTTCTTGGATCTTTTGATAGATAAGATTGGGACACTCGTGGACATTGATGTGACGCCATCCGGATAATATATAATGCTAAATATTGCTAGCGGAAAATCACAGCAAAATTGGGAAATGTAAATGTTCGAAAATTCTATCCTCATTAACATGATTCTATTACTCACGTGCATTTGAATTTCTTAATATCACAATTTGTGAAAAAGAAATGCGGAAACATCATAAATAATAACAATGGAAAATAACATTGTTTCTTAGTAATGTTTCTTTTTTTTTTTGGAAAATTAGTTCAGCTACCAAATTAAAATATTTTTTGAACTTATCAAAAGATCAGCAGATGGCCTCGGTGCCAAAGCTTTTGTTTGACCAGGATTGAGAGGCTTCGCCTTTATATCTTCCAATGTTACAGTAATCGGATCGAGTAGTGGTTGGACCGATTTGATGAAATTTAATCGAATTTAGTCAGATTTTATTAAATTAATATTATTTATAATAACTTTATAGATATATACATCATCAATATTATATAATGCATAAAAAATAATTCTAACTTATAATTCATAATAAAATATAATAAATAAATTTTAATATTCGTAAAAAAAGTTTAAATTATTATTGATATATTATATTAATTTTTTTATTTTATTGTTTAATAATATTTTTATTTTGACATATATCACTCTCATCTTTATTTTTTCTTTACTTTCAGTTTAATAATTTTATTTTTCTATTTCCACTAATTCCTCTCTCCTTATTAATTTCCTTTTTATATTACCCAGATATTTAAAAAATTATATTCATATTAAAGATTTTAAGTTATTAATTTTATGACTATTTTCTTTCTCTTATTCATAAAAAGGAAAGAATATTAATTTTCATTTTAAAAGTTATTATTATTTCCTTTTTTAAATTCCTCTCTCCAATTAATTTTTCACATTTATTTTAGTTTTAATTTATACCAATTCTCAATTCAAATACTTTTTTATTTTTTAGATTTCTTTCTACTTTTTATTTCCTATTTTAACTTTTATTTTTTATTTTTTTACTTTAAATATTGAACCGAGTTTTTTTATTCAATGATTAAATCGGTTTTTACAGGTTGAACCGACTTTTGTCCGATTCAAGTTCATTTTCGGTTTTACAATCAATCTGAATCGGACCAATTATCTCGTTGTTGAACCGATTGAACCGGTCGGTTCAATTCGATTTTAATAACCTTGATATTTTCTTCCACTTAACCAAATTCTATAAAAAAATCTTAAATGCAAAGAGATGCTAAGCATATAATTGATGACAGACATGTTTCTAGAAACAGCGCGAATTCACAATAGACTATATCGAACTTTTACACAATATTATTATTATTATTATTATTATTATTATTATTATTATTATTATTATTATTATTATTATTATTAAAGGGTGTCCGGAATAATTTATTTTGAAATGGAAGCGCCAAAGCACGATGTTACAATTTTCACTCATCATAATTCAACTCACTGATAAATTTGATAGATCAATTATTGACAAAAAAAAAAACAACAACAATAAATGAATATGATAAAAGTGGATGTGGTGGAGCACAAGTATCGAAAGGGCCCCGAAAACAAAAGATATAGTTAAGTCGTTGGAAAGCCCAAGGCCCAAAATGTTATCCCCAAGAGAGTTGTATCGTTTTCTTTTCTTTTTTTTCTTAATGCGACCTTTTTTTTCTTTTTACTTTGTTTCCTATTGGTGTATTTTGAGTAAATCAATTCGACTATAAAATACTGTAAAAACATTAATTTTTTTTTAATTCGGGAATTTTAGGTTAGTCATTCATTAACAACATTACGACTTTAATTAATCACACCACCCAAGTGATTTTCAGTTGCCATCATCAAGTGGTTGTCATTATTGATTGCAGTGAGTTCATTATTGTTCCTCTAGATGTTAATGTGATTCAAGCATTACCTACCTCTGAATCTATTTTACATTTATGTCCCAATATCAATGCTTCTTGGTCTTTATGTGGTTTAGCACTTGAGTCTGCCAGTCATCTATTCTTTTCCTGCCAATTTGCTGTGAGACTTTGGACAATCTTTCAAGCTGCCACCAATTTTATTGTTGAACTGATGGCCTCTTGGTTAGAGAATCTTTCATCTAGTTCCAAGATAAAATTGTTATCCTTGTTTGCTTATTGCCTCTTGGACTGCACGAAATGATACTCATTTTGGCTCCAAATTAACGGAGCCCTCACGTACTTTAATGAATATGCTGAAACTTAAACTTATTTGAAGCAACTTCTTCCCACGACTGACTGACGCTCGGTCCGGTAGAAGCCCTCTCCTCTTGGGTGGACCAAATTGAACGCTGATGGTTCATTTTTGAGACCACTAGAGCCAAGGGGCAGGCTATATCCTTAGACCGACTAATGGAACCTTTATTTTTGCAAGGGCTTTGCAGAGGCAAGCTAAGGGCACTATGGAGTTAGAGACATGGTGATTGCTCATGGGGTTAAATTGCATTAGAAGAGGATACACAAGAGTTGAGCTAGAGTCGGTGTTTTTAAAACCGGACCGGACCGCTCGGTCCGACCGGTTCAAATGCGAATCGGCCATCGGTCCGGTCCGGTTTAGTATTAAAAATTATATTGTCAAAAAAACCGGATTGAACCGGGTCAACCCGGTCAAAACCGGGTTGAACTGGAAAATCGGTTCAATCCGGTTTTTTTCAAAAAGAGTAAAAAAATGTTGAAATGATGGAAAACAAATAGAAAAAAAGAAAGTATATTATAGTATTAATGATGGAAGAATATGAAGAGGAGAAAAACAAGGGATTAGATTTGATAGGAGTAGAAAAATAAGGAATTAGATTTTATAGAATAAATGTAAAAAAGGGTATCAGTAATAAGGAAGTTACATTTGAATTTGAAAATAAAAAATAAGAAGGTAATATAAAGTCAAATTTAAATAAAGAAGAAAATTGTCATAAGATGATAAAATTTTATTCATTATAAATAATTTATATTAAAAATTGAAACAAAATAATATAATAAATTTGATAGGATGATCGTGAGAAAGGAAATAAATAATACTAAAACGTGAAAAAATAGTATAAAGAAATATTCAAATAAAAAAATAAAGTTATTCATAAAATTAACTAAAATATAATTTAAAAATATAAAAATATTTTTTTACTATTTGATTAATTTAAAATGATAATAATATGTTTTTTATTTCATTACTTATTACCTTTTATACTTTAATTTATAATATATTTTCTTGAAGTAATACAAATAATATTATTTTAATAAAAATTCGATCGAACTCGATTGAACCGATCGAACCATGACCTAGTTGGCCGACCGGTTCGATCGTCGGTTCGATTTTAAAAACATTGCTAGAGTCGAACTCGCATGTGCTTGTCGTGCTCATATTAAACCGGGCTGCTGAACCTTGGAGGATCAGAAATTACATTAGCCATCTTTACTATCATCAATCATTTTTCTATAACGATAGTTGTATACACAAAAGTGGGCTCATATTATATGATAATATATGATATTGTCGAAATTGTCAAAAGAGGCGCTCGAGTTCAGAAAGAGTTGCAGGCTCGCATCTGTTCATCTGGTCAAAGTGATAGCAGTGGAGGGCAAAAATGGTCGTCCCAACTCTAATTAATAGCAGTCACAAGGCTTTTTGTTCTTCTCTCCATGTGGAATCCTTCTCAGCTCAGCTCTCAGGATTGATAATTTTATTCGGAATCTAATCTTTCGGTTAAAAGGGATGAAGAGAACACGTATTCTGCAAGGCAACAGCTAGAAATCTGACCAAATTCTTTGGGTCTAAGTGTTTGATTTGTGCCCGTCCGTAGCCAAGGACTGGTTAGAGGTACAGCTTCAAATATCAGAGGCCTCAACACATGTCTCTACTTGCTGCATCCAAAAAAAAGAGCCGTAGGCATCACATGGATTTGCCAAACTCTCCTCTTTAAAGTACCAAAAGTTTATTTCGTTGGAGAAACGGGACAGAGGCGGCTATGTGAAGTTTTTAATGCACAACTCGAAATGACCCATCTTAGTAAATTTTAGATTCAGCGTCTACTTTGCCAGAGTTATTCCTCAATCCTCATTTAATATCCCACTATTCAGAAGTTACATATAATGAATCTAACTTAACTGTTTGCTGCAGTTAGTAAACACGGACATGTTTCAGGGAACAGATGTGAAATTGGTTGTTAAAAGTGTGTTGTCTAAAACTCGACTCCATGCAATGCATTCACCAGAAGAGACTATGCATGGTCTGTCTGAACTGTTACACCTGGGGTGGTGGACTTTTCTTCTCTTACCTTTCTTTTTGGAAAAAAATATATACCAAAAGGTGGACTAAATGATTGTAGATAAATATGTCGTGTTTCTCTGCATTCCCACAGCTTTATTACTGAATTGCATGTGGAGCTCCTTGGAAATCAAGACCCTTACAAGGAGGCTGCAAAAAAGGACCTACACATAGACATTGTAGCCGGCTAGCCTTTGTATAAATACACAGAACATCCTCCTTAGTTTTAAGACATCCACATCATTGCATGCACCAGAATTCGCCATGAAAGCCGCACACGTAGTACTCCTCTTCATCATCATTTCTCTTCTGTGCCTCCTGCTCCTCGTCCTCCTCCTCCATTGCTGTCTCGTTTTTTCCTCCTCGTCAGCTTCATCATCACCCTCTGTCGGGAAGCACACATCAGAGAGGTTTCAAAGCAGAAGATTACTGCAGAAAATGGATAAAACAAACTCCATCGACCTGAAGGCATCAAAAAAAGATGCAGCTCTCGCCAAGAAGCAGCATCGGATGGAAGTTAATGCCAGCTTGAAGCAATTGCCGCCGAGCAGGTCGAATCCTAGCCACAATTAGCAGAAGGAAGGCTTCTGATTTAAAGGAGAAGGATTCCTTGGTTTGTCTCCATGTACGGATTAGTCTTTGTGAGGTTTGGTTGGAAGTTGTAACTCATCTAGGAACATATAAATTAAGCTCGCGTTTGTTCATAGAGGAGCTTCTACTTACAACTTTCTTCCAATCGTTGCCACAGTAATTACTGACACAGAACGCAAGAACTTGGATTGCTGCATGGCTTTTGCTTTTGAGAAGAACGAAAGAAGAAAGCAACTGCAAGTTAACATCATTCTTTTATACTTTCCATCGCGGCGATAGCAACTGTATCGATGAAAGAACATCATGAACATGCAATTACTTTACATCTTGTGACTTGTAATAGAGCCGAAGTTGACCGTCAGTAAATAAACTAAGTCTACATTTTCATTTTCATGAACATCTTGTGACACTGTTTTCATTTTCTTCCTCGCATACTGTCAAATGTCATTCTTATCAAATAAACTAAGTCTACATCTCTGAAGAAGGGTGTTTCAGAAATATCTGCCTTGGTATTATCAACCAAGTAAACTCAACTACTTTCTTACAGAAAAAATCACCCATAACTTTGCATCATTAAGATGGCTGAATACTGCTCTCTGTACAATTCACACACCATATTGCTTTCTGGGTTATAAAAGAATCTGCACCGTAGTTCTTGATGCCATGAGTATATATTTTTATACAAGCTAAAATTGCAGTCATGGTACAGGAAACCAGTCAAAGAAATCATTTGTTAGGAGAAGTAGAATAACAATAGACTAAATTCGTGTCAGAAACCCTCATAAGATGAGATGCTTTTGATTTGAAGTCATACATATACATCAACATGTCGTTTGTCTCGGTTGCAAACATAAATAAACAAGGCAGAAGAGATCTGATCCGCTGCCCCTAGTTTTCAGAACAATAAATAAATAAAATTATTATTTTCTTCACAATACATTATTGCACAATTTGGCATGAACAGAACTTGTTCAAGATCCATAATTCCAAGTGGCGCTTGAAAGTTGAAACCAAATCCACAACTAATGAAGAACAAAATTATTATCATTTATTTTTGTTAGAAAAAGAAAAAATGTCACTCAGATATCCAATTTCTCATGAAGCTTACCTTCTTAAAGCTCGATGAGATTACAAAACAATAATTGATAATAAACGATATATATTACTTTGTGATTAGTATAACACAATTTCATTCACGGTTTCAAAGCCACAAATAAATAATTTATACTTGCTGTTGAAGTGCGATGCATGTAAAATGAGAATGTTTAATTCAGTACATAGAGTTAAATAAATAGTGAAGCAATCATTAAGTTATTGGCATTGTTGACATGTAAAAAAAAAGTAGAGTATTTAGTAGTGAATAATGTTTTGTTAGAATGAAGGCGGTAAATATTTTTTTCCTAAAAATTGGGCAGATCGGACCAATGTTCGGCCATGAAAACAGCCCACATGTTACACCTTAAGTTTCAGTGCCTAAAAATTTGGTGTGCAGCCTTGGATCTTCTCTACACGAGAGCGCCAAGCAGCCCCTTCTCGATCATTCGTGGGATGGTCTCACATAGGCACAACGAAAACACTAGGATAATGCACAAGGAGAACTCTCGGATATGTGAGGGAAAGCTCATGATTTTCATTCACTCGAATTCATTGTTTACAAAGGCATGGGTCTTTATATATAAGACAAGTTGGTTACACTTCTAACTACTCCCCATATCTAGCTGATATTTTAGGGACCTCACATGCTCTCCTAGTTGAGGCAAAACCCCCTTGACGCCTTGATTTTCTCATCAGTATCTCCCTGATCTTTTTCACCAAGGATGACGCCTTGAATAGTCCTCATAACTACCCTGATCCAGGGATTGTCTTGGCCAGCCGAATCTCCTTAGATCCTCTGTGATCTTCGGGTTGTTAAGATACCGCCTGCGAAGCTTCTCGTCCCAAAGGCTACCTGTTGGTAGTTTATTGGTGCCAACCGTCTTACTCGATGTTTGACATCTGGATACTTCCTTTGGAAGGTTAGGACGATATCACCCCTCTGTTGCCAAATTGGGTAGTGGCCACGCCGCCTGTGTGCCACTATGTCCCAAGCATATCTCAAGTTTTTTTATCATCCCAAACTTCAGGTCTTCGTTCCAAATCCTCTCGTATGTACTTTGGGACAGTTGGTTTGCTCTTGGGACGGTGTCGCCCCTCCACTGCCAAAGTGGGCGTCGCCTGCATCCCAGCTCTGCATTTCTGCTGCGTCCTAGCCCCGTCCTAGGACATGGAAGAAAATGGGGCGTGACGTTCTTCCCCACCCAAGCTATTACCGTCCCAACAATGCTTGTCCCGCTGCCACATGATTCTATCTAAGAAAGCCTTCAACTTGCTCCTCGGTTCTACCATCCGGAAGGCATCACCCTGACTTGATCTTCACTCTGCTACTGAATATTTTGGGCATAGCTTCCTTGCTGCTGCCCCGGGATATGGCCGGCATGCCACATCGCCAAATTTGCCCTCTCCGTCCACTAGTGAGGCCTTGCTGTCCTAAGGCGCACCATGCTCTGGTCTTCATTCCGCTGAAGACATCTCCACGTCCCCTCATCGTTGATGGCTGCCTCCTGCACCGACCTTGGGACGACCAGGATCAACGTTGACTGCCCTGCCCCTTGCTGCGACTTTAGGAGGGATGATCCGACTCCGGGTCCGCCCGAGGACCACGCCTTTGAGTTGCACGTCTCCTCATTCCACGATGATCCTTCATAATCGATCAACCTGCACCGGTTGTGTGGACCACATCTGAAGCACTTGCGGACCATGCGTCCTTGCTTCTCCATCTTGCGTCCTAGCCTTTGAATGCCGAGAAGCCACTGAACTTGGTGAGTTTGCTTCCCCACCAAACTCGTTGCCATGCACCTCCTGTCTCGAAATGTCCTCCTTGATGTAAGAGCGTAGTAGTGCCACCTCAACTTCTACGAGCTCGAACCATGACCTCTTCTCCACTTGCACTACTTTCTTCGCAAGTGCAACCTTGATCTTCACCTCCAAGAATGCACCTCACCCCTAAGACCTTCTTGTCTTAGCATGCGAGCCTCCAGCTCTTCAAAGGTCTTTCGAAACCACCGAGAGACCTCTTCATCTTCCATGCCTTGCGCTGGGACCTCCACACGATCCACCCCTGCAACAATGGCCGAGAGCATTCTAAATCGGATGCTCTCCCTCTTCACGAGCACTTCATGATCTGATCCTAGAGACGACAAATGCAACCCCTCCTGCGTCACCATTACCTCTTGGAACATATCCATGAACTCCATGTCCAGAACGAACTTGTGGTCGTCGATGGTGATGACGATGATGTCAGTCACGCCCTCCCATCCTCCCCTCACATTGGGACATCCTTGGTCGCACTATGGTGTTCACCATCTTCATCAACCCTAGTGCCTTGGCATAGTTGATGCCAAGGCGTGCCGCCTCCTGTCCCGTATCCACTAGGGCAGTCGTGTCATGACCTCTGCAAACCTAGGTCCCTCGTGGCCCTCTTCATGTCCTTCGAGAGCATCGCAATTGCAGCAGTCAGGGCCATGATTGACCCCATTTTGGTAGACCTCCTTCATCTTCCGAGGTGGATGCCATGGTGGCAAAGCTGACATTCTTGTCGCACTCTCTCGCGTAGTGCGGCCCTCCACAGACGTAGCATCTCGCCGTCTTCTTGGTGTCCCCCTTGTTGGTTTTCATCACCTTCTAGTTGCCTCTTTGTCATCCATGCAGGCCTTGTCCTCAAACGACTTGCCCTTGTCCTTGACCTGTATGCCAAGGTCCCTGTTCGTCGAGTACTCCACTAGAGGTTCGGTCACAACCAGCGCTTCCTTGATGGTTGTGATCTTCTACCTCTTCACCTTTGAGCTGCTCAAGGCTTGAGGCCTCTCAGGAAGAAGAAAAGTCAGGTGGACTTCTCCATGATCCCTGGCATCTTTAGCATCAACGATTGGAATTTCTCGATGTACTCCTTCATTGAACCAGTTTGTTTGAGGGCGGTCAACTTGTTCATGGCAACCTCCTAGCGTTTTTGGGGTAGAACTATTTCTTCAGCTCCTTGAAGTTGCCCTAAGTGTCGATGATGATCTTGCCCTTGACGACTCCTCCTTCATGCATTGCCACCACAGGATTGCGCCAAGTATCGCACCGCCATGTTGATCTGCTCCTTCTCAACCACCATCTTACTAGTCTTGAACCCCTTTTCAAGATGCTACATGGTCGTCGCCTCTAGCACACCATCGTACTTCTTTCGCTCAGGTCTTGTGCGCCCTCCTATGTCGAAGAAGTGGCTCTTGATCAGTAAGAGGTCGACCTCCATCGTCTTGACTTGAGTCTCCATGGTTTCTTCCAAGGATGCAAGTCGTGCCTCCAACTGACGTTGTGCGGCCATGCCTTCCTCCAAGGCCAGGCGAGGCTGTGCTGTCCAGCCACTGCTTCCAAGCTCCAGACCACCACGTCTGTGTCCTGAGGCTTCTGCCCCAGTGCCTCGACATACTTCTCTAAGTGCCCGACAAGGTCCTTGGATTTGGATCGAGTCTTCCTCATTTCCTCGCCTTTAGTGCCCATACCACCACCTATGCCAGTCTCGTCCTCCAACTGTCGACCCTGAGTGGATGGTCCTCCTCCTTCAGACATCATTGCTGCAACTCTAGTTCTGATACCACGTTGTCACACCTTAAGTTTCATCGCCTAAAAACTTGGTGTGCGGCCTTGGATCTCCCCTGCATGAGAGCGCCAAGCAGCCCTACGACTCTGCACCTACACAATGAAAACACTAGGACATTCCACAAGGAGAACTCTTGAGTATGTGGGGGAAAGCTCGTGTTTTTCATTCACTCAAATTCACTGTTTACAAAGGCAGATACACGAGTCTTTATATACAAAATGAGTTGGTTACACTTTTAACTACTCCCCAAATCTATCTGATATTCTAGGGATCTCACATGATCTCCTAGTTGTGGCAAAACCCCTTGGCGCTCTGAATAGTCCTCGAAACTATCTTGATCTTCGTGGATGGTCTTGGCCAGCCAGATCCCCCCAGATCCTCCGTGATCTTCAGGTTGTTAGGATACCACCTACTAAGCTTCTCATCCCAGAGGCTACCTATTGGTAGTTTGTTGATGCCAACCATCCTACTCAATGTTTGACACCTGGATACTCCCTTTGGAATGGTTAGATTCTTCTTGGGACGATATCGCCCCTCCGCTACCAAATTGGATAGTGGCCACGCTGTTTGCATGCCACTACATCCTATGCACATCCCAAACTTCGGGTCTCCATCCCAAATCCTCCCGGATGTACTTTGGGACAATTGGTTTTCTCTTGGGATAGCGTCGCCCCTCCATTGGCAAAGTGGGCGCCGCTTGCATCCCAGCTCTGCATTTCTGTTGCGTCCTAGTCTCATCCCAGGACATGACAGAAAATGGGGCGTGACATAAGGGTCACCTCAAACTCGCCCTTAAGGTTGAGTCATTTTGACTCGATCAAATTCGGTCAAAATCTAGGTTCAACTAGTTGACTCGACGGGTTTGGGTGATCCGATCATATCAAAATAAATAGTAAGTATGAAAAAAATTTAAAAAAAAATAGGACACATTACTTGTATTATATTTGTTTAAAATTCATGCTCCAGCTTTTTTCCATTTTTCATAACATATTACCGATAATTCTTTAATTTATAATTATGAAGATTTCTTCGTCTTTTAGGTAATAATTATTTAATCAATACTTACTTTATTATATTATTCGACTTATTATACCATTTTATTTGACTTTATTATCTTTTAATTTATTTGTTATGCATCTTCCAAAAATATTAAGAATACAAGAGAAATTTATTTAACCTATTTTATTTTTTATTAACTTATATTATACAATCCAATTGATTGATTTGATCTGGTGCGACCTTTCTGTTTGACCCGATCCGACTTGTTCACCTTGTCCCGACCATCAATCCGGGTCAATAGTCGAGCCACGCATTGGTCTACTCCTACTAGTTTATAGAGTATATAGGTAGTTGTTTCATATTTTTATTCCTATTATATCCTCATTTCTTTAAATAAAAGATATTTAATTATTAAACATCATATTCCACATCATTATTAAACATCAGTATTAAAAATATTTATTTCTATCTTAATATTCCACATATTTAATTTTACTTACAATCCAAGTTTTATTTTCAAATTATCAGTATTTTTATATTAAAATAATAGTTTTTAAAAAGCATTAGTATTTAAAATAAAATATTATGAATTAATTATTGTAGAGTCTATAAAAATGATAAAAAATTATGTCTTATGCTTTATTAAATTTATAAATAAATCATTATCCGTTAATAGCTAACTCTATACTATAATCAAATCGTTATCCTCCAATCAAATCGTTAATTTTGCCGCGCATAATCTTTATCCTAAAAAAATGAAGGAAGCTTTTTTTCCCAAAAAAATGAGTACCATTTCTTTTCATGTCCAATTTTAAACAAAAAATAATAATCTTAAAGATCATTTTGTTGTGTGTAATTTGAGTAGAATTCATGATAAGCCTAAATGAATTCTTTTTTCTATTTTCTTTGAGGACAAAGCATTTTATCTTTTCAATAATTCTTGTTTTGTTTATTAAAATCTCTCTATAGTGCATGATGGGTCAGCGAGGAAATGGGAAGAGCGCCTTAAGCCATTAGGTGTAGGCGCTTTCCGGAGGTTGAAGATTCACGTTATTGTATATTTTCATCTCAAGAGTATCACGTTTTCAGAAAAGGAAAATTCAATCCAATTCAGTGGAAATGGGATTTAGACTGATCTTTTTGCATCAGGCAACCAACAATCTTTGGAACAGCAATGAGCTAACGTTGTAATCCATGATAAATTTAGCATTTGCATGAAAACAATGAGCTCATCACTGAGGGATGCTCTGTAAGAAAATTTTCATAAAACTAGCTAGAATTGTTTTTGTTCCTGTTCACCACTCCCCCTGGTTACATTCTTTTGTGCATGCAGATACACAGTAACACAGAAGAGATGAAAAGGTTCCAAGTCTGGACGTCAGCTGTAGGCAGCCAACTAGACCAGATCTAATCCCAACCCTAGATTGGGCCTAGATTACAGCCGAAAATATTGGATGAGATTACAGCGGGGTTCAGGTGTAGGCTACTCCTATGACAATATTGTACATAACATACTTCATAAAATGCTCAAGAAACCTCTCAAGTTCAGTGCTATGTTCAGTTTTTGCCTGGATCATCAACCTGCAACATGTTGGGAGTTCCTAGTTAATGTACAGATCCTTGGGCCTTGACAATACTGAGGACCCTGAAGTATACACTTTCACTGTAGTTAAACAGGCGGAGATGCCTGTGTTTTCCCATAGAATCCAACTGAGGGCGACTGGTAAAATCCCATTGTGGTTGATTGCTGATGTTGTTGTTGCTGCTGTTGTTGTGTTGGATGCAGCGGCGGTGGCGCTCCAGGCCTCGGCAAACCCAACGATACATGAGAAGACATGGGAGGTGGAGGAGGTAGTGAACTACCAAGGAACGCATAAGGTAAAACCCCCATTGTCATCCCGCTAGTTTGAGCATAATGCTGCAGCGGAGGGGGAACTGGTGGGAGAGGTGGAGGTGGTGGAGTAAAAGATGCTGATGCCTGATTATTCTGCAGGGGCTGCAGAGATGTGGTCGAGGTTTGGGGCACTGCAAAAGGGATGCTCTGATGTGACTTCTGCTGTTGTGCTTGTCCAAGGTATGTGGCATCACCAGCATCAGATACAGACATGGGTTTCTCAAGTCGGGGCCTTTTCTCCAAAGGGAAAATAGATGAACTACCCCCAGAACTAAGAGTGCCACTCAAGGAGGCGGTTTCTTCAGCAACGAAAGACGAGAGAATAGATGTCAGAACTTGTGCTGAGGATGAGGATGCAGCAAGTTTTGCTGCAACAGCAGCTGCTGCTTTCTTGTGATCCTTATCTGCATTGCTCAAAGTGCCGGTGAAAGAAGTAACAGGTTGCGGAGGTTGAAGTTGAGGAATGACAGATCTTTGAGATTGATTGGGTTCAGCAAAATGTGCTTCTGATGCCAAGTTTTCAACTACAGGGGTATAACTCAAATTAACTCCATTGCTGGGGGTGGACGAACCAAATCTCTGCCTCATGTTGTTGGCATGTTCTATCTCCACTTGAGCAACCTGTAAATGAGGGTGAGAATCAAATGAGTAAAAAACGACAAATCTTTTTATCACATGTACATCAGAGCATGCACTGAAAGCACAACTGGAAAATAAGAAAAGAAATAATGTCTTACTTGGATTGTTTTAAAACAACAACAACAACAACAACAACAAAGCCTTATCTCACTAGGTGGGGTCGGCTACATGGATCATACGACGCCATTCCGCTCTATTAGTAACCAACCTTTCGGTATATTATTCACCAATAGATCTTGCTCTATTAGTTCGCCAAGTGTCCGCCTTGGCCTCCCTCTCCCTCTTTTAATCGGACTCCAGATTATTTGATCTACTCTTCTTACTGGCGCATCTAATGGTCTTCTCTGAACATGACCAAACCATCTCAAACGAACTTGGATTGTTTTAAAACGTGATTATAAAATTAAAGAAAGATGGTTGGCATAGGCCTTTGGGCATTCAAGTTAAATAAACTGTTTGGGTCGACATTATAGTCTGTTTTCTCATTTCTCAAGGATTTGTTGAAAAATACATCAGCTTGCTCATACTGCAAAATAAAACCTTATGTACTCTTGTTGACCATAACCCCTTTTCCAGCATGAAATAATAGGCAAGAAAATTCATTTTATGCCATAGATCAATCTAAGGATTTCAACCTCATCCTTGATAAAGTCAACCACCTTCTATCAAGTATGAAATGATCATATATTATGCCAAACCAACATCCCCCTAATGGCAAATTAAACATAATTTGTCATTTATGTGTTGTCACTAGAAACCATCCACATTCCTAGTGGGAACTTCCAGGACCAAAGAAGCATACTAAGTGTGGAAATCACAGCAATTTTACCTAATAAAAAAAGGGAAATCACTGCAATTTCTGAGGGCTGTTTTCAAAATTTTCTCATGCTCTTTCATGTTAACTATCTATATTAGCAACTGGGAACTTCCAGAACTTAAGCAGCATGCTTAAGTGTAGAAATATCTGCACTATCTGAGGGCTATTTTCATAATTTTCTCATGCTTTTATCGTAAGCATGTCATTAAGCCTCCAATATCATCCCACTCAAAACACTTAAGGCACAACAATATCCTAATAACATGAATCTTTATGAAATAATAACTTTTTAAAAACAATTAATACTAAAGGTGGGACTAGTAATATCACCAACGCCACAAGCATTAGACACTCAGTTTTCTTATACTAGATTTCTTTTTAATTAGTTTTACTTTTATTTGATTTCCTAATTATTTAGCATAGGATGTTTAGAACCCCTATAAATACTCTTGTGGGGTGTTTAAAATATCTATAAATACTCTTTGATGAATAAAACTATTATTACTCCCTATGTAGATTAGTCAACTCCAATGTGGAATATTATGGTTTAAGAGTTGTCTCTCCAATCTGCTTATGTCCAGTGACCTACACTCCCTGAAGAGAGATTTTCTTAATTTGGTTAGTCCTCCCACTCGCCCACGTATGGAAGAATTGGTTGCTGTTATCCCCTTTCTAAAACCAAGTCTGCAGGTTCTGTCTCTAGGTTATTTCTTTTTTGTCTTCCTCCTGCAGAACTTCAAGTTGCTCCTTTCTTTGCTTTGACTCCTCAGGATTCGGAGGTTGGCAATCCTCAATTTCATCGAGCTTGTGAATGATTCTAAGGGAAATCGAAAGACGCTGTTCTCTGTTTTCCTTTGTCTTTTTCCTGTAATTGCAAAGAAAGTCCCATAGTAGGACGAGTGGACTGACAAGAGTCAGTGGCATAACTGAAAGACTGGTAGGACTGCCCCTGCTCCTGCACTTCCCGTCGAAAGCCAAGCTCCAGCAGCCAAGTACGTTTAAACTTGAAATAGGTGTTGCTCAGGTGCATGGATTTCCAGAGGATCGATGTGTGATCAGAAAAGGAGCAATTAAATGTGTGTCTCCGCACGATGGGACTTCCCCGTGACCTCAACAAAGGCCAGAAATCTGTCAAGCCATGACAGCCCCAGCTGAGCTGCACCATGTATACTTGCAATTGAGAGTTGGAAAATCGACAGCCATGCCTCTTAACAAAGTCATGAATTCCACCAAGCCAGTGTCTCTGTCAGGACTGTCCAGGATCAGTTGCCACTGCTGAGGATGGCATTAAAATCGCCCCAGGAGCCAATCATCCACGGAGAGAATTCTCACACTTCCCAGTTCATCCCATAACGTCAGTTGGATCTCGGCCGTCTATGGGCCCTAAACGCATGAGACCAGGAACACAAAATTATCGCATTTCCTCACTAGAAAGGCAGAGACAAAGTTCTGTCCCAGCCAGTTGTCCAGTAGTTCAAGGACAACATCCCTCCATTCCAATAGACTGCTCTTGGATGGACCACTAGAATCCAAGGCCAAATGTCAAGACATTTTTTTTTAGAGCCACCAATCTGCTCCGAAGTAAATGAGTTACATGATGTGTGTTTTGACTCCTGAAATAGAGCCACATCAGAACCCAATGCCAGACATCTGTCGAGAGATTGACGACAACCTGAATCCTCCAAGCCTAGGAGATTCCATGAGTATTCATGGGATAGATGATCTTCCCCCAACCCGGAGGGAACAGCTTCCAAGGTGATCTCACAGCTGTATTGGAGTCCTCATGGTTGGTTGCATCACTAATCATCAGGGGCACATTCGAGGCAGAGGGGTTGGGATGTGTATCACATGTATTTAATGGCTCATTGACAATAGTCTCATCTCTCGTGTGACCATTCTTGGGAGGCGGTGGAGGATCTACTATCAGATTTTGTCTAGCGGCGGCTCGTTGATCCTGCACCAACATCTTGAATCCCGCATTAGAATGATTCTGACCGCAATCCGTCTTGAATTATTTGGCGTGCTCGGATGCCGTTGAAAGTCAAGATCTTCGTTTGTCTTATGCGGGGGGACCAGCTACGGGTGAGATGGGCGTCACACACGGACACATCCTGTGTTCTGTGTGGCAAGGCGGAGGAGGACATCACCCACCTATTTTTTGCATGTCAGACAGCTCGACAATAAAACCTCCCTCATCAAATCAGATGATGATTCAACTATTTTAAACCTTAAATCCAGGGAGTTCTTTTTTCAGAAGAAAAACAACCATTTCTTGATTCGTATCATTCTTGCGCGAACCCCCGAAGAGACAAAGACCATGGAGTTGTACTTCTAGTAGTTGTCTTAAACGCTTGTATGCTTTATAAATCTATATACGATTAGTTTCCTCCTAACTCTGTGGGAACAAATGAATACAAAAGAAAAACAGTAAAGGTTTCTACATCCACATATATTGCAGATGGTTTACTGTTAATGATGCTGTCTATATTTGACATACTACAATGAAATAAAAAGGAATATCCTAATGATATAATTTGTAGAACATATACAACCTAAATTTAAATAATTAAAACCTCGATAACACAAAATTCTTAGTTGAAAGAGGACATCCTTTGGGTACATAATCCTCTGTGAAATAACCTCCTTTACATTATCAACCAAAACCAGATTTATATGAACGGTATCTTTTGAGATTGAAGAACACTAAAGATGGACTTTTCCCATAAAAGATTGTAAGACCTCAATTAATATGTGTTCCTTTATGCTCATCCTTTTAGTAGCATCGATGTGGAACTATGTTTGTACATTTTGATCTTGTTTTTTTTCTTTTCTGCCACATAGTTTAGATCTTGTTAAACTATAAACTTTATCTTATGGATTATGATCATAGCCAAACATATTGATGCCATGTATGTATATATGTATATAATATATAATATAGATTAATTTATATAATATAATGAGTAAACTTGGTTACGGATATGGGGACAGGCCAAACTTCTCTGTCATCTGTATAATACACAATAATACAATAATATAGTTAGTATAGTACAACATAGTATTATACATATAAAATGCACACTAATTTTAATTTCCTTTAATTTAATATAACATAAGTTCAATTTAGATTAGTTAACCACCAATTAAATTATATATTTATTTATAGAACAAATATTATAGTCTTGTCCTAATTTTTTAACATGCGAAAACGTTTTATTTGTTACTTTTAACATGAAATTTATTGGAAAAATCAAGAAAACAAAAATGAGACACAAAAAAAAGATTATTAAGAAGAAAAATTACATACAAAAGCAAATTTCAATAGGAATTTAATTTTTCAAATGTATATAGTTATGATTGTGATAGTTGACTATATATGCACATAAATAATTGAATACAAAAATATTTTATAATATGGCATTGAATTTAAATTTAAATTTAGAATTTTTTTTATTTGCGGCTATTATGTTTGTCCACATATAGTTGAATTTTGGTTTATTACATATATCCGTGTGATATGATAACTTGATTTAATATATTATATTAAATTATAATATTCATCACTATTTGATTTGACTGGCCAGTTACTTGGAACGAAGACGGCCATGCTTGTGTCAAACATTGAGCCACTTATATGTGATAAAAATATGACAACAACAACAACAACAACAAAGCCTTATCCCACTAGGTGGGGTCGGCTACATGGATCATACGACGCCATTCCGTAGTCAAACAATGATTTTTTTAACGAGAAAGAGGATGTCTACATAACTTGAGTAGTCATCCAACTTGTATTAAAACTATCTTCTAAGTAAGTTGTACAAGTGTAGGGTTTTGTTTTTTTGAGAGGATACAAGTGTAGGGTTAAAAAGAAAAAAGAGAAAGAGGGAAAAGAAGGAAAATGCACAACCATTTGACCATGCCCCATTCTTCGCTTCCTCATAAAAAATGTACAATATTTTTTGGGTAGCATCACTCACCCCCAAGATGATGTGGTTACGCTATAGCCAGATGGCATAGATGACCACGTGAATCATGATGAAACCCCCCGCCCTTATTTGTCATGTATCCATGTGGTGCATTGAATCAAAAGTCTGAACTTCTATCACATTGCCACACCTTCACGGGCACTGGACGAAAAGATGAGCCAAGTCCTTCCCTTCTGCGCCACATAGGGAACAATGATGTACCAGAGCTAGGTGACCATCTTTCCCTATAGGCTCTGGTGAGAACTCGACCCCTCCTCAACAGCCACATAAGGATCTTAACTTTGAGGGGTGCACAAGCCTTCCGGATGCATCGACAATCCATCCTGAGCTCCATAGAAATCGAGCTCACTGCTAGCAACTGCAGGTACACATCATGCACTGAAAATGTGCTTGATAGCCATGACATGGACATGTGTGCACAGATAGATCCTCTCACGGAGGGTGTTCGGCTCCGTAATGTGCTGGTCTGAGAGGCTGGCTTTGGAGAGTAGAGACAAGGATCCAGCTCGGGTGCTGCTCGGAGTCCGACAACCTGGGGAAAGCATCCACAAGTGTCCCCCCTAGTGTCCACTCATGTTGCCAAAAAGAGGAATCGTTCCCAGAGTTGAGGGCGAGAAAAAGGATGGCACCAATGGGATGACTTTAGATACCCCTCATCGAAAAGAGGATGTTGTGTGGAGAGAGATCTCGTCAAAAGCTCATCAAGCATATTTTGTCATCCTCGCGTACTGGTTACTTCTTTTTCTTTTTGTATTTAGTTGCTTTTACTTCAAATATGCAACAGATGTCCTACATGTGGGACCATCCCTCATAATTGACAATTCCATTTCAAAACACAAAATTCAAGCATGCAAAATTTTTTATGCAGGTCAAAGACAACAACTGAATTTAAATTTGAGGCAAGGGTGGTATATTTCAAAGGTTATATTTTTTTTTGAGAGAGAATTTGAAAGGTTATATTATTTGTTGAATACATGACCATTCAAAATTTTAAACAAACTGAGTTATAAAAAAAAATTGTGACAATTTCATACACCTTTTATGCAACATGGCAAGCCGCATATCTCTTTTTCGATCAGGATCTTCACTTGGCTATTAAGGTATGGATGGGTGAGATTTACAGGGCGGAGGTGGATGCTGAGATCAAACACCTCATGTACAGCACAAGTGCACAGGCAGGGAACTATGAGGTGCAATCACTTTGGAACTCAATTTGGGCACATGGCGCATACAACCAAGAAGGAAAGAATTCGTTGATGATGTCAATTGCCGCCTTGTGGGATTTATGGTTGTTGTGTAACCATATCATTTTTTAGGGAGAGATGTGCTACACAAAGAATATTGTACATCATGTCTTTGTTGTGGTTTGGTTACTAATAGAGCGGAATGGCGTCGTATGATCCATGTAGCCGACCCCACCTAGTGGGATAAGGCTTTGTTGTTGTTGTTGTTGTTGTATGTCTTTGTTGTGGGTATCAATACCCTCTTGGTCTTTTTCTCTCTTACTCACTTGTGCATCGTGAATACAAGTTGGACGATCTCTATAGTCATCCTTTCCCTTTTGAAAATACAAACATGACAAGTACCAAATGAACATGTATGACCAATAAATCTTTAGAACTCGACAAACATATTACAATTATTTAACTGAAAACTAGCAACTCCAAATCAGGCTACCTGATGGAAAGCATAGTACGTGTCATCAACCAAGTCCAATATATGCTTCTTACTAGATTTTTAAATTTTGCCTCCTGTTTTCCTTCCAATCAGAAAACATGGATCAACGAATGAGCGGAATGGCGTCGTATGATCCATGTAGCCGACCCCACCTAGTGAGATAAGGCTTTGTTGTTGTTGTTGTTTTCCTTCCAATCAGAGCAAAGTATCTATGCATTCCCCAAAGAGACTCGGCTCATTTGGTAAATGCTCACGGGTTAGGGCTCCTGGCCCTGAGATCAAACCCCAAACATATTAAAGGGAGAGCGGTTAACTTTTGACTCTACCCCCTAAGAATCCAAAAAGAAAGAGTATCCTTGGATTTATAACATCCATTGTTCCAAGATCCATTGATCAACCAACTAAGCCACCATCCCATCTTTTATTTTGGGTCAATAATCTTTGCCAAATAATATCTTAGATTTGAAGTTTCATCTTTTGTTATATCACTGTGAATCCATCATTTCTTGAATTTTTTTATTCACATCCTGAAGGCAAGTTATAGTTTACTATTTTAGTCAAAATGAGCTAAATTACTAAAGAAGAAATCTTTTACATTAGAAGTTAACCTTTTTGTTTTGGGTCCAGCCATTAAAATTTTTGAAGCGATATCTCTAAAGAAAAATTAAACAAGGTGGTTAAGATCCCATGATTTTGATGGAAATACAAAATCGATAATTGATTAACAATTTCAAAGCAAAGGTCACACTTCACTGTGCAATAGGAAAATGAGAGCATTCTTACTTGTAATTGGCTCTGGATTACTTCCAGCTTTGTTTCCTGAAAATATTTCATTACAGTAAGAATACAAATGATAAAGGCAACAGGTCTAGCAATAGATTCATCTTTGAGGTGTAATATACATTCATTAGAAATTACTATGACCTGTTCTTTAAGTGCTTCCTTTAGCTGAGCAACCAGGGCTAATCTAGTTGTTCTGAAACTTTGAAGTTGTTCAATGCATTCTTTTAGAACAGTTTCCTGTTCCTGAAGATCATTTATCAATGGAGACCCTTGCTGCTTTCCTGATCCAAGGACCGAATAACATCAAGGAGTTAACAAAAGTACCCCATCAATGAGTGAATGTAATGCCATGTTGTACTAAAATTGAAGAATAGCAAGGGTATTTTTCAACATGACATTGTCAACTTGTCTCCATGATATGAAAACAAACACAACACATGAATTGGTTCTAAAAGGCAAAACTTCATTGCATTAGGCATGAGATAATGTGAAGACCTAACAAACGTGTGTGTATATACACACATAATTGCTTGCACCCTTATAATTTTGTATGCACGCACATCCTAATATTCATCATATAGAATACATGGGAAATGTTATTATTCATCATATAGAATAGACTCATAATAAACAGGGGTTCACATTTTGAAATTGAATGCCCACATGGGATGCAAGACCTCTGCTCCTTATGAGTCTGAATACATGACACGTACAAAAAAAAAGTGTAAAATAAAATGTCCTTGCTATTTTCCTGATAAAAAAACTGAATTACATCAAGGGGTACATAGCTCATACAGAACAGAATGTAACGAAGAGGCAAAACGAATTGTATTCAGAAGTAAGACATGCATTATTATAAACAACCTTCTTCAGCAAAAACTTAGCACGTGCATCAATTATTATTTGAAACCAAATGAATAAGTAATTCAGACTTGCTAAGAAGAAAAAAAAATCAAGAAGTCAACATATGTATTCAGAAGGAATTAGGCACCTTCAATCAGATATTTATCAAAATTATTCCGTGGAAATAATTCGAGATTGCGTAAGAAATGGAAACAGAACAGATTTGATTAATGAAGAGCTGTAGTACCGCTGCCAAAAGCTATGTTACATGAAGTCTTTTTCTTTTTGATGAGAAGATGTGTGGAGTCTATAATCACCATTTTCATACCCAGGCTGCCACAACATAACCCAGTGCCAATGGGATTGACTACAACTCCATAATCATCATTTTCACTATACTACATCACTCATTTCCCCTGTCATTCCCGAAGTAGCACAATCACGCACCTAATTTCATTAATACATACAAACTCTTTAAGTTGGGCATGTTGACAAGAATGATGAACTATTTTTAAACGAGAAAGGATGACCAGCAAGGCGGAAGTCATTTGGAGTGGTGAACTATGCTACATCTATATTAGGATGGCACTGATACCACATAGGGTTATTGGGTATGTCAATTTCTAAAAATTAGGGTACGGTTACAACAATACATATTAAATACAAATATAAAATAAAATATCATAAAATAACTAACATCTGAAAAGTCAGATATTCATACAGATAATGGGGGAGAAAGAGGGATAGAGAGTGATAGGAAACGGCCGTGTAACCGTACCTAGTACAGTATTCTGTCCCATTCAGAGTATACACATAAAACCACTTGTCCATAAAAGAAAGTACATAATATATCAATGCATGAGTTAAAAACCTAAAGTTAACAATCAAGGTTGTCAGGATCGCTTTCCCGAGGTAGGATCGAGGATCGTAAGATCCTACCGTATGAATAAAATAATATCTTTTAAAAATAATATATTAAAAATACAGTAATAATAATAAGAAGTAAATATTTTACTCTCACATTATACTTAATTAGTTTTTTATGGGCTTCATAATCACATAGAAGGTTAGAACTAATAATAATTATGAATAATTAATTATAGTAAATCAATTTCTTCATATAAATTATAAAATATTAGACGACTTTTCTCTTTTAATATTACTTGTTCACATAAGTTTACTAATTAGAATCAAATCATACATAAAAATGAGAGGAATCTTATTTATTTCTTGCCATTTTTTAATTTTTAAGATTCTATTTTTTAGATTTCTCTACTTTAAAGTTAATTAAAAATTGTTAAAAAAAAGATAATAGGATATCTATGATAGAGAGAATATTACCTCTTTCTACCAAATTTTTATATTTAATATTCTACTTTTTTTTCAATAAAAAAGTTAATAAAAAATTTAAAAAAACAAAATCATAGGATTGCGATAGATCCACCTACGATCCTATGTTTCCAATCTGCAAAATGAGATCGAGATCGCAAGTCGACTATTGGATTGTAGGATCTTACGATCCTAAAAGCGATCCTAACAACCATGTTAACAACTAAGAATGTCTTTCCATATAAAGAGAGATTCTATTAGAGATATTTCCATGTCATAGTGAGTGGATACATAGAGGACACCTATTTATATATATGGCCCTTTTTAAAAAATATATATGTGGCATGTATGTCCAGGTCTCTTGTGTATATAATAATACAAGAGGATCCCTGAGATGGTGAAAGGGGATAATTTTTTGGCCAATTTCTCTCTTTTTCTCATGGTATCATAGCCACAGAAAAACCACCCTAGTTGTCGTTGCTGAAGTTTTGCAGATATTCTTGCAGACTGCTTGTTTTCAAGTGCAGATATTCTGTGCAGGCTTGTTTGATCTTGTACAATGAACCTTGGCGCAGATCATTTGCTTTCTTTTCTTCCTCCTAACTTACAAGGAACACTAGAACAAATCTTATGTGCAGATTTTTCTCATCCTTTACTACAGATACCTGCTTGTTTTCAATTCCAGATCTTCTAGTCCAGACATTCTGCATTTTTGTCTGCAACACAAACTTCTGATTGCAGAACCAAATCAGTTTTCTTTTCCATGTCTAGGACATCCTCAATCACCTCAACGCCTGTCGTTTCTCATGTCAATAGTGTATCATATATTTCTGAAAACCAAGTTGTTACAATAGTCAAAGTGAATGGAAATTCTGATTGGAGCACTGCTTTTGAAGTTCGGTTTATGGGCCTAGGACAAGAACATCTTACTAAGACTAATTCAACGATCAAAGATTCTGAACAAATTGCAAAAGATAAATGCTCAATTGTTTTGTTGTTGTTGTTGTTGTAAATGCTCAATTGTTTTGTCTCTTATGGCAAACTGTTGAACCCTTTTTAATGGTGATGCTTCATCCTCATCGCTCATGCCGAGAGGTGTGAGTTTGTGCTTGTGAGTTGTACAAGTGATGCTACCAAAATATAAGATGTCTAAATTCATTTCTTTCAATTGAAGCAAAAACTGAGGCGGAATGCAAAAACATTTGGGCCACTTACAAGCTTTACAACAACAACAACAACAAAGCCTTATCCCACTAGGTGGGGTCGACTACATGGATCATACGATTTCGTTGATCCATGTTCATGAGATTCGACAGGGTTTAATTCAATGAAATTTCAATGAAATGAAGACCTACACCAAAGATTTGAAGCAGCAGCAAGAACATCGCTTCCTTGGATCCCTGGAACTTGCAGAGGCTCACCAGGTAGCAGTAGTTTAGGCGATGGACCAACTGTTCTCGGACCACACCCCTCTGTTGTGGCGCTCCGACAACGGCCAGAGGCAGCGCTCTCTTTTCCGCTTCGAGCATTCCTGGCTACTTGAAGATGGTTTTCGTCAGTTGGTGATGGAGCAGTGGCAGAGGGTGGAGGCCTCATACACAGCTACCAGGACCCTAGCATCACGCCTAGCCAGCCTTCGATCCTTCCTCTGCAGACATAGATGCCAGATTCAGGAGGACAGGGAGAGGCGTCGGACTGACGCCCTCGAGAGGATTGCCCAGATGGACCGGCGAGAGGACTCTCACCCACTTACTGACACGGAGTTGGAGGAGTGCAGACGGGCTCAAGAGATCATTCAGCTTGAGGATAGGATAGTGGAGACCCAGTGGAGGCAGCGCTCCCGGCAGACATGGCTGCAGGAGGGAGATGCTAACACTTGGTTTTTCCACCTATATGCGAGACAAGATCGACCAGATTGAGGTGTAGGGCCAGCGTTTCACTAGCCAGCATAGCATTGGAGAGGCCATCACGTCCTACTTTCATTCGTCGACCCGACAACGGTCACCGAGCCCATGGCGTTGGCCCCAGGGGATATTCCCCGTCTCATTGACGATCAGTCCTCTTTGCTTGTGCATGCCATCACTGAAGAGGTCACCGAGGCCCTCCGGGACCTCAACGGTGACGCCGCGCCAGGCCCTGAGCTTTTTTCTTCTACAGAGAGTTCTGGACGACGGTGCGTGAGGATGTGTTGGCGGTCATTCGGGAGTTCACTAGTGAGAACCGGAGCTTTAATCGCCTCATCCGATTCCTCTTCTACTCCCGAAGCGAAACCCGGCAGACCGAGTGGACTTCCGACTCGTCTTATCCAATGCCATCTATCCTTTAGTGGCTCGGGTATTGGCGAATCGGCTTCGGGAGGTCTTGCCAGATTTGATCCACCCTGCACAGACAACTTTCATTCAGGAGTGGGCCATCACTGACAGCTATACCATGGCCTCGGAGATCATAGCTCATTGGAGGACCAGTCGCAGGCCCCTATGGAAGGTCGACTTCTCCAAAGGATATGACACTGTCTCATGGCCTTTCCTTTGGCATTGTTTGCAGGTCAGAGGGTTCCCGAAGACATGGATTGCCTGGATGAAGCGATGTGTTACCACCGCTTCTTTCTCGGTCTTGGTCGACGGGGCGATGTCGGGGGACTGGATTCAGCCTCAACGAGGAGTCCGCCAGGGCTGCCCACTGGCCCCGTGCTCTTCGTCTTGGCAGTTGACGCGCTGGCCAGATGCACTCCGATGTCCTGCGCGGCGGGCTTCTTCAGCGGCTTCGCCGGGGGCTTGGTTCCTCTCCTTCAGTATGCTGATGACACTATGTTTTTCATTGAGGGTTCGAAGGAGGAAGCTCGACGCGTGGCCATTCGCGTTGAGCTATTCGGCGCCACAACGGGTCTTCAGATAAACCATGTCAAGTCCTCATTCATCCCTTTTGGCATGGTTTCTGAGGTTGTTGACAGATGCGCGACCGAGCTTCGCACACCTACTGGTACACTGCCCAATCACATATCTGGGCCTACCTTTCTCTGACCGCCACATCACATCCTGGGGTTGGACTCTAGTTCTAGAGCGCATGGAGCAGAGGCTCCAGAGTTGGAGTTCACGTCTCCTATCCCGGGGTGGTCGTCTTGTCCTTCTCCGATCTGTTCTCTCAGCACTCACGACGTACTATATGACTATTCTCATAGCACCAGGCCAGATTTTCAGACGTATGGACTCTTTGAGGAGCAAATTTTTTTGGCAGGGTGGCGGTCCTGATCGGCGCGGAGTTCACCTTGTTACATGGAGCAGTGTTTGCCACCCCACCTCTCAGGGCGGACTAGGGGTTCGGGACCTCCGCTACACCAACTGGGCTCTCCTAGCTCGGTGGGTCAGGCGGATCATGGGGCCCGAGGATGGTTTGTGGCAGTTAGTTTTCTCCACTTGCTATGGACGAGACCTTTCTTGGGATTCGAGGATTATGCTGCCCCGCGGAGCTTCATCATTTTGGCGGGGCGGGGCGGCGCTGATTCCGAGGGTGCGTTCACTCATGACCCCCTCTCTTGGCTCCGGAGTGGACTTCTCCTTTTGGCGGCATCGCTGGTCCCCCGGGGACTCACAGGCGGAGGCTTTCCCCCGGTTGTATGCTCTGGCGGTGCACCCTGACGCGACAGTGGCAAAGACCTGGTCTATGCCCGGTGGCCCGGGCTCTGGCTCCTGGACCCCGCTTTCATATCAGCCCTCTCATATCAGCGTTTCACGGAGTTTCTTGCTCTTCACCCGGGGATTGCCCCCTTCCGCCCCGACCAGTCCAGACATGATGGTTGGGTTTGGCTATCGGAGGCTTGGTCGGCATGGAGTCTCTACATCCATTTTCTTCCCGACATGACGACTTCGGAGGATTTCAGATTTGATTGTCGACTTATTTGGAGATCCCGCATCCCGCTGAAAGTCAAGATTTTTGCTTGGCTCATGCGGAGGGATAGACTTCTCACCAGGTCATATAGGGCGAGGTGGGCACACCACAATGACACGTCATGCGTCCTCTGTGGTGAGGCGGAGGACATTGGCCATCTATTCTTTACATGTGCGACATCACGCGGCATCTGGCATCGGATGCCCTTTGCGGACCCTTTTCCCTCTGATCCTACGGCGTTGTGGCAGTTTCTTCGTGGTTTGGCCCGACAGGGTCAGAGATGGCAGGCACCGGTGGCGATTTTCTTGGCAGGTTCCTAGGCGATATGGCTTCACCGGAACCGAATGATTTTTTGTGAGGAGCGATGTCGGATAGAGCATATTGTACACCACACTCTCTTTTTGCTTCGGGAGTGGGTTTTGGCTGATATACTTTTTCATTTTTGCCGCTCTCTCTTCGAGAGCACACACTTGTACATCTCTTCAGTTTCCCCAGATATATATATACCTGGATGACAACCACACAATTTGGTATTCATCCTTTTTCTTCTAAAAAAAAAATGTGATAAGAAGTTTGCAATCATTTGCTTACAAAGTGTTTGCCCTAAGTATGAGTCAATTCAAACTCAAATTTTGAGCAGTGTTTTGTCCCTCCTCTCACAGAGATTTCTCAAGATTGCTACATGTATCATCCACACCCATTATATCTGGCCTTGGGCACATAGGAGAGAGGTATGCTCTTACAACACAAGTTGACTCTCCTAATTTCCTTCCTGGTGGTCGTGGAAACACATCACAATGATCATGTTGAACGAGACGGTGCAGGTAGTGGCTGAGGAGGTCATGGAAATGTTCCTAGATGCAGTTATTGTAACAAGCGAGGGCACATATGTGATGCATGTTACCCCTCTACATGGTTTTCCTTCAAACCATATTAGCATATGCAACTCAAATAGAAGGGTATGGGTCCCATGTTTGATCGTACATCATTACTGGTACTGTCTACTATGAATGCTCATTTTATCCAACACCAAGCAGCTCAAACATCTCTTTCTGTCACTTCTCTCGCACAATCAGGTCAACCTATCGTATGCATTACTGAATCATCCTCGTTGGAACCTTGGGTTTTTGGCTCAAGTGCTTCAAACCATATGTCCAGTAACATTATTTTGTTTTCTCAGTTTACTAGTACTCATATCCAAGGTTATTAAGATTGCGATCTTGATCATGAGATCGCACGATCTTATGATCTCACCTAGGATATACAATCCCGATCTCAAATTTGGGATCATTTTTGCAGGATCGGTTGGAACTCCGCCTATGTTTTATAGCCGGTCCCAAACCCGGATAAAGGAGGAGGGTTATGTTAGGCCTCGACAGCCAGCGTAAAACCCTGTCGAATCTCATGAACATGGATTAACGAATTGGCGTTGTTGATCCATGTAGCCGACCCCACCTAGTGGGATAAGGCTTTGTTGTTGTTGTTGTTGTTTGCAGGATCAGTTGGATCACAACAGCAAGATCGTACGGTCGTACGGTAAGATTGTAAGATCCTACCGATACTACCAATTCAATTTTTTTCTAATTTCCACCAACTGCAATATGATTTTTGGAGAAATAAAATTAAGAGGAAGATGATTGGTGATAATTTTTTTTAAAAAAAATATTTTCTTCACAAAATAATTTTAGTATCAATTTATATTAATAGTTATTTATATAATGGTATTTCATATTAATCATATTATTGCCATTTTTGTCAATTCATATTAAATACTATTATATAATAATATGTATGCATTTGTAGAAAGTCTTAATAGTCTATCTTGGTCTGCCATTATCGGATGGTCTGACAAGGTCGAATGGCTGGAATCATATCATCAATCGGGTGGAATCCATATTACAAAATTGGAAGGTGAGACTTTTGTCCCGGGGGGACGTCTGATCCTTCTTAATTCTGTCCTTTTGGCATTACCAACATATTTTATGTCGATTCTTCTGCTTCCCAAGGAATTTCTATTGGAAAAGTGAAAATGGCAATAATAGATCTATTCACTTGGACTGGCAAAGTATTTGTAGACCAAAGAAGGAACGCAGCCTGGGTGTTCTTGACCTACGAATTTTCAACGAGGCGTTACTGTGCAAGAAGGGTTGTGTCAGATCATGGTTGTGAACAAGGGTTTAATGTTTGAAATACTTAATGTGTGTCAAGGGAGAAGGACGTGGGATGAGAGTTTCCTACGACACCATGGAGTGTCATCCTTTTTGAGAGATGTATTTTTGATCTTACACAAGACAAGACCATATTTTAAACTTCAAATTGGCCCGGGCAAGAAAGATGACTGGCTACAATCTGGTTCCTTGGCCTCGAGATTCCCCAAACTGTTTGCGATCGCTCGTGACAAGGAGAGCACCATTGCTGATGTCTGGTGCTATCCAGAGGACTCCGACAGAGGGCTGCTGGTCTCCATGTTTCTCCTCCCCTGTTTTGGATCGGAGAGCTGATGAATTTCTCAACGCAGTCTCTATGACACCTGCTACAAATTCTGTGGAGGATGGTTGGATCTGGAACAATGGTAATTTTGGGGTCAAATCTGCCTATGGGATGCTGCTGGGTCAATCGCATTGCAGTGATGAAAACTTCCTGGCTCATTATCGGAGGATCTGGCAGGCAAGGGTCCCTTTAAAGATCAAGATTGTCTTATGGCAACTTAGGAGGGGCAGAACTCACACAGCAAAGTACCTGGCTGGGCTGGTGGGATAACCCTCGACATGCGGCATCTGTCATGATGCGGATGAGAATATCGAGCACCTATTTTTCCAGTGTAGAAGATCACGTCAAGTATGGTCCATGCTGAACATTTCCAATATCTCGACATCTTCGGAGGGTGATTTATGGATTTCATTTAGAAGAGGGGGACTGCAATGTGACATGATCAGATACAGATCTAGAAGGGAGGGGTGAAAATAACTGTGCAACACTGGGCGATTTGGCTACAAAGGAATATTGCAAGAATTGTATCCCTTTATATCTTTAAATGTTTTAATTAAAGTGAGCTGGATGGTTAACAGTTGGTTAATCATCCTTTTTCCTTCTAAAACAATAGGATAGTAGACTAGTAGTCAAGTTAACATTGTTTATAGTCTAAACCATTACAAGTTTATTTTAAAAAATGGTTTTTAATATAATTCTATATATTAAATTATTGTTTAATATATAGGTAAGATCTTAAACTCCGCCTATGTTTTATAGCCGGTCCCAAGCCCGGATAAAGGAGGAGGGTTGTGTTAGGCCCCGACAGCCAGCGTAAAACCCTGTCGAATCTCATGAACATGGATCAACGAATATATGGCGTCGTATGATCCATGTAGCCGACCCGACCTAGTGGGATAAGGCTTTGTTGTTGTTGTTGTTGTTACATAGGTAAGATCTTACAATCCACGATCCAATCTTACGGACATCTTCCGATCTTACGTAAGATCCCGATCTTGACTACCTTGCTCGTATCCTACCATTTGTGACTTTAATCAATGGATCCTTTGCTTGTGTACAAGGCATTGGATCAACATCGCCTGTCTCATATTCTCATCTTTATCTTTGTTTTCAGTTTTATATCTTCTCATACTCCCATTTAACTTGGTTTCTATTAGCTAATTTTTTTTTCAAAGGGTATTAGCCAACTAACTAAGAAAATTAATGCATTATGACATTTTCTTCTGATTTTGTTGTTATCCAAGATTTGATGACAGGAGGAATGATTGGCAACAGATATGAGACTCGTGGTTTTTATTATTTGTCAGCTTCTTTTCACTCAAGCTACTTGATCATCCGTCATTGTTCAATTTAAAGAAAATTATTTCCTCTCTCAAAAAAAAAAGAACATTATTTTTAACTTGGGTACACACATCTATTCCTATGATGAAAGAAATGTCTACATTGCATGCTAGTGGTACTTGGGAACTTGTACCTCACGGTAAAACTACAATTGGTTGTCGTGGAGTATTCATTTATGGTCAAGTAGATCGCTTAAAAGCTCATTTGGTTGCTAAGGGTTATACTCAAATTTCTAGCTTAGATTATGATGATACTTTTTTACCTATTGCTAAAATCACTTCTATCTGCCTCCTTTTTTTTTCGGCCGAGACCCATCAGTGTTCGGACAGGAGTGGTATGGATAAACCCTAGCCAAAGTGGTGACTTTGTGAATTAAACCTGGGGCTACTAGCACCCAACGATCTCAAGACATAACCCCATTATACGGTTGTGCCAACCATGCCTCCTCCTTTCTTTGACTAGTATTAATCATTGATCTTTGCATCAGCTTGATATTTTTTTTGAAACGAAAAGGACGACTAGCAAGAAGGTAGTCATCCAAGAGTTCCATTAATATCATGCATCAGCTTGATATTAAGAATGTTTTCTTGCATGGTAACCTTGACGAGGAAGTTAATACAGATGAACCTCCTAGTTTTCATGATAAAGGGGAGTGTTTGAGTATGGCATGCGCTAAAAATATTTATATGACCTCAAACAGTCTCCTCGAGTTTGGTTTTGTTGTTTTAATTCAACTATTTTGGATTTTGGACTAAGCCATAGTAAATCAAACCATTGTGTAATCTACATGCATTCCAAGGGATGGTTAATACTTCCTTTTTTTGAGAAGGTGGTTAATGTGTCTTGTTGTGTTTGTTGGTGATATTGTTATAATTGGATGTGATGGAATTGATATTTCCTAGCTTAAGTCTCATTTACATTCACAATTTCAGACGAAAAATTTGGAGCTTCTACAATATTATCTCTTTGTTCATTTTTCACGTGTGTATATATATATATATATCAAAGAAAGTATGTTTTGGATATTTTAGACTAACTTAATTGTTGACCAGTAAGCACTCTGATGGATCCAAATGTGAAATTAGTACCAGAGCGGGAGCCATTTTCAAATATTGAGAGGTATCGTAGATTAGTTGACAAATTGAACTATCTCACGATTACTCGTCCTGATATCTCATTTGTGAATCAATTTTTTAATTCACCATCTAAGAGACATTAGGATGCAGTGGTCAAAATCACTAAATACACTAAAGATGCTCCTGGTAAAGGATTATTACATAAAGTTAGAGATCATATGCAAATAGTCAGATAATGGATGCCGATTGGGTTGGTTCTCCATTTGAAAGACGATCGGCAACTGGTTATTGTGTTTTTTGAGGCAATTTGATTTTTTGTAGGAGTAAGAAACAAAATGTAGCTACTCCTTTTAGCGCAGAGGCTGAATATAAAGCAATGACTTCAACTAGACGTGAATTGATATCATTGAAACAATTGCTTAGAAAATTGAATATTTCATTTGTAGCCTATGAAATTGTTTTATGATAATTGGGCAGCCATTCATGTTGTATCAAACACCGTTTTCCATAAGAGGACTAAATATATTGAATAAATGTCACTTTGTCCAAGAGAAAGTAACATCAAAGGAGATTGTTGACATTTTTTGTTTCATCAATTGGCAGGCATGTTTACCAAGGCTCTTCAAGGTCCTCGAGTTTTCTGTATTTATCGCAAGTTAGGCATGCATGATATATATACTCCTAACTTGAGGGGAAGTATTAAGAATATGTCTTTCCATATAAAGAAAGACTCTATTAGGGATATTTCCATGTAATAGAGACTGTACACAGGACTCCTATTTATATATATGGCATATATGCCTAGGTCTGTGATATATATAATAAAGAGAATCCTGAGATGATGAAAGGAGATCATCTCTCTCTCTCTCTCTCTCTCACACACACACACACGCACACAAACCATATGCTTATGTTTAAAATTATGTTGTGCATTGACTGTACAACAATGTAATGTAATAAATGGATTTGGTCTTTTATATTATGACAACGAAAGCTATTATGTGAAAATAGAGCTTACCTTGAACACAAGCATCATTGACATCCTTTTGCATCTTTTCCAGAACTTGAGCGGCAATCTTTGACTTGTTCAAGGTAATGTCTTCATTGACATGTTCATCAATTACAGATTGATAGGCAGTTACAATCTTTTCAGGCGTTCCTCCCACAGCCAGTTTCTAATGTTGATAAAACATCAATGAGGAATATACATCTTTAAAATGCACGAAATAAATCAAAAGGAAGCAGAGAGGAAAACATGATTTTTTTAAGGCAGAGAGGAAAACATGATTACTTACTATTCTCACAGAATATGCATCTTTGCGAACCACTTTGATAGGATTTGGTTTTTTCCCATCATCTAACAAAGTAGAAGGAGCATTGCCAATAATTTCATCTTTAAGACCACGACCACGAGAGCCAAACACTTTCCTATCATCCCAAATGTCAACCTGAAATTAACAAAAGAGTAAAAGAAACCTTAAGTGCCACATCATAAATATCCGCATCGTAAATTCCATTTTCAATTTTCTATAAAGAGTAAAAGAAACCTTAACTTGCCACATCATAAATATCCACATGGTAAATTCCATTTTCTCTATAAGATCTCACTACTTCTAAACATGTCTAGACCTAGAAATAATGAGTAATTATTATTTCAACATCTTGATGTAACATTGTTATAATAATAAATATGGATGATTGCACATGGCTCTCATCCTCTCCTACTTTAAAAAAAAAAGAAATAATTTACTAATCATCTTGGAGATATGCTTCACCATATATTTCAGAATCAAAAGGATTTATACATGAATATTTGTTATAGATGTTCAACCAATTATGAAATCCCGTCGTGTAATTGGCACCTGCTCATAGGATTATTAAGAGTAAGGGAAGGAATATCCACCAGTCACCACTCCCAGCCGTAAAAAACTTTTGAGAGTTCTGATCCTACATTATTGTATTTGGCAACTGATTCATTTCTATTATCTCTGCAGTCTGAACTTTGGTTTAAAATTAATAGCTTGAGAAGCTTCTGAATAAACCACAGCCCATTGATGGGTTTCATATTTTGAATGTTGTTTTGTGAAATAAACCAAAGAAAATAAGATGTGTTTGGTGTCATGTGTTTGAGTTTGCCTACCTATTTCCATTTTAACAATAAAACAAGTGATATGTAGAGAGATGCAAATTTAGGCTGCCACATATCTGTATCAGGAGTTTCCAAGCTCATTTGATACTCCATGATCAAAATGGGAATATGCTCTTCTTGCAAGACACTTCTATTTATCTTTCTACAGTCATCAATACCAGTTTACTAAGGCTCTAGCAAAACCTAGTCAGTACCTTGGGTACTATATAAACATAGATTTGCAGCCGATGGCGACTTCCTTCTCAAGGAATACATAAGGTATGTGTAGTAAAATACTGAAGAATAAAAAATTAGAACTCCTGCATTCAGAGAGATTCTACAAGCACAAAAAATGTTTAGTGAAACAGTATTTGTCATATGATACTTCCAAAGCCAAAATATTGCTTATAGATACTGATCAACTTCAGATTGAACTCATCAACCACAAAGATAACAGCAGATCTAAAGTCCAACATAATGCAAATAGAAATGTGGCTCAAATGAAATGATGGGTGACTACTTACTAGTCTATTAACCACTTTCTTTCCATTTGCTTCACCATTCTCATATACATTCTTTAAGCATCCAGGAAGCACTTTCCAAAATTCATTTACAAATTCATTTCCCTTGCGCCTACTGTTCTGTAAGATATCATTAGCTAAATAGAGAAAAGATACTTTCTGCTCTTTTGAAGTGCCAATGAACACTTGATCCCATGTCTCAACTATTTGTTTTGCTTTCTTTCGATGGACAATGCACCAATTCGATAAGCCTACTCAAAAATTCGGAAATAAACACAAACAAAATAAATTGTCAATATATGAATATGTTAAAAAAACACTTCAAAACTGCAGAAGGAAAAAAATACAACGAGAACATAATAGTTTTTAGATGAAATCCTAGTCTTAAGAACATGAAACACAAAGAAGGTTCTCTGATGCAGAAGTATTAGTTTGATTTATTAATGAGCTAAAGTAATATAAATATATGGAATTAATGGATGCATCCCTCTTTTAAAGGTGGGACACCATGTCCCTCCTCTTTTTATTCATCAGATAGAAAATTTATGAATTAGATTATAAGTTCTTTTCTATAAAAGAGGTAAATATGAACCCTAAGTTCTTAATCCAATGACTAAAAGGACAAGGGACATGGTTCGCTCCTTTAAAGGAAGGACACTTACATTCTTTCCTATATATATACATATATATATACACACACACACACATTCTTTTTGAGAGGAACATATATATATATAGACACACACACAACAACAAAGCCTTATCCCACTAGGTGGGGTCGGCTACATGGATCATACGACGTCATTCCGCTCTATTAGTAACCAAACCTTTCGGTATATTATTCACCAATAGATCTTGCTCTATTAGTTCGCCAAGTGTCCGCCTTGGCCTCCCTCTCCCTCTTTTAATCGGACTCCAGATTATTTGATCTACTCTTCTTACTGGCGCATCTAATGGTCTTCTCTGAACATGATCAAACCATCTCAAACGATTCTCTACCATTTTCTCACTAATAGGAGCCACTCCGACTCGTTCACGTATATGGTCATTCCTAATCTTATCTAATCTTGTATGACCACACATCCATCTCAACATCCTCATTTCGGCTACTCCCACTTTACGTTCATGTTGTCCCTTCATAGCCCAACATTCACTACCATATAACACTGCCGGTCTTATAGCACTACGATAGAATTTCTCTTTAACTTTATTGGGTATTTTTCTATCACAAAGAACTCCAGTGGCTTTCCTCCACTTACACCAACCAGCTTGAATTCTATGATTAACATCGTCATCAATCTCACCATCTTGTCTTACAATTGATCCTAAATATTTAAACTTTGTCACTTGAGGAATTATATCCTCCCCTAGCCTAACTTCCAAATCGTCTCTAGGTTGTTTATTTGTGAAATTGCTATGCATATATTCTGTTTTATTCCTACTTAAACGAAAACCCTTTGACTCCAACGTATTTCTCCATATTTCCAATATAGACACACACACATATATTCTTTTTGAGAGGAACATATATATACATATAACTTTCAAAAATATATATATTGGTTTTATAATTTTCCTTTTTTTAGCACTAACCAACAGAAAAGAGTGCCATATGGCATGACATAGCACAATTTTGTTTGAGAAGATAAGCAGTAGTTCTCAAACACATGGAATTTAGAGCATTCTGAACGCAATTTTAGATTTGCATTTGTAAATGCGAGGCACACAAATGTGAACAAATATAGGAGTTAGTCCATCAAATCCAAAATCCATTATACATTGGTAACCAAGAAACTCCATATTATATGCTTTGCATAGCATTAAAACCACATTCGACTTATCTCGAGTAATCATCTAAAATGAATGCTTGATCACTAACACAGGAATTCCTCGGATATGTTGCTATGTAAATTAAGAAACTTGTTCTACTTAAAAAAAAACTCCGCCTATATTTTATAGCCGGTCCCAAGCCCGGATAAAGGAGGAGGGTTGTGTTAGGCCCCGACAGCCAGCATAAAATCATGTCGAATCTTATGAACATGGATCAACGAATAATAGAGCGGAATGGCGTCGTATGATCCATGTAGCCGACCCCACCTAGTGGGATAAGGCTTTGTTGTTGTTGTTGTTCTACTTTAAAAAAAATAGGAAAATTAGTTCTCTCATTCTGGTGAGCCGGTGGTGACATGATATGTTCAGTCTCCATATGCCTACACTTGATTGGATGAAAAAAATTGAACAGTACATGGTTGAGCAAGATTGCTTCATCTGCATGTTGCAGAATTCTTTGGATCTCTCTCAGAGCTAAAGTCGCAATCAGTCATTAACCGATGGCTTGATTACTACTTATCCATCTAATATGCATAAGTAGTGGTCACTTATCAATACAACTAGATGAAACCGACAATAACACTTCATATAAAGGATACCTTCAATGCTTTGTTGTGAATTGTTGAGCTTTGATAGCTTCTCAATCAACATTTGGTTGTTGAAAGGCTCATTCATCTTTGTCTTTGGTGTTAATCTCTAGTAAAACTTTCAGGTTCCCTGTCCAAGGGGTTATCGAGCAACTGGAGATTTAAGATAGAAAGAAAATAAGGAACTGCAAGACAAATTATAAAAAGAAAAGGCAGTAGATTTTTTAAGTAAAGGGAAGGGCTTGTGATAAATTGACAAGACATGCAGTAAGGTGGGAGAAACGAGCCCTCAAGTTAAAAACAAAACAAATCAGTTAAAAAACATGAAGCCATGAAATCAAAGCATGCAATATCTTGGTGGGAACTACCCGTAGGATGATAAAGATCTAAAAACATTAGAAAAATATAGCTTAATTTCCAAATAAATCAGGCTTCCCCCTTTTTACATCCTTCTACCAACCATCGCTGAATATTTTTCATCAATCCACTACAAAGATCCCACCTTTCTCATCAACGGAGCAAAAGCAAAACATGAGCCAAATTTTCTCACCAATGCGGAACAAAAATAGACTACCTTTGGCATCACCAAAAGGCAGGGGAGGGATGGAGGGGAAGCACGACGCACCTGACGAATTTGGATGAGACAGATGAGATCGAGTCACCGTGGCTGCAGAGTTCGGGCGTCACAGGGCCGTGGATGGGATTTCGAACAGAATAACTAGACTCTCTCCAGCGGCGACAAGACGCCCACGGCGACGGTGACGGCGACGGCGACGGCGACGGTGAAGGTGTACAAGCTCTTGAGGGGAAGAGGAGGAGGAGGAGGGGGACTTGGGGTTTCTTGGGCCACCGGAGGGGAGTGGAAATCGTTTGACGCTTTTACCCACCCAAAAAAAAATTACCTCTCGTTTTGGGTCAGGATTTTTATTTATCTATATATTTTCATTTCACATATTTATTTACGATATTTGCAAAAGGGGGAAATAATAAAAAATATATTTCAGCAATTATAGGATTATCTCTAATTATTGTTAGAGTTTGATATTTCCAAAGGCAAGTGATATTGTAGAGTTTGACTTCAGTATAATTACTTTTTTAAGAAAAATCTTATATATGTGTTTGAGTGTGACATGAATTATAATTAAGGCCATTATTTTAAAAAAAATAGGTTAACCTTTAAAGCAAGATTGAGTGTATTAATTATTGACTTTAGCTATAATTAATTTTTTCAACTTTCCATTTTAATTATTAATCTATTATTAGTGTTTTTTCATGTCTATCGACTTAAAAAAATATTTAATCCGAAAAAAATAGTCATAAATAAAGTTAGACTTTGATTGCATAATTTCGCCCAAATTATTTATATTTAACTATGGACATTCTTATGGTTACTTATAACTTTTTATTTATATTTAAATTTATAATATACAAATACGAATTGCATGCGTATTATTTAATTTAAACATCACTATGCTTGTTTAAACTTATTATTGTTCATAAATTTTTTCATAAGTATAATTTTAAGTTAAAATTTAAAAAATAAATATTTTTGAACCCATGAGTTTTTAATCAGATATTAGTAATATAAGATTTCATTCTTTATTAGATTACTTCAATTTTCCTGATTTAACTTTTATGAAATCAAGTTTTCGTTTTTTACAAAACCTGACCTTGCATAATTCTTACTCATATAATATTAATTTTGTTTGCATCCCTTATCCACATGAATTTTATCACCAGAAAAAAAAATTAATTCTCGAATCATTTATTCATGATAATCAATTTTCATCTCATTGTCTTTCGAGCAAGGTTGTTAAGAAGGGCTCTGACTGGTCAATTGGATCGGTTAATAATAAAAAATAATAATTTAATATAATTAATTAAATTATCAAATATTTACATAACAAACATATAAAAAAATTTAAACACATATCATAACTCCAGAGTTCATGTATCCATAATTTTAATTTCACATGTCATGACTTCAAAATCAAAATATCATAATTTCAAAGTTCACGTATCCTCGTTGGAGGTCACAAAGGGGGGTGAGCGCCCCCCTTGCTTTTCGTTGGCGAGCTCCGGCGGCCCGCCCCCTTCGGCAGAGCTTGCAGGGGTGATGTATCTTTTATTTTTTTTAAATTTTTTTAACGATGACACGTCACATTTTTTACTTACGTGGAGGAGACAGAGTGTTGTCACATCAACGGAGTGACCAAGAAACTGAATATTCCTTATCGAAAGGACATTCCGTGAAATAAATAATAAAATGGAGGGCATTCGTATTACAAAGTACAGTTGGAGGATAGAGTTGAGAAAACGATCAAAGTTGGAGAGTATTTTGTGTAATTTACTCTTTTTTCCTTCGAGTATGACAAATTTGGCAATGTTCTCATGCAATATTATAGTTTAATCTCACTAATTGAGTACTACCAATTACATATTGAGTGCTCGTGCTACTATTTGAGAATCATTGACGCTGCCCCGACGTCATAATTTAATCTTACATAAATAATGAAGACAACAATCAATAATCACACTTCATTAACAAAAAAATCAATAATCTGTAAACATTGAATTGTTTACATTGGATTAAGTTAACAAAAAAGAAAATCAATAATCACATTTTACACCTTACAATGACAAAATAGTAATAATAAATTCAATTAAATGTACAACACTACAAGTCACATGATGAACATTGAACAAGGAACATTGTCTTCTTCTTGGAGCAACACATCTAGGCTGTAAGTATGTAATTAAGACACATGATTCAAGATCTTTACATGGGAAGGTCTCAACTCTCAAGTTAATAGTCGACATCTATTAAGACCCTTCGGCTCCTACGATAACCAACATCGCCCTACGGGAGAGAGACAGCGACGTCGCCAGCGTGGGCAGCCGACGAGAACTCCCACCTTGCTGTCGCTCGCACTGGCCAAAAACCTTCCTAGTCCCACTGCAACGCTACGACTCATGTGCGCGACATGCGACCGCCCGTGGGCTACGACAGTGCCGCTCGGGCAAGGAGGGACCAGAGGGTCTCAGCGGTTGAGCGAAGCCACTCTGCGGGGCTGGGGGTGATCATCGAGGAAAATGAACAAAATGAAAATTGAAAATGAATGAAAACAACATCTTAAAAACCAACAAAGTCTTGGTTGATGGCAGGAGATCACCGACGCCGCCTTCACCGCCAGCCATTCGCCACTAGTCGCCGTCGTCGGAGTCGATCGTGTGATCCGTTTGGCATCCGCGTCAACAACTAGGGTTCGAGCGTTCGAAAGTCGGGACTTGGAATAGTAGCTTCGACCAATTTTAGTTTTTTGGTTTCGGGCCTTTTGGCTTTTGTTTTTTTCTCCCTAAACCGTCGGGTCTGATTGAAACGCAAATTGATCCCATTTTTTCTAGCTACATTCAATTTTGACCAATTTTTATCGGCTCAATCCGGTCCGAAGGTCACCTTGATTTTAGGCCTTCAAATGGATCATGTTGTCGATAGGTCAATCCGATCCGACTGTGACAACACTAGTTCCGAGCTATTTTGTAAAGAATTATCCACACACTTTTATCTTAAGCTTTTTTTCCTATTTCACAAACATAAATTTTATAATATTTCTTGATTATGAAAGTGGAAATAGCTCGGAACTCGTAAAGGAATTAAGAAAACTAAAGCTGGGAGTGTTATGTATTGTATTTTTCTCTAAAATTATATACGAAGCATGTAAAGTGTGTTTTATAGTCAGTCCCAAGCCCGGATAAAGAAGGAGGGTTGTGTTAGGCCCCGACAGCCAGCGTAAAACCTTGTCGAATCTTATGAACATGAATCAACGAATATAGCGGAATGGCGTCGTATGATCCATGTAGCCAACCCCACCTAGTGGGATAAGGCTTTGTTGTTGTTGTTGTTGTTGTAAAGTGTGTGCATCCTCAATTTCAAAAAAATATACAACACATATATGATATTAGGTAAGATATAGGGTTATTTCCTTAAATTTCCCCTAAACTATCGTAATTTTTTTACATCTAACATCAAAGTATGAACTTACTTTACTATATCCTTAAATGTTATCACATTTTTCACTTTAGTCATTCCGTTTTATTCTATTAACTTTTTTGTTATTTTTATTTTTTTTTCATTTGTGAAATGACTAAAGTGTCCTCTCTCTCAACGCGGGGCTACCATCCATTTTGTGATGGTCCTCAAATCCTGGACAACATCCTCAAGCAGTAACTCGAATAACTACTCCATCGTAAGTTGCTTTGTACGTGTTTGCAACACATTGTGAAACTCATCCTCAAGCTAGCCATGGTGATCTGGAGGGCGTTCTCCGTTAAGGGTGCGAGGGAGGATGACGATGACAACAACTGCCTCAGGCTCTCGACGGCCACTGGGTCCTTGATCGAGTGACGGATCTCGTCGATGGAGCAAAGGTACTTTTGAGCGTCTAACTGATCACCGCTGCCATTGAACAACATCTCGTCGCCGCCGAATGTAGATGCCGAGGAGGCAACGGATTCCCACTGCATGATTAGCTTCTCGGCCGCCTAGACCGTGGGTGACGAATCACTTTCGCCTCCGCCAAATCCATCCATCATCGTAGGATAATTGCAGTCATTTGAAGGGAGGGGCACCTTAGTCTTTCACATATGAAAAAAATTAAAAATAATAAAAAAGTCAACAGAATCAAACGAAAATGACTAAAGTAGAAAATACGCTAAAGTTTAGAAATTTCGTAAAGTAAGCTCATATTTTAGAGTTAGATACAAAAAATCGTGATTGTTCTGGGGAAGTTTAAGAAAAAAACACATATCATATATGTGGCCTAAAAAAATATTCAAGAAAGAAAATCTTGATTTTATATTTAATATGTACATTACTCTAAATTTTTTTAAGTCTATTATTATATAAATATAAATATGATAATCTTTGTAAGACTTCTAAAAGTTTAGGAAGAAAAAAAATGTGGTCGGATTTAAACTTAGAACTCTTCGTCCCCTTTATGATATTATATTTAGTTAAATGTGATACTAACAATCACAAAAAAACTTAATTTATTATGAGGAATAAAATGTATCTTTACTTATTCTTGTGTTATATTATACTTTACATTAACGTCTCATTTCACTAAATCACAAAATAGATATACCTTCTAAAATAAACAACTGGACGAGCTAATATTGTTGCAAGAATAAGACAACGTCTATGTCCTATATTATGTCTATGTTTCTAAAAGCACATTTTCCATTTACATTGAAAGATGTGAGGGGCTAAGATGTTCTTTGTTTAAAGAATAAGGCATTTGATATCATATAATTGCTTTTATGTGACTGGTAATATAATTTCAGATTGAATCAACACAAATATGGTTTACTCAATATATCAACTTTCTCACATTTGGTACCCTTTCTATGCATCTTCGTCCTTCTATGCTATATATATATATATATATATTCTAATTCTATACTCATAAAATCTCAAGTTACTTACACGCAAATACGGTTTTCTTATTTGTTTTGTGTAGGGAATCAATTACAGTTGCAAACAACTGCCTTCCTCTGTGCAAATCTGAAATAGAGTATTATGCTGTGTTGGCCAAAGTTGGAGTACTTCAATGCTAGTAACGATTCTACCTTCCTTATATGGTTCGTCTGTGGATCGTTTTCCATACTAGAGCTTGTAGTAGTTAGCCTTTTGCTTCCACTGTTCGACTACCACTTTATTATTATTGTTGTTGTTTTATTAGTATTATTATTATTATTGTTGTTGTTGATACTTGTAAAATGGGAAAGTTTTCGTCTCAGCATAAAAAGATCATGGTGATCTCTTTGCGCTAGGATCTAACACAAAATGTTGTTTATTTTCAGATGATTCTGATATAATCAATAACTCCTGAAATTTTGAATCCAATTTTGCCCGAGGGAAAATTCTATCTTATCTTTGTTTGTGTTACTATTGTCCCTTTTGTCATTGGCAGAATAAGCATTACTTTGCTCCTGTCCCTGGATATTTCAATCAAAATAATGATCTGATGACATGGGTTTAAAGCATTACTTTGCAGACTATATTTATGATTCAAGAGATGGGGAGAAGAAATTTTTTTCAAGTCTGCAATAAGTTGGAGAAAATTGCACCAAAGATATGGAATCGAAGAGGCATAAGCCCCCTTGGTTTAGCTAAATCGTCAAAGGGGCTACATACAATAATGTCTACTATCTTCACTTGGTTCTGCAGGAAGCATATTCTGCCTAGCTGTAGGTCTTATGACATCAAAATCTCCATTGACGACATCCCCCCGATTGTTGTTCATTCGTTTGCATTCAGCTCAAGTGGACACAAATCATATGAACTCTATAACAGTTGAATCTTGTACCACAGCCAAACTATCGGTTGTCCTTGGAAGTGATCCATCTCCTGAATTATATTCTTCTGTGTTAACCCATGAAGAGTTATCTGGAGCTAAGGCATCTTTGTCTGCCGAAAAAAAAAAAGACAGGAAGAACCTGTTACCTGTAGACATGAAACTTGGTGAGACAATGGTAAAATGGGGGTGATCCATGGAGTTACCTGTAGACATCAAAGTTTCATCAATTGTTGAAAAAATTGATTTAGATCTCTCCGTTGCTGATGGGCTTGAATCATAGACAGGAAGAACTTGTTCTACTTCTTCGTTCATGTTTGTGGATTCGTCATTAACTTCTTTCACTGGATCAACTGCATCTTGTGAGAATGCGTGATCCATTTTTCCCTTGTCAACTGGTTGTTCTTCAGTTTCTGACCTCTCGCATGATTCTGATAAAAATGGGGATTTTGATTCGTGGTCCTCGCCTAGAACTCTAACATTATCAGAACCTGAAACTAGGGAATCAATTTCCTGTTTCTGGTTGCTTTCATCATCGGCTGCTCCAATGACTTGAGCAGAATGATGAGTTTGTTCCACAGACATATCTTTATCTGCATGGGTTTCATGATTACCATAGTGCAGTTTAACATTCGCAACATTGGAGAGAGTGGAATCTGCTTCCAGGTCATGATAACCATCTAGTACTTGAACATTATCAGCATCTGCAATCGTGTCCAGGTCCTCACCAGTTGTGTCTTTGGCTGCTCCGATGACTTGAGCAGATTGATGGGTTTGTTCCACATAGGTGCCTTTATCTGCATGGGTTTCATGATCACCGTCTAGCACTTCAACATTATCAGCACCTGCAACTGCATCCAGGTCTTCACCAGTTTTGTCTTTGGCTGCTCTAAGGACTTGAGCAGATTGATCCGTTTGTTCCACATACGTGTCTTTATCTGCATGGATTTCATGATCACCATCTACAACTTTAAAATTATCAGCACCTGCAATTGCATCCAGGTCCTCACTAGTTTTGTCTTTGGCTGCTCCAAGGACTTGACTAGATTGATGAGTTTGTTCCACAGACGTGCCTTTATCCACAAAGGTTTCATGATCACCATCTAGCACTTTAACTTTCTCATCATCTGAAACTATGGAATCTACTTCCAAGTCCTCTCTGGTTTCATACTCAGCTATGCCATTTTCTGCAAGGGTTTCATGGTCACCACCTAGTACTTTAATATTCTCAGCATCTGAAACTATGGAATCTGCTTCCAGGTCCCCACTGGTCTCATCTTCGGCTGCCCCAAGGACTTGAGCAGATTGATGAGTTTGTTCCTTGGATATGCTTTTATCTGCACGGGTTTCATGATCGTCACCTAATGCTTTAACATTTTCAACATCTGAAACTGTGGAATTTAGTTCCAAGTCCTTGATGGTTTCATCTTCAGTTGATCCAAAGACTTGAGCACATTGATGAATTTGTTCCCCAGCTATGTCATTTTCTGCATGGCTTTCATGATCACCACCTAGTACTTTAATATTCTCAGCATCTGAAACTATGGAATCTGTTCCCAGGTCCTCACTGGTCTTCTCATCTTCGGCTGCCCCAAGGTATTGAGCAGATTGATGAGTTTTTTCCTTAGATATGCTTTTATCTGCACGGGTTTCATGATTGTCACCTAATGCTTTAACATTCTCAACATCTGAAACTGTGGAATTTAGTTCCAACTCCTTGCTGGTTTCATCTTCAGTTGATCCAAAGACTTGAGCACATTGATGAATTCGTTCCCCAGCTATGTCATTTTCTGCATGGCTTTCATGATCACCACCTAGTACTTTAATATTCTCAGCATCTGAAACTATGGAATCTGCTCCCAGGTCCTCACTGGTCTTCTCATCTTCGGCTGCCCCAAGGACTTGAGCAGATTGATGAGTTTGTTCCTCGGATATGCTTTTATCTGCAGGGGTTTCATGATCATCACCTAATGCTTTAACATTCTCAACATCTGAAACTGTGGAATTTAATTCCAAGACCTTGCTGGTTTCATCTTCAGTTGATCCAAAGACTTGAGCACATTGATGAATTCGTTCCCCAGCTATGTCATTTTCTGCGTGGCTTTCATGATCACCACCTAGTACTTTAACATTCTCAGCATCTGAAACTATGGAATCTGCTCCCAGGTCTTCACTGGTCTTCTCATCTTCGGCTGCCCCAAGGTCTTGAGCAGATTGATGAGTTTTTTCCTCAGATATGCTTTTATCTGCACGGGTTTCATGATCGCCACCTAATGCTTTAACATTCTCAACATCTGAAACTGTGGAATTTAGTTCCAACTCCTTGCTGGTTCCATCTTCAGTTGATCCAAAGACTTGAGCAGATTGATGAATTCGTTCCCCAACTATGTCATTTTCTGCATGGCTTTCATGATCACTACCTAGTATTTTAATATTTTCAGCATCTGAAACTATGGAATCTGCTTCCAGGTCCTCACTGGTCTCATCTTCGGCTGCCCCAAGGACTTGAGCAGATTGACGAGTTTGTTTCTCAGATATGTTTTCATCTGCATGGGTTTCATGACCTTCGCTTAATGCTTTAACATTCTCAACATTTGGAACTTTGGAATCTACTTCCGGGTCCTCCCTGGTTCCATCCTCAGCTGATCCAAAGACTTGAGCAGATTGATGAATTTGTTCAACAGCTATGTCATTTTCTGCAAGGGTTTCATGATCACCACCTAATACTTTAATATTCTCAGCATCTGAAACTGTAGAATCTGCTTCCAGGTTCTCACTGGTCTCGTCTCTTGTTGCCCCAAAGATTTGAGCAGATTGATGAGTTTGTTCCTCATATATACTTTTATCTGCATGGGTTTCATGACTGTCATCTAAAGCTTTAACATTCTCAACATCTGAAACTTTGTAATCTACTTCCAAGTCCTCGCTGGTTTCATCTTCATATGGTCCAAGGGCTTGTGCATATTGATGAGCTTGTTCCATAAATATGTCATTACCTGCATGGGTTACATGATCATCCCCTACATTTATGCCGTTCATTATGTTCTCATCATCAGTTGATTCAACTTCCTTTGAGTTTACTTGATTAATAGATTCGGCAACAAATTTGAGATCAGGCTCTCCTTCTTGTTCCTGATCAGTGTCTAATGAAACTGTGTCTGAGCTAACCTTTGAATCACTCATCTCACTTAGTTGTCTGTAGAGTTCAGAAAATAATTTCTCATCTTCCTCACTCTCAGTTGAAAAGTAAGGTTTGAACCTGTAATCAAATATATCTTGGTCAACATCTCCAAACAGTGATGCGCCAATGGTAAAGCTCTCATGCCTTCTGAGCAAGGAATCTCTTGATGGAGCAGCCAAAACATCCCGGGGACCCAAGTTACTGGAGCCAATGCCTTCTTGGTTTGTCTGATAAAAAGAATTGTGCCTTTGTAAAAGGATAGATGGAGCAGAGCCAGGAATAGTATCATCAGCATCGTATGGGAGGTCAAAAGGATTCTTTCTTGGCGCGTAAATGGTCGAAAGCTGAGCGTTGAGGCGTGATATCTCTTCAATGCTCGGCAGGGAGTCAAGACCATCCAAGTCTATCAAATTCTTCTCAATTCTGTATTGTGGTATCTTCCTTGATCTTCTCTTCGCGATCAAGCTCTCTAGCCTGCGGTTCCGTTCCAATTCAGAGTTCCCAAGATGCACAAGATTGCTTTGGTCATCTTCTGTCCATGTTACAGCAGCCTTGTTTTCATCTTCTTTGTCCTCATGTGTCTCATCATCCTCTTCATCATCCTGAATTCCAGCTTCCTCAGCCATACTGTCATCGTTTGACTCGCGATCTCGCGAGCATGCATCAGAATTGTTGTTTGTAGCAAGGACTGCCTGATTTGCCTCTGGATCCAACAGTGGATCAAGTTCATCAAGCAATGACATGACATCTGCCTCAGAAGCCTTGGAGCTCTCCTGACCATTTTGTTCAGACTCCACAGAGGCATGGCAACGATGACCATGATCATGGCACGGAGAAACGGAATTAGTAGAACTCAAAATATACTCACAAGTGTGTCGATCAGGATCTGCATTGGACCCTACAGATTCATTCTCATCTGCAGTAGCATGGCAGATATCTGTTGTCTCATTCAGTAAACAACTTGAAGGTTCAGAACTGGCTCCCAGTTGGTGTGTTACATTGTTCATCTCTGCAAGAGCCATGACAAACTTGCTCCCTTTCACTTCTACTTCACCACTGTTTTTTCTTCTGTTTACTGCATTTGAGACTTTGTCCTGATTCTTGATCGTAATATGGTTGCCCACATCCCTTCCACCCTCTTCTTTGGCTCGAGAAATGTTGGACTCTCGATAGATCAGAAGCATTCCTAGCAGCAGGACAGTGCAAATAGCGATAGGAAAGGACTTCACAAAAAGCGCGAACACGGATGGAAAGATCTTGTACAAGATTGATACGAGGATTGCGCTCCCGATAAGCAAAAGATGATAACGAGTTGATAACCATCTCGACCTTTTTGTGGACATCACTGATCAGCAGCAGCTCAACTTCGTTGCCTCAAATCTGTTGATCAAACAGTTCAGTGACACAAGCAAGCTCAGACGTCGAAATAAAATCTACTGAATGCGAAAGTTTCCTGTAAGAAAAGAAAGGACTCTGAAATCTGAAGAATCGACATAGCAAATAACATATTATAAGCAAATACTAATTCAACAATACGCCCATCAACTTCAACTAAATTCAAATGGGTCTCAATGAAGTGATAAATAAATAGTCGACTAAAAGTAAACAATCACGATCCTTGAAATCTACAATAAACAAACAATTTTCCCACCACGATCTACCTTGAAGGAGTCTACAAATAGACAATGCTTAAGAAGTAAAAGGAATACGACAGAAGGAACAAAAACAGAGCAGACCATTCGCCAAAAGATAAAATAAAATAATAAAGAAGCTGATTTATGTTTTGAATTTATTTTAGAAGCTTTCTAATATGCATTCATGATCCGTGAAATTTTGCATTAGACAAATCAATGCTCTTCAAATGTCATTGTGTTTGATTCTTAGGTGCACTGATTCATGCACCGCAAAGGGGAAAAAAAAGAACTTTACATCAATCAATGCACAAAAGGTTGATCATATGACAAATCACAAAGATTCCATTTAGACCTCCCTTCTCTCATCCTTTGTGTTGGGAGTTCTTACGTGCATAAACCGTGCAATACCTTTGGATAGGACGCAAAATTTTGAATCTAAACAAAACAAGAGGAAGCTTCTCATCGCAATTGAGATTTGAAGAAGAAGAAGAGGAAAAAAAAAGAAGAGGTAAGAAATTAAACAGCGGAAAGGCACATTAACTTGTTCTTACCATTAAATCAGAACCTTATGCATGGGGCATCGACTTGCTAGCTCCTTGTCGATCGATCGAGAGAGAGAGAAAGAGAGGAATATATTATAATTAACAGATTAGAAAAAAGAAAAGGGGCAAAGAGAAAAGAAAGAGGAGGAAGTGACGAGGGGTCTCCCCTCAAAACTCTCCCAAGCGCACGAACTCGATGCCTATTTATAGAGTTCCACAAACACTCTGCTCTGAATTAATTACATCATTTTGGTCGGTGAATTACAAAATTTTCAACTCGTTCAACCGCTTGAAAGTAACTTAAATAAGTACCCTCACGTTGCAGCCTTGTTCTCAACTTCTTCATGTTTCAAAAGTAATTGGGTTCTCATGTTTCGTTATTATGTTTTTTTTTATTTAGAGATAAATGAGTTTGACGTTTTCTTTCTCAACACAGCATTTTCCTATTTACAGTCTTCACATTACTTTGCCCATTTAGCTTAGACTTTGCATGGGCACACAACCTACTGGCAACCCCAAAAAAAAAAAGATAGCCGTAGAAACTCGCGTTCTAAAGACATGTCTGAGAATGCACTAAGTGTAGAGAAGCCTGAGTAATGTCTTTATATACCAAATCCCATAAGAGCAGCAACAAAGGCTATTTAATCTCGTTTACAATAAAATCCCCCTTCATAGAGATTTCATGTTCAGTACATGACAATTGAATACCTAGTTCAGAGAAATATATGAGTATAAAAAAAGGGGAAAATTTCTCGACTTCAGAAGGCCATATGCTTTAGTCATGACCTAAAACCTTAACAAAGGAAGGAATTGAAAGTCTCATTTGCACTCTCCAAGTCATATCCGACGCAGAGAAAGATACAGTGATTGATGATGACTTGGAAAAAAATGCACAGCTAAAAATCTTGCATGTGATTCTGCTCATAACTAACAAGACCATTCCCGACAGTGTTGGACAAACAACTGATCTGAGGCCGAAATCGATGACTGTTTTAAATGGCAAAAATTGAGAAGTAAATGGAACAAAATCAATCATTTTGTAGTGCTTTCACTGATGCATTTCTGCGGCTGTGAAATTAGGTTCATGACCATGCACCCTGAGGCGGTAGACGCATGTAAATTCTGAGCTGCCGTGATTGGAAGAAAATTCAAGCCGGACCATATTGATGACCCTTGAATCAACTGCCTCAACTCTAAATGTCTGAGCATTACTTTTCTCGATGTTGTAGGAGAACTCGGTCAAAGGAATCATCTTTTCTGCACCGTCAAATGGGTCATCACTTGGTCCTTCAAACCATGCAAAAACCCGGCAATCCTTGGGTGCACTGGACCTGTCATAGGCCACGTTCTGCGCATCATATGAGAGCTGTTAGAGGTCATGTCCAAACCCAAAATAAATATAAATTATCAAGTGCAAATGAAAAACGAATACTGTGGAAAAATTTTAAATGATACACACAAATTTCAAAAAATTGCAGTCCATAAACACCTACAACAAACCACAAACAATATTGGCAGTGTCCGCCATCAAAATGCAAGATTACTTCTCAACAACAGCAAACATAAGACTGAAGTTCAATCAAAATAGATTTATGAAAGAAAAATTTATGAATTGTCAGCAGTTCATAACAGAAACTTCAAACTCCGTCTATATTTTATAGCCGGTCCCAAGCCCGGATAAAGGAGGAGGATTGTGTTAGACCCCGACAGCCAGCATAAAATCCTGTCGAATTTTATGAACATGGATCAACGAATGAGCGTCGTATGATCCATGTAGTCGACCCCATCTAGTGAGATAAGGTTTTGTTGTTGTTGTTGTCACCAGTTCATAACAAGCAGCTATCTGAAAGTGCTATTTTTCAACGTATTGATAACTTAAAGCCATATTTTCCAACCTTTCACCATCCAACTAGTAAAGTCTGGTAAACCTTACGTTCCTGCATTTCAACTCATTTCACTTTATATTTCATTGCTTCCAGAAAAAAAAAAAGAACCTTTGAAACTCAACACCTATAAAATAGGTAGAGGAAAACAGTGTGCCCTGATACTTATAATATAAAAGAAAGGTACTAGATTTTAAGATATATCACCTTAGAGACATGTTCGAGCGTAACTGCCTCAGGAATAATTGCTGCTCTTAATTTGATGACGACAAACCCACTGTTCCCCTGTAAAGCAAAGCACTGCCCTGGCTCTCCAAAACTTGGCTCCAGCATTTTTTGAGCATTAGAGTGAACTTTATCTCGGCCTCTGGCAAGAGTTAGCCAGGTATTAGATTTGTCGCTAGTGTAAGGCCTTGAATGCGCAACAATCTTTGCCCCACCAGAAGCCAATGCATAATCAACCCTTCCTAACCCATCAGCAGCATGTTTCTCAATTTCTTTCTCCACAAGTTCTCTGCAAAATTCTCTGATATCATCTAGACTAACATTCTCTTCTCTGTGATCTAAATCTCTACTCTTTTTAAATTCATCGACGAAAGCACGAAACTCTTCTTTTGATAACAATTCCATTGACTTCAACTCAGACAGTGACCTAATTACAGAGTCAGTTCGCCCTTCCAATCTTCTTAATTCTTTCTCAATGAACATGCTTTTCTCTTCCAATTGCTTATTTAGCTCCATCTTTGCAGTTAAAACCTCAGCCCCAATCTTCTTATTCACAACATCTAACTGAACCTGAAGCATCTTTGCAGTAGTCTTCAAAGATGTCTCTACCTCTGATAACCTGGCCTCATTTTCTAAAGTGTCAAACGGGGTGTTTGAGGAGCTCCTACTGTAGTTGATGATATTTTTCCAGTTCCATATTAACTGACCCAGCCACAAGATCGCCAAAAGAAGCAAGCAAAATTTAATGAGAATAGTAAGTGCAAGTTTCCATCTTGGGGTTTCCGCTTTCGACTTCTTGCGCCTCGATGACACAACATTTGCTGCAATCATTGCTTTCTTCATTTCCAATATATCTTTGGGCCTCCTGAGCAGGGTCTCACTCCTAAAAGTATGCCTGAACTCCCCACCACCAACGTTCATACTATTAACCATACCCCCGTTGACCGCCCCTAGACCTTCATTGCTCAATCTCCTCTCAGAGGAATGATCTATCCTTCGTTGTGCATCTTGGTTCCTCGGAGTGCCACCGTCATTTGTCACGGGACTTGGAACCCCAGAAGTTGACACGGACATTGTCGCGGGATAGCACTGAATACTACAAACAAAACTGCACTTTTTTTTGGCAAACAAGAAGCATAATTCAAGCGCTTGAAAGTTTGAACTAATCACCAGTAAACCACCAGTAAAGCAACGAATTTAACTCATTCGAATTAGAAAAACAATGATAACAAGTTTAACATCTGCATTGCATCAAATCCGACTAAAGTTAAACTACATAATCCCCACTTTGAACATTTACTAATAACTATTGGTGAACAACTACAAGGGCAAACTATTCTTCTTCGAAAGCCTAAATTCGTTTCTTCAATGGAAAGAGGCGACAGAAAAAAATCGATCGAAAAAGAAAATAGAACACCAAATTTCGGGGCAAGAAATGAAGAAAAAAGGTAAAATGAATCGGAAGCAGATGAGTTTGCACTTTACCCCTATGAACAGGGCCCGAAGGAAGACCCACCGCCGCAGGGACCAAATTTGGCGCCGCCGGGAACGAACGATGGAGCTCGAGACGCACAAATCCGAACTCTGCAAACGATCCGAGCGACAAAGATGGAGATTTTAAAGAATTAGAAGAGGAAGAGGAATTGGATCAAAAGTGGGGGGAGAAATGGAAAAAAAAAATACGCCCAATAATTTAATTATGAGGTCAATTATTGCATGTTTGCGAATCAGCCCCTATCCTTTTGCGTATTTGTAGGAGATAAAAAAATTAAATAACGAAATAAATTATATGTAACAAAAAAAAATAAATCGTGATATCGTTCTGATAAGTACTGTTGTAACCTGCTAAGATAAGATGCAAAACTTATGAGAAAATATTTATCTGAAAATTGTGAGATGAATAAACAAAATCACCATAAAAAAATCTCTGAAATCTCAAACAAATTCAAAGAATTCATTTCCATTTATATGCTTGTTAGATATGGATAACTTTAATTAACAATCGCATATTTAAGATCCGATTGTAATTATGCAGGAGGATAAGATATAATATTTTAATTTTAGTTGGTTTATATGTTTATCATAATTATTAGAATAATAATAATAATTTAGATCTTATCTAAACATTCTTATTTTATTTTAATCGTTTTATCTTTGCAGGTTGAGAAGAAGTCATTACAATTGATACTCAATTTATTCCATAACCTTGCAGTTTTTTATTTTCAGTGGATAAAAATTAATATTCCAAGGGGTTGCTGATTAAAAAAAAATCAAACTGATTTTAAGTTAAATATCCATGAAACTGATTACGAAATAAAGATTTGAAGATCTTAAACAATCTAACAACTGAAAAGATAAGATAATAGCAACATCTATAAGTAGTTAAACTTATTAAAACTAAATATCCTATCTTACTTATCCTCCAACATCATTGTACATTCTTGAAGCTGTTAATTCTTTGTATACTTTACACATCGAATTTCTGCAACTTTTGGTGGGGGGTTCAACCAATTATTATGTCATCTCAAACCCCACAAACAGGAAAAGGAGAGGATCAAATTCCATGCATGCAAGAGCCTGCCACCAATCTCCCATTTTCAAACAGGGTTCAGTAGCATAAATTAGAAGAAAAATACAACAAATGTTGGCTTTCATCCTTCATCAAGGGCAAGGGGAATACAAAGGGATCGGAAAAGCTGATCGTTCGAGTACACTGAGTGCTGTGGAGAGGACATGAATGCCTTCATTCGATTCAGCAAAACACAGATTTGTGCCCAATGCCAGTAACAAGTTCATGAAGGACCGTTGAGTGGAGGAGGATCGACCTGATCAAGTTTTAATGACCTGATCAAGAGCAGAACTAGAAACAAGACTTGTGCTGTGTCTCAAAAAGTTGTTGCAAAGAATTTGTCATTTGAAAAATAATAATAAGATTGTGCCTCACTTCTCAAATGTTAACAATGTAAATCCAAGTCTTCTAATGTTACAAAAAATTGTGCTTCACTTCCCAAATGTTAACAATGTAAATCCAGCAACACTTCATCTTCTAATGTTACAAAAAATTGTGCTTCACTTCTCAAATGTTAACAATGTAAATCCAAGTCTTCTAATGTTACAAAAAATTGTGCTTCACTTCCCAAATGTTAACAATGTAAATCCAGCAACACTTCATCTTCTAATGTTACAAAAAATTGTGCTTCACTTCTCAAATGTTAACAATGTAAATCCAGCAACACTTCATCTTCTAATGTTACGAAAAATTGTGCTTCACTTCTCAAATGTTAAAAAATGATTAGCATTGGCTATGGATGGCAATCTTCTTGTCTCATAGTGGTGATAACAACGAGCATTTCAACATTTGACACACATGACACATCTTATTCATATGTACAAGAGTAAGTCAGCACAAATTCTTGGACAAATGCAGAGGATGCTCCGACAGGCACAAGCTTGGAATCAGTGCAAAAATAATTGACCCACGAGATTAAAGTTATGATGTGGTCAATCCCAATTAAGTATCACGGTGCATTGATGTATCACGGCACGAAAAGTACACGTTAGGTGGAAGGTCCTTTCCTACCGCATTCTGAGTTTGAACATGTTCATCAACGGGCAAGACATTTTCTGACAAGGAAAATGGTTTTTATTATAGCAGAAAAAGGGACCAAAAGCAAACCGAAGAAGTAAAAGATGAAAAACGAAGATAACTTGAAGTTCATTATGACTTACCAGGGTTGTGCCCAAGGGGCACAAGCTCAGCTAGTGAATTGACAATGACCGGTGGAGTGAACTCATTCAAAACAGCGGCAACAGAACAGTTGGGGTCCTTGTGACCATCCAATTCTGTTTCCTGGAGACCAAGTCTTGAGTTTTCCATCATGCTATTAGGTATGATGTCAGAATAATTTGAGATACTCTCAGCAGATTGATTTCTGTAGCTGCTTATCATGCCATTGCCTATCGGCAAGACACATTCAGATTGAAATGAAACTTTCATTAGCGGAGACCCGATATATGCATCAGTTGCCTGAAAAGGTGTGGCCGATTGTGAAAACCACCGAGTTCCATTGGAATCTGAACATTGGATTGAACGGAGGTTAGTATGAGTATCAATTGCCTGAAAAGCTGTGGATGGTTGTGAGAACTGCTGACTCCCATTGAAATTCAAATATTGGGTTGAAGGGAAGATATTAGATGTTTCAGTTGCCTGAAAAGGTGTGGACTGTTGTGACAGCCGCCGACTGTCATCAGAATCCCAATGTTGGATTGAAAGGAACTCCAACTTCACAGACACAGGAAAGGGTCTTGAATCAGAGAAGTTGTCACTTGCAAGGACATGACTGCCAAAGCCCACACCTTCAAAACATGCTGGAATTTGGCTGTGAGGATCAGGATTGTACTGATATTGGGTTGAAGGGAAGATATTAGATGTTTCAGTTGCCTGAAAAGGTGTGGATTGTTGTGACAGCCGCCGACTGTCATCAGAATCCCAATGTTGGATTGAAGGGAACTCCAACTTCACAGACACAGGAAAGGGTCTTGAATCAGAGAAGTTGTCACTTGCAAGGACATGACTGCCAAAGCCCGCACCTTCAAAACATGCTGGAATTTGGCTGTGAGGATCAGGATTGTACTGATAACTTGGACCATAAATCTGATCCGTCTTTAGAGATGGATCAACTGGAAATTGCTCCAAAGAAGGATGCACGTTGGAGATACCACTGTGGTAGCCAGGAATCATGTTTTCAGAACCCATAAGCTGCCTGACACTATCCACTAGTGGACTAGCTGAACCCAATCACCAGGCCCCAAATATTGCATAAGAATACGATCAACTGAAATATCAGGGAACCGAGGTGCATAAGGCATTGCATTGTGACTGCAATGGAAGTCATGAAAAGTAACAGCAGAAACGTCATTTCCATGTAAGGGTTCATTCGGCTGATTAACACTATAGTTTCCATGTATGGTGATAGACTCACTTTGTTGATTATCATGAGCACCATAATCATCATATGTGACGATAGACCCACTTTGTTGATTATCACCTGAAGCAGCTTGCAAATGGATGCCAGGAGGGTAAAGAGGTGTTTTAGATCGCAAGGCTCTTTTCCTTCGTGTATTCCAGTAGTTCTTTATTTCATTATCAGTGTGTCCAGGTAACTGAGGAAACCAAAGAAAGGAATAAGACAGCTATATAAATAATCAGTAAACTAGCAAAGTAAACAAAGTCTAAAATTAATTCATCAAGAAGAAAGTGTACCTTATTTGAGATTGACAAATGAATATGATAATGCAAGACAAACAAAAATCCAAATCTATCCATTTACTGGAGAGAAGGTAATTAGAATGAGAAGAATTGATTGAAAACCATTTCTTACATTCAAACTGTCAATCATCCTTTCATGAAACAATCTACATACATTTCTTACATTCAAACTAGTTTCATTTGGAATCCTAAGGTGGAAAGAGTGCCAAGCATGTCACATGAAACAATTACCAATGCTATAATCGAGATTGAGAGCATAATAACAGTGCAGCGACTTGTAATATATTTCTGTAGTATTGAACAATTTGAATCAATTTTATAGTGCACTCCATCAGTGAAAGGTAGCTACAGGTTTGTTATATCTGATCCAATCTACATACGGATATCTTAAAACTCAAACATTGTATTCCCTCAATGTGTACAGGGAAGGAGAAGTAGCAGGACCTCGTTACTTCGCTTTATTTTCTATCTTTTGTTCTAGTTAACCAAAGACTTTGTATTTGAGACAGAGGACTTACAATTTCAGCCATCCGAGACCATTTATTTCCCATCTTTGCGTGCAGCTCGGCGATCTTTCGTTCCTCTTCCGGCGTGAGGGCTCCCTTCTTCAGGTCCGGCCTGAGGTGATTGGACCAGCGCAGGCGGCAGCTCTTGCCGCACCGAGACAGGCCAGAAAGCTTCCGAACAGCATTCCAGTTGCCCGGTCCATGTTTCTGAACATACTCCTCCAAGAGCTTGTCCTCTGCCGCAGTCCAAGGTCCCCTCTTTAGAGTCCGGCCACCGACGTTGTCACCGCCTGCGTCGTCTGACGGCGGCTCCACCTGATCGTCAACAAGAATCAACTTGCTCTCCTCCTCAATCGGCACTCGAGTCATTCGCCAAGACCTGAAACCGCAAGCGTAAACGATCTTTTCCTAATACATCTTTCTTCTTGGAACAGAAAGAGGACTAAAGAACGACAGGAGAAAAGATTCAACTACCAAGGAAGAAGAATAAAAGCTTTAAAAAGGATATATTTTAAAGATAAATTTTATAAGAATAATATTTATTATCAATCTAAGTTAAACTTTTACTTTGTATAAAAAAAAGTCACAACCCCTCTTAAATAAATACATATATCATATAATGTTATATTTTTATTTTAAAAATATTAAATATCGATTCTATCTAAGAAATCTTTAAATATTTTGTTATCATATCTTTATGTGACTTTGATGTTATATAAAACCAAATTAAAGTTCAATTTGTCTCTTTGGGTAAATATAAAATAATATTATATTTAAATAGAATTAAAATTAATTAAAGAGTACTAAGTTGGTGATTAGATGTTGTAAAGGTCATTGTGTCCACACACAATTATTTTATTTTACCGAATTATTGAAAAGTTAGAATGTCAAGTGATTTAAAATTGGACGAATTTTTAAAATAAACGGATAAAGTTTAGGATAAATTTATCCTTTTTCATAATCTTAAAATTCCATCTATTGCACGTTTGTTGTTCTTAATTAATAACAATGAAAATAATGAGCCTGGTTAACTTTTCATTTTATTTCTTCTCAAATCTTTCTCCGTATTTTATTTATTTTTTAATCTTTTTTTCCATTCTAGTAGGAATTGTGATAACATATTTTTGAGGATTGTTTCTTCTAAGACTTTCTCAATTACATATTTTCTCTCATCCAATTGCAACTATAACTTACAAATTTTAATTTATTAAAATAAACTACAAATCTTGATGTTATTGATAAAGATAAAGATATGATATTTTTAGTGCTGTCTAATCCGACACGTAGTCAAGTTCTAAGTTTTAACAACAAGCTGCCAACAGGTTGAGCAAATGGACGCCGCCACTGGAACAAGATTTTGAGGAAAATAATTCTTGGTACTTGATCCACATATACATATAAACGTAATTTTTTTCCATCATTTTATAAAATAATATGGTACTTATTATTATTTTAGTAGATATAATTTAATAGACTTGAGATTCCAAAAAGAAAACCAGTGTTTTAAAAATAAAACCTGAAATATGCCAGTTACTTTTCCTTTGTTTTTTGTTCTTTTTTAAATCTAAATAAACATAAAGAGCTCTCGACATGCTTTAAATGTCACCCATCTAAGAAAGATTCCGCGGAGACTTGAGAACCTTTTTATTTTATGAGAAGTATAATGAACTGCAAAAGTAAATACTAGAAACAGCCTTTGAAATGTTGGTCCATCACGCAGATTTCAGACGGTTTTACAGTGTGAGGAAAATGTATTTAACGAGCATGAGAACATACTTAGCCAAATAATGTAATTGCCTGAAGTGAAGAAAAAAAAAAAGTCAATCGCAGCAAGTAACTAGGAAAGTCAGAGCAGTTACATATTTTTCTCTAAAACAGCAAAGCTCCACTGCACCAGCTTCGTCAAGTAGGTGAATATTGAATTGCCACAAAGAACACGTCTGCCTAAGGAAGAAAGTTAGACCCGAAGATAAGGGGGTATGTACAGCACCATCCGCTGCTCCAGCACTGCATTGAAAATCATGATATCACAAGGCAGGACATTCAAATGCTGAAGGAGTATAATTTAGATGACGAGGACGATAACAGCAATAAAAAGGGGAAGAGAAAATAGGTAGTAGCGTGATCATATCATACCACAGACAACAGTGGCCCTTGCTTGAACTTGTTGTGGAACGCCAATGCAAGGGGTTTTGGCTTTTCTCCAGGTCCTCTGATGAACCCACTAGATTTAACCAATGGAATGCATGTCAGAAAACCACGGGATGATATGGAGGGGCGACTGCAGTTTTGTGGATGTACCTTGCGAAAAAACACAAAAAATCGTATACTCACATTAATGATGCTGAAACAAGTGGCGCCCTCCGAGTGTCATAAATAGCTACAAGACCACTGTACCCTTCATCTTCACTTTTATATGACAGTGCCAATCGTTCTCCAGAGGCATCCCATGCTATTTTTTCAATTCCTTGACTGAGAATAATAACAGGAAAAAAGTTCCTTGACCGAGAATATTAAATGTAATTGATATTTTACAGATAGAGTTAACACATACCGAGAAACACATGGGCATAAAGACCTTAAGAAACTCGGTCACAAATAATCATCATCGGGAAAGAAAGACAGGAAATCAGAATATGCAACAAACAAGACATTCTTATTGTATAACAACAAGGTCAAGTAGTCCCGCGAGCCAGCATATAAAGGTTGGAATAAGAAAAAGGACTTGGTTTAGGAGTTGCCCAGGATACTAAAGTTTTCTTCACATCATTATTTGGTGAGACGAGAAGATGAAGCATGAAGACCCACAACCACAGATCAAAGGTCTCCAGTATTATCACCCATTAGAATGTAATCTTTCTCGTGAGAAATTTTGCTATATCATTTGCCATTTTGATGAGACATACAGCTTATTGACAACAAAAATTTTTTTAAACGGCTTATTGACAACAAATTAATAGTCTCAAGGAGAAAACATCAGCCATAGGACACATCACATCATGCCGCCAAATACCCACCACTCACCCTTATTGGTCCTGCTCCATTGCTAGTCTACCAGCACGAGGAACACATGCAAATCGTGCCTTCTTTTTTTGAGAGAAGACTTCTTTTGATCACACATTTGTTAGTTAAGAACTCTTAGGAAAGTTGGCTGGTTAAGGAAACAGTAAATTGATGCACGGATAACTACATTAACTTGGCACAGAGAGAAACCCATGATCTACTACCAGCTAGGTTGATATGATAAAAAAAATTTGTGTTACTTAAGATTGGCTGGTTAAAGAAACAGTGGGTTGGCCCAGGTGCAAAAAACTAGGGAATGCTGTGATTGGCCACCATATGATACTTGCATACCAGCAAAATCTTTGACAACAAATAAAACAACGCTGCTGGAACATCATTACCTCCCAGTCAAAGAGGCAATCTCTGGCAATTCCACTGGTACTAGGTGCGCATCTGAGGTGAAATTAAATAAATGCTCGGTCAAAATCTCCATGCCAGGAAATTAAAACAAGAAACACGTACGAATTTAACAAATATTCAGAATGAAGAATCTCCTTCAACTCAAATTACTCTTAAAGATGTATTCAAATAGTTTTCTTTTTCTTTTTTGAAATGGGGATCAAGGTTGTCAAGTTCTTGTTATGTAACAGACAACTAATATCCGTGATACACAAATAACAGACAACTAATATGAGATAAATATGAAATGAATGAAAATAAGCACTATCACGTACAACTAATAAGTACTATGTAGCTATTAAAAAATAAATTTATTAAGTTTGAAATATAACAAAAGAATAAAATGACTAAAAGTAGTTGCATTAAAATTTCTACACGGGAATCAGGATACCAATTTAATCTCAATCAAAGTACATTAGTCAACTGAAATACTTAATATTTTGTAAACCTTCTTATTGTACAAAATGAAGGGTCATATGTACTATTCATACAAATTCGTGTAGGGTCGTGTAAATATTATAAGAGTACAAAATTTTCTAAATTATTATGTGGACTCTGAGAGTCTAAATACCATCTTGTTGGTCGTCCTTTCTCTTTTCAAAAATAAGAGTCTAATTATTTAACACTGCTGAGTTGATTCACTTTTCTTATCCAAAACTTCTGACTTTGACTCTAGAGTTTAACAACATTGGCAGGGATGTGTTTTTAACATATAAGAATATCAGGAACATGTCAAGTGCCGAGTAAGAAGAGGTAAAATACCCAGAGAAGGAGGCCTTGATGTAAAATAAACTGAACCTAATGTTGTTGATTTGGAAAACGATATCAGTATTGAGCGTCCTTCGGGGTCCCATGTAGCACCCTACAATATAATCCAAAATAAAAGATGTGAAAACCTTCTCGTATAAGAGATAATGATACGAGGACACATTTATTTTTTGGGAGGGAGGAAAACACTCCTTTTCATTCTAATTTCACTAAATAAGGGACTATTGCCAAGTATGAACAAATGAACTTAATAGATATTCAAAAGAACAACAAATTCTTTAATGTTAAATACAACAACAACAACAAAGTCTTATCCCACTAGGTGGGGTCGGCTACATGGATCATACGACGCCTGATCCATGTTCATGAGATTCGACAGGGTTTTACGCTGGCCGTCGGGGCTTAACACAACCCTCCTCCTTTATCCGGACTTGGGACCGGCTATAAAACATAGGCGGTCTTTAATGTTAAATAAGATTCCTTTTTTTTAGGAGAGAAAGGATGACCACCAAATTTGTGGTTGTCATCCAGGTGTGTATATATATATAACTATGAAATGAATGTCATGTACTGTTAAATAAGATCCTGCTACCTCAAAAAAAAAGAAGCATTGATTATGATGTTTCAGAAAAACTTACTGTAACATTCCCACTAGTAGAAGACCAGGGTTCGGACACCCATGTGTTTGTCTCCCACAAGTAAAATGTTCCATCACTGTGGCAGAATAGAGTAGGATTAAATTTTTTGGACTTGAATTAACATCATCCTCCCATGTGCATAACATAAATAGTAGAAATGAAATTTCAACATACAATTTCGCTGTCATTAAATAATCTCCATTCGGCGACCAATTTAGCATTGATATGTTGCCCAAACCACGTCGTATAGGAGTTCCTTCCCCTGTAAAGAAATGAAATTATAATATAATTTATGTAGGCAAACAAAAACATAATTGAACGATAGAAACATTATACACCTGATTGTTTTTCCTGAAAAGTCATTTGTTACAAGTTACAACCATGCATGCAAAGCTAAATTATTAAATCACACTCATTGTCTTGTTAACAAATAAAAACACAGTTACTGAATACTTTCTAAAGAAAACAAATTACAAGCTTAGAACATGAAAAAATGCAGCATCAAATAATTCTGAGGAACTCAATTATATTGCAACATCGACGGCTACCTAACTGGTTTTGCATATAGTGTCCTACGACCATCAAATTTGATTCAACCAACACACCTTGTACTTATATCATTTGATGCAGAGGAGTTGCAGGAAGATGAACATTAGCAGAGTGACCATAACAATGAGATGACAAACAAATAATTCCAGAATCTATTGAGAATATTGAATGCTTCAATGGTATTGATTTGCAAATCACTTGCTTCAATTTGACAAGTTAATAATTGCTCTTGAATCCAATAATCAATTGAAATTCATCAGAGTTCTTCATAATCTAGAGTTCTTTGTAATCTACTAAGACATTGTGAATCCATACAATAAAAGAACACAAAGTTCAATTAAGAAAATTTTTTTAGCAGAAAAAGGATGACTACCAAAGTTGTGGTTGTCATCCAGCAATGTATGTATATGAAACAACAACAACAACAACAAAGCCTTATCCCACTAGGTGGGGTCGGCTACATGGATCATACGACGCCAGTTGATCCATGTTCGTGAGATTCGACAGGGTTTTACGCTGGCTGTCGGGGCCTAACACAACCCTCCTCCTTTATCCGAACTTGGGACCGGCTATAAAACATAGGCGGAGTTAATGTATATAGAGATGAAAATTAAGAAAATATTCATCTCTAATTTTATTCATACCCATGAAATTCTTATACAGAGTTTTTTCCAAGTGGAAAAGGATCTTATATAGAGTTTTATAAATAGAGTTTGATTCCAACTAGGCTGAGCATGGAATGGGGCAACCGGGTCTTCCCGGCCAGATCCAATCTGATTTTTCAGAAATTTTCTCTCCCTAAAATATATTCATGTCGGGACTGAATCTGTTGCTAAAAACCCAGTCTATTTCAAGTCAGGACTGGGTCAACCTGAACTTAGTTCATTGCCAACCCGGATTTTTAATATTATAATATAATGTACAAATATATTATAACTTTTTTTAAAAAATATGATGTATAAATGATTTTATCAGTAATAAATAATTAAAAAGGGTTTCAAGTCAATTATAATTATTTTTAGAAATTTAAAATTTTATTTTAAAAATATTTTTATTTTAAAAAATTTTAAATTAATCTTGGTTAATCTGGAGCAACTCTAGTTAATGCTGATTTGTAAGTTATCTGCTTCACTTTAACAAGAAAACTAAGGCCTAAAAAATAAACAAATCGACCTTCCATAAAAAAGGAAAAAAATAACTAACATCTAGTATCTGGAATCCATTTTTTTTCTTGAGGGAGGATCATAATTTGAGCTAATATCTAGAAGATATTAATATAAACAATTTTCAATCTTCCTCTAAAGATTCTGCACACAACATGAAGTTCCTGTCAACCCAGCAACTAGTTTCCATACTAAGGGAATATTAAATAATGTGGACATGAGATGAAGACATTGACTTTAGAATTGTAGAAAGAGATACAGTTGAAGTTTTTGATACATTGACAGTAGTATGAAAAAGAGTTAGAACTAAAGCCTAATTGAACAAATAAAAGTGCATCATCATAATCCAGACTTGGAAATTTGTTTTGGTGAGGAATCTATGAAAAATATCTTTGAAATTACCTTGAGAAATATCCCATACTGTAAATGATGAGCTTGAAGATGCCGCAGATGCCAAATATGTGATATGATGTCAAGAAACCATAATTTTGTAGGATTTTAGATAAAAAGATACTTGAACAGAAAGAGCTTCCTACATGTATTCGAAGAAAAGTTTATTACCTCTAGTAGATTCATACACATTCATTAGGTTCTATCTGAAACCTTATTTAAATCAACTTATATACTGACACTACAAGCTTACAAGAGAAAATTTCATAAATTTAATGCGAAAAAATAAGATAAAAACTAGTATTTCCTAGGTAGGTGCCTGGACTTCTCAGAAAATGAAAAAGGATATCTTCCATCAGGATTCCAGCAAAGTGCAGTTATTTCTTCCCCATCGATGCTTCTTAGAAAATCTACCAGGACCCATCGAACACAAGACCTACCAAGAGAGCTAGTAGAAGAAGTAACTCCAGTCCTCACAGGTGGCACATTTCCTGGATAAGATGAAGACCATAGGCATATTCCCTTCCTGAAATTTAAAGAACTCATGTTATCTTAAGCCCATGATATTACTAAATCTAGGATTCACATCTGTGTCTCGATTATAATTTCTCACAAGACAGATACTGATGGTAACTTTATTTATTTTTTTAGCACAAGAGGAATATTGTATTTAGACATAAGCTTCAAATTAGAAATAAAAAAGCATTGTCATGGGACCAACCATAATGTCTTAACTTGTGCATCATCCTATCAAGTTTCTTCATCAAGACAAGGACCATAGCAGCAGAACACAAGTTTTCTTAAAGGAATAAGTTTCCGGGCTTGGATGGGCAGTGAATTGGCTTGCCTTTACCAACTTTCAAGGTCTCAAGTCTCAACAAAAGGACTGGATGTGGAAACTTCTGCAGTTATGTTTAGGCCACAACACACGATAATCCTTTATTTATTGCTCCAAGAGAGAGACAAATAGGCAACTATGGGTGTCAAGCAAGATAACACTTGTCGCATCAACCAAAGCACAAATTTTCTTAGAGAAAGAGGTTTCTGCAGATTGAATGTGTAGTGAATTGGTCTGCCTTAACCAACTTTTAAGGTCTCAATGAAATAAATCAATATGGCATTACCATATGTACATTAAGCTCATGATAATTATGATATAATAATTGAAGTGTAATCATAACATTTTTTTAAGTCAAGTGTAATCATAATATGAATCCAATCTAAAAATTATAAAGAAAACAACTATACTATAATGATTACTTGATGTGACCCAAACATGTAAAGAAAGGTAATGATTATATAATCATTAGAGTTGTTTTAAATGACATGGTATACCTTTATTTAATATGTTTAAAAAGTAAAAAATAATATAAATCTGAAAAAAAAATTGAATATTATGACAAAGTATGGAATGTGAAAGTGATAAGTAAGATTGTGCATTTGTTTAGGCCTTTTGGCTCATCCAACCAGATAAGGTCGAGCATTTCTGAGGCGAGAGTAATTATACAAAAACATTAAGTATGCTCCTAATAGCCATCCATAGTCTAAGATTGATGTACGACATGCTTTCAATATGATTATGATAGAGTAACTAAGTCATGTTTCGTACATCTGATTTATTTAAGATGATTGCTGATGAATGAGATGGTCTTATAGATTTATGATGTTTTTGCGAGCTTCATATGATTTTGTGAACTTCTATTGAAAGTGAAGTTTGAATCCTGTAATATGCTTATACTTACTTGCACGCGACAGAGAGCATCATACCACTATTTGGCCTCCATGCAATTGCTTTAATGCATCTTTGTGTCTCACTTGTCAAAATGCATGGATCTTTACAATCTGACAACAATAGAAGATAAGTTTATAGCAGGTCGTACTGCACTTGCTTTTAGTTGTTCTTCTTTACTAACTTCTTACAATGAAGTACTGGATGTATATATATGTGTGTATATATATATATATATATATATACATATATATATACAACAAAACTCCGCCTATGTTTTATAGCCGGTCCCAAGCCCGGATAAAGGAGGAGGGTTGTGTTAGGTCCCGACAGCCAGCATAAAACCCTGTCGAATCTCATGAACATGGATCAACGAATGAGCGGAATGGCGTCGTATGATCCATGTAGCCGACCCCACCTAGTGGGATAAGGCTTTGTTGTTGTTGTTTGTATATATATACAACAACAACAACAACAAAGCCTTATCCCACTAGGTGGGGTCGGCTATATATATATATACAGCTCTTGTACAGTACCTGAGTCTTCGAAGTCACACACAGTCACTTGATTTGGGCCAGAGATGAACGCTAAACAGTGTTTATGTTCATGCCAAGCAGCCCCTTGAGTTTCAACTTCTGTTGACATACCTAACTATAACAAATTGGTGAGAAAATTCAAACTGATTCCCCCCAAAAGCCTACAACTTCAAACACATATGCTACAAAGTAATGGATAAAAAGGAATTTACATCATTAGGTTGAAAAATTCTTCTGATAGATTCAGCTACCAAAGTTTTCAAACCAGCAAAACTGGTTGCTCTAGCAGCATCGTTGGGTTCCTGTTCTGTAGCTTCCTCCAGTTGAGGCATAAAAAGATCTGACTGAAAAGGAACAGGCCTAAAAACCATTCCCTGTGACACCAACTCCAAGGATCAGCGACAACACACTTGTTCATGCAAAAATTACGTATTCCTCCACCAAATCAGCATGCAAACATCATATTATAACTAAAATATAGCAACATTTTCGCTTTATTCATAAACTCATTCACAACAAACAGCAAGTCTCTTACTACTCTCGAAGAAAACAATGAAGATGAGAATAAAAGTAACAAATGTCAAGGTTAACGATAAAGAAATATACCAGAATTTTTCCGTAGGTGTTATTTGCAGCCTCATCTGTGAGATTATCTGCAGTAACTAGGGAAAAAATGAGCAAAAAAATTTCGATTAGACTGCGTAGAGAACAAAGTTCAGCAACAATTTGAGGAGAGGAGGTGATTCTTACTGAAATCTCGATTAATCTCACAGACGGTGACCGCTCCTGCGGGCGGAAAGCTTGGCATTTTGTCCTAAAAATCTTCAGAAAAGATTTAGGGTTTTTGAAACGATCATGAACGAAAAAATTATACTGCAAAGAGGGTTATAAGAAGGGCCCTGTTGAACTAAAGGGTTGTGTTATATTTTTTCTGCAATCCTGAACAAAATCGTTTCCGCTACAAATGTAACGGCGTATGCAAGCTGGGCCCAGTTATGGCGCAGAAAACACACTGCTCCATAGGGCGTTTGGTTTATAAATAAAACCAGTGAATACCCACCCTAGCACGTTATGAATATCTAATGATAAAAATATTTAATGGATTATAAATTTCCTATTCAGTTATGAATGGAATTAGAGAATTGATTAATTCTGAAGGAATAAAATGAAATGATGAATTGTCATTTGATTATAATAAGATATTGGGTTATGGTTAGTTCCAATAAGAAAATAAGAAACTTAAATATTTTTAAAAAAATAGATAAACAACAATGGATCTTAGCCTTAGAATTTGATTACAATTAGAGATTATGTTATAATTATAGTAAATACTATTAAGTAAACTAATTATAAAATAAGGAAAATCTAAAAAAAACATAAAATAGGATAAACCGTAATGGAGCTTTGAGGATGATTTCAAAGCCTTAACATAGATTTAATGATCAAAAAATTTAATGTGTTATGAATTGTTTATTCGGTGATGAATGGAATAAGAGAATTGATTAATCGGAAGGAAAAAAAAATGAAGTGACCAATTGCCATTTGATTATAATAAGAGATTGGGTTATAATTAGTTAGAATAAGGAAATAATTATATAAAATCAGAAAAAAAAACTTAAATATTAAAATAGATAAACAATAATTGAGCTTTGATGATGAGCCTTATAATTTGGTTCAGTTATAATGGAATTAAAGGATTGATTAATTTAGAAGAAAAAAATGAAGAGCAATTATTTGTCATTTAGTTACATTTAGACTATAATTATAATAAATACTATTAAGTTACAATAAGAAAATCGGAAAATTTTTAAAATTAGATAAATAGTAATGGATGTTTGAGGATAATTTCAAAGCCTTGCAATTATATATATATATATAGAGAGAGAGAGAGAGAGAGAGAGAGAGAGAGAGAGAGAGAGAGAGATATTTAATGATACGAAAATTTAAAGGATTATAAGTTTTATATTCGATTACGAATGCTATTAAAGAATTGATTAATCTAAGGGGAAAATGAAATGATGGATTGCCATTTGATTATAATAAGATATTCGATTTTAATTAGTTCCAATAAAAAATAATTATGAAATAAGAAAATATTAAATGTTTTTAAAAATAGATAAACAATAATGGAGCTTTGATGGTGAGCCTTAAAATTCCAATCAGTTATAATGGAATAAATTATACAAAGTGATTACATTAAATAATAATAAAAGACAGAGAAAATAACTTCGGAATATAAAAATAAACTGAGAAGAGTTATCGACTTCAAATGATAACTTGTGAAGTAATTTTTTAAGGAAAAAATAATGTTTAAGAGGTGAATTAAGAAAATAATTGTATAAAAGAAAACAATTAAGGGATAATTATATAAGAGAAGGAAAAGGAAATGATAAACAAAAATTTTGGAAAGAAAACATAAAAGGTAATTTGTGCAATGATTTTATGTAAAAACCTTTTGAAATTCATGGAGAGATATTAGACATAATCGCATAATAAGGTAATAAAAGAAAAGAAAGAAATAATTAATAAGAGAAAGAAATATGTGAGGGAACAATCATTGGAAAACAATATTGGCATGGGTTTAGACAAAATATTTAGAAAATTGGTTGAGTGTTGATTATCGGGAATGATTACATGATAAAGTAAAAAAAAAAAAGAAATGTCTCTAGTAACTTACATAAATGAACTAAGAAAATTAGTGAATAAAAAAGGAACTAATTTGGAAATTGTGGTGGATGTTGTAACACCCCAAGATTTTATCAAGGGCAATATAGTAATTTCATAAGTTAATTAGAATCATTGATGAATTCAAGATGATCAAAAGTGGAATTTGAGAAGGAATAAGAATATAATTGAAAATGAAATATGAATAGAAGGAAAAAATACTCTACTTGAAGAAGAAATTAAAATTAGAGTAGGATTAAAAGTATGATTAGAAAGAAAAAAAGGAAAAGAAATAAAGTTAAATCATAATGGGAGTAGAAATTGTAATTAAATTGAGATTAGGGATTTTAATTTTGATTTGAGATTCAAAAAAATTATTAATGGACATAAGACTCCCACATAAGATAAAATTGAGAGTTTTATGGCTTAAAAATATTTCAGTCATTCAAATAATATTTATTATTATTTTAATCCAAAAATTAAATGATAAATTATTATGGAATTAAATAATTCTAAAAATTATAGAAAATGAAGAAATAAAAAGATAAAATAAAGGTATAGTTTGGTTAACATAAGTTATTGAATAAAGATGAAGATAGAGTTTGATTGAGAGAAGTTATGGAGGAGATAAAAATGAATTTGATTAGAGATGAACTTTTGATAAGTATGATTATGAAATAATTAGTGAAATTCGAATTTAATTAAATCTGAATATTTAAGAGATGATAAATAATGATGGATGGTCATGATTGATGGAGAAATAGTTCAAGGTTCAATAGAAGTAAAAAACTCTAGTTGAGATCTATTAATAGGGCCTAAAGGGTGGCTAGAAAGTATAATTTGCCTCCACAAAAATTCTGCACAAAGAGCTCTTCTTTCTCCTTTGTTTTCTCACAAACCGAGTCATCTAAGAGCGCGTGCGATATACCGTTTCGAAGTCTCGACAAAGGAGAACAAGATTCAAATGGTAGCCGATAGTTTTTGAACATCTATAGGGGGAATTGTCGGCCAAAGTCGTGACATACGTGCTGTCCACATATAATAGGAACATATATAGTTGGTTTTTCAATCAACTTAAGGTACGTAGGGAGGATCCCCATGGCGTGGGTTTTCCGCGAGATGGACCTTGAACTCTTCTCCGTTTTTTTAGAGATTACATTATATATTGTTTGTATATATTAGATATTGTATGGCATAGATAGGATGATCGAAAGTTGTCGGAAACACAATTTCCTAATAGCGATAGAACTCGGCTCGAGTTATGTCCTGCCCGACCCGAGTTCAACAGAATTCGGACCGAATCGTAGTAGGAACTGGACCGAGCTCCATGAACTCGGCCCGAGTTCCCATAGGCATGACTCGGGTTCCTTTACTCGACTACGACACAAGATTAGATCAATAGAACTGGATCGGGTTCCGATTTATCCGACCCGGTTCCGAAGACTCATTTATAATGAATTGAAACCGAGTCGATCCAGTCCGGGTATTGAATGACTGATATGAAATTTGACAAAGATAGACCCGACCTTGGTTTTACCATACCCGACACGGGTTCTGATATAGAAATTGGAAAAAGTGAAATAGATGAACCGACCCAAGTTGTCCTAGTGCGGGCCAAATTCCGAGGATTTAAAATATATTATTAAATATTTTTTAAAGTTTAATTGCATTGATTGTTCATGACCATGCATTGATATGTATTGGTCTAGCGATTGTGATTGTTATGTTGATTAATGTTAATCAACTATAATTGTAATATACTAATTGTTAATAATTGATTATGGATTCATGACACATTGTTCAATTTTCATAAATTGATTACTAATGGGATTATTGATATTAATTGTGCATCATCCAAGTTACGATATGGAAAATTGCTATAATTGAATTGTTAAATTAATAATTGAGACCTTCATGGTCAATAGAGCCCGTTTTGATCGATGGAGGCCCTCGTGGTCGATAGAGATCTTTGTGATCGATTGAGGCCCATTGGGTCGATAGAGGCTCATGGAGTCGATTGTTAATGCATAATAGTTAATGGAGACCCTTGTGGTCGATGGAGACCTTTATGATCGATGAAGACCCTCGTGGTCGATTGAGGCCTTTATGGTTGATGGAGGCCCTCGTGGTCGATGGAGATCCTTATGATCGATGGAGGTCCATTGTGGTCGATGGAGACCTGTAATGGTCGATGGATGTGTTTTTATTTCAATTGGATTGTTAATTGAATTGCCCCCTAGTGATTGACTGATAATTGAATTGCTCTCTAGTGGATGATGAAAAATTGAATAAATAAATTGTTAATAGAAATGATAATTGATAATTATTTATTGTGGTCTTCACCGACCTATGATCAATTAATAATTGATCCAAGATAATTGAATCGAATGGAATGAATATTGGTCACCAATAATTGATGACATGGATAATTATTATCATTGGTCGAATTGTTTATGATTTATTGATTATTGTTAAATGGTATATATTCTGACCAATTATATATTATTGTTTATTGATATTGATATTGACCATGGTTTATATAGTTATTTTTATGAGTGACCTACGTACTGAGTTATCTCATTGGGCTTTGCCTCTGTATTTGAATCCATATAGATGATCGTGATGGTGATGGTAAGACGGTTGGTGACTTCTTTGACGAGTGACATGCACATTGATATATGATTCATTATTATATAAACATAAACGTGGGCCCTAACCCACAGGTTATTGGACATTGTATAAATAATTTCCGCATATTAAAATAGAATATTGTAAATTAGTCTTCTGCTTATATAAACCAGTTTATTGACTGGTCAAAGTCAGGGTATAGAATTAAGTGACGTCGCCGAGATTACTTTCTGAGCAGGCAAAAAAAAATCTCGAGACGTTACAGATGTAGTGAATGAATGTCTATCAAGCCATTACAGTAAAAAAAAAACTAAAAAGCGAAAGAAACAGAATTTGAGAATAGAGAAAATAAAAAAGCCAAAGAATGATATGTCTTTGGATAAAATTTTCAAGTATTTTTATACAAAAATATAATCTTCAGAAAATATGATAATGAGAAAATAACCTGTTGAGTGATCAGAGCTCCACCATATGCAAAATTCATTCGGACTCTAGACCATAAAGCAAACTTCCTTGCCTCTTGATGTATCTGAAAAACCATGAAAACAATGGAAAACAAAAAGAAAAAAAAAACATGAGTATTGTGTCAACATTGCAGGGGCTCAGTGAGAAGGTCCAATTGAGAAATAGAATTACTCGTTCAAGTAAGATAACTTGAACAAAGAGCTTGCACGTAGTTGACAAAATCAAAGAGAGTGAAAAAATCATTCTTTATCCTCGCTACTGGCGAATCCCTTATGATTCCACTAAATAAGAAGCTATTAATAGACGTTTTAAAAAAGTTATTAATAGCAATTAATTTTAATACCTGAAAAATATAGTGGAATTTTAAAAGGTATTTATAATAAATTTTCTTGGTTAGTGGGTGAGAGAAGGTTATATCATTTAATGTGAAGATAGTGGGGTGGAAAATATAAGATAAATGGAAAGATATGAGGGAAAATATTAATGATAGTAATTAGAAGAGCCGGTGAAAATTAAAAGAAACAAAAATGACGTTTAAAATGTAGTTTTGGGTTCGACTTTCCTGGAATGAGCTCCAATAAATGCCAAGATATGAGGACCATAAATGCCAAGACATGTAATTAGATAGTAATTAGGCTAATAACAGCAGAAGTTTAATAGGTTAATTTTTAACGTATGAAGTTTAAAATGAAAAAAAATTCAAAAAATGGGAAAAAAAGATAAATGATAGTGGAGGCTTGAGGATGATCTCAATGCACCACCTTTATATATATATATATATATATATATATATATATATATATATATATATATACTAGGGAACGTCCTCGCGCTTCGCGCAATTTTAACAAATTTATGAATATTTAATATTAAATTAATGATAAAATGGAAGTGTCATGTTCTTTAATTTTATAATCATCGAATTAAAAATTTATGAATGACATTTAATTTGTTTTCATTTAAAAGGTTTTAATCTAATATATAATTTTAATATGATGAATAAAAAGATAAAGCATATCCCTTCTTCTAAAAAAAGGACACCTTCATTAAATACTTAAAATAATTTATAAATTGATATTTTATATTAAGAATACAAATACTTTTATATATATTTGAATTTTTTTAAGTATCTTATTTTAGGAACTTCCTTATTTTTATATCATACTAATAATAATAATTATATATATATATTAGTTAACGTGGAAAATCCAATGCCTTGCACTCAATTCTAAAAAATTATAAGATTAAATAGAAACCTAGTTATAACTTACATATAACATAAAATCATTTACAAATATATTAATAATTTTGTTTGAAAATAATTTGTAGTTTTGTTATTTATTTATAGATCAATTTTTTTCATAAAGTTTACTTTTCACTACAGTAAATAATGAATCATTTTACATTATTTATAAATTTAAATATTAACATTTGCCTTAAGTGAAATTATATAATGATTGATACTTGTACAAAAAATAATTTTATATAGCATTTTCTTGTGAAATAATATGTCACATATGTTAGGGAACAAAATCATGCAATAACACTTAAACTAACAATTATTAATTTAAAGCTATTGTATGTAGTGAGGTTGGCCTTAATCATTGGACATAATATTTTCCTAATTGTGTCAATATAGTAAAACACTGCCTTTTACCTTAGAAATATTATACCATTCAAGGATGAAATCTTAATAGATATATTGATATTTTTTTGGTAAAACGTAAACTATTAACTATTGTATTAATGAGTATTTTATTAGAAACTTTAATGGGTATTAATCATTTGTATAAAAAAATAAAATGGATGCGACTTCTCATGTGTTATTTAAATATTTTAAAAAATTAGAATTACATAGGATGTATTAATTCAAGAAGAGAAGAATTTTTGGAGAGTGAGCCAAATTTATATTATAAAAAATAATAAAAATATTTTACACACAAAAAAAACATCTCTAATAATTATCTTATGCAATAATTTTAACTTAATTGGGGGAACTTTTACTTAATATTGAATATTTATATATAATTTTATGTATCCCAAGGCCAAGGGTAAAAAAACTTTGAAAATTTTTTTATTTAATGATATTTTGATAACATTTTAGAAAAAAGTGGGAAATAAATAAATATTAACTTGGATCAAATAAATACTTAAGCTATTTATTTATTAATAATGAATAATTACATAAATCACATATAAGTCATAGTGTTTTAATTTATTAATCAAAGAGGGTTGCAATTGCATACACGGGACTGTAAAACATTTAAATGAGGTAATAAATAAAAGGAAATAGAGAAAAGATAAATAAAAAATTAAAAGATAAGTAAATATTTCAAAAGCATAAAACACAATTTTTTTATGAAACTTACTAATAAAAATATATCTTTTACTAAATGTCCATAATATATAATAGTGTTCAAATGATTTTTTAATGTACTTCTTAAAAATTTATTAACAATCTAATTCTTAATTACTAAACTACCATAATGCCTCAACTTTAAATATTTCAATTTTTTAATCATATCCTTAGGCAAAATAAAATAAAAAAGCATCAAATTAATAGAACAAATTTGTTGTCTTATCCAAAATGAATAAATTATGATTATGCTCTCTCCACGATAATGTTATTGGGTGTTTAATTATGAGTAGAGGTTTACGAAAACCTATTCATCTTGAGCTAATTACATCATTATACAAATCCATCTTCCTAAAATTGATTGGTGACTTAATATATTATTTTTTAAGTTTGGAGGTTTTTAAAATCTTTTTAATATTTTATCGAGAAAAAATGCTTTCATTTGCTATAATAATCTCTTCATCTACTCATTGAATTATTATAATTTTGCAAGGAAGGATGAAAATAAGAATATAAAAGGGAAAATACACAATAATTTTGCATATTTAACTTAGACATGAGACCCGGGATCGTCTAAAGGTCTAAATAACTCATGTAGAGTGACCCGATATCGTAAAGGTTTAAATAACTGATGTGGAGAAGGAAAAATAGAACCCCTCAGGAGCGATAGCTGCCACCAAACCTTGAGCGGCACCTCTGCTTTCTCGATTTGTCCATGAACCATCTATTCAATCTCTCTTTGGCCAAAACCACCTGCTCCATATAATCACCAACGTGATGAATCAGTAAACACCATCATGCATGAAATTGTACCTAAGTCCGTCTTTTGACGATGAAAAGGCATGAACAGATAAGTTCATGGTTACGTGCTTGCTTTTCCCAATCACTTGTCCAAGTTATGTAAAGAGCACCAAAGTCTGAACGCATGTACCCAGCAACATGCCAATCCAAAATCCCTGTTGCGAGTATCGAAACAAATTCAGAGAATGCAATATAATTCTATTTTGCAGTTCAATAAATCTGCAGCAACTAAATTTTCAGATAATCAGTCATTGTGCTTCTTCCTACTCCCATATTGGCCAATATGCATACTGGTGAGTCACTATCTCATCATCTTAGAAGGAGGCCAAAGGTGACAAAGGTACATGGAACAGGGTATATGATATGATTTTACCTTGAAATGGAGACCAAGCATAACCAAGCACAACCCCTTGACTCCTTGAGGGATGCCAATTACATAGTAACAGGTAATGTTCACGTACGCAGCCTTCTGCCACCTTGGCGACGTTTATGAATGAATGAAAATATATAATCAGATTAAGTTTAGAATAAGACAGGAATCCTTTAGTCAAGAAATCTGACTAATATATGTTGATACTTTCTTCTCATAATATGATTGTTCCAGATGTAATGGAAATTTTGCTCACTGGTTGAACGTTGTTCATGAGTAGGGAGAAGGCCGACAGGGGAGAAAAGTCAGCAACTGCTCTTCCAACCTCATGGCTGTTGATGATGAACGATGTCATGACCACGTTCATTATCACAAACTTCGCCATCTTCACGCTTCATGCTCCCAGTTCATTAGCCACCTGTACCCAGTTCATTAATGTTCAAATTGCGTGCATAAAAAAATCCATCAAATTACATAATGCTACCTATGCATATTACTCGGTTGTGTGTTCATAAAATGCACCATACGGATAGAGCGTCTATGGCGACGTCTGCATATTCCATGTTTCCTATGAGAAGAACTAAGATGGTGTTGTACCATAACTCCTAGCTGCATGTGCAAACTCTGGATCGACGTTTGATGTGGTTGCTATCCTCTTTTAAACTCACTTGAGAAAACAACGGTTGTCGTTTGGAGTCATGAGAAAAAAAAGTTGTCCTTTGGTAAACACAAATAAATGTTTCGACTTAAATATCTCTTCATATTCCAAAAACAATTTTAACAAAGATAAATGAAAAAATAGATAAATAGCAATGCTATCTTGAGAAGAATTTGAAACTATCATTTCACCCTGAGCTTCATATAAATATAAGATATAAGATAAATGAAGATAACACATCATTATAGGTGGAGCCGTCTATTTATTAACATTATGTAAATAAACTTTTATATCATCGGTTTCTAAATTTAGTTAGTGGATCATAAAGAGATAATGGCACATTAGTTGGATGGAGTTACACGAAAAACAAAATTGATGAGTGGAAGTTACATTAAGTGAAAACTTTGATAGAGGATGAAAGTGAGAGAGCAATATGATAGAGATAAAAGGTAAGCATTTAGAAAAAAAGATAAAGTCAAATGGTGAAATGAGTGCCTCTCCAATCTTTATATATATATATATTTAAAGAAATACATCAATATAATAATGTATTCTAAAAAAAGTATATTATTATTTTATCTTCTATTTTGCTCGAAAAGAATAACTTTTGAAAATATAATATTTTAAAATTAAAATATTTTATCATATAATTGACATTCAATATTATTATAATAAAATATTAATATAATAATATCTTATTAAAATTTAAAATATATATATATGATTAAAAAATTGAAAAGAATGAGAATATAGATATTCTTATATTTTAAAAGAATATTTATATTCTCTTTACAAGGTTAAAAACAGTGGTATTGTAACTTCAAGGTGGTTTCGTAGTTTCCAAAATTTGACTGACTTATATTAATTTCATCACGAAATTAACTATATTCTAGGAATAACGCGATATTCTAACGTTTATTCCGCATTCAAATGACCCCCACCAAATGTACCTCCGATAAATTATTTCTTCATGACTTTTTACAACCTACTTTGTAAGTAATTATTTTATTGCAAAATAAAGTAAGAATTATTTTATAGGAGGAATTGTTTTGATATGCATATTTCAGCTACCTTTAAAATGCTTGTCCTCATTTTGCGTCGAGGTCTATTCGAATTTCATGAGTGACTTTTAGGCGCTGTTTGGTTGTGGGTTGACAGTTGGAATACGATTTTAATCGTTAGAATATCGTCAAATGCGAGCTGGATTAGAATTAAGAGGAGACAAATGGGAGACAAGCACCGCACAGTTCACAATAGATGTTCAATCCTGTCGGTCCCATGTTTTAGAGGTTATTGTATTCGTCATTTTCTATGGAATAAAGATAATCTACCATAATCCATTCAATCTCAAGAGTTATATAACTCTTCTCTTAGATTACTTATTCGACAATCAAACAACACCTTAGGTGATGTTTGGTTGGGGGTTAATCGATGGAATACGTAGGTATTCAACGGATTACAACCAAACACACCATTTTTTCTGCAAAAAGTACAATGGGCAAAGTTGGCATTTTTAAAAAAGTTAATCTTCTAAATAGTGAAAATATGAGTGTTAATGTATTCTTTACAATGGGTGGAATAGAGATAATCTGGTGCAAACTTCAAAAATTGATTAATCAGATGGGTTATATGTGTTAACCCGATGGAGAATTAACCCCCAACCAAACAGACCCTTAGAGGTTGTTTAGCATAACAAGAAAATAGGAACAAAGGTCTTGTTCTCGAACAAGTAGCCAAACAACATTCTTTTTACCTATGGACCCCACCTGCAATAATCAACGAGAACAACAAAAAGCTAGAGCAAATGGGTTCTTGATGAATGCTAGAACTTGCTTGCTCTTGTTGGAATAGCAAGGTCAAAGCCACTATATTTTGGGACAATTTTTTTTCACCCAAGCCCCTTAGGTGTTGTTTGGTTTAAGGATAAAAATGAAGAATAGAGTTTTATTCTGATTTATTCTGCCAAACAGATAATTTATTCTACAATAATGATGATGGGCACTTTTGTCATTTTTAAAAAAGTTATACCACTGAATAGTTGGGTAAATTACACACAATGCCCTCCAACTTTGACGTTTGCTCAGCGATGCCCTCCAACTTTACTTTATAACACGAATGCCCTCCATCTTTTAACTTATTTTACCTGATGCTCTCCTTATCTATAATCGACGATTTTCCGATCACAAGACGTGTCGCTGACATCGCGTCTTTGCCTCTCCACGTTCACGTTATGGAACTATTAAAAAAATAAAAAATGCCACGTGCCCCGATCTCTGGCGAGGCCTCAGCCCCTGCGTTCGCCTGCGCGGCGCAGGGGTGTGGGCCCCCCCACATTCCCCCGCGCTCGCCGGCAAGGAGGGGGGCGACCCCCCTGCGCGCGCCGACGAGGTCGCATGGAGGGGGGGCGACCCCCCACCTCCCCTGTGCTCGCCGTGCCGGCGAGGTCGCAGGGAAGGGGGACGACCCCCCCCCCCCCCCACACCCGCCGCGCCGGTGAACGCAGGGGCTGAGGCCTCGCCGGAGGTCAGGGCACGTGATATTTTTTATTTTTTTAATAACGCCAGTAATATGAATGTGGAGAGGCAGAGACGCAACGTCAGCGACACGTCAGCGCTGTGACCGGAGGGCATCGGGTGAAACAAGTTAAAAGATGGAGGACATTCGTGTTACAAAGTGAAGTTGGAGAGCATAGTTGAGCAAACGTCAAAGTTGAAGAGCATTGAGTGTAATTTACCCCTGAATAGTTACTTTTTGAGAGATAAATCATTCCAGTTTTTAGGTGGAATTACTTATCTTCATCCCAAATTTAAAAAAAAAAATTCTATGAGAATAAATGCTCTTAACCCCAAAATAATTATCCACCAACCAAACAATACGAGTTATCAGGACTGGACACTCGTCGGTAGTTATCAAACTTAAACCATAATCAATTAAAATTTTTAAATAAGTTAAAATCATAATTCATAAAATAAGTTTTTTACGTCTACTCTAACAAGTTCTAACAAGAGACTAATACAATTGTAATCATAGTACATATTCCAATGGATTGGTTGGGCCCCAAGGGACAGTCATGCCAGCGTGGACACACCAGCAAGTTTTCGAAAATCATAAACTCCTGCGGAGGAGGCAATTTTGCATAAACTCAAGTTGTCAGAAGTTCAGGTATCTTGAACTCCTTGATAATGTCAGGACATTATTTATTTTCCACAAAAAAAAATACTTCTTCCATCCATCATATTAAGATTTAGTATTGAAAATATGAAATTTTCAGATGATATATATATAAGACCATAGTCATAGGGAAGAGTACTAAAAACAGAGAAAGGAACACTAGAAATTCTTTCAAGCAAATTTTTAAGGATTCTACTTTGATTGGGAAATCAAATTAAAGAACAAGAGCAGTCCTACAATAAACTAACCATTTTGTAAAAAAAAAATCTTCCTATGCTTAAACACGATCTACCACCATCACATCTAACTGCATTTTAAACAAACATTTTTATTTGAGCTGAAAACTGAACAATAATCTATGAAAAGAGTGACTATTGGATCCTCTCAACCAGAAATTAACATTCTCCTACAACAAACTTGTGCGGATCATGACATACCAGTAAAATGGCCGGAACCCATAAGGTGTAGTTGAGAATCTTGAGATTGAAGACGACCAGTCTGGGCAGCTGATGCATATAAAATATAACATATATTTAGCCATGCATTTAATCTCATTTCGAATCATTTTCTAATAGCATGCATTATTTTATGGACTTATTTATATTAATTTTACAAAAATAAAAACTTATTCAAATATTGTATTTTATTATCTAAAAAGCAAGAAAACTGAATTACGAAGTCAACAGAGAAAATCGCACTCAAATCGGAATCAAAATAGAGTAAGAAAGTGGAAATAAGACTGACATATCACAATAGCGAGCCGTGAAAGATCTTTGACGAGCCGTGAAAATGGTCCTGCAACACTTTGACAGACCATTAAAATGCATTTCAGAGTTACCGGAGTCACGACCATGATCTGGTCTTCACGGGACGTGAAATTCACTATTTTAACACTATAAGAACCGTGAAAACCATCTCACAGTCCATGAAAACACATTTCTAAGCCAATTCGGATGTTGTTTAAGCCGTTAAAACCATATTATAGGTTGTGACGAAGTACAGATTCGAGATTTGGATGAATTTTTGGAAGAATTTTCAATTGTACAAGGATTCCTACTCATACTATATGATCCCAGCATGATTTGAAAACATATTATGATCCAAATTTTGGAGTTTGACAAAGTCAAATTTTCATAACTAATTCATATTCGAATTTTCTTTATTTCACATAGAGAATATTTTCGTTTCTTCTCCTATCACATGAAAATCTCAACCCCTATAAATAGAGCATTTCTACCACCTGGAGAGAGCATGCTAGGGCCTGCAACATGTTCCTTAAGCCAAAAACATGAGAAGACTATGAAGGATTGCTGAGAAGATTTCTACGAGATCGACTCTAGACGAGAATTCAATAGCAGTTCATCGGTGATTCCCGAAGAGTATTAACTGTTCTACTTAATGTTTGAATGATTTTGTGCTTAATTGATACATTATTCTATCTTTAGTAGTTTGGATCCTTTAGTTTTTTTTTGAGACACTTGTAATAGTTTTAATAGATAAAAGCAAACTATTAAATCGTATTTCATAATCGATTATAGTTCAGTTTTCTTTTGAATATGCATGCTATTACTAATGCTTTTCCAGAGATTAATCGTCTTCTATAGTTAGCTATCCTCCTTGTCGGAGTAGTTACTTTTGATTACATTATTTTTGTGAAATTAATTCTTGCCTTTTAAGTTCAAGTATTGCATGTCACAACTCGTATGATCCTTGTCGGAATATTAGTTGTGTGGTCTATTAACCATTACCAAATTATAGATGATAATAGTTTAGAGACCACATTTTAATGCATCTTAATATCAGGTTTGGTTAGATTATGATCCATTACGGAGTAGACTTAATTTAATTTGAATTAAGATAAGTTGACTGTTCCTAGATGGAAATCAATAATTTGAGTAGATTCAAATCCATCGTTAGAAACTAACTTGTAATATTTGGTCAATTAAGTTTGTCTACAACTTCTTTTATCATTCTAAGTCATATGCATCAGTATATTAAATTGGTTTAAATTTAGGTTTAGTTTTCTTTATCTTTATGTTATTTTATTTTAGACTAGTGAAAAAATAACTAATTCTCGGGTCATTGGTTCATGATAATCAATTTTTATCTCATCGTGTTCCCAGCTATTTTAGCAATTTTATAATACTTATTTATTATGAAAGTGGAAATAACTCAAAACTCATAAAAAAATTAGGAAAATTAAAGTTCAGAGTATTTCGCCCCTATTTTCTATAATTTTTTCCAATTTGGTACATAATCAGCCTGAGATCGGGTTTCATTCGGATATGGTGTCCCAATCTGATAATAACTATTAGGGTTTAATGAATATCCCCCCCACTCCCATGGTTCGTCCCCCATCTGCGGTCGTCGGATCCATAGTCGATGGCCGTGGATGATGCGCGCGATTGAGTGCACGGTTCAAGTGTTGCCAACCGGTTTGCCCGCGTGTTTCAACGACGAAAAAACCAAAGAGACGGGAAGATGGCGATCGCGATCGTGCAGGTGGCGATCTCGCGGGCGGCGACCTCGCGAGCGACGGCAATCTCATGGCGGCGACGAAGGTCATGCGGCGATGGCGACCTCTTCACCTCCGATCCAGCCTTCTTCGCCCCATCCGACGATGACCTCTTTGCTATTGTTCATGCCGCCAAGTCCTGTCGCATCCCATTCACCTCCGATTCGGCCTTCTTCGTCGGATCCGACAATACAGGCGATTTTGACTTCCTCACATACGTCGTCCTCACTGAGTCCATCATTTCGAAGTCGAGGGTCCTCAACGTGGTCATGAAGTCCGACTGGGAGAGCCTGTCAGGATCGTCGCCTCCATGCGACTTTGCCACCATCACGATTCCTCCAAACGACAATGATGTCAAGACAATGACTACGTCGAAGAATGAAGGGCTAGGGCACGACACTAGGGTGTGATGACCTGTGGGCGGCGAGATCGGTGGCTATGATCTCGCGGCCTATAAGGTCGATATCGCCTCAACCTATTTTCTGCCCTAGTTTTCTTCCCCGTGCGCCATGCGAGATCGGACTGTCCTCGTCATCCCCGCCGATCGCGAGACCGTCCCGAGGTTGTCATCGCGAGCTCGCCTCACCGTGAGACCGGACATCGTGAGACTGCCGCACCGTCATCATCGTCTCCCGTCACAAGATCGACGATCACCCTGCGAGACCGCCCAAGGATCGCAACGGATGGACAATTGTGATCTTCAATTTTTTCATCGCGAGCGAGCGGTTTTTTCAGCACGAGCGACCCCCGAAACTGTTTCTCTACCCTTTGAACCGTGGAAAAAGTGCTCATCGGATCTTCATCCGACGGGCGCGAATGGCGAGAGGGGAGACCTCGACCCCTAATAAATCCTAAATATTATTTTAGTATATTAATTTTTACAAAACATTATATTTATATATATTTTAACTAGGAATTTATATTTTATTATATAACCTAAGCATAATTTATATTCTTTTTTATAGATAATATTTATATAATACTATTATATATCTTTATTATTATATCTAAAATTTTTATTTATTATGATCAAATCAGGATAATTGATAATTTCTTGATTTTTGTCACGATTTAATCAGGACGTCCTGATTTCATTCAGATGATTTTGCAAAAAATCAGAGCAAACCGAATGGTCCCGAGTCCGAATTTGTTCACCCCTAATTCTGTATTTACATTGTATTTTTCTCTAAAAATATGTGCGAATCATGTAAAGTATGTGCATCCTCCTTTAAAAAAAATGAGAAAAATGTATATGTAGAGCCATTGACGTAGAAGAGTGAAGAACACTAATTTTACTTATATAATAATAATTATTATATATTACTTTAAAATATATGTTAAATAGTAAAAAAATTAAAATCAAGATTATCGAATTATCGGATGATTCAAGCTATGTTAATAAATGTGACTAATTAATTATTGTAATTTATTTGTCCTTAGATGATATATTTTTAATATCAAATTATCCAAATAAATATATATTATTTCATCTAAAGCACATTTTTCATTTCCATCGAAAGTTGTCAGGGGCTAATATGTTATTTGTTTAAAGAATAGCACACTTGAAATCATATTAATTGTTTTTATGAACTTTATAGTAATTTCAAATTGAATCCACTATATATACACAAATATGGTTTACTTAAACTTTCTCACATTTGCTATCCTTTCTATGCCTCTTTTACCTTCTATGCTATATATATTTACTGAGTAAGAAAAATCTCACTGATATGATAAAACATAATTAATAAAAAATCTAAAAGATAAAATATAAGGAGATCGAATATATTCTAGGACCCATATGAGAAAAATTATAAAGATCCATGAGACTCATTTCTTATTTATAAAGTATAGTTTAAAAGTCCCTTTTTTATTATTGATAATATTTTTTCTATATAATGTGTTCTAAAATTCTCACTTGATATCTTAAAAATTTTCATGTTATACTTATATTTATTAGTTATTTTTGTATTAATTATTTAAAAAGTCATTAATTGATTCATAGATGATGATATTTGATAAACATCTTTTAAGATGAATTTATATCTACCATCACATGTGTCATTTGGTCCACACAATTCCCAACCCCTTGTCTTCTGGATTTAGGGAATATGGATCCAAAATGGATCCACATATGTGGACCTATCATTGATTTATGAATCAATGGTGATCTTTGATAAATATATTTTAAGATAAATTTATAATGAATTTATATCTACCGTAATGGTAGTTCACATGTGTAGAGTCCAGACAATCTCCAACCCCTTGTCCTATGGATTTAGAAAATATACGGGCCCAAAATGGATCCACGTGTGTGGACCAACCATTGATTCATAGATCAATGGTGAAAATTTTATAATGAATTTGTATCTATCATTGATCTATACATTAATGATAGTCCATATTCCACACAATTTCTAACCCTTTGCATAAAGTAGTCATTAGAAAAAAAATTGACTCCGAGAGTAATTTTCTTTCAAAAATAAAATAAAATAACTTTTATAGTATAAGAAAATAGACTCGAAAAAGGTAGAACGAAGTATTTTTTATCCAAAAAACAATACATTCAACCATTTGTTTAAAGGGATTAAAGATTGCGTGGACGTAAATAAGATTCACACATGTAGATTACCATTAATATACAAATATAAATTCATTATAAATTCGTCTTAAAAAATATTTAAGAAGAATCATTTGTTTATGAATATAAGTCTACACGGGTAAATTACACCAAATGCCCTTCAACTTTAAGGTTTGCTCGGCGATACTCTCCAACTTCACTTTGTATCTCAAATGCCCTTCATCTTTTAACGCGTTTCATCCGATGCCCTCTTTATCTGGGATAGTCAGTTTTCTGGTTTTTTATCGACGTGACGTCCACGTGGCCATCTCCTCTCTCCTCCATGCAAATAGTCGACTGATGTGGCATGCTCCGACGTGGCACATAAAATTACACCAATGCCCTCCAACTTTAAGGTTGGCTCAGCGATACCTTCTAACTTTACTTTGTAACACAAATGTCCTTTATCTTTTAACACGTTTCACCCTTTGTAACATTCCCCACTAGCGTGTGATATTGTCCGCTCTGGGCCTCAGCCCGCACGGTTTTCTCAAAACGCGTCACCTGGTATCAGAGTAGCGCAGCGGCTCACCTCTATACTCAGCATGATACTGTCTGCTCTGCCCCCACCCTGGGCTCACGGTTTTCTAACGCGTCACGCCTAATGAAGGATATGTTCCCATATATACCCAACATCTCTCCCGTGACTTATGTATGTGGGACTAATCCAAGGCATGCCTCATGTATCGATGCATATTTTGATAGTTGTGTGAACTTTAATTCATACTCAGCAACTGATAATGCTCCTTGTGTCAGATTTAGAAATTCCTTCTGCTTTCTATCAGTATATACTTTGGGCAAATACTTCTTTCGAAATTCTCGAAGAAAGTCCGCCCATCCAAGAGTAGTTGGAAAATTTTGACTTTCAGGAATTGTCTCAAAACGCGTCACCTGGTATCATAGTAGTGCAGCGGCTCACCTCTATACTCAGCATGATACTGTCCACTCTGCCCCCACCCTGGACTCACGGTTTTCTAACGCGTCACACCTAATGAAGGACATGTTCCCATATATACCCAGTATCTCTTCTGTGACTTATGCATGTTGGACTAATCCAAGGCATGCCTCATGCATCCTTCCCCCCTTAGGGGACTTAACGTCCTCGTTGAGTGATCGCACACCACCATGCACAAAAGTCCACGCGGAGTGGCTCTGATACCATGTGTAACATTCCCCACCAGCGTGTGATATTGTCCGCTCTGGGCCTCAGCCCGCACGGTTTTCTCAAAACGCGTCACATGGTATCAGAGCCACTCCGCGTAGACTTCTGTGCATGGTGGGGTGCGATCACTCAACGAGGGCGTTGAGTCCCCTAAGGGGGGAAGAATGCATGAGGCATGCCTTGAATTAGTCCCATATGCATAAGTCACGGGAGAGATGCTGAGTATATATGAGAACATGTCCTTCATTAGGTGTGACGCGTTAGAAAATCGTGAGCCCAGGGTGGGGGCAGAGCGGACAGTATCATGCTGAGTAGAGGTGAGCCGCTGCGCTACTCTGATATCAGGTGACGCGTTTTGAGAAAACCGTGCAGGCTGAGGCCCAGAGCGGACAATATCACACGCTGGTGGGGAATGTTACATCTTTACCTAGGACAGTCGGTTTTTTAATTTTTCATCGACGTGGCATCCACGTGGCTATCTCCTCTCTCCTCCACGCAAATAATCGTCCGACGTGGCATGCTCTTATGTGACACATAAAATTACATCAAATGTCCTCCAACTTTAAAGTTTGCTCACCAAATGCACATAAAATTACACCAATTTGGACAAAGATGGCGGCCGACGAACGCAAAAGGTGAACGATAAAGGAGGAGAACGACGAAGGAGAGCGATCGACGAAGGAGTACGAACGACGAAGGAGATTTCACACGAACGATGACAAAGAGGGAAATAAGAAAATAATCTAACAGTGAGTGGGTCAACTTACGGTAAGTAAGATGGTTTAATATGTGATGGCACATTGGAGGACTATTTACATGGAGGAGAGAGGAGATGACCACGTGGACGTTACAATGACGAAAAATCGGAAAACTGACTGGCCCAAGTAAAAAGGGCATCGAGTGAAACGTGTTAAAAGATAAATGACATTTGTGTTAGAAAGTAAAGTTGGAGGGTATCGCTGGGCCAACCTTAAAGTTGGAGGGCATTGATGTAATTTTATGTGCCACGTCGAAGCATGCCACGTCAGGACGACTATTTGCGTGGAAGAGAGAGGAGATGGTCACGTGGACGTCACGTCGACGAAAAATAAAAAAATCGACTATCCCAGATAAAGAGTGCATCGAGTGAAACGCGTTAAAAGATGAAGAATATTTGTGTTACAAAGTGAAATTTGAGAATATTACAAATCTTAAAGTTGGAGGACATTTGACGTAATTTACCCAAGTTTACACCCATTTTCTACCCCCATTTTGAGTGCACGTATTCTGAATCCTTGCTTTTGTTTGAATATTAATGAAAATTAAAATTTTAAAACCTTTAAGTTTAACCGAAATTTTAAACAAAGACAATAACGAACATGACGTGCTCACTGTCACTTCCGCTCTCCTCGCCGCCGCCGTCGTCTTCGTCGACGGCAGACTCCATCGAGCTCCTCTTCCATGGCTCCACTGCCGTCACTCCTAACCAAATACGGCAGTCCCACTGCGGCCTCCTCAAGAGCGGCCATGTCCCCTCCGACGCCCGACTCACCACCAAGCTCCTCTGCGTCTACGGCGGCGCCCGCATGCCCGACGCTGCCGCCGCCCTTCTCCGCTCCCTCCCTTCCCCGGACCCCTTCGTCTTCTCTGCACTCTTCTCCGCCCTCTCCCGCGCTCGTCTCATCCTCCCCGCTCTCTCCCTCTTGCCAGCCGCCATGATTTCCCTGCGCCGCCCACCCGACCCCTTCCTCCTCTCCGCTGCTCTCAGGGCCGCTGCCTCCCTCCCTTCCCTACCCCTAGGTCGCCGCCTCCACGCACTCTCCCTTTCCTCCGGCCTCTCCGTCGATCCCTTCGTCACCTCCGCCCTTGTCTGCATGTATTCTAGGTGCAGCGCCGGGAATGACGCCCGCGCCTTGCTCGACCGAATGTCAGAGCCCTGTGTCGTCTCGTGGAGCGCGCTGGTTGCCGGGTACGCGGAGCGCGGAATGACGGAGGACGCGAAGAGGGCGCTGCGAGAGATGCGGACTGCCGGACTGGAGCCCAATACGGTCACCTGGAACGGACTTATAGCCGGTTTTAATCGCAGCGGGTGCTCGCGCGAGGCAGTGTGTGCGCTCGGTCGTATGCACTCCGAGGGTCTCGGAATGGACGAGGTCGGATTCTCCTGCGCACTGTCGGCCGTTGGCGACTTGGAGGACGTCCGGATCGGCGAGCAAGTTCATGGCCGAGTTAAAAAGGCGGGGCTGGATGACAACGCGTGTGTGGCGAGCTCCCTCGTTGACATGTATGGGAAGTGCAGAAGACCTGATGATATGGTGAAGGTGTTCGATGAAATCGGACAAACAGATGTCGGCTCCTGCAATGCTCTCGTTACTGGGCTCTCCCGAAATGGACTTGTTCAAGACGCACTGGAGGCGTTCAGAAGGTTTCAAGCGCGAGGAGTTCAGCTAAATGTCGTGTCTTGGACGTCGGTAGTGTCGTGTTGCTCGCAGAACGGGAAGGATATGGAGGCATTGGAGCTGTTTCGGGAGATACAGGTTGCTGGCGTAGAGCCGAATGCGGTGACGATTCCATGCCTGCTGCCGGCTTGTGGAAACATGGCAGCTCTGATGCACGGCAAGTCTGCCCACTGCTTTGCTCTTAGGAAACAATTTCTGGATGATGTGTATGTGGGGAGCGCTCTGGTTGATATGTATGCCAAGTGCGGCAGAATAGGGGATGCTCGGACCGTCTTCGATGCCATGCAGTTCAAGAATGTGGTGTCCTGGAATGCAATAATCGGAGGTTATGCAATGCACGGAGAGGCAAAGGACGCCATTGAGTTGTTCCTTGCGATGAAGAGAAACCAGATGAAGCCTGACATTGTCACCTTCACTTGTCTGCTCTCTGGTTGTAGCCAGGCCGGACTGACGGAGGAGGGCGAACGCCTCTTCAGTGAGATGCAGCAAGAACATGGAATTGAGGCTAGAAAAGAGCATTTTACTTGTATGGTCAGCCTCCTTGGTCGGGCAGGAAGGTTGGAGGAGGCCTATGACATGATAAAGGAGATGGAAATTGAGACTGACGGATGTGTTTGGGGAGCTTTGCTCAGTTCCTGTAGGGTTCATCAACATGTCCGATTAGGGGAGATCGCAGCACAGAGGTTATTTGAATTGGAGCCTGGAAATGCTGGAAACTATGTGTTGCTTTCAAACATTTATGCTGCGAAAGGGATACTGGATGGGGTTGACAAGCTGAGAGCTAAGCTGAAAACCATGGGGCTTAAGAAAGACCCTGGATGTAGCTGGATTGAGATCAAGAATAAGGTTCACATGTTGTTGGCCGGAGACACATCGCATCCTCAAACTGACCTAATAATGCGGAGATTAGAGAAAGTTCACATAGAGATGAAGAGATTAGGATACCTTCCGAGCACCGATTTTGTCTTGCAGGACGTCGAGGAGCAAGACAAAGAACACATCTTGGGTGTGCACAGTGAGAAGTTGGCAATAGCTTTAGGTCTAATAAGCACACCCCAGGGAACTCCTCTTCGGGTGATCAAGAACCTTCGCATTTGCGGCGATTGCCATGATGCAATCAAATTCATATCGAACTTGGAGAGTAGGGAGATATTCGTCAGAGATACCAACCGATTTCATCACTTCAAGGATGGAAAATGTTCTTGTGGAGATTATTGGTGAGTATGCATGCTGAAACCAGAAGGTGAGGTCATCCTCCGCACAATTGAATGAATAAAAGCCTGAAAACCTCAACAAGGTTTACAGCTCAAAAGAGAGCATTGATATGAGCATCTTCCAACCAAGCTATAGAAGCACCACCAAGGAGAAACGGAAAGATCCAGGAGTTAACTTCTCAATACAAGCTTGGTCGTTGATCAATTGCTGATTTACTCCAAATTTATCTGATGACAAATCATACAAGCATCCAGATTCTGCTTTTTATCCACCTAGTCCTGGTTGTATTTATTGGTTCTTTCTCTGCATTAGCAGACTTCCGACTGTAAAAATCATTTTTGAGTGGCAGGAGTAGGACTGATCGGTCGATAAAATATTATTTAACAGTTATTGGATTATAATTGTATACATGTGAAAACAGTTTAAGGAGCAGGAGCAGGAAGTTTCTTTTTCTTTATTTGGAAGAAAAAATTATCAGAATTTAAAGCAAATTATCATACTTATATCCGTTCAAATTATAACTCGAAACATTATACATGCTTGAAAACTCTATGGAGTATCAAATGATCTCTTTAAACATTTCAACCAAATCTTATTTTGTGAAAAGAATTTGAGATCCTCACTTGTTTCATAAAACTTGGATTTCTTAACCTGGTACAAGTTGCTTATTTATTACACATTTGCATGTGCATTAGGTTCCATGTGGCATAACCTCCTTCTGATTAGTTCCATGTATAATAAACAGTTATACATGTCCAGTACATTCTATTTCAAGAAGTAACAAGTTTCTGGAGAATGGTAATTACAACAGGTGATCTGCCCGTCAACATGAATCATGCAGGCTAGTTAAAAGAATTCCTCTGCTACACTAAAATCCGAACTGTGTTCTAGCACAACTTTCACGCCGTAAACAAATATAAAGAATAGGGGGAAAAACCTCCGGAACAAAATAATCCTCTCACAGGGTGGTGACACTTTTTGCAAGGTTTCTTGGTTGGTCCACATCAAATCCTCGTAGAACAGTCAGATGATATGCCAATAACTGAAACAAATGAGGAAAGCAATAAGAACTCATCATTCTCCTAGCTGCTACCATTTAATCTTATCAATAAGGATGGATGATAATAACTCTCGATAATCCAGTAGTCTCAGTTTATCACTTACTCCACTTAACAACCTTTTACCTTCTGAGAGAAGTTTGTAAGTCTTAAAATGTACATCTAATGGACACGTTACTTTTCAGTATCACAGACGATATTGAGCTCATCCAAATAGGAGAAAGAACATTACAGGGTGGAAGTGTGTAAATAATTGGAAAACGAGTGAGATGCGAGAGTGAAACAAAAAAGTTCCAGTCAATAACAAAAGAAAGAGCACGAACACCAAGATGATATCCAAAAAAGCAGAAGGAAAACCAGCAAAAATGTAGGTACAAACAGAAGAGAATGATGAAAATATAAAACAAAATGACAAAAGCAGATGGAGGGTCAACGTTGAAAAGGCAGGCACTACTACCTTTTTTTTTTGCATAGGATAACCCTCAAGAAAAAACTATGTACTGGGGAAACGGGTTTGGTACTCTGCTTACAACAAAAATTAATTGACTTGTTTAGTTCTGTAAATAAAATGGTCTTGATTTTATCATATTTAGGATTAACAAATAAACAACAACAACAACAACAAAGCCTTATCCCACTAGGTGGGGTCGGCTACATGAATCATACGACGCCATTCGTTGATCAATGTTCATAAGATTCGACAGGATTTTATGCTGGCTGTCGGGGCCTAACACAACCCTCCTCCTTTATCCGGGCTTGGGACCGGCTATAAAATATAGGCGGAGTTAGGATTAACAAATAAACAGTTGAAAAAAAATATTCTCAAACATAAAGTAATGATTTGAGGATAAAAACCATTTTTCCCTCAATATATATATATATATATATTGAGTGAAATAAAGTATAGGTTGATATATATATATATATATATATTGAGTGAAATAAAGTATAGGTTGATGTTGCAATGGCCATACCTGTAATGGGACTATGTTAATGACTGGTTGCAAGCAATCTGCAACCTGAGGAACTTCGATCGCTCTGCAAAATTTGCTAGGGCACACAGATGATGCATCACCTTTGGAGCATAACACTATTAAGCGGCCTTTTCGTGCATGTAGTTGCTGAATTACTGATTGTTGTTTACTGTTCGCAACAAACACCCAAATGTTTAGCACAGAAATTACACAAAGAGATAACATTACCTTTGATAACGTTGGAAACTGACCTGAAGGATGCATCTCGTGTGGCGATGACAATGATAGGAAGGTTCTCATCAACTAATGCTAGTGGCCCATGTTTCATTTCACCAGCAAGCATGCCCTCGCTGTGCATAAGTGCTACTTCCTTCACTTTTAAGGCACCTTCCAAAGCAGTGGCATAGTTATAACCTCTACCAAAGACGAGGAGGGATTCGGTGTCTACCAATGATTTGGCAAGGTCTTTCATTTCAGCATCGAGTTTCAGGACCTCGCTTATTTTGCCTGAGGACAAAAGGATGCGACATGATTAATTGATCTATGTTCTGGGTACTTGCTGAGAACACACTTGATTATTAGCTTATTTCTGCAGATACGTTATGTATATATATCTTTAGTTGATCTGGAATGCTTTTGTCAAAGAATTTGAGCAACAATTTCTTCCCTGTTTTTAATTTTTTAGCATCCACTTTTAATTTTTTATCTTTAAATTTTCGTATAAATGCATTGCAGAATGATGCTTCACACCCTTCCCATATCCTCTAACACATGCCCAAATCTTGAAGATATGTGACAGCTGAAAAGTGACAAGTGCAAAGTTTGAAAATTGCTGAAACAGGCTTGGATGATTAATACCTTGGCTTATCATCCTCCTACCCTCTTTTCAAAAGAAGAAAAAACTATTGTCAGCATTTTGGACCCACGCTATGCCAATGTATCCGTGTGAATATATGTGACAATAAGGCGCAGACCAAAATGATAACACATCATTTCGGGGAATCACACAGGTTAAAGAGTGCTCTCGACATGAGTCCTTGAGTCCGCCCGCATAAGGATACCAAAATTTTGGACCACACCGTATTTATTCTATTTATATATGTAATTGTGAATATTATATGCATACACATATAGGATATCACCATGACATATTCAAGTGAAAGCTAACATACCTGGCAGGTCTGAGAGTTCATTTATAATAGCCTCTCTTCTAGCTTGAGTTGAAATTTTGTCAGCTCCGATAGCCAATGCCATCATAGCCATAACTACAATCTGGCTCGTATAAGCCTAATCAGGAAGTATATTCACTATTAAATTCAATATGTTTAGGATTGAGTAATAAATAAAATAACATTGGGCAACCAGGGCATGATAATGCGTACCTTCGTGCTAGCAACACCGATCTCAACACCAGCATTAATGTGAATGCCACAGTGTGTTTTTCTGGCCAATGTACTGCCAACAGTATTTGTTATGCCAACGCATAATGCCCCATTTTCCAAGGCATATTCAAGTGCAAGTAGGGTATCTGCAGTTTCCCCGGATTGACTTACAAAAACTGCTGTATCCTCCCTGTAAATTGGACCTTGTCTATCCAGTAAGTCACTCGCAATTTCCATGGTAACAGGAATGCCTTTACAATGAAAGAGAAAATTAGATAGAGTTTTCTAGCTTGAAATATATGGAAAGTATAAAAACAAGCCAACTAACCTGACAGCTCTTCTAAAAATGGTCGTGCAGCTAAAGCTGCATTATAACTTGTACCACAACCAATAAAAATAATTCTCCTGCTATGCCTAATTGTTTTTAAGTGCTCCTTCAGTCCACCCAAAACAACACCATGATCTTTGAGCCTTCCTCGCATTGTTGTAGTCAAAGAATGTGGTTGCTCATGGATTTCCTTCTGCATGAAGTGATCATAGCTTCCCCTTTTTATTTGTTCAACCTCTATCTCCAAGACAGATAGTGCGCGCTGCACTGAAGCAGGTTTTTCTTTGCCATAATCAAACTTCAGTATCGAAACGCAGCCATCCTGTAGGATGAGAAATATTGGACACCTTTAGTATCTAGGTTTTTGTTTGGATATAGGTTGGCTAGACATCATCATTATCTAAGTTTGAAATTAAACAATATACTCAATTTAATTAAGATATTAATAAGCAGGTTGAAAGTACACATAAAGCCAATGTAGGACATCTGAGAAAAGAATCAACAACTGGAAAATAGAAATATGTATGTCTCGAACTATGTTATTTTCAAATGAAGTTTGAGGAGCTCAACATGTGTACCTTGCTAGAATTTTGCAGTGAATGGAAAAGCAGAACTTTCTTAGCTAAAATGAAAAGAAGTACACTTTTTTTCTCATCGAAAATATGAAAGAAACACAGTAGCAGTCTGCAATGGCCCTCAGGCTTCAAATGCAGTGAATTCACCATAGTATCAGTGCACAAAATATTCATAAGTGGTGTTACATTGGAGGTTTATCATGTATTACATGTTTAGGACACATGCTCTATCCACCGTGAAAACATTCAACATATGAAGAAAAAATGACATAAAAAAAATCAAGCATCATTTTCACAAAATTTCAAAATAACAAGTAAAACCATTACCTTGATGTGAACAACTTCATTATCTTCAATAGCCAAATAATTTTTAGTATGTTCAACAATAGCACATAAATCACTTGAGAAGAAGAGTTCTTTAGGCTTCCCATTTGTCGTGAGGGCTTTTACATCATGAAATAATTTCCCACTATTTTTGTCCTCTGAGAGTTCCTGTGGCAGAGTTCATTGATGATAGGTTTTTCAATAAAAAAAAGCCAATAGTCATACGCAAGAAAATGAACCAGATCACAAAAATTAATTGAGACGAAAAATAGAAGTAATGAAAATACAAGAAAAAAAGAAAATGTAAACTCATAAAAAGTAAAGAAATGGACAAAGGCATGAGACTCCTAGATGTACAGAGGTAACACACACAAAAATGGGCTGTCAAGGTCAGAAAGAATGACAGCTTATTGTACTTCCCACTCTATATCACATTGTATCTTCTAAATAAATGTACCGAGATAGTATACAAAGAATAGGACAATAATACAAAACAAGCACAAGGCCAGTTCTCAGCATGCACAATAAGATAAAAAAAAACTTACTTTCACACCAAGGATCAAAGTGCTCCCACGTTTGCAAGCAATCAATTCATTTGGATAATGTGCACTCTTGAATATGAGCGCATAGGCTCCTTCAAGTTGTCTCATAACTTCTGTGACAACTTGACTAAAAGTAACAGTCTCTTTGCCTGAAAGGAAGTATAAATAATATGGATTAGTGCATTGAAAGAGGTCGAAAACCAAAGGGCCGAAGACATGCTATAACAATATATTTAACACACATATGCAAGTTTAAATAATAGATTCCAAAGGAAAAGTTGAGAATCACCACTAAACACGCACCACTCATTACTATAATTCCATAGGAAATTAACACGTTACTATGTAATTCAAGAAACCTGGATCTGCATGGAATGACCTTAATTAATCACTACAGCAAGTGGATTCAGTTATTAAGTACTCAATCAAGGTCCTGCAGTGGATGAAAAATAAATTCTGCTCTGTTTGTCCATCCTTACATTTTCAAAATAACAGTGCATGTTTAGATTTGGGGAAAACAAAGACACAGGAAAGAAATATTATGATTCTCTTCATTTATGCACTTATAACTTTTAAGTAATCTTTTCTTTCAGTATTTTCTTATAACTAATCTCAAAAGAAAATCCAAGAATGAAAAGGATTTGAAAATAGACAGATTCTACCATCTCCTTCATGAGCCTGATCGAATACAAATTTTGCAAGCTTGGGAATAACTTCTGTATCAGTATCTGATTCGAATGTGAAACCGTGACGAATTAGTGTCTCCTTCAACACCTGAAGAAATGTAAAAGTAGGTCAACACATATGGATTAGCTTTCCTCCTAAAAAACATATGGATTAGCGTTAATTAAGTTTCACTTGCATTTCTATAAGAAAAAAATTGAATTGGGGTTTTAAGATTAATGAAGCATCATGCAACACTACAGCACTAGATTCAAGTGACAACTACGCAAGTTATCGGTTTAGCTATCCTAATGCAAGCCAAACATGATAACACAAAGATATTATAATAACCAAAAAATGAAAAGTCTTTTTCCCAGTTTACTGCAACTGGAGATGGATTCCTTTCTTAATACCTAGAATAGCCAAGTATCTCTTTCGAATCTGTATAGTTTCAAATGGAAATGGGTTCCTTTTTTTCTTTGGCTTCCCTCTCTAGATTCTAACATTTCCTTACCCATATCTACCCTCTACTGGGGCGAATTCCACTCAAGATAAGGTGGTAAAGTTCTCATATGCATGACATCTCAACTCTGAATTATGCTTTTTTGAGAAGAGTCTGAATTATGATTGAAAAGAGACAAAGGGTATGAAAGACAAAATTACTTCATGCATTTACTTGAATCTCATTCAATGGAAGAACAAACCTCATAATTAGTTATTATTCCGTTGTGGACAACCAAAAATTCATTCCAAGAACCCGAAGACTGTGGATGACTATTTCTAGGTGCAGGCACACCATGCGTAGCCCATCGAGTATGAGCTATTCCAGCATGAGTCAAGAATGACTCCTCCAAATTTATGTCCATGGAGTCTACCTCTGTGAACATCAACCAACATCTCCCATATCAGAATGACAACATGAAACAAGCATACTAAATGGATAATACAAAATGCTAGATGCCAAACTGAAGTAGTTCGTTGCCTGTCCAGAATTAAGGCATATCCAGAAATAAAAACTGTTACATTTAATTACATATCTCTGAATTATGTCATTCGCTTTGTACAAATGCAGTGTATAAATCATGCATTCACATTAGAAACAGTTTCAAAGGATGCTGCAACCCTGCAATTAAGAATATGCATGGAAAAAAATTGAAGAGACTAAGAGAAAGCATGTTTTAATCATGAGCAGGGATTTAGTTGGAGGATTGGAGCACAAGTAATAGAGCAAAATCTATTGGTGAATAATATACCGAAAGGTTTGGTTACTAATAGAGCGGAATGACGCATGATCCATGTAGCCGACCCCACCTAGTGGGATAAGGCTTTGTTGTATTGGAGCACAAGTCAAGTGTAAGAGATCAATTTAGAATACAAAGGATCAACTATGCTCGCTTACCACAGCTACGCAACGTGCAAACACTTTTTTTAACTCAATCAAAGTTGAGATCCATATGGAAAGGGACACGAAAATTCACACTTGACTTAGAAATTAATGACAATAACAGGGGCGAAAATACACCAAGATCGCAACTTTCCTCAAATCATGCGGTCATGTTAAAGCATCATCCAAATTCCAATGAAAACAAGGAAGACAAAACCGAATCTTTCGCAAAAAACGGACCGAATAACCCGACAGAAAGAATCCAAACACAACGGCAAAGAGTACTACAGTCACGGCATATCCAAAAATGCCTAAAAAGATGGGGTTTTGTCTTTTTTTTTTTCGCTCACCTGTGTACACCGATCTGACGAGGGACTCGATCTTCCCCTCCTGACGGAACACGAGGGGCGAAGCCGCGGCGTAAGGAGGGCTCCCGACACCATTGCTGTGGCAGGAGGCGGCCGGTCGCAGGTCGGCGTCGATGGCGATGCCGGAGGAATCGTAGCCCCTGTATTCTAGGCGCCTGAGGCCGTTGAAGAGCACCTCCAAGATGTACCTCCGCTCCTTGGCCACATTGTAGTTCAAGTAGGCGAATATCCCACACATTCTCCTACTCCGTCTTCTTTCCCGACGATCTCGAACTCGAGGAGACGACAAAAAAGTGTCGACGAAGAGGGAGGAAACGGGGAATTGAGAAAAAAAGAAGAAAGTGTGTGTATTTACGGGGAGCAGACGGTTGGGTTGGGGCGGAGAATGAGATGAAAGGAAACGGAACGGAGTGGGTCTTCACGCGCACCCAAATAAATATCTGCTGGCGTCCGCATATTAATTGGATTTGGACCGGGACCGGGAGGGGGGGGGAGAGAGAGACGCTATTTTGGACCGTTGACTCTTTGACTGGGCTTTCATGCAGTGCGGCGAGATCGTTAGGGCCCACCACGTTGTTTCCCTGAACGGATCAGTGGGCCCGTCCTCGCGGGTGGCGGGAAGTTGCGTCGCGATGCGGTTTCTTTTTTCCGCTTAAACTTTTAGATTATTTTCATAAACTTCTCCTAAATTATCATAATTTTTCACAAAATTATAAACTTATTTTTTAAAATTCTTTCACTATCATGTCTTTTCCACTTTAATCCTTTCGTTCACTTATGTTATGTTTCCCATTACTTTTATTTTTTTTATTTATAAAAAGACTAAATTACCTCTCCTTCCAGAAAAATATAAAATAACAAATATAAAAAATAAAAAATTATTTGAAGGATTAAAGTGGTAAACAAAAAATTTACCATTTATGAAAAAATTAAATTACCCTCTCTCTGATTTATTTTATTTATTTTATTTTTTATATTTATTATTTGATGTGTTATAGAGGGAGTGATAATTTAGTTTTTTTATAAATGAGAAAAATCAAAAGTAACGAAAAACGTAACAAAAGTAAATGGAAGAATTTTTTTAAAAAAATTGTGATAGTTTAAGAATATAAAAAATAAGTTCGTAGTTTCATATTAGATGCGAAAAATCATGATAATTTTACGGAAGATTTATGAAAATAATCCTAAACTTTTTAACTAATAAAATGATCACGTGACGTGACGTGATGATGATGAAACTTTCAATTGAACGGGGGCTACGTGGCCAATGATGATTGCACGCTCAAGGGGTAGGGCCTGGGGTAATTTTTCACGCACTAATGAAAATAGAAAGGATATAGTGTTGGACGAGATATTAGGGCTCCTTGCTTAGCATGTTCCTTATAAAGTCATAAATTGGAAGATAGTCCAAAGATCTCTGCATAGATGATCAGGTTTCTTGCTTAACATCTTATATCTTTTATCTTCTCATGTGTTTAAAGTTAATGCTGGAGGAGAGATTAGGCATAATATGCAATTTAAGCATAATGGTGTAGTTAAACACTACAAATTCTACTACAATTTTAGCAATAATTTTGAAACTTAATGTTGAAACTAATTGCATTTGTTATTTTCTTATGTTTTTCGGGCATAATGCTTAATATAGTGGCAATGGCATTTGTTGCATTCATGTCACTTAGCAAGCGTGCATGATATTTGGCTATTTGCATGCTATGGTTCATTCGTTTTATTTATATTAGCTAAACATTAGTGTTACTGCTGCAATGTTGCTTAATTTACAATAATGCTTATATAGCTGTTATTTATGGACATAAACGAATTTGGGGCTGAATCCATTCATGAGAAATGGACATGAAAAAAGTGGATGATGATGAGTTTAATGTGGAAAATAAGAAAGAAGAAAGTAATGAGGAAATAGACTTTGAGCATTTCCAAACCTCGAACTCCGTCAACTCCTTTGAACTAGCAAAGCCGGAGGTTGGCATGACATTTGATACTATCGAGGAAGCATAAAAATATTACAACATGTATGATAGTGAGATTCTCTGTCAGAAGACATGCTTCCCACAAGTCCTAGAGTACATGAAATGTTGTGAGTAAATATTTGATGTTCTAGCAATCTACAAAAGTTTGATCACAATGATGTTCTATGGACCAAATGTCATCTACAAACCTTTTGGTTGTGTATGAATTTTGAAGTGTTAACTGACAAATGCATAAACTTTCATATGTATAAACTTGCAACTTTGTTAAGTATCGGCATGAACTTGTTATCAGCTGAAATATGGCACCTTAGTAAAGTATCAACTGTGATCCCTTGTTAAATAAGTTTGTGTATGAATTTGAGCTAAACTATGGCACCTTTGATATTTGGTGCATGAATTCGAGCTCTAGATAACTCTTCTATTGTTTATCCTTGTTGCAGCTGTATTGATCTATGTATGAACTTTTTTCATTTATTAATTACATCCCCACCTATATTGATCTATGTATGAACTTTTTTCATTTATTGTTTGCTTCCACATGTATTTATTCCATGCCCACCTATATTGATCTATGTATGAACTTTTTTCATTTATTGTTTACTTCTACATGTATTGATTCCATGCCCACCTATATTTCTAGAAATATTCCTTTCCTTGGAAGTTGTCTTTCTATCCTTGCTGCCTGCTAGTCTGGTGTCCTTGTTTACTTCTATTATTTGTCCTCTCATTCAAGGGATCAACTATTCATCCTTCCATTCCTTATAATGCCTATTGATCGAAGTGCATAAAGAGCAAAGTCGTCAGTTTTCCAAGTGAAATAATTAGACCTTTGTCCATTACATCAGTTACATATTGCCCTCCGAGTAAAATGGAAAATATTCAAAATAGGTCTTCATTCATCATGTCAACAATACTTTACAAGATGGTGCTCAAAACTATGGTAGGTAAATGTTACTAAAGTAGCGATTACATGCAAATTTTCAAAGTGACAAGCTTGAAAGATGAACGAAACAAATGGCACGATTATATTCTGTTCAATTACATCATACGAAATCATACCAAAAAATGACTCAACACTACATATGGAAACAAGACTAAAGTCTACATAATAATGTCACGTGAACATGATCGTTATGACTATAATAACAATCATTATCACCGCGAATTTACAACATGTTTTCATTCCATTTCTAACATCACCTTCAACTTTATTTTCAGTTTCCATCATGTTGATGTTCCGCAATAATCCATTTATTACTTGAGTATATCGAGGTTCAAAAGACGGATCCATTCATTTGAAGTAGTGACACGCTCTTTGTTGCTAAACCATAAGAACTAAAACACTAATATTATGAACAATAAAAGTTCTTAAAAAATATAGAATAAACTTACTCCATAGTATCAACAATCATAGAACCTTCACTCAGGATTTCGTTCAGTCCAAGATGTCCTTAGTACTGCCTCTAGCTTGCAATGACACTTAGAAAATATGCCATTTTAGTAGAAAACTCTTTGTAAAAATATGCATTAACCTAAGTGGATTCAATTAGGTAAACATTAACCAAGACAAGCAAAGAACTTGTATCTTGTAGTGCTGTGTTGTCAAACATGAGTAGATGAAATCGATCATCATGAAGTAGTAAATAGGGCATTGAGAACAACAAGGTTTCAATGCATGAAGTAAATAGTCCACTAACGGGTTCAATACATAATTGAAGAATGACAAATTAAATAGGGCACTCACGAGAATGTAAGAATAATGAGATTAATGTACGAATCAAAAGACACACATTAAAAGAGACGGGATGCAATTAGGGCTTACCGAACTAAAGAAGAATAATTTTCGCTGCCTCTCTGCCCTATTTTTTGTCCTTGTCGAGATGTCGCAAGGAGATCGGGCGTAGAAAATCTGACAATGGGAGCAAGAAGAAAAAGACAATAGGGCACGCTTAAAAAATTTACAAAAGTAGGGATCGCCAGTGTCTTCGCTCCCTACCGCTCGATGCTTCGTCCAGGGTCAGTTGACACACAGAACAAGCTCCTGTTGCTTTTCGCTCGAGCGAACGCAGCGTACCGGGAAAATAGGATGAAGTAAAAACACCTTGCTTTTCGCTCGAGCGATTCAATGACGCACTATGGTCTACGACGTCTGGCTCAGCGCACGATCTCTTCGGTTCGAGCGCATGATGAGCGCTCAAAGGCACGTTCGTAGATCTGCCATCCAATGACCTACGTAAGACACTATTTTTCCCTAAAGTTACTGTTGAATTTATAACAAATGTAAATCATAGAGGTTGCGAAATACTTCTTGCAATGAAAGCGGATCGTCGAGACTTTTTTACGAACTCTTGATGAACGCACTTGCACCTCGAGATCGGGAACTAAACCTCTAAAAAATGAAACTCTTGACCACATCACAAGTACCTCTAGACGAATCTCCTCGAAAGCGTGTTTGGAAACTCTTGTATGGATCCCCTTTTATAATGTAGAAAGACTTCGGCAACAAGTTAGGGCGCGATCTGCGCCCTCCGCACGTGCTTGATCCGCGCGCCCGTGCGCGTGTAATGTCCATGTGGGCATATTTCCAACGGTTACTATTTTGTACTATGCTTAGTATTATTCATTTTTTTACTTTTAAAATACTACGAAAATGATAGATTAAATCAGCTTCAGAACAAACAGAGCAATGTAATGTGTGCACATGGAATAGGAAAGAAAGTGGTTCCAGACGTCGAGTCGAGTTTATCTGCTACTTTTTGGATTATTTTCCTAAGAAAAGAATTTATAAGAAAATTATCTTCTATCGAATTCGTTAACCTTTTTTATATCCTACTTAATATAGTATTAACTTTAAAAAAATAGATGTTATATTCAAATTAATATAGATATATTTAATTTTATAACTAAACATAAAATATAGTACTAAGATATAAAATTATCAAGCTAGATTTTCTTAATGTGATAGAAGAACATTAAATATATTTTTTTACATGAATAATAATAATAATAATATTATTATTTATAAACTAATTATATAAATAAAAAAATGTGAATAAGAAATGGGATTCTCATTTTGATTGTTTCGAATGGAGGTGCTAATTTGATTGCTTCGATCTTTTCTATTAAAAAATCATAATATATATTCAAATTCTCAATTCGTTTTTTTTTTCGATGGAATAGAATTATCAAGTTGGTCGGATTTTTCAATTGTAGGCGTTCCATTCTAACCAAAAAAAGAAGGAAAAAAAAAAAAGAAAACGATGGGAACGAAAGCTTGTTGTCATTATATCTCATATACTTCCACTTCCAAAGTTAAATCATATACGTAACATATGTAATTTGGTGAAATATTTATAAACCAATATTTCACATGTGCACTATCAAAACCAACATTTTCTTTGTTTGTCCTGTGTATTTAGTGTATTGTCAGAAATGTTATGAATACTACTGTTATATATACGTGATCATATTTTTAACAGACTATATCTAGACTATACAATATAGTAAACATAGAGAGTCAACATAGTGAATATGATAGCATTATCATATTATAACATTCAGTAATATAATAAAATATAACATTTTTGTATCTATCAGATATATGCCACTATGATAATATATTCAAATTAAACTACATCTATGTATGTATGTCAGACAGCCTGATCATCTTATCGCCGTATGGAATTCATCCCAAACAAACAAATCAATCACAACATTAGTGAAAACCATACCAGTAAAAAAAGATGTATACATACAAGATGCTGAAGAATAAAATTCCCAATAGCAAAGTATACTGCTCTGTTAAAAAGTAATTCATAGGCTTCAAGTCTTTCTCTTACTAGTAAGAGAGAATTTCAAACAAAAATATTGGCATACATGCTTACTTCTCGGTATGACAGATTGTGAAGTAAAGGGAGTTGTTGTACACCAACATAGCATAGTAATTTGTTCATATGAACAATAAGTTTCGACCTGAACTACTAAAACCTGAGCTTTAACTATCATACCCCTGTCTGTCCAGCCATCGGCACACGTGAACACATCAAAAACAACCAACATTCAAGGCTGATATACATCAGGAAGCTGGAGTCCCACACTAGCAGCAGATTTCTTCAGCGTTTTCTTCACTTCATCTGAACGATCCACCGCTATGTTGTAAGAGAAAAGCAACTCCTGGAGACATTCATTAAAATTTGTTCAAATTAAAGTGATTATGTGGTAATGCGGAAAGGATTTTATAATAAACAGATAAATATATTCATGAAAACTAATCTTGGTGGAAGAATATGCAAGTCAATGATGACGGTCTTTGAAATGGGAAGCAACTTAATGTTTACATCCGTATAATGAGTACTATCATCCTTTCATTATACAAATAATGAGTTTTATCATTACACAAAAAACTGAGATTAATCATGGAATACTTCATGATCCTTCTTTATGCATATGTTACTCTACACAGAAGAAGGATGTGGTCATGCAGCCAAAAGCATGTGGGAACCAGAAATTCTTTTTTAAGAACCAAAAATTCATCTTTAGGTAGGCAAATAAGTAATTCCTTGTTAAATTCTTACTAGATGATCTATATTATGTTTGGATGCGGAATAACACAATGGTGCACTAAGCTGTAACAATGAGCAATTCTTAATGTTGACAAAGATAACAGTTTGGCAATGATGACATGTCTATAACTGAAAATACAATGTCAAGTTTTTCCATTGAGAAATACAATGTCAATATGTTAAATCTTTGAATGGCTTGCACAGATGAAGATTTATTATTTTCCATGCTTTCTTTATTTCTCAACGCATTTATCCCAACCATCTCCTTTATCCCAACGCATTTTTTTTTCTCTCAACTACTAAAAACTTCCCTTGCGAATCCAAACGCTCGCCTCGCTCGATCCCTCCTTTCGCGCCTCCTTCGATTTCCTCTCCTCCTCCTCCTCTTCCGCGGCCGATCCGGAAACCCATTCAGGTTTGAACGCTTCCGGTCGTCTCGTTGCTCGGTTTTGTTCCCGTGTGAAAACCCGCGATTGCACTGTTGCCTTGTGTTGCTTGTTCGTGAATCAAATTTTTTCGTTGTTGTTCTTAGTTATGTATCTGTTAATGCGGATGAGATTTTGAAACTCTCTCTTTGTTTTGGGTGAATCTTTGTGATTTGTAGTGTCGGCAGTGGCTGAGAAAGAGCGTACAAAACCAATCTTGGTATATAAGGATCGATGCGGAGTCGTGCGCGTTTTTTATTCCCTTGTTTATAGGAAACCTGCAGCTCAGTAGTTTGCTTTTGGAGCTCTGTCGTATGTAGAATCTGTCACCTTTCGAACTTTAAGGAGGCAAATAGAACTGAAGGATGGATTGTGAACATTGGGAGGACTTTCACCTGTATCTTGACAGATATAGTGTTTCACAACTGGTTAATATGATGTTTAAGGAAAGACAAAATTTGGATCGTGCTAATATTCTCAGCATAAGTCGATTCTCAGGCTATGACTAGTAATTCTTCCCTTGGTAACCCTCACATCCCTTTATTAAAAAAAGACGCTTCTGCATACCCATTGCTTCTTTTAATTAAGAATGGATGTATGGAGACTGTAGTTGGAACATAAAGGGTGTGATTGTAACTTCATATCCCTCTTGGAAACTGTTTAAGGTATTTGAATTAGATTTTTTTTTTGTTGAGGTATGCTTGAATCAGAGTTGAGTATATGAACGTTGTTTTGGTTAAATTTTGATTGTAGATGGCAATTAGGTCGCCCTGATGGATTCTCTCTGATGTCAACCATCTCAAGAATTGATTTGTTCCTGTCTTGAGGAAGCTTAAATTGTAGTTTTAGTAGTATAGAGTTATGAGAGGATACTTCTCATCAGTTAGTACTTAGCAACCTAAGTTCTATAACCTGTCAGAGAAGATGTCAAAGGTGTACTTCGGTAGAAGATTGAGCATTAATCTCTGATGAATGGTTTACATCTAGAAGAGGGCTGGTCCACGTTTCAGCTCGTTCCCTAAATTTATTTAAATTTTTACAGTTTAAACTCCGCCTATGTTTTATAGCGGTCCCAAACCCGGATAAAGGAGGAGGGTTGTGTTAGGCTCCGACAGCCAGCGTAAAACCCTGTCGAATCTCATGAACATGGATCAACAAATATAGTCGTATGATCCATGTAGCCGACCCCACCTAGTGGGATAAGGCTTTGTTGTTGTTGTTGTTGTTTCTTTATTTCTCCATCATAGCTTTTTTTTTAAACGAGAAAGGATGACTAGCAAGGAGGTAGTCATCCATCACAGCTTTGAATGGCTAAACACCTTAATTTGATCACCTCCAGTAATTATACTTATTTATACTCACGAGTATCATCAAATAACTGCATGCCCTTCTGAGTTCATAGAGCCTGATTTGTTATTAGGTAGTCTAAAATGCCAACCATCATGGCATGGGATAGTCTGCAGTTATATGATGAAACTAGCCAATATGAATAACTATGGTTAATCAAATTAAGATATAATACAAAAATAATGATCTTTATAATAGTTTAAATTTTTAGGATCATTGATAATACATCTAATTTAATATGGTATGAGAACAACATTGAGAAGTCCTAAGTTCAAACTTTGACGAAACTCTTGCTTAAAAAAAAACCTTCCTTAATGATTCAGGTTTTGAGATGAGCAAGACTAAACATGAGAAGGCATGTTTAAGTTACAAATATAAAGACGATGTTTCTAGCTGCTTAGCTTTTTTTAGTATTGTGTACATTTAATTTAATTTTAACTCCGCCTATGTTTTATAGTTGGTCCCAAGCCCGGATAAAAGAGGAGGGTTGTGTTAGGCCCCGACAGCCAGCGTAAAACCCTGTCGAATCTCATGAACATGGATCAACGAAGTCGTTTGATCCATGTAGCCGACCCCACCTAGTGGGATAAGGCTTTGTTGTTGTTGTTGTTGTGTACATTTAATTTAAATCAGTCATTAGAGAAATGGCCCCAAATTAAGTACATGACATCTGATTTTGAGAAATGATTTATAATGTGCACAGATGAGAGGAAAAAAAAATGTAAATGGTTAGCAAGCAAGCAAAATACAACCGGAATGTTCTGTGGGAAACAAGTCAACAAAGCATCATCAAGGCCAAGACGTAGCATTATTTAAAATTCCAGTCGTAGCCAGCATTCCAAGTTCAAAGTTTCAATAAGGTATACAACTATATTTTATCCATTGATGAAATTAATATTTCCAATCCTAATTCCTAAAAAAATGTCGATACCATGAGGCATAAGTAACAAAAAAAGGATAAAAACCTTTTTTTTCCTTCGCTTTGGTCGATAAAGTATTCATCAACCATGAGGGCATTCCTAATGTCTTGATCCCCATAACAAGATGAAAAAATACATTCTTTCTCGGAGATGCTAAAAAGACGTTGTGAAATTATACATGAATCTGAAACTGAAAAATTATTCCACAACAACAACAAAGTCTTATCCCACAAGGTGGGGTCGGCTACATGGATCATACGACGCCCGATCCATGTTCATGATATTCGACAAGGTTTTACGCTGGCTGTCGGGGCTTAACACAACCCTCCTTCTTTATCCGGGCTTAGGACCGGCTATAAAACATAGGAGGAGTTGAAAAATTATTCTGATTCAGAAATATACAAGACTGACCTTATGATGGTGCACCCCGTTAAGAAGAAAGGTATAATCACGGGCGAGCTTCATTTTACTCTCGATGGTGGCCTTATCAAGCAGAGAGGCGTGCTTTCGGAACTCCTCGGAAATGTAATCTGTGAAATGCCTTTTGCTTCCATCCTTGCCAACATGCTTCTTCACAGCTCTGAGAAGTTCACGGTAAACATTTGCAGCTTGCATGGTCTCGGGTCAGACTTCAGAGATCTCCTGAATCCCCCACTGCCAATATCAGCATACTACCGGCAAAAAGGAAAGGAAAAAAGAAATCATGTTTTTAGTCGTCTGTGCACTCTTCACCTCTCGGTAATCCACCCGCGAAGGAGGTTGCAGCAGTCGGTCGGCCCGGCTGCGACAGATCAAGGACTGTTGACGGGCACTACGACCGATTTGAGAGATTCAGAGGACGCCGCACTCGGGACCTAATAAAAAGGGAGAAATCAGTGGCGAGGACGAGTTAAATAGAATAAAAAAGAGTTAAAATTGAATACCTAATTGAGAAATCTCAATTTCAATCGACATGACTCAATCCAAAAATTTATTTATTATTTATGTTTAAACCTATACTTAATTCAAAAGTTAAAAAGAATATTAAAATAAAATATTTTAAGCATAAAAATAATATCAAATTATTTGGAAAACTTGTTTTAAACTTTAACAATAAATATTACAAATTATACAACAACAACAACAAAGCCTTATCCCACTAGGTGGGGTCGGCTACATGGATCATACGACGCCATTCCGCTCTATTAGTAACCAAACCTTTCGGTATATTATTCACCAATAGATCTTGCTCTATTAGTTCGCCAAGTGTCCGCCTTGGCCTCCCTCTCCCTCTTTTAATCGGACTCCAGATTATTTGATCTACTCTTCTTACTGGCGCATCTAATGGTCTTCTCTGAACATGACCAAACCATCTCAAACGATTCTCTACCATTTTCTCACTAATAGGAGCCACTCCGACTCGTTCACGTATATGGTCATTCCTAATCTTATCTAATCTTGTATGACCACACATCCATCTCAACATCCTCATTTCGGCTACCCCCACTTTACGTTCATGTTGTCCCTTCATAGCCCAACATTCACTACCATATAACACTGCTGGCCTTATAGCAGTACGATAGAATTTTCCTTTAACTTTATTGGGTACTTTTCTATCACAAAGAACTCCAGTGGCTTTCCTCCACTTACCCCAACCAACTTGAATTCTATGATTAACATCGTCATCAATCTCACCATCTTGTCTTACAATTGATCCTAAATATTTAAACTTTGTCACTTGAGGAATTATATCCTCCCCTAACCTAACTTTCAAATCGTCTCTAAGTTGTTTATTTGTGAAATTGCTATGCATATATTCTGTTTTATTCCTACTTAAACAAAAACCCTTTGACTCCAACGTATTTCTCCATATTTCCAATTTTGTATTAATCTCTTCTCTTGAATCCGCTAAAAGTACTATATCATCCGCAAATAGCATGCACTTAGGTACCTCCTCTGTGATACTCTCGGTTATAGCATCGATAACTAAGTTAAATAGATACGGACTTAAAGCTGATCCTTGATGTAGGCCAATTCCTATAGGAAATTCATTTGTCTCACCTCCGGGTGTCCTAACCCTAGTCAATGCCCCATCGTACATATCTTGTATTACCTTAATGTAGGCAACATTCACCCTCTTCTTTTGCAAGGCTTTCCAAAGTACATCCCTTGGTACCCGATCATACGCCTTCTCTAAGTCAATGAAAGCCATATGTAAGTCTCTTCTCCTACTTCGATACTTCTCCATCATCCCCCTTAGTAAATAAATCGCCTCTGTAGTGGATCTTCCTGGCATGAACCCAAATTGTCTCTCAGAAATACTAGTCTCCATTCTCAATCTATGCTCAATCACTTTTTCCCATAATTTCATAGTGTGACTCATAAGTTTAATCCCTCTATAATTTGCACAATTCTGAATATCCCCTTTATTTTTGTAAATAGGAACTAATGTACTTAATCTCCAATCATCAGGCATCTTTTTCGACCGTAAAATCTCATTAAATAGTTTACATAACCACAACACACCTTTTTCTCCTAAACATTTCCAAACTTCAATCGGTATACCATCCGGTCCAACGGCTTTACCATTCTCCATTTTCTTAAGAGCTTCGCTAACCTCCGAGACTCTAATTCTACGATAAAATGACCTATTAAGCTCACATTCGCTAACTGTCAAGTCCTCCAAATCACAACGCGAACCTTCACATCCATCATTAAATAGCTTATAGAAATACTCTTCCCATCTGTTCTTAATATCTCCTTCAGTAACTAAAACCTTGCCAACTTCATTTTTTATGCATCTTACTTGATCCAAATCTCTCGACTCCTTCTCTTTGTTCCTTGCAATCTTGTAAATCCTTTGTTCACCCGCCTTTGTCCCTTTGTCCCTAACGCCTTTGTCCCTAACTCCTTACAAATTATAAAAGTAAAAAAAAGGAAAAATTGGTTGTCGGATGATCCGACTCAACCCAATTTGATCGGATTTGAGTTGAGTTGAGTCGAATTTGCTCATTAGAAGAGGCTCAATTCGACCTGATCAAATTTGACATTCTTATAAATAGATTTAGAGACCGTATAATTACAAAAATGACAATAATAAATAATTCAGTTGTTATATAATTTAAAAAATGGTATTCAATTTCTTAAAATACATAGAACCCACAATTGAACATTTCTTTTGCTAAAGTTCACAAAATACAATCATATTAATATAAATGTTATTATATAAAAAGATGCAGAGTTATTATTATTAATATAAACGTTATTACATAAAAAGATCAGATTAATATAAACGTTATTATCTAAGATTTATCACAATATTATTCTCAGAGGCTTGGATAAAAATGCTTCATATATTTCTTTACTTAAGGTTATTAATAATTGTAGTTTCAATGCCAAACTATATTTTTGTTTGGGAAAAAATATTAATAATCTTAGATAAAAAAAAAACTTGTCTATGGTGTCCAATTAAGTTGATTTCCAATGGAGAATACCTATTAAAAGATTGGATCCATGGATGACGAACGGGGCTTGGGGGCAAGGTATTGATAGAAATAAATCAGAAATAAAAGAAATAAAAACAGATGACAGAAAGAGAACTAGGTCATCGTTCGGGCAAAACAAAGAGAGATCCAACAAAAGTTGGAGGGAGAGAGAGAGAGGGAAATGAGAGGTTTTTCTCAGGTAGGGTTGGCTGGTTAAACCGAAAATGAAATAAATCAAAGCGACTCATTTCGCTTGGGCTTCCATGTTTAATTATGTTATTAACTAGGTAACTTAAGCGTGATTCGCGCAACTTAAATACCTTTTAAAATATAAATTTATATTTTATTATGATTTATAATATACAACATTTTTATAAATATCTTAAATTGGAATTAAGGTAAATGTTAGTTAAGTTTATATTTTAAAATATTTAAGATGACTAAAAAAATATTATGTTTTTCAAAACATTAGAATAATTAAGTATATTTTACATGTGTGTTACAAAAAAAATTAGAATTTTGATATTGACAATTAGAATCTTTTTATCTAAAATAATATCATATATTTATAAGAAAATGTGATTACTTTTTTTATATATTCCATATATTTGGAATATGTCTATCTGACGTGAGCTTCTCACAATATACAATTTCAATCATCAAAACAAAATTGCCAATTCATATCGATGTTTGTTGGAGCTTGTGAGACGATGTAAACACAAAGCTTGTGATATGATGTAAACAAAGATATTTCACGATTTGTTACCATCTTGAGATTAATTAGTAACGACCTCAAACCGAATCAAATTAAGAACTTAGAGGAATATAATTGCATATTTTTCGCCACCAACCGATCCCTTATCCTGCTCATCTCCATGTGATCCATTGAAGCACTGGGATTAGAGGAATAGGTGCTTCATAGAGTTGCGGAGGATGCCAATGGGGTCAAGTGGCGCAATATTATGGATCATGAGTTTTTGGAAACTCATCTTCTAAGAACGTTGCGGTGAGAAACACTCTCTTGACGTGACTCTTGAGATTCATATCATCCCCAGCTTCCTCGACGATGGAGATCACCTAGTCTTTGATGGAGAGATAGTGTGCAACGGTATCAAGAGAGACCCAAATGAAGAAATCAGGATTTGAAGGGTCCTAGTGGAGGATGACCCTTTTGGCCTCCTCCTCGAGTCGGATCTCCTCCTCTGAAGGCACTGCATCATTGGCGGTGGTGACCAATGTTGTCAAACACGTAATCGGACACGGCGCGGAGGGTCGGGAAGAAACTTAAATCGTGAACACGTGTTCTACCAGATTATTTTTAAATATATTAATTCGCACAAAACTAAATATAATATTATAATAAAGCAAAAATTTCATCGAATTATCAAATATTAAGCAACGTGTCAAAGGATGATGGATCAATACCAAATTCCAAATTACCAAAAGTTCCAAGTCTGTGACTGGAACACTAACACATTTGTAACATTCTATTATTTAATCAAACCTAACTAAACATGCACAAATACAATCCTAATTTTTAATTTAGGTTTTAAAACACTCGACCGGTCTCTCTGCTGCATTGGGCGAGCAGGGAGACCTCAACGCCTCCCTGCTCGCGAGCCCAGGGAGACCTCGAGCGCAGGGAGCTCGCGAGCAGGGAATGGCGCGACAGAAAAAGAACGGCGTACGAGGGGAAGGGAGGGAGGGAGGGAGGAGAAGGGGACTAGGGGAGTACCGATGATTCACGGCGGCAGAAATGGCAGGCGGCAGCAGCGCAGAGCGGCAGCGGCAGCAAAACACGGTGGCAGACGGCTGGAAAACACGGCGGCAGCGACTGCAACACACGGCGGCAGGCGGCGGATTCACGGCAGCAAATGGCGGTAACTAGGGCATCATCGGTTCTTTTGTTCCTTATTGGCTTTGCGCTCACGTGGTCACACCACGTGACCCACTAAATCGGCGGCAAAAAAAAAGTTGGGATCGCGTCTCCAGCGATCTCAAGTCCCAGCACAATTCAGACGGAGTAGGATGGAGTACGTTTTTAAAGATGGGATGGTAAAATTGTACGTGAGAATATTTGTTGCTCGATTTGGTGCTAATTTATTAGGAGGATAAAAATAAATTTATTATTAATTTCTTAGAACCTACAATTGAACATTTCTTTTGCTAAAGTTCACAAAATACAATCAGATTAATATAAACGTTATTATATAAAAGATGCAGAGTACTTTATTATTATTATTATTATTATTATTATTATTATTATTATTATATATAAAAAGATCATATTAATATAAACGTTATTATTCAAGAGATTGGTCGTGAAATATAAGTTAGAATATCTCAACAATTCTCTTAATATAATTAAATATAAACAGAATAGGAATAAGTCGGTCAAATTTTATTTTTCTCAAAATCATCTTGAAGAATATGAAACCATCATTTTTAATCCATTCAACGCCATATTTTTATGCTTTTAAAATAGCGGAATAGAGATATTCTATTATTTTGCCATTTTTATGATCATTTTTTATTTTTCATTATTTAAATATATATTATTTTATTATAAATTTTATAATGATAATAATAATAAATGTCAACTATTTATAATAAAATATTTTTTATTATAAAATATATTTTTTTTCAATTAACTGAGGTAGAATAAGAATAAAATGATAATATTATATTCTTTAAAATAAAATTTGATATTTCTTGAAAGTTATTCTTCAACCAAACAATTCCTAAGAGTTATCACAATATTATTTTGAGCGGCTTGGATAAAAATAATTTATATATTTCTTTACTTAAGGTTATTAATAATTTTAGTTTTAATGCCAACTATATTTTTGTTTGGGAAAAAACATTAATAATCTTAGATAAAAAAAACTTGGCTATGGTGTCCAATTAAGTTGCTTTCCAGTGGAGAATACCTATTAAAAGATTGGATCCATGAATGACGAACGAGGTTAGGGGGCAAGGAATTGATAGAAATAAATAAAAAAAATAAAAACAGATGACAGAAAGCGAACTAGGTCATTGTTTAAAGAAAGATCGAACAAAAATTGGAGGGAGAGAAAGATGAGAGAGAGAGAGGAGGGAAATGAGAGGTTTTTCTCAGGCAGGGTTGGCTGGTTAAACCGAAAATGAAATAAATCAAAGCGAATCATTTCGCTAGGGCTTCCATATTAGCCATTGATTAATGAAGGTGAGACTAAGATGGCCTAGATCTAGGCTGTTCATGGATCAGATTTTGATCCGACTTGTGAATAAATTTGATCCGAATTTGACCGGGTCATGTCGGATGAACTTATTTATGTTTTTATGCTACGACCCGACCTAGGTCAGGTCTAGTTGGGTGGTCGAGTTTTTTTTAAAAATTATTTTTTTAATACAAAAGAATCAATTATTATTTTATTTTTAATAAAAAATAGTTAATATAAAATTTTGTTTTAAATATCTTTGTATTTTTCTACGTTTAAAATATTTTTGTAATTTTAAAAATTTAAACGATATAAAACTCTTAAATTAATTTAAAAATATTTAAATTTTAAAAAATATCCGAGTCATCGGGTCAGGTCGTGGTCAGATTTTTGGGTACCGATCTGATAAACACTTCTACCTAGATCGATTGTTAGCAGGTTGCCACCAGATTTTTTGGTTTGGGAATCTCTCTTGATGGATCTACATTTCAAAATGAAAAATATAGCACAAAAAATAGGCAAAAAATCGTGAAAATTTATAAAAAAACATTAGTCGCACAAAAAAAACATTTGGCCACTGTAAAAAGGATCGAGAAGCTATTGTAAGAAAAGTCAAAGATTTTGATGGAACTATAAAAATAAAAGAGCACAAATAAGTTTATTGGCAAAGGATCTGGCACTTTGTACTTTTTTTCTCAATGAATATGCAATTTCATCTTCATCCATTGAAACATCTAGAGTGTCAAATTAGATGTGTTTAGGGTCGGGTTTGATCCGATCCACTACAATTTTGATTGGGTCGGATTGAATCATGTAACTTATAACCTGATTCATTATTTTTTTCTTGATTTTAATTATTAAAAATATTTTAATATTTTATTTAAAAGCATAAAATCATTTATATGTATTTAAATATTATTTTACACATTTAAATATTTTACTTTAATATTTATTGTATAAGATATAAATTGAAGATAAAATATAATAATAATAAATTAGGTCTTCAAGAGTCGGATCAACTCGGATTGAAAAATTCTAACCCATATTCAACCTAACCCATTGTCGAGTTGAGATCGGGTCGGATTAAAAATTTTCAACTCGTATCCAACGTAAGATCAGGCAGATTATATGTCAAACCATCTTGGAGATCATACCCTATAATTTTATCACATTTTTTTAACTATTTATCTGATTTTATTTTGTAACTAGACTATCATCTAGCTATTGACTTATTTCTCCAATAATCATGTTGACCGAATATAATTAGTTACTCGGTAATTTTGCAAATGTGGCACATATTTCAAAAAATAATATAAAATAAATATTCTTTCTCAATCTGCATCTTGCGGCCTTGGTAGCTCCATTGGCTTCCTCTAGTAAAATATTCTTTCTCAATCTGCATTCATCTCCAAGAATCAAGATGGTTTCATTAAATAGTTCCACATGGACAAAACACGAAGGTGATCATTGGTAGGGGCAAACCAAGGGGTTTTGAGGGGGCCTTGCGCCAACACCCCCCCCCCCCCCCCCAATTTTTTTATTCCTTATATAATATTATATATATTTCATATAAAAATTTGAAAAAAAAATAAGTATAATATTTATACATGTGGGCCCCACCTGATTTTTGGGTTGGGTTATGACCATTGATTTATATGTAATTACAGTTTTAAATTCTTGCAGACTGAAAGCCCAAATCGAACAATATTTTGATTGGGGCGTGAGGTGTTAGAGAATGGTATAAAAGCCGACATCACGTTTTCACTTCAGCCATATGGAAAACATGGACCATGAGCCAACACAATCCTCGTTCAATGAGAATGTTGAGCTCTTTATAAGGGGAACAATGTAACGACATGAGATCTAAGGACCAAGAGATTGTATCATTAAATAGTTCCACGTGTGCAAAACACGAAGGTGATCATGAGCATATATGTAGCTAACTCTCTTCACATATCAAGATGCATTTTAAAATCGTGCGGGCCAAAAGCCCAAAGTGAACAATATCTTGATTGGGTTGAGGGTGATATATTATCTGGAACTTGTGAATCAGTGCTAAATTAGCACAAAGAAAAGCGGACAAAGAAAAGCAGAGATGGAAGAAAAACATTCTCGGCTATGTCAATAGAAAAAAAAAATAAAAAATTTGTACATGAGTGAAGGGGGTATTCAGCCGGTCGGGTTGACCACCCGAACCCAATGACTCGACTCGAATACCCAATTTTTTTATATTATAGTTTTCATCTTATATTTTGTATAAAAAATAAAATATTTAAATATAATATTTAAATATATAAAATAATATTTAAAAATTATTTTATACTTTTAAATAAATATTATATAATATTTTATATTAAATAATAGAAAAAAGAAAATAAAAAGAAAAAATAGTGGTCGAGTAACCCGATCACTCGACTTGATCTAACCTGACCGATCAGATGGATCGAATCCAACCTCCAAGGAGGAGTGAACTGATTTGATCAAAATCAGATGGGCCAGGTCAGGTCGAACCATGAACACAGCTAGTGGCGAAGCCATAAATTTTTATCAATGGGTGCACGTTATAAAATATAATTAAATAATATAAAATTTTAAACTAAATATGATGAATAAAATTGCTTTATATATAAAAATATTTACATAATCTCAAATATTAATAATATCATTGTTGTCATTATGTTTTTAATGTAATTCTAATCTTCTATATGAGATTTATTTCAAATAAAATATATATTAATATTTGGTAAAAGAAGAAAAAATATCATATTAAAGGTTATCATTAAACTTTACTGCATATTAACATAAGAAATAAAAATATAAAAATATCACATGGTAAAATTTTTAAAAATTGGAACGAAGAACGTTGTTAGTATATGACTTTGCAACTATTACATTTTATATAAATGTAAAATAATTAGGTATATATTTTTTATATATTAAGATTTTCTATTTCAAATAAAAACTTAAATTAAAAGGATAATAGTCTCATGCCAGATAAAAAAATTGGCGCTAAACTTAATAATATAATAAAATAATATTTTTGTATTTGACAAATCGATATGTTGCCACATGTATTTATCATTTTAATTAGATAATTAGTATGCATACATGGAAGCACAAAGTTAACATAAAAAATTAACTACCCTATCATTTTGAAAGCAAAAAATGAACTATTAATAGACAAGCATACTAATGATTGTAACATTTTAATACTGGAAAAAATCATTTTAAAAACCGAAAACTAAAAATTTCTATCATTTTTTATTGCATAATTTAATTATATGTTTACATTCTTCTCTCATAGTGCAGGTCGCAAACTAATGACTAGCGACCATTCACTACCTTATAGATGGACACCTAGGCCGCGTTTACTTGGGAACCTTAATTATAGTTTGGTTCTCCAGATGCAAAAGAGAAATCAACTTCACGTGACCAAAGTTTCACCATAACAGGAATTAAGACCTTTTTTGTATTTGATTTTTCTTTTTTTCTCTCACACATCTTATCTTTATAAAATAATTTATTTATTATATATATAATATTTATAATAAAAGATTAATATAATATTATTTATTACTTATTATTTTATTAAAAAACAACATTTTGTTAATTATAATTAATTTTTAAATATTTTTTATATTTGAATACTATATTTTTTAACAAAAAATTCCATAAAAATTTTTATTTTTATTAAAAATAAAATTATACTTTATAATTACAATAATCATTTTTAATTCAAAACTTACTAAAAATTCATCTATCACATCAATTTTTTTCTACCACATAAACCTTCTTATTCCTTGTTACACTACATCCAAATACAATTCGAATTAATCTGTCAAACTATTCACCGAAAACTTGGAAGGGTCGTTTCGCCAAACGCCTCCCTCGGACCCTCGGACCCTCAGTTCCAAGCTTGGAACCCAAACTGCCTCGTGGAACCGGCAGTCATTCTTTTATTTTTTTTTTACTTTTTTTTTTGGAAATGACATTTTGCTTTTTTTCAAACTTTTTTCCTTTATCATTTTCTTTATAACCTTTCGTATGTAAGTTAATTTATTTTTTTATATAAAATATAAGTAATAAAGGAATAAATATTATTTATTATTTCATTATAAAATTTAATATTTCATTAATATAAATTATTTAAATATTATTTTATATTTAAATAATATATTTTAAAACAAAATTGTTGATATATTTTTTAATATATATTATGTATTTTATTTTTTTAATATTTTTATTATCTATATTTTTAATTCAATCTCCTACTAAAATTAACTCATCATATCAATTTTTTCCTATCAAATCATTAGCTTATTTTTTATCGTCAAATATCACTCTAACCAAATATACACGGAATTAATCTGTCAATTAAACTATTCATAGAAATTCCTATTGCCAAACGACCTCATGAGAAATTACGATTTCATTTCCAAACAGATATCAAAAGATAAAAAAGACAGGTGAATTTTTAACACCAGGTAATATTTAGATCTCTTTATTAGTGAGTCCCACCTTTAACATATTTTTTTCTTCTTTTATTTTGTTGTGAGATGTTGCATACACTTATCACTTGTATTTTGTGCTTTTCATGTGTGCATATAAAGACACACATGAAAAGCGCAAATGAATGTAGTGTTCATTGAGCTTATTGTGCCAAAAATAAAGTATGAAAAAAAATATTTTTTAAGACAATAATAAAATTTAACTCACATTCAATAAACTAGTGGAAATCCTGCACTATATGGGTGTGAAAGAAAGTTATAGTATTAATAAAGATATATTTAATTATAAATTTGTATTTTTATTTTAATTAAATTAATAAATTTATTTTCTAAATTTTATTAAAATCTTATGATTAAAATCGTGATTTTGATTATTATAATAAAGTTAATGACTTAATAAAATGATAAATATAAAATGAATATAAGATAATAATTTACTCAACTTCTATTTACATATATACATACACACAGATATATATATTATAACACATAGAAGTAACCTAATTATGTTGGATGCATAAAAAATATACACAAATGGGTAATAATTGTTGATATGCAATAAAATTCAATTGTTTTAAATAAAAATATCCACCTATTGCTAAGAAGCAAGCTTCATCAACATTTTAACATCTAATTTCAAGGTTACCTACTATCAGAATTTTTAATTTTTTAAACAACATAATGGGATTTCAATTTATATCCGTTATGTTAAACCACTCATCTAGGACATAACAAAGACAACCTTAAAATAATTATGCCACATCTATATATTTATTAAATTAACTAAAATAAAATAGTAATTTAGTAATTTTGCACCTATTTCTCCTTTATGCCATAAATAACTAAAGTTTCATGCAAACAAAAAATAAGAATATTTTTTTATCTTTATATGATAGAAAATTTGATAGAATAATAGTATATATTTGCCAATAATATTGCAAACAAAACAACATCTTAGTATTTATATTATGAACACATTTATATTGTTATTGTGTATATTATTATTATCATCATCATCACCATCATCATCATCATCATCATCATCATTATTATTATTATTATTATTATTATTATTATTATTATTATTATTATTATTATTATTATGGCATAAACTAATTTTCCCTAAATGTATGTTAGATTAGAAAGTTCCTTATATATAACATGAAATCATATTTCTAAAACATAATATGTAAATAAATTTTTTATAATATAATTTTTAAACATCACGTTAATGATACATTGCAAAATTATATATTTATAAAGAATAATTTTAAATCATCTTGCAAAGGAATAAGGATTATATATCAATTAGATAAAAAAGGAATTACTTAGGTAAATCATAACATTTTTCATTATAAATATATGAACATATGATGACTAATTAATTGCTAGAGATAAAAGCTAAGAAATAATTATATAGTAAACTACAAAAGAAATGCATTAGGAAGAAAGATTCTCACCAGAAGAAAAAAAGAACAGGGAGGAACATAGATTCAAGTAGATTTCTTTGGTATTTATAAGGAAGACATTTCATGTAAGAACCCATGAAAGAAACGGTTCGTGAATAACCATCTAATGTATAGTTAGTAACTAACCATCAACTAAAATGATTATGATAGAGTAGCATATTTTAATTTTAATTGACTAGTTTGTTTGTAATTTAATTTATCTATAAACAAATACTATACTAGACGGTTATGGATAATTTTATCCACTACTCTAATAAAATATAATTTATATAATTAATGAATCTTTGAACTTCTTATTATAATGGTTTAATATTATTTTGTGCTATGTTTATTCAAATAAGTAATAGAAATAATTATAATATTCATGATTACCAACTAACAATCCATGTAATATTAAATTATCCATGCTAATTATTTATAATATTTACTTATTTTATAAACATATGATTCATCTAATTTTTCACTATTATTGAAATAATTATAATATTATGCATTTGTCGGATGCTACTTTCTCCATGCTTACTAACTAACAATTCACCAAAAAATAGTTTAATGTTTAGTTTTAATGGTTTAAGTATATATTAATCTGTTTTGAATATAGCATGAAATATTACATGGATAAAATATTTCTCCAGATTATTATACTTTGTAAACATTTATATATATTAACACATTATGATAAAAGCAAATATTTAATTATCAAATGTATGGACACGTGACATTTTTTGTTTTTGCCAAGTGTCATCACCTCCTTGCTCACTACTCTCTTTTTAATATAGTATAGAGTATAGATATAGATACTAAAAATTATATTTGAATTACGTTTTATACATATAATAATATAGAAAACGGAGATGAAAATATTTTTGCTTCTCAGGGAAAAATGTTTCCTTTCAAATGCATATGCAAACTTACTCGTTGACCGAAATAAAAAAAAATCCTTGACCAAGGTTTTCTTAGTTGCCAAATGCACACACACAACAGGCAAAAGACAAATAAAAAATCTCTTCGTCTAAATAAACAGAGTTTATCTACATTGAATCTCTATGAAAATTTGTTGTTGTTTTTAGTTATGATTGTATTATATAGTTACTTATAAGTAATTTATCAGAACAATTTTGGTGGGTGAAAGATGAGATGCTACACGTGTTTTTATAATTAGAGTGCAAGAGACTTGAGAGGAGATGCTACATACAATGTGTCGATACTTTTAGTATCAGTTTTCTTTTTTTCTTCTATAGTCATATTGTTGAGTTATTTGCTCTTCAATCCATTAACCAAAACCCTAGGAAGAAAATCAATTTTCCTTCAAGGTTTCAATTGGGATCATGGTAAAAATTAATTGCATCTATTTTCATTCGACACTGATTTCTTATTTATAATAAATACTCGTCACTACATTCGTTTTTTTACTTTTTACAAGACAAGATTAGGCGATGAGGCCCCCCAGCCACTGAACCAATCCTTCAGAGATTAAGATGACCACCCACTCGAAATCCAAAATCAAGGTTGTGTGAGTAATAATAGTAGTAGCAGTAAACAAGTAGCAGTAGGTATTAATATAAGTTAGAGGATGGTGCACCACCCACAGTGGCCACGCTTGGCGTCAGGGCTGGAGTCTCTTCGTCCTCCTCCGCTTCTACCCTCCGCCATACTCGCCTGCCTTCTTCTGCATCAAGTCCACAATCCTCATATCAGAAGATCCCTATTATGAAATTAATTTCTATTGTTGCAAACATGTGAATGAAACACTTTCACCCACAAACGAAATTAAGATTTTTTTCTTTTTTTGTGTACTAAAGAGTTTATTTACTATTGGAATCAGATTCATCATGAAAATACAATATCAGGTTTTTTTGTTCCTCTTAGTACCACCAGGTGGATGATATGCTTGCAGGAGGGTAAACAAACAATTTGCAGTAACTGAAAATGACAAGAGTGACAGAGGCTGCATCAAAATTCAAGCCTAAGGCCAGGAACAGGAATCTGAAACTGAAAAGAAGCACAAACAGAAAAGCACAATTATAAACACCCCAAACAGAAGACAGTATCATCATGTTTAAACATCAATAACTATAGCTAACCAAATAAATATACTACCTATGAGTCAGAGGAATGATGAAATCACATAGCACTACTTATCTGCCTGCAGACTTGGTTATGTATAAGATAAAGGGTCCATGAAGGAATTTCCTCACTTGGCCATCATGACTTTAACGAACTCTTCGTAGTTGATCTGCCCATCACCATCAAAATCAGCTTCACGGATCATTTCGTCAACCTCATCATCAGTAAGCTTCTCCCCAAGATTGGTCATGACATGACGCAACTCAGTAGCAGAGATGAATCCATTCTGATCCTTGTCAAACACCCGGAAAGCTTCTTTAAGCTCTTCCTCTGAATCAGTGTCTTTCATCTTGCGGGCCATGAGGTTAAGGAACTCTGAGAAATCGATGGTACCGTTGCCATCAGCATCAACCTCATTGATCATGTCCTGCAATTCAGCCTCTGTAGGATTTTGCCCCAGAGAGCGCATCACAGTCCCCAGTTCCTTGGTTGTGATGGAACCTGAAATGATTTCAGCACATATCAAATCTCATTGACCATATACAGATTCTTGAAAGAATCTTTCAAATCTATAGAAAAAAATCATCGCTCCAATGATTACTTCATACGCCCAAAAACTGAATTAACATAAATATCTGACATGGATGTAACGATTTTCAATGATTGAAAATGGATATCATCCACCAGACCTCATGTTCACAGACTATTTATAATACTTCTGCAGCATAACTTCAGGACAAGATGCAATGATTTTGGAGATCATTCTCCAACATCTTTTTGGAAGAAGAAAGATGGCTAGATTATATCAAGGGCTACCTATGAGCATTTATCTGACGGAAAGACATTAAACAGTTGCTAATGGGACAAAAGAAAAAATGAACAATGAATGTCACAATGGGCATGCATGCGAGCACTGAGACAGACAACACTCTAAGATCTTCAAAAATCATCAGATGCAATTAATAGTAAAGTATGTTATTCATCTAACTAAGTGTTTGGGTCAAGCTTTTGCTTACATTGGTGGTGTATTAAGGCTTGCTTTCAGGGGATACCAGTTGTGCATAAACTATCAAGATTGAAAACAAGAGTGTTCTGCGAAGAGAACTTTGGTGCTTCAACAACCAGCTCTTTAATACTTTCCAAATCTGCCCGAAATGGCACATATAGTATCACCACATACTACGATCATTCTGAGCATTGGATTCTAATATTAAACGCAGACAACAACTTTCAATCCGCTTCATCCCCCAGTGCCAAGGGCATTTAATCTACAGTATAAATCACGAGTAACTTGGAATTGAACTACCAGAAATGCTCGTGGCCGGAATAGATCTCACGTAAACAAGAATAAATCCTGCAACATGCATCACCTAAGGACTACAACGGACCAGTTACTTTTCGTGCCCATGGAACTGCTTTCTAATAACCAGAACAATCTGAAATCTTAACTAACGTCATTATAAAAACTAAACCTTTATCGCCAATCCGTAGTTGACATGAAAAATTTCCATGATTAAACAGCATTATGTCTCCAAATGCATTTTTTTCCTAATAAAAGCCAGCTAATGGAGAAAGAAACAAAGAGATCCCCACGACCATTTGCCCCTCGATCGGGACAAGGGGATCCGCATGAAGATTTCTAGGGACGTCGAACCGATGGGAAACGGCAAGGGGATGAGCGCGACGACATGGGAAGGGGAAGGTAAGAAAGAAAATTAAGGGAGCGGCGGGAGAAGGGAATAATCTGACCGTCCCCGTCCTTGTCGAAGAGGCTGAAGGCTTCCTTGAACTCGGAAATCTGGTCGCCGGAGAGCTGCTCCGCCATGATCGACGCTGTTGTGGTGGCCGCTGCGCTCGACGAATGGAAGACGAAGGGCGATTCGAGAGAGGAGGCGAGTTCGAAGAGGAGACGCGGAACGTCGTATTTATATTTGCATTCATGTGAATAAAATAAAAAATATAAATAAAAAAGTACAAATTACAGTAGATAAATAAATAAAACACGATGACACCTAAACTTTAAATTTTTTTCCCCTACCGAGTTTACTAGATGCTTGCCATTTTAATTCATTAGGTAGTTTATTTTATCATTTGGTTTTCTTATAATTCCTTTATTCTTAGTGGCCATGTTTGGTTAGGAATAACACATGGAAACTTGAGAAAATTTTGCTGAACACTTTTTAAAGTTCTCATGGTCTTACTTGAATTTGAGTTCCAATCAAATCATTTTGTTTCGCTTAGTTCTTAAAAAAAATTGAGGTCAGAACTTGAAGTTCACCCTTTTACGCACGTTCTATCAAAGTTCAAGTTCTATCAAATCAAAACTTGCATCCAAACAGCAAGCAGAACAAAAAAATCACATTACTAAAATTTTGGAAACTTGTGTGAGAGAGAGATAAGATGCATATACTAGAATAATGGATCATCCCTTTCTTGTTCTTTAAAAGAGGTAACATAATTTATTAATTTAGTTGATAAGGAGATGAAACTAGTGAAGATTACCTAAGAGAATAATTTCATACGAAAAATTTTCCTTAGGACCCACAAATATATAGAGTTCAAATCAAATCCCACAAGTAATAGAAAAAAGACTTAGACGACGACGTAACATTTTGTTTGTCCATTTAAGCAACACGACAAAATTGACGATACAATACAAGGGCATGTTCACGGGTCGTCTGCACCTATGTTCTTGATTTTTGACTTTTTTTCCCTTACAATCTCTATTTAAAAAAAATAAAAGAAATATTATTTTTAAGATAAGTAACAATAAGGATTAGTTTTGGCTATTAAAATAATAACACACAATTACTTTGTATGACTTAGCTATGAAGACGTCACTGACACATCTCAATCTTTTTTTTTTTTCTCTCACGCAAAATAAACGCAAATAAAACCCATGAAACACGAAGCAAAAGGAACGGAAAAAATGTAAAACAAATCATAATAATTTTCTATGTTCTTAACTTTAGTTATCAATTAAACTACAAAAAATTTTTTGGAAGATAGATGGTGAACATATAATCAATATTCAGAGACATATAATTAATGCACTTGAGGAGTAAACTCGGATTGCTGTATAGTAAATATGATCCTTCCTTTTGTCCAGGAAAAGTGATTATTTCTCTCTAGCTTTTTCTTTGAGCTATTGTTTTCTTTATCCTGATATATAATATTTGGCTGCTGTTCTTCAAACTCCATCTTTGTTGTCTAACACAACCAGATTTCATCGGATTTCTATGAAGACAGTTCCACATTATAACTGGACATGTAAACAAAAAAACTTGTCTCATTTTGTTGTAGCCAGAAAGAACTTGAAGGTGAGGACGAGTCCAATGAACTCAACCACGTTCAATATGAAGAAAATCATCTGATCGCCTGCAATCCAACAAGACAGCTAATTAGATCAAAGATGAACATCTATAAATAACGTCGAATTGTGAGGAAAAAAACTACATAGAACCAACTCGTATCTTGCAAAGTTGCTAGAATATGATTCTTTGTTAGAATCTACGAAAATATTTTGATGTGCCCTCAGAATTTGGTGGCTTGCAATTAATCTTAAAGGAAATGTGTGAATCATTGAAACAACTCTTGATTCAGTACAGAATTTCCTCCTTGGATAATATGAAAGTTTATTAGCAAGAGACAAATAGCAAAAAGAAAATGTGCCAATCATCCAAAAGATTAAGTACCCATTTTCAAACAAAATAAGAAGAAAACAAAAGATGCAGCAACTTCTAGATAATGCAACCATAACTAAAATCTAATGTTGCTCGTGTATCACACAACTTCATCTTTTGATTTGTTTGACTTCAAAAGCAATTGTTTGTTTTTTTTGGATAATCATTTTCCTTTCCACAATAGGATTTTGATTAGTCCACTTGTAAGAAGGCAATAACCAATTTGAGAACTTTGAAAGGAAAAGAATTAAAGATCAAGCAGAAGCAAGGAATGCACTGAAATGCAGGAAATGAGTTGAAAAAGTGAAAAACATTAGTTACAGTGTGTTACATGAATAGTGCCAGAAGAGATTATCTTATGAAAAGAAAAAAGGTTAATAAAAACGGTAAAAATATAGTTGAGTTTATTTTTTCACCTAGAAATGGACAATGATACAAAATGAGTGAAAATTGGACGTAGATGTAATATATTATTTAGTGAGAAAATCGAAATGAGATTTCATCATCTTTTTTAGCTCAAAACATAAGAGTTTACTAGCAAGTTCACCTGGCAAAAATGATGCAACTTGGCGCCTTTGTGCCCATGAAAATCTGCATGCAAGAATTTTTAGCTCTTACAAGTAAAACAAAAAGCACCTCTCACAATGACGAGACAGTGAAATCTAGTGCACATAATAGAAGTGGCAGAGAAAACAAAACAAATTATCTAAATAACAAAAGTTTTATCAGCTAGTTTGCGATTTCTCTTCATGGAATTCATTTAAAATTTCCTTTGGAAACAAATATTTCGATCTTACTCAGAAAGTGCCATTGTCAAACCTTATTTTACCAAAATAATAAATAACATAAACTTTTAGGCACCAACAACAGAAGCAAGGCTCAAGCAGCTGGAGCTTCAAACTTCTTAGTTATTGTTATCATATAATAACTTGACAGTACAATAACTTGTGTTAAAAGGTGAAATTTGTAATAGAGGATGCACACAAGTTTTTTAAGAGAAGCATATAGTTACTTAAGACCAGAATGCCTCCTGTAACTTAGCTGATAATTTATCAGGTAGATGTGTCAAATGCCAAGGATGAGAAGTTGTACTTACAAAGCACCACCGGCTGCCGGAGCAACAGCTTTGAAAATGGACATCCCACTCATTGCTATACCATTTGCAGCTCCTCTTTGCTCTTGGGACTGCAATTACATGATTAGCATAATGGTGAAAAAGAAGTTTAGTTGCGTGCTGAATTTACTCCAGGATTAGTAGAATAAAAAAAGATTGAAAACCCTAAGATATGGAAGGTACAAAATGAGTGGGAAAATTACCACGGCATTGTTTTGCAAAATAAATGTCCCAGTGATGATTGAAACCTGATCAGATTTGACGGGACTAACGTGAGTACAAAATTGCATACAAAAAAATATCAGCATAAAAAAGATAGGGACTCATTTAATTTAGCACTAATGTCATGTCCCTTTATCCGAGGAATCGGCATGTTCCTTTACATGTATTATTTGGTACTGTCCTCAACATTGTGACTTACTACAAGAGAATTTAATCTGTGACAGAATACTCACAGAGAAGACATTCTTCAGCAATGATGCAGTATTGACAAACAGATGAAGTTCAAATCCCGATAGGAATGTCATATATGGATAAGAGGCAAGCAAAGGTATAGATAAAATCTGCATACATAACCATAAGAATCAGAAAAGGCCTCAAGGCGATAACTCGAGGACAAAAAAAATACATACCGCAGCAATACGTGTTGTGGAGATGGGTCCTAGGAGCTTCTCGACACGAGGATAAATAAAGAGCTGGAATATTAGAAGTGTAAAGCCTGAAAATGTTGATTAGTAATCAGGTTTCAGACACAAAACTTTGCTAAAAATTAATACTATGAACACTAACAAATAGTACAGAAATGGCAACAGTTACCTAGAAGAGTATGAAAGACGTCAAAAGTAGATTGTATATTAGTTAGTACTTAGTACAATGAAAACTATAAAAAAACCATGCATCCAAATTGGCAACGAGAGCCATATTCTTAGGGAGTACAATAATTGAAAGCATACAATGTACATCCAATCAAAATTTTAACAATGGTAATAATCGTACAGTGCCAATGTACGATCCTTCTCCTTGCTATTAATCTACATTGTTGCGATTAATTTAAGAAAATCATTGGTTCACCAAGTTGATCTTACATCATGCTAATACCTACTAGTCACACGACAGCCTTTACACTTCTAATACAAATGAATGGTCTTGGCATTTTTTTCCTGATTGCTTTGGCAAGTAGACATGCACAATTTGTTCATCAAATTTCTCTTCATTATGAGTTTGTCAACACCAAATCCTTTAGGAAATTGCCTTAGATTCGTCAATCCCACAATAAACTAATGACAAAAGGATCATGAATTTAAGTGGATAAGAAAATTCCCCATCGAAACACCCCCCTCCCTCCTACTCCACCAGCAACATGCTGCTAAGATTCTTATATATGGGGCACATTTTGAATTACGAACTTTAAGTTTACAACATGTTATAGATGTTTTATCACTTGAACGCTATGTATCAATATACTGAGAAATGAATGTTAACAAGATTGGATGTATGAAGAAACCACAAGAAAGAACATTGCTGCCAATGGGGCTACTACTATATCCAATGACAATCAGAAATAGTGATCAATACGGACCATAGCCACCACTACAACTAGATAGTAGCAGTGTACTGACCAAATGCACAAGAATTAACTACAAGTGTAGTCATCATTACGACCCAGTTGCATTGCCCCACTATGGATCATAGTCACTGTTACGACCCCTGGGTTTTGTTCAAAACCTATTTAATTATAATGTTCCTTAACTAAGGATGATGCTATGATGATTGAAAGAAATGTCATCACCAAGATGATGATATGCATGCACAAATACCATTAAGTGATTACATTGACTGATTGAATGGATATTAACAATTGAGATAGTTTCCTCATCAGTGTGGGACTGTTCACCCTACATCTATTTCTCTACGTGGTGAGTGATATTTCTCTACTTTGTGAGGGATCACCTTCCTTCAGTCAGGATATTGCTCTCCTGCGGGACAGGTATCAGGTGCTGTGGGCAACCCGCTCGGCAAACCATATTAATTGACGTCAAGTGTATTCATTATCTCTTAATTAAGTCAAAGATAAAAAATATCATATGATAATATTGAAAGCAAATGAAGTTACACGGATGAACTTCAATATTATTCATGATTTCTTAATTAGGTCAAAGATAAAATATATCATATGAAAATATTGAAAGCAAATGAAGTTACATGGATGAACTTTGATATTGATCATAAGGAACACAATTAGTGTGTTCGGAGGCATTACAATCAAAGCATGAGAGATACATGTAATCTACAAATCAAATAGAGGTATAGATATATACCCGAAATAGAAAGCACTTGACCAACATCTGTAGATGAAAAGCTCAATCCACCATAGCTTTTATCACTAACTGCCCACAAGGAGAATATCTAACAATAATTTAGAAGCAAAAAAATCAGTCAATTTTAAATGGTTAAACATAAAAACATAGATGGAAAATTTTGTTTCTTGAAGATCACAGGTTAATAACAAAAATAAGAAAGAAATCACTTTCAATTTAAATAAAAACATATGGCATGCAGTTTTCCAAAATACAGTTGTACAACCACAAGTGATAACAAAATGGTTTTTTCACCAAGTAAAATTTATTTGGAAGTGTGTGGCTATAACACTTAGTGGGATAAGGCTTTGTTGTTGTTGTTGGCATCTACACCTTTCCTATGACCTAGAATCAGTCAGATATCACATTTGTCAATCGATTTTAAATATTTACCAAAGTGTTTCTCTATAATTCTTTCTTTTTTTTGGGAAAGAGCTTTCCCATAATTTTCTTGAAGAGGAACCTTTCAATAAATGAGACAAATAAAGGCAAATGCAAACCAGTCATAATGATTCCATTCAGGCAAATACATCTGTTTTGATGAAAATACAGCTACTTATAAGGTAGCTCATTATAAACCATAATTCATATTACATCAGATATGACTAAAATTAAAACCATGTTTTAAGAGCAAGTCATAATATATATTACCTCAGTATACGCCATGTCATGAAGAGAGAAAATACAATAGACTATGATAGATGACATCAATGGCCAATTCTTAAATAGGCTCCAGGCTGAACCGCCTTCTTCACTTTTATCAACTTTCCCGTCTAGTTCCACAGCATAGGGTGAAACAGCGCCAGACTCAATCTCACCATCCCCCGCTTTATTTCCATTGTGCATATGCAATGTTTCCTACAATATCAATTAAGGAAATACAATTAGTTCATCAAAGAGTGAAGTCACATTCTCATGCTAATAGTCATAACCACTGTTTATGAGTAAACAAGCAAGAAAATTGCTGATATGTGATTCTGCAGAAATCAGAACTGATGAAAACTTTCATCTGACAAGTATTCCATATAAGATAGCACCAAAACCAAAAGAAAAAAAATCTTCCTGTCTTAATGAGTGGAAAGCACTTTAGGCCATTTCTATTGAAAAATAAAACACCAACTCCAAAGAATATTTGAAAGAGTCATATGCATGGCTATCTAAAGGAATTATGAATTCTACCAATCTCATTATGATAGATATTAAGGTATCACAAGGCATATCAGAATCAACAACATCCAAATTTGAAATCCTAAAGGATGCTACTTTGATAATGATAAGCGACAGTTATGAACTGTAAATACAACATTGTAACTTGAATCTAATAATGTTGCTACCACAACAATTAAGATGAACAACAAGTACACAATCATTAGTCTTCAACATTATAATAACAACAACAACAACAACAAAGCCTTATCCCACTAGGTGGGGTCGGCTACATGGATCATACGACGCCATTCCGCTCTATTAGTAACCAAACCTTTCGGTATATTATTCACCAATAGATCTTGCTCTATTAGTTCGCCAACATTATAATATCTCTAGAAAAGTGTATTTGTGTTCTAATATATGCAACGCCTACTTTTATAGGGGTATTTCTGGAATATATTTAGTTTGTTTTTGTTTTTGCTTTGCAATTGTGATACAAACTGAAAATACAACTACATATATGACTGAAAATAAAAGTAGGATAACTATTATTAGTAGTAAAAGTGCAAGAATCTTAAACACAATTACTACTAATAACTTGTCAATTTGAAATGACAAATCTCCATAAGTCCGTATGGAGTGGACCAAACTCCAATTACATAACTAATAAACACATTTCAAAATGCTACCCTAAATCTAAAACATATGCATGCATTTAGAACACGCAAAGGTAGCTAATATAACTGTCCGCTAAACAAAACTACTAATATAACTACCCACTACTTTCTTATGCAGCCACTAACTAATACAAAAAAAAAACTATTTTAATATCACTAACTACCCATTACTTTCTTAACCAGCCACTAACTAATATAAGGAGGTATCTTATTAAACTGTCTAGTATCACAATTCCAGTATCTAAAAGTATAAGAGAAAACAAACTTCTTCTGATTAATACAATGAACTTTGCAAGCTTGCACAAAAAAATTTGACTTGCTAGATGAAAGTACTAGCAAAATAGGGAGAGTAACTCACAGGAAGCCATATGCATGATATGAGTACACAAATTGCGAAGACTGTTATCACAATACAAGGCAGAAAGTAGGGAAACCTAAAAAACATTTGAGATAAAGTATGTGTAAGCATAGGGAATACAATAAAATCATTACTTACAATACCAGCATACGTACCTCCCAAGGAAGGAATTTTGTGAAAAAATATCAGGATACTTTTCAGCTGGCTGCCATACAACAGCAAGAAAACAGAAATAAGATAAGATAACATATGTGCAGCATTCTGAAGTTACAAAAGTAATTTGAAAAAAAAGAAAAGAAAAGGTGCAGATGGGTTTTTCTTTCAGCATGTAATTCATTTTATGTCATTTATCAGAATGTAATTCATTTTATGTCATTTAACTTTTATGACCACCAGTTTAAATCTAATTGATCCTCTGAAGCACAATGAGAAAAAAAACTAATATATACAACCATAGAAACCTCATGGACGATTCGTCAGATGATTCCTAAGAGCAAGACATGGCATGTCTGGTTCATAGTTTTAGCCAAAATATGGCGTGCACCATACTTGTAAGCTATTGTATGGTGTATTGTCAGTCAATATGCTTTAAAGAAGAGAAAATGATAAACATAAGAAGGATCTGTCACATGCTCATCACATTTCAGGACAGGAATCTTAGTAAAATCCTAATCTCCATGCAAAAAGTGTATTTGCATGACTGTCGACACAGCTTTGACCAGAAGAAAAACTTCAATTCTCTCACAGTTACCTGTGAAAAGTAGCCTCCAATAGCCGGACCAATAATTAACCCTATGCCCCAAGCTGTGCTAACCTGAAATTGGAGGAATAGTTAAAGATTGAAACTTTCAAAAATCAAAACCATAAATGAGAAAACATCCAGCTTGAACAGGAAATATGTAAAAAGGTAAATTACAAGTGACAGTGCTAGAGCTTGATATTCTTCTGGACCAACTTCTATAGCATAAGCCTGCAGGGAGCCAAGTATCAAAAGTTAGATCTTACGAAAATCGCACAATAAATGCATTTGAATGCTACTAAAGTTGAATGATATGCACATGTACTTATTATACCTTCATTGGCCCAATTACACCATTTAGTGCTCCCAGTAGAAATCTTGAAACAAGGGCCATCCAGTAAGTATTACTTAACCCAAAAAGTGTATTGAACACAATCCTGAAGCAATATAATAGTGGAAAATGAAAAATCACTTAAAGAAGGACTAAGGAAAAAGTGATGTAAACAGAACATGCAGTAGTATCACTGACACTGAGAAAGTCCCAAATATTATAACAGGTTTTCTCCCATATCGATCTGCAACTACTCCCCAAAATAAGGAAGTCAAGGCTCTTCCCAACATAAATGATGCTCCTTCAATCCATCGAGAAAACTTGTCAACTAAAATGTTTAATTACAAATATTATACAATTCATCATCTAAAAGTATCTTGCTCACCGACAAAACCAGCATAGAATCCAATATCTTCTTCTTGTTTTGCTACATGCAAATCTCTTATCTGCGAAACAAAAAAGGAAAAGAAAAAAAAAATTCATTTAATGTTCAATGACTATCACCCTAAGCTTCAATTTTTTTTTAAATTAGAACATGTAAGGAAGTCATACAACAAAAAGCACCATCATGCTACCATAAGGAGCTTAATCATTTAAGAAGGATGAAAATAAGAGAAATGATTGATTCCACAAATGAGGAAGATGAATTCAATACTGCATACGTACCATGAAATACAAGTATGGGAACATTGACGATATCGGTAAGGCTGACAAGGGAAAACAAAATTAAATAGATTAGAAACACAGTATTGAAGAAAACAAGAGGAAACAAGTGTAAATTTAACAAGAAACAAGTCAATAATTCAGACTCCAATGTGATTATCTGATTGGTGCATTGATGCAATTCACATTTGAATTACACAAATTTTCTTTTTGCTTTGTGATGCTGTTATGCACAGAAAGATGGTTCAGTGTTATAACCAAGGTTTCTGTACAGTTTGGACTAAGCTTTTCTTAGGCATTAGTTTGGAGAAAAATAACAATCTGTGAGAGTGTGAGACTTCAACAATTGCTACAGAACAGTAAAAGCCAGCGGCATTGGACAATCCATTTAGGGCCACAGTGATGTAGCATTCGACGACTATTTATGGCCATAATAATTTAGCAGGGGACAAACCATCTAGGCTCGCACTGGCATAACCATTTGAACTTGTCATTGAATTCTTGTATTAATTGGTGCTTATAATTATGTCTGTAATACATAGCGGTCCATCCTATTGTAACTTACTTTGTTAGGAGTGCAGAACCAAAGGATCATCCACATGACAGTTGTGTTCTCCCTTCTCCAACCAAAGGTCAAATTAATATATGGACAGTAGGGTGTGGTACTACGGCATGTATATAGCCAGGGAATAACAGACGTTGGTCTCGGTCTTAGTCTATTGTGAGACGAATTGAACAGAACGAAGACATTGGAAATTTGATATTGATCTGTAGAACAAGGATGAAGCAAACCTGAAGTCGTCAACTATTCCTAACAAAGAATGAACATTAAATTATGACCAGATAACAACAAAAGATGAAAATAAAAAAAAAGAAGCAAACAGACAATCTAAAGTTGACGAAAGAACTTTACAATCCACTTTTCCACTCAGTTCCAAAATCTCCTTTTCGGACTCTTACCAGCGGTATGTTTCAACGAATTAAAAAATATATGCAAACATACAATTTACGAAGAAAAGTAAGCAAAGAGAAGTCCAAGCATATTCTGCTAATCCGACCGACGAAACAACGCTTCTCAAGCAAACAAGAAGAAAATCAAATTACTGCAACAGCCCACGTAGCACACACTGTTTTGATGCAAGCAGAGCAAAAAAAGAAATATACGATGGGGAAAAAAAAGGAAACTGAAGAGTTAAAAAAATGCTCCTCTCTTTCGTGTTCCATTTTACTTTACATATGATGTAAACATCATAGCTCAAATTTACCTTTTGGACAAATTTATACGTTTATACATGGAAGCAAAACAACAACAACAAAGTCTTATCTCATTAAGTGAGTTCGGCTACATGAATGCTTCGTTGATCGATACTACGCTTCGTTGATCCAGGTTCAAGGTCTAACATAATACTCCTCTTTTATACGAGCTTGGGACGGCTATAAAACATAAAAATACCAAAAAAAAAAAATGGACCGCAACAATTGTTACCATAAATATTCCAGACTTTTTTTTTTGAGGGGGAAAAATAATAATTAACCGGAGTGCTAATCATCCAAAACCTCCATTAATGTACCGAGTAACAGGTTCAGAGATTACAACATCAAAAGAGAGCACCACTCGTACAGAAACAAAGCATGACTAAGAATAGTATCGACAGAGCATCTATCGTTTTAGAAAAATCACTTTATTCCCTTGTAGCCATGTAGCCCAAAATAATGCGAAAAGGTTCCGATTGACAGAAGCAAAAACCTTAAAAGGTTCGCGAGCTTTACGCAGAGGCGACAGAAAGGAAAATTAGACCACATCGTGGAAAAAAAACAAAAAACGATTTTAAAAGGGAAAAAAGGTAAAGAGACGCGAAAATTTCCTGAAAGAAAGAATTATTTTTCTGCGGACGTGAGAAAATGTAGACAAAATTATGGACGTGAGTTTTGAGACGGGCAACATGTTCGACGCGTACCAGGAAACAACAATAATAGACCTACGGAGCTACAAGAACTCCTCGTCGAGTGAAGACGGAAGGACGGATGGATCGTGTACCTGTGCAGAGGGTGATCATCCAGACGTACAAGAACTCCTTGTAGGGGAGCCTCCCGTTGCTCTCCACCTTCTTCCGATCGACCCGGCACCCAGGGCACCCCTCGTAGTACGCCTTCTCCAGCAATGGCGCCCTAATACCCGCCATGGCCGCGCACCCAAAGCTCGCTCTCGAATGCACAAGGCCCCACCAAACCCCGAGACCGAGCGAGCGAGCGAGCGAGAGAGAGAGACCAAATCCAAGAACGCAGGAGAGCGCGAGCTAGCGACAGTTCTCGAGCTCTGGAGTCGCCTTGCTCTCTGGCGCGCGTTCGAATGGAAGTGGGAAGGCAAGGGAGAGGAGCCTCTTAAGACGAGAGAGAGAGAGGAGAGAGAGAGAGTTTTATAGAGTTAGAGCGTCAAAGACATCACCGCGTGCGTCACGGAGGGGTGAGAGAGAGGGAGAGAACCAAAAAGAGGCAGAGGGGGTGCGGGGGGGAGTAGGGAGGAAGGTAGGGCCCACGGAGTTGTGAGAGGAGGTTACTACCCCGGTCAAAACTTTTTTTATGTAAAAAAAAACACAATTTTCCACAATATTAATTAATTAATTAAATTAATCACACAGAAACTTTTCTTTTATTGGCAATATCATGATACTATTACTTTAATGAAACAATATTATACGTATATTCGAAATCAATATAACACATCACATATATCCTTGTCCTTTAATTAAATCCGATAATATCGTTTTTTGCAACGCGTTATTTAATTGTGTATATATGTTTATGATGAATTCGAAATCCATGGCAAAGGAATTATATATATTATAATATATAATATTCAAGTAATAAAGGGCATTTAATCACTTGCCCACGTCCCCTAGCGATCAATAAATGATACAATTGATTCCATATATAACATGTCATCAGTTACCCGGATTGGGTCGCAGACTAACTAATCTCTCATTATTAAACTTTAAAAAAAATTGTATTTTACCCCTCTCTCACCACAGCAAGGAGAACTCATGCATATATACAACCAATGTTATCATAATCGGACCCGCGATCGAATCGGACAATCAATTCGGACGTGGTTAAATCGGATTGAACCAAATTTTAATAAAATAATATTATATATGATAATTTTAAATATATTTACATAACAAATATTATATTATATATAAAAAAATTAGTAATATAAAAAAAAATACTAACATGAACTTTTAATATTTGATTATAATTAAATTTTTATTTGCCTGTTAAATGCTATTAATAAAATGTGAATTTTTTTCTACCATATATCGTTTTTATGTTTTATTTTACTTTCTTTTTTTCACTTCTTCATTTCTCTCTTCATTAATTTTACTTTCTTTTTTCCGTTTTCCCTCTCTCTTCGTTAATTCTACGTGATTTTAACATTTAATGTTCTTAATAATGTATTAATTTATTATTACCATAAATCATTCATATCTTTTTATTCTTATTCTTATTTTTATTTTTCCATTCTCTTATATCCCTCTTCATTTATTTTCCATCCTTTTTCTACCTTCCTTCCTCTCTCTCTATTAATTATCCTGATTTTACTATGTTTTTGTGATTCAAATAGATTACTTTCCTTTTAATGTTTTTCTATCTATCTTTTTCTTTCTTTTTTACTAGTTTTTGAGTTCTTTTTCTCTTTTTATGTTGAACCCGGTTATGCACGATTTACCGATTCGTCGATTTATACCGGTTCAATCAAATTTTTTTCCGGTTCATTCCATTTTTATTTTTAAATCGAATCGGATCAGACGTAGGTTCATGATTGAACCAGTTGAACCGGTCGGTCTGGTCCGATTTTAATAAAATTGTCAATTATGAATAATAATAGCAGACATTGTGAACATATAATTGGCCACTTTTTAGTGTTCATATAATTGACCACGCAGTTAGTGAAATTGTTAATTGATTAATCATTATTAATTGCCAAAATGCCGCCATGCAGCACGTCTTAATTGCTCATCAAGTCGGATTTGGCAACTAAAGTGTATATTAACTGCAAGCCGAGAAAATTAATTTGCATGCGGTTTTTGCCTCTTTTCTTTAGTTTGGAATGTAGCAACACGCCAAGTAATTAATTAATTCATTGGCATTAAATTAACATGTATTGATCACTCCTAATTAATAACCATTAATTCATGCGTCATTAATTGATAAGAACTTTATCGTTTTAACTTTTATCATTATTAACATACCAAATATTAATAACCATTAATGTCTCATTTATTAAAAAAAACAAGAAGCTAGAAAACAAATTCCATCGGCCTTAATTAACTATTAATTAATTGAACGAATGAATGTGTTTTAATTCATCATTATTATTTGTCAATTATTTTTATCATTATTAATTAACTAATTCATTGTCATTAAATTAACATGTATTGATTACTTCTAATTAATAGCCATTAATGTGTTTTAATTAACACACTAAATATTAGGTCCACAAGTTTTGGTGACGTGCCTCCTCCAACAATTCCTCGACCAATCGCCTTGATGGATATCTTTTATTTAATTATGTGCCGAATCCTCGTATATATTTTTCTTTTTTTTTTTCCTTCATTTTCGGAAAGCAACACATGACAATATTACTTAATATAACAGCATTTATCGATTTTTTTCACCTCAAATTATTAAAAACACATATATTTAAAGAATATTCTCATTCTAAAAGATAAGTTGCATTAAATAAAACAGGACTTAAATCTTTTAATTAGTTTTAAAAGTAGTTTATGATCACTATAATTTTGTTGAAAAAGAATATTAAAAAAATCATCAAACTGCCGAAGGGATTGACATTTGTATTAGTATTTTAGTTAAATAGAAGGAGTTAGAAATTTAGTGAACCTTATTTTTTTTATCAAATATTAGTACTATATATTCGAATATTAATTATTCTATAAGTTGATAACTTTTCCCACAAAAATGGAGTAATTTTAATATTATGTTGACTTCTCGTTCTTGCAGCAAATGCAAAAATGGACCATCTTCCAGTTCATATCTATTTCTTGGGTAAATAATTTATATATACTTTTTTTTTTGTCGACTTGTAGTGATTAAGTAGAGAAGAGTATATAATGGATTAAAACTCGTACGTATGCATAACCTATACGCGCGTGTATATTATATTGTACTTTAGATATCCATTGGTATAGAGCGCTTATTTTTTATTATTTAAGTAATTTTACAATTATAATTTATGATTAATTTAATCATATACTTTTTAGATGAAGTAATATATATTTATTGAGATGATTTGATAATAAAATAATATCATATAAGATTAAATAAATTATAACCGTTAAATTAATCATATTTGTTAAAATAGCTTGATGATGACCACATGATCTATCACATTTACTATTTAACACACACTTTAAATTAATATTTATTTATTTTATTAATTTAATAAGTAAAATAAGTATTCTATACTCGTTCTACATCAAATGTTTTATATGTATAAATTTTCTCTTCATTAATGGGGGTGTAACCCTCCTAAGGTGAAACCTGGTCCAATGCCCTAATATGCACCGATTTAAATCAATGGTTCATATAATTTCCTCTCTTTCCTCTTCTCTCTCTCCTCTCCATTGTTTCATCTCTAATGCCCGTCATTCCTATAGTCGCCGCCGATCGCGAGTAGACAAGCCGTCAATCCGCCCCGGCGAGCACACAAGCCTTCGAGACGCCAATCGTGAGCACACAAGCCTTCGGTCGCAGGCATTACTATATTACAAATGTGTGTATGTACATGTGTTTGGTACGCAACCTGCGGGGCACTAACAATTAATTAGGATTTAAGTAGGTCGCGCAAGCATTAACTATAGGCTTTTCAATTACGAAGAAAGCATAATACAATAAACAAGAAAATTAATTTAAATATAAAAAGGGTACATAAATTATTTCAGGTATTAAAATATAACTCAAAATATTGTCATTAATAAGTCATAAATCAGACACCTAATTTAACCCTTTTTCTCATCTAATAATTTTGATTAATCATAAGTGGAAGAGTATAATTTTTGAAGGGTGTTTCCATCAGAAACATGGACGGATTTATTCATCCGTGGAAAAAAATGTTACCGACGAATATTTTTTCGACGACTATTTTTCCGTTAAAAGCTATATTTCTCGATGAATTTCACGAGATTTTCGACGAATTTGAACTATTTATAAACTTTTATAATCAAATCAAACTTAAGATAAAACGAAACCTATGAAAACCAAATAATTATAATGGCTAAAAATGTGAAATTAGATGTGTTCATCAATTTTGTTAAAATTAAAGTATCTTTCTTTGTATTTGATGTCATAAAATGTAATATGTTGATCATTTTTTAAAAAAAATATATTAAATCAATAAGAAAAGTAACATGCTTCTATAATTATTGTGATCTTAATAAACTAAAGAGTCCTGACAAAACTAGATTCCATCATTCATCATGTTGGTGAGTCACCATGTTCGTACTCCTAACTAACTAAAAAATATTATTTCAAAACCTAATTATTATTATTATTATTATTATTATTATTATTATTATTATTATTATTATTATTATTATTATTATTATTTTGTCTGTAATAAAAATGGGTTCCATGTTTTTTTTTCAATAAGCAAGTCGGTCCTCGTGACGCATCTCGTGCATATATAGAATAATATCACTCGCCCACTTGGAATATAACAATTAATACATATATTATATTATATTTATACAGTAACTACGTCAATGGGATAAAATATTTATATACTAAGACTTGGTAAATGATTTAATTAAGTTCTTAGCGGGCTAATTACTTAATTATCAATTTAAAATGGAATAAAATTTCAAGATTAGAAACATATTATTATTATTATTATTATTATTATTATTATTATTATTAAAACTTATTATATTAATGAGGGCTTATTTTTTCTAAAAATAGTCGCAAATATTTAATTGGAAAATAATTAACAGAACAAAAATAAATCATTAGAAAGTTGATTTCATGGGCACATGCGTGCATGACTATGACCAGCTGGTTGTCTCCTTCGATGTTGATTTCATGGGTAAATATTGGTTTAACAAAATAAAATCCAACCTTTTATCTGCTTTTCTTTTTTTGTCTCGAGCAGATTAAAAATATGATATTTCTTTCTACAATCGATTAATTAATTATTAGGTGGATGTAGACGAAATAAAATTAATGACGCATCATCATATTCTTTTCTTTTTATGCAATCTTAGATAAGTGATGTTGACGATCTAATCTATACGACTATGCACTATTCATATAGTTATAATTTAATAATTCAATTAAATTATTTTAAATCAAAATTTTAAAAAAACGAATTCGAGATCTTGATTAATTAAAAGTTAACCCTCTCACCAATTCTGCAACATGGGGTTCTGAATTATGATGGATGGATCAGAAGCCGCAGCCGGTAACTGGTCGGAGATGGACAACTACTCCACGTCGTAATAACACGTGTCAATGGGCCCTACATCCCCATCATATATATATATATATATATATATATATATATATATATATATATATATATATATATATATATATATATAATGAGACTTGCACGTGCAATTGCCAATTAGTAAGGGCAAATACATGAGCCCTAAATTATTACAATACCTAGCAACAAAATTTCTCGAGACTTGAGAGAATTGATAAGAAATTAGAGTGGTTTTCAGATAAGAATTTTTTTAAAAAAAATTGATCAAAGAATTGAGAGACATGGATGAATTATGATAATTAATTACAAAGTTACAATAAATTAATTTCGTAATCGCAACTGCCTTTTTAATTATTTATGCAATAAAGTAAAAATGGGCAGAGGGAGGGGGGGATGTTTGTTGCCGCCCCCTGTGTGCGACGACGTACGCAGGGGGGCGGCGACCCACCCCTTTCTCTTTCCCTGTGAGGAAAGAGAAAGGACGACACAAGGGGCGGCGACCTCCCTCTTCTCTTTCCCCTTCTCTTCCCAGCACCGGAAAAGAGAGAGAGAGGGGGGTGTTGTCGCCGCCCCCTGCGTCGTCCTTTCTCTTTCCCAATGCAGGGAAAGAGAAAGGGGGCGGGGGGTCGGCGTCCCCCCCCGGCAACGACGACGAGGGGGGTGGCGCTCCCCCCCCCCCTTTTCTTTTTCGACGCAGGGAAATAGAAAAAAGATGACGAATCACGCAGAGGGGCGACGATCCCCCCTCTTCTCTTTCCTGGCCCCTTCTTTTCCCGACGCCGGAAAAGAGAAGGAGGGGGGTGTCGCCGCCCCCTGCATCATCCTTTCTCTTTCCCAACGCAGGGAAAGAGAAAGGGAGTGGGGGGGTGCCGCCCCCTACACGACGACGACGAGGGGGGCGGCTCCCCCCCCCCCCCCCCTCCCCTTTCTCTTTCTCTTTTCCGGCGCAGGGAAATAGAAAAAAGACGACGACGCAGGGGGGTCGGCGACCCCCCCTTCTCTTTTGCCCCCTGCGTCGTCCTTTCTCTTTCCCGGCGCCAGGAAAGAGGGGGGGTCCCACCCCCCCTGCGTGCAGGTCGACGAAGAGGCCCCCTCCGCGTGGTTCTTTTCTCTTTTTTTATATTTATTATATTATTTTATGTAAAAATAGAATTCAATTTAGAGCAGGGGTATAATGGGCTTTTCACAAATGAAAAATAAAAAATAACGGAGAAGTCGACGGAATTGGACGGAATGATCAAATTAGAAAAATCGTGATAGTTTAGGTATCCAAAAAAATGAAGTTCGTAGTCTGAGATTGGATATGATAATTCGCGATAGTTTATGGGTGATTAGAGGAAATAACCCTAAATTCATTAGTTGAATAATTATCCAATGTCCATTTATGAAACCGGTACCCGTTTGTGTATGCAAAAAATGTCTAAATTAGATGAACGGGTCATAATGTTTATTATATGTGCAGGATGTTGAAGACATAGCAGAAGAAAAAAAAAAGAAAGAGTCAATTAAATTGGACATCTAATTAGTTTATGTATATGACTTGCAGATGAGTCCTACTGCAATTTGCATGGCAGCCTCTAAACTTCAACAGCACGTGTACAGAATCCAACTTTAATTTAAATGTCACGTGTGAAGCCTTGTCAAATGATTTTATGCAGAAGTTTGACACCTACGTTAAACTTACATTTATGTGATTCAAGTTCATTTTATATTTTATGTGCCATTTCAAATACTCTTATTTACTTTGATTTTGGCTAATCTATCTTGCAATCAAACATCAAATATTTATAACCTCAAATATTTTTTTACGATACATATATGTTGTGCAATATTTTTTTTTAATTTCTCCTTACAAAGAGAGGCCGCCATTGGCATTGCACGTAGAAAAAACACATATATATTGACTAATACGGGAAAATATATATATGTTGCGCAACAAGCTGTTTAGCATATTCTCTATCACTCTGTTTAGCATATATATATATATATATATATATATATATATATATATATATATATATATAAATATAAACGTGATTAACAAAGTCACATGATAGATGAGAGTTAGTGAAAGAAAAATTAATTTTCGGTAGTCGAATCGGTCAGGTGCTAATAGCGAAAGTCATTCTCGATTGTTTGGAAAAATATATAAGAAATTGCATATTTTTATTAGTAAGAGAATGCGGAATCGGACGGGAACCGCGGCGTTATTCCGCCTGGTTCCGCCAAACGGGAGGTGGAACCACAGTTCGTAGCCGAAAACCGAAGCACGGAACAAGAGCGTCACGTGACAATATTCGTCCGCTTTTGTTCAATCAAAAAACATGGAACTGTGGTTCGCCACATCGGCCCGCGTTGGTAATTTTTCCTTTCGATTGCCCTTCGCACTGTAGTCGTCTCTTATCCGCCGAACCCCTCTTAACTTCGCCCCTTTTTCCTCTTCGTCATCGCGTTTTCCGTCGGTCGCCCGCGTCCGCGCTGTCGTCGGAGTTCCTTTCGGCCTCATCAGATTCGTCGTCCCCGTCGACAAAACCCCCCAGGCCTTCGCCTTCCCACTGCCGCCTTCGCCTTCCCAACTGCCGCTTTCGCCTTCGACAGATCCGAGTGCCAACTCACTTCGGCCGAATCTCAGGTGCGTCAAATTCATTGTCATCGACTCATGCCTCTACAAAGTCTTCTCGTCGATGTCCAAACACCAGGCATGGATCTGATTTAGTCCTTCATATTAGTTTTCCCCTGTCTGCTATCCGCCGAAACCCTATCAACTTCGCCCCTTTTTCCTCTTCGTCATTGTGTTTTCCGTCGGTCGCCCACGAGATCCTCGTTGTCGTCGGAGTTCCTTTCGGTCTCATCGGATTCGTCATCCCCGTCAACAAAACCCCCCAGGCCTTCGCCTTCGCCTTCCCAACTGCCGCTTTCGTCTTCGACAGATCCGAGCGCCAACTCACATCGATCGAATCTCAGGTGCGTCAAATTCATTCTCATCGATTCATGCTTCTACAAAGTCTTCTCGTCGATGTCCAAACACCAGGCATGGATCTGATTTAGTCCTTTATATTAGTTTTCCCCTACTGCTGAAACCTAATTTGTGCTTCAAGGGTGCCGTGCGTCTTACGTGGTGCTTTCGGGTAGTGCCAGGTATCTTATTCCGAACTTACGCGTTTCATTCGTCCCATTACATTTTACTTTCTAACTGGAGTCACATCCTCAGGGTTCAGGTCATCGATTTTACTTGACGCAGTAGGACTTCTGAATTGAGCTGCCAACATCGATTTCAGGTACTATTTGAAACCGGCTTCGACTGGTAAATGCAGAAATGTTATCCTTCTCGTAATCCCTAATTGAGCTTAGATATTTTCACTACCATAACAACACTACCGAAAGAATTACCTAGTAGTGTTCCATGCCTTAGTTTGCCTCTGATAAGTATGAGCCTTGCTGATTGCTAAGCATTATGTTTGTTTTGTCTATGATATAGCGAAAGAATTGTATGTTCTAAAAAGATAGAACACTGTGGGCAAATCACATTTCTCAGCTCTCAAGTACTCGACTACACACTCAATACAATATATCACAGCTAAATTCAGTGCATCTACTTATATCATTACAATCAATCTGATCAAATACACAGAACTCTATCCAATTTATGACGACTATTTTAGTTCTTAAATGTTGTACATTGCATTCCTTTTTGTCTGGCATGCATAATTTCTGAGGCTATCTAAGGCAGGGAACATTACTTGTCGAATTACATGGAAAGGGGAAGGGGAAAGCAATCGCGAAGTCGTCGGGCCGCAGAAAAAAATGTGCGGAACGTTTGCCTAGATCTGACTTATGGAGTACCCCAATGTCAACCGCCTTAGTTGGACTGCTCATGCAAGAATATGTCGACGGACACATGCTAAGTGGGTCATTCCGTCCTGAAGTGTGGTTAAGGATTAGGTCTAATTTTAACAAGATGACAGGGAAGGAGATGGAAGTGACACACTTAAAGAACCATGTCAAAGTCCTAAGAAGGTAATACAACTTAATCCGACAATTGACGAACAAGAGTGGGTGGGGTTGGGATAGTGTGAAGAGTATCCCTACGCCACCTGAGAATTCTATGTGGGATGAGGTTATCACGGTGAGTTGTTGAACCACTACCAACACTGATTCAAAATTAGTTTTAGTAACTCCAGTCTTAAATCACTCACCTTATGCCATATTTGTATGAACAGGCGAATCCAGATTTTGCGAAAATCAAGAACAAGACTTTTCCATACTATGAGACATTCGATATCTTGTATAGGGGCACTGTTGTAACGGGAAAGAATGCATGCCACTCAGGGAATCCATTACAGGAGGGATCAGGAAATTCACATGATGACATAGTGGACATGACGACTGGGGAACACGCGCAAGAGGAAGTTCCCTAGGTTTCGCTGAACGAGGGCTTCGAAAACATTGAACTTGATGAAGGCAGTCAAAGTCCCCCTACAAACAATGGAACCAATGAAACTCATCGAACTGTCTCAACCGACAAGAGGACTCGTTCAAATTCAACACCAAAAAGTGGTAGGTCTAAGAAGGAGAGGATGCAAGACTTCTTAGAAGACTTCGTAGTCACTGCGAAAGAGAGGCTGCAGCTTATGAAAAGTAAAGTGGAGCGTAAAGAAACAAAAGATTGAGAGAACATTACCGAGGCTGCCTCCTACATGGCGAAGCTAGACGAACGAGTTCCAAACATAGTGGGGTAATTGGCATACGCAACCGCACTCCTCAATCCCATCAATCAGTACCTTTTTACTCAATGTCAAGATGATGTCTCCTTGCGTGCTTGGATAGGTAGGTCAATTGCAGAATATAGCGGCAATGCTTGTGGATCTGGTCCCTCCATTAGTGCCTTCAATTATGCATCCCCGAGCAGCACTTCAGGATTACCCACTTCAACCCCCTCCTTATAACAGCTCAGCAATGTTCGGGGGTGCATTCGAAGGGTTCGGGACTTCGCAATACCCCCCTCACGCACCACCGAATAGTAGCTACCCTACAGCGATGGGTTCATATGTCCCCCAGCGTCCACGACCAAGGAGCCCTTGAGGTGGATAATCGTCCGAACGTGTCCCCAACTTTATCACAATTTTCCTAATTCAGCTATCTAGTGTATCCAACTTTGTCAGTATGTTTGAATCTAATTCGCACTTTGTCTTCCTTTATTTGTCTTTGTCGAGGAACTTCTGTGCCAATGTTATGATGTCTCAATTTTGAATTGTTGAACTTTAATATTCATGATTTGCAGTAATGATGTGTGATGTGCTTATTCATGTTATCAATGTCTCCGTGCTTATAAATGTGACTCGAGTGATGTTTGCAATCAAATTTTAATATTTCAACATGCTAGACTATTGAATACATTTTTTCAAGTTATATTCGCCGAAGGCATGTCTTCTACTAGTGACAACACATCCCTTGAGTAGATGATGATGTATTAGAAGAGGAGGTTATGGCGGCATTACTTGTTGCACACCATAATGAATCGAGTGACAAATCAGATTCATTACCCATTCTGAGGAGTAGGTGTAGGACTCGACCCTACTCCGGTCATGAAGCCATCCATGAGATGTTGGCAGGCCACCCGACATGGGGTTACGAGAATTTTCGTGTTAACAATAATATTTTCTTCAAATTAAAAGAGTTGTTATGCAGTAGAGGACTCCTCACTTCATCGCGGCACGTTTCTGTGCGTGAGCAACTAGCCATATTCTTAAGTGCAATTGGTTGTGCGAATAGTAACAAGGATCTTCAAGAGGCATTCCAACATTCCGGAGAGACGATTTCGCGCTATTTCAATAGTGCTCTAGAAGCAATATGCTCCCTGAGCGAAGAGTTCATCCAACAACCAAGTCCCACCGTTGGTGTCACGGGAATCGTCATTTCTATCCCTACTTCGCGGTCAGTTTATACTACTCCACCACTACATACTTTTTTCTCGTATAATGATGTCAATGCAAATAATCTGCCCTCTTATTTTGTGAGGTGAATGTTTCGCTCCTGTCTTGTAGAATGCACTTGGGGCTATCGATGGCACTCACATACCTGCACACATTAAGAAGTCGAAGCAAATTCCTTTCCGCAATCGTAAAGGCTTCTTATCGCAGAATGTAATGGTTGTTGTTTCGTTTGACAACTCCTTCTTGTATGTATGCACCGGGTGGGAGGGTTCAACGGGTGACATGAAGGTCTTGAAATGGTGCATAGAAGAGGGGGATTTCGTCATGCCGGATGGTGAGTATATCGTAGTACTCTTATACATCTGAAGACCTTGCCCATCACAATATATTTCTAACTTTTGTCTGGTCCATAATTTGTGCAGGGAAGTTCTACCTTGTTGACTCAAGCTATGCAAATACCGATAAGTTTTTTGCACCATACGCCGGGGGGGGGGGGGGGGGGTAGATGCCACTTGGGAGCTTTCCACAATGAAGCAGTTACTTTGTACACTAACGCACGGGAGAAGTACAATCATCGCCATGCACAACTATGTAACTGTGTGGAGAAAACTTTCGGGATTCTCAAACAGCGTTTCCGAATCCTCCAACTGCCAATTCATCATCCTTTTAAGATGCAATGTCGAATTGTCATGGCATGTTGTGTGATACACAATTTTGTAAGACGTTATCAGGGAGAGGACATATATTTCAACATGAGATTGGAACGAGAGCCTCCAGAACTTCGGTCGGATGATAGGGTTCCATGCATCGATGTTGGACGAGATGAAAGGATTCGAGGAGAACAACTACACGACCTGATATGTGGGATGATTGCAGGCAGTCGTTGAGGTAAGACTAGTATTTTGATGATGTGTCCTCGGCCTAAGTGCTATATTTTGAGATGTATATTAATTTCTTCACAAATGCAGGTCATTTACTTATTTGATGTGCTAATAACTTTCTTCGTCCCAACATTTTTCAGGTTAGTAGGGTTGTTGAACTTCCATGCTTTGAAGATCACAGGTACATTCTCAATTTTTTAACATCTTCGAATCGTTCTAATTCAATCCAGTCTGATTTGTTTCTACAATTTTATCACAGATGACGAAGCTGATTCCCCAGTGCTCCAGTCTTAAATGTTTCTACAATGATGGATTATAAATGTGACTCGAGTGTTGTTTGTAATCAAATTTCTTTTAAATTTGGCTGAACTTAGTTGTCACCAACAGTGTAAAATGCGACTACATTCCCTTGTGAACTACAATGTAAAATGTGACTCGACTTGGTTGTTCGAATGTTGGATTGTTTCATGATATGATTTAGGTTGTTCAATTGCAAACTTTGGATTGGTTCATGATACATGAAGATTGTTTCATGATACTTGAATGTTGGATTGTTTCATGTCACTCCACTGGGTTGTTCAATTGTTCATTTGTTTCACGTTACATGACTTATGTTCAAACTTTGTGATTATGTCATACAAGAGGAGCACCTTTCTACCACATTGTTAGCTGTCCACAATAATTGCACAAAATAACTTATAATAAGATTTTGATACCTGTCGCAACGTCTATGTAGTATTCTTAGCAAGATTTCAGCAGCTATTTCTTATAACTTCATCTCTCGGACGGCATATAGTTCAATCACATGAAATGGTTCAGGTTATACAATACAAACCTAGACGAGCATGCATTTTTTACAAACGAAGCACAATTCCCTCAAACCTAAGAACAAAGGAACCAAGATATACATCTCCCAAAACCACACCCAGCTTTATTATTAAGATCAAGGGATAGAAAAAGATGGCCCTTGACAAATTTTAGGCATTGGTCACCTTCAGGGCATCGCCCTTCTCTTGAAGGCTGACAAGCAAAATGTCGAAGCTCTTCTTGAAGGAATCCACACCCTCGCCCTCATGTGGTATTCTGATATCTTGCAGTTTTATGTATATGTGTATATATATATAGATTGCTTCATCCAAAAGATATGATTAATTTAATGATGAATGGCAACGGCAATTCACATGGATGCAAGATGCCATGACAAATTTATAACAAATAATGTGTAACTCACGACAAAGCAATACGTCATCCATATAGTTAGAAGTTAATATTAAATTCTTACAACGCAAGATCACAACTAAATTCTTATACTTATTTCCCTTCTAATCTGTGACCCTCAATACCACAAACATAAGTCTTAACATGAATAAGAAAGATCAATATTACAAACAGCACTAGCATTGCCTTCTTCCTCGCACATCTGCATTCACAAAGCTCATTTCTTGTGCGATCCTGCCTTGTAGTCTTCGGGCTACCTATCTCCTTCTCTGTTGTTCCATCTCTGGATGCCTCGAGCCTTGTTGGTCTCTCGTACAACATGTCGTAGTACTTGAACAACGATTCCAAAGCTTCATCGTACGAGTCAAACCTCTTATACAAACAACATGAATAACCTAAAACTTGTTCCGCACATTCTGTCCACGTGTCGTATACACCCCTCTTGCGACCTTCATAAACCACGTAGAACCTGCAAGGACTCATCTCCTGGCTATGTGTTATGAGGTTCCTCATGCGAGCGGAAAGAAACATATAAGTTGCAATCTATTTCAGTACAATAAAAGTTGAAGGTTATGCATAATATGAATGAGACAATTCATGCTCTTGCATTGACAGTTTGTTTATTACGACCCAATTGCAACTTTTAACACAAACATAATATTGCACCTAGTATGCCGTTGTCAACCTACTTAGACTTCATGAGCGACATACATGAGCTCCCATTCGTATCTTGTTAACTAAATATATGGCTTAATTTCGTAATTTGTTGGTGGCAAATCAGTATTTTTGTAGAAACTTAGGTCTTCGTATCAATAGTTTCTTCTCGTGATCATTGCTCCAAACAAGTTTTTATCCATGCAAAATGTGAGGAAATGCTAATTGTTCTGTCAGATGAAGACTGAATTGAAGGCTCGTACTGCCCTATTCGACAATCCCTCCCATCACGAATTAACATTCTGAGAGATAATAGATATGACTTCAAATTAGGGCTGAAGTTTATTGTGACAATAGTAACGAAATATGAACACAGAATCACAACATAACAGAGTACACAACAATATGCGACGGATCATCAAACAATAAAAAAATAGGAACGAACTCAAATGCTACTTCATGGAGAAGGGGGAATCGCCTCAACCGGCTCCAGGGCAGATCTCCCGAGGGGTGTGAATGCGAGAGCGAGGGAGGGAGCGAGGGAAGGTTGGAGGAAGGAAGGACCTGGCCGGATTGCAGAGGCGGCAGACTTGCCGGGCGACAATGCTTGCCTCCACCAAACAAGAGCTGGAGATCCTCACGAGAATGGTTGCCTCCACCGCCAACCTTCGACAGCGGACGTCGTATTCCACTCGCACCGAAGATGGTTGTCGTCGGCTCGAGCGTAGATGGCTTCTGGGCGATGAGTCGTCCGTCGCGTGCCCTAGCCGACAATCGTTGACGAAAGAGAGGGGTAAATGGCTCACAAATGATTTAATAAGGAGAGGGGTAAGGTTGTCATTTTGCACGAGGGTTCCCATTTGGTTCTCCAAACATCATGGAACTATGATGTCAAATCGAATTTTAGTTCCGTCTACTACTATCCAAACACACTCTGAACTAATCGGTCAATTCAACTATGCATGGAGAATTTAAGAAGAACCGTGACTCCATTTCCAAACGAGGCCTTGAAGTTTAAGATATAATGATTCAAAAGTTGCGTTGGCAACCGGAACCAAATGTAACTAGCCCTCTAGTTCCATCTAGTTCCCCAAACGATGTGACGTGGCCTAGTTCTCGAGGCGCAACCAGGCCGCATTAAATGGGGCGAAGCCAAGGTCTTCTTTTTCTTTTGCAAACTCTTTTTCTTTTCTTTAAGTTTTTTCTTCTTTTTAACTATCTTATATATAATAATTTATTTATTATATGTAAAATATGAATAACAAAGAAACTTTTCTCAACTTAACGTCCATGGACCTCGTGTGCCTAAAATTTCTCAACTTGTGCCCGTCATCTTTGGGGCCAGGGACAGGGGCAATGCTAACCTTCGCTCTCATTCCAATCTTACATCTATCCTTGTCCTTATATATATATATATATATATATATATATATATATATATATATATAAACAATTTTGCACAATATTATTTAATGAAATTAATCACACAGAAACTTTTCTTTGCTCGGCAATATCATGATACTGTTATTTTAAGAAAACAATATTATACGTATATTCGAAATCAATATCACACATCACATATATCATTGTCCTGTAATTAAATTAAATCCGATAATATCGTTTTTTGCACGCGTTATTTCATTGTGTATTATATGTTTATGATGAATTTGAAATCCATGGCAAGGAATTATATATATTATAATATATATATATATATATATATATTATAATATTCAAGTAGTAAAGGGCATTTAATCACTTGCCCACTTCTCTTAGGCCTTGTTTAGTCGGAGGTTACGATTGCATGGGGTTAAAATATATAATCCAGTAGATTAGTTAATTTTTAAAGTATGCGTCGGATTATTTATATTTCATCTGATATAAAGAATATACTAACTCTTATTAGATTAACTTTTTTTAAAAGAGCAACTTTGCCCTTTATACTTTTTGTAGATTAAATGATGCGTTTGATTATAACCCACGAAATATCTACGTAATCCATTAATTAACCCGCAACCAAACGTCACCTTAGCGATCAATAAATGCAACGTTTGATGCCATAAAGAAGATGTCATCAATTACCCGGATTGGGTCGCAGACTAACTAATCTCCCATAATAATAATTATAATAATAATAATAATTATTATTATTATTATTATTATTATTATTATTAAACAAAAAAATATTTGTAATTCTGCCCCTCTCTCACCACAACACAGAGAGGACATGCATATACAACTATGAATGGGCACCACAAACAGGGCAGCAGACATTGTGAACATATAATTGGCCACTTTTTAGTGTCCATATAATTGACCACGCAGTTAGTGAAATTGTTAATTGATTAATCATTATTAATTGCCAAAATGCCGCCATGCAGCACGTCTTAATTGCTCATCAAGTCGGATTTGGCAACTAAAGTGTATATTAACTGCAAGCCGAGAAAATTAATTTGCATGCGGTTTTTGCCTCTTTTCTTTAGTTTGGAATGTAGCAACACGCCAAGTAATTAATTAATTCATTGGCATTAAATTAACATGTATTGATTACTCCTAATTAATAACCATTAATTCATGCGTCATTAAATTGATAAGCACTTTATTGTTTTATTTTTTTATCATTATTAACATACCAAATATTCATAACCATTAATGTCTCATTTATTAAAAAAAACAAGAAGCTAGAAAACAAATTCCATCGGCCTTAATTAACTATTAATTAATTGAACGAATGAATGTGTTTTAATTCATCATTATTATTTGTCAATTATTTTTATCATTATTAATTAACTAATTCATTGTCATTAAATTAACATGTATTGATTACTTCTAATTAATAGCCATTAATGTGTTTTAATTAACACACTAAATATTAGGTCCACAAGTTTTGGTGACGTGCCTCCTCCAACAATTCCTCGGCCAATCGCCTTGATGGATATCTTTTATTTAATTATGTGCCGAATCCTCGTATATATTTTTCTTTTTTTTTCCTTCATTTTCGGAAAGCAACACATGACAATATTACTTAATATAACAGCATTTTTCACCTCAAATTATTTAAAACACGTATATTTAAAGAATAATCTCATTCTAAAAGATAAGTCGTATTAAATAAGTCAGGACTTAAATTCCTTTAATTAGTTTTAAAAGTAGCTTATGATCACTATAATTTTGTTGAAAAAGAATATTAAAAATAAATCATCAAACTGCGGAATGGATTGGAATTTCGACGTTCACCATTTTTTTGTGTAACTTTTTTTGGTTATATAAATTTAATCACGAATGAATATTAGTACTATAGTTAAATCTAGTGATCTTATTTTTATCAGATTATATTTAACATCGGTTCGAATTTTAATTATTTTATAAGTTCATAACTTTTTCCATAAAAACATTTTGGGCTAAATGTGTAACAAAAGTAGCTTTTTTTTAGTAGAAATTGACATAATATAAATTATAATATATTTTAGTGTTTTTTATATCATTTAATATATATCATGTGTGGCATGTAACTCCACTGATCAATAAAAGTTATGTTGTTCTTGCGGCAAAGACAAAAAGAGAGAGAGAGAGATGTATATATAATGTACTTTACATATTCATATATATAATATAAAAATGTGTGTGTGTGCATGTGGTTGGTACGTAACCTGCGGGGCACTAATACTTAATTAATTAGGATTTAAGTAGGTCACGACAGGCATTAACTAATAGGCTCTTTCAATTACGAAGACAACATAATGATAACACAATAAAAAAAAAGAAAGATAATTTAAAGATAAAAGGGTACATAAATTATTTCAGTTATTAAAATCTAACTCCATATATTTTATTAATAAGTCAATAAATTTATTCTCAACTAACAATTTTGATTGATCATGTAAGAGATTGTAATTTTCTTTTCAGATGAAAGTAGAAAGATGATTAACCAAAATTAATAATAATAAAATCATACATATTTTTTATAGACTTCTATAATCAAATTTAAGATCATTCGAAACCTAAAGAAAATCATATCATTATATATAGCTAAATATGTGAAATTAGATGTGCTGATCAATTTTGTTGTAAATTTAAGTATCTTTGTATTTGATATCATAAAATTTAATATGTTGATCAATTTTTTAAAAAAAAATATGTCAAGTCAGTAAAGAAAAGTAACATGCTTCTATAATTATTGTGATCTTAATAAACTAAAGAGTCCTGACAAAACCAGATTCCATCATCCATCATGTTGGTGAGTCATCATGTTCGTACTCCTAACTAACTAAAAAATATATTTCAAAACCTAATTATTTATTTATTTATTTATTTATTTATTTATTTATTTATTTATTATTATTATTATTATTATTATTATTATTATTATTATTATTATTATTATTTTGTCTGTAATAAAAATGGGTTCCATGTTTTTTTTTTCAATAAGCAAGTCGGTCCTCGTGACGCATCTCGTGCATATATAGAATAATATCACTCGCCCACTTGGAATATAACAATTAATACATATATTATACTATATTTATACAGTAACTACGTCAATGGGATAAAATAATTATATACTAAGACTTGGTAAATGATTTAATTAAGTTCTTAGCGGGCTAATTAGTTAATTATCAATTTAAAATGGAATAAAACTTCAAGATTAGAAACATATTATTATTATTATTATTATTATTATTATTATTATTATTATTATTATTATTATTATTATTATTATTATTATTATTATTTGCTATCTTGGTTCTAATTTAATTTGATGGGATCAAGTTATGGTATGACAAAAATCTATAGTAAATATTACCAATAGTTACATTGTGAACAATATAAACACCAAAACAACATGCTACTCGGCAATCACATTTTTCCTTTTTTTTTTTTGTAAGTATATTCTTTTATACCCTAATTATTATATATGATATTCATTATTATTATTAGACTAGGAAAGCACATATAAATAATTAAAATCGATAAAATACAAGTATCGTTAAGTAATTTAATTTCCAAATAATTCTTGTTGTTGAAAATTTAAGGGAATCGTTAGAAGTTTATATACATTTCATTTGTGTGATCGTCATGTTTATCAAACATGTATATTAAATTTATTAGTTGAATAATTATCCACTATCCAGTTATGAAGCCGATACCCATTTATGTATTTTAAGTAATGCCTAAATCAGATGAACGGATCATTATGTTTATATAATGTCGAATATTGAAGACATTGGGGGGAAAAAAAGAGAAAGAGTCAATTAAATTGGACATCTAATTAGTTTATGTATATGACTTGCGGATGAGTCCGACTGCAATTTGCATCGCAGCCTCTAAATTTCAACAGCACGTCTACAGAATGCACAACAACTTTTCGAGCACAGGTTCATACATACATACATACATATATATATATATATATATAATATGCAACCATTTTTTATATAATTAATATGTAATTAATAAATCAGGATCGTTATATCATGATTACATAGTTGAGATTCAACTTCTATTGAAGTTAATATGAATTTATTGCATTTAAAATTATTTCCATAAAACTTCCCAAAACTATCGTAATTTTTCGCATCTAACCTCAAACTACTAATTTATCTTTTTTGTATCCCTAAACTATTATGATTTTTTCACTTTAGTCCTTCCGTGTACTTTTGTTACATTTTTTTTGTTACTTCTGATATTTTTTTCATTTATAAAAAGACTAAATTACCCCTCCATCCATAACAAATCAAATAATAAATATAAAAAATAAAAATAATCAGGAAGGATAATTTAGTCTTTTTCATAAATGATAATTTTTTTATCACTTTGATCCTTCCAATGATTTTTTTATTTTTTATATTTGTTATTTCATATTTTTCTAGAGGGAGGGGTAATTTAGTCTTTTCATAAATGAAAAAAAGTAAAATTAACGGAAAACATAACAAAAGTTGGCGGGAGGACTAAAGTGGAAAAGTCACGATAGTTTAGGAATAAAAAATTAAGTTCATAATTTGAGGTTAGATGTGATAAATCATAATAGTTTATGGGAGATTTATGAAAATTAAGAGTGTTCAACGGGTCGGATCGACTCGCGAACCCGATGACCCGATCCGACTGACCTTAACCCAACCCTAGTTCGGGTCGGATACGGGTCAGAATTTTTCGACCCAAGATTACTCAATCCGACTCGAAAGATCTGACTTTTTTAGCTTTTCAACCTATATTTTGTACTAAAAATTTTAAATAAATATTTTAAATGTGTAAAATAATATAAATATTTAACAATTTATTTTATGCTTTTAAAATAAATATTGTATATTTTTGTATTAAATAATAGAAAATATATGAAAAAAAGAAAAAATGATGGTCGAATAAACTGACTCGACTCGATCAAAATCGGACGAGTCAAACTCAACTCATGAACATCTTTAATAGAAATAACCATTAAATTTAATCTGACCATGTAATCATCATCTCCTAGTTCTGATGCATTTAATGCATATTGATTGTATAATTTTTTATTACATATTACTTATATACATAAATATATATATATATATATATATATATAAAAAGAGAGAGGGGGAGAGAGAGATTATGGTGGAATCGTAATCTATGATTGCATTGTCTAATCTCATATTTTTGAGTCGTGAGATTGACATGGTTCAAAATATAAATAATCTAGACCATCAAAACGATACTAGGGTCCAATAATAAATTATTAGTATGAGATTATAGGGTCCAATGATAAATTATTAAAGAGATCTAATTGGAGGCAGAAAATGAGAAGAGAAGATGCGATTGAATTGAATGATTGAGGAATGAGAGGCATATGATCAAAAATTAAAAGGATGTAGTGGACGTACAACGAATGAATTAAATAGGGTGGGGGAACGCGCGCAGGAAAAGTACCACAAATCATAATACCTCTGCAGGATGAGCCCCCTACGATTTTTGAATAAGACACTGCAGGAAAAGTACCACAAATCATAATACCTCTGCAGGGGCCAACAAGGTAAAAAAGACAAAAAAAAAACAAGCATCGACTATTTTTTTTTCATTAATGTTTGAAATGCTAAATGCCGTAATGCCTTAAATTACAAGTAAATATTTTCAAAATTTACCACTTTCCATTTTTATTAAGAACAGAAAAATGAGACCATGAAAAAATTGCGATGAATAGTGTTCCAAAGGGATTCAGCATGCCAATTTTCTTGGCTCATGAACAACGCCACCTTTTTAAATTGCGATGGGAGGAGATTCAAGACCTGTTCGAATAGGGAAAGAATTAATCTCAAGACCTATTCCACTGGGGAGCCACATTTCTTATCCAGCTTATTTCTCAGCCTGATTGCTCTGTTTCCTGACAATCATGCATTAAATGAATTTCCTGACTACAGCCTCATTTCTTGAAACCTTAAATGAATTTTGTCAACCAAGTCAAACTTTTTTTTTTCATAAACCCACCGATGTAGACTAATTTCGTGTTCCAATGAGACCAAAACAATAATTCCTAATCAAATTGGAAAGTTTTGAACTACCAACTTCACTAAATCATACAACTCCTTATATCCACCAAAAACTTAGCTTAAGTGAAGCTTCTTTGTCCGATGATCCAACTTGTTTAAGTTTTATATTGGCCCTAACTGCTCTCTCAAGCAGTTAAGTAGAAGACGCGATCAAACAAGAAAGCCTTACAAAATAGCAAGAATAAACACACAAACGAAATAATTCTTGTTTGCGTGGATTGACCTCTGTTGCAAAATGAACGAACAAGGATATTAAGAAGTGTCGAACGAATAACATATTTCGCATGTTTACTTAAAAAGTGGCGGCGTAGGTCCCAACCACATTGCAGTTGCCAATTCCAACATCTCTTGACCTCGCAGGAGAAGCTACCAGGCAAAAGACTTGAGATTAGTGCTCACATGATAATACGCTTCACATTAACGTCCAAGGACATAGACATCGTCCTACCAACCCAACCCCCCTCCTATGCTCTTCATTTTGAATATTGGACGCACGAGATTTTAAAATAGGTCTCGAATTGTTTATGACAATTGTGACCAATTGTGACAAATTGTGACCAAAAATTTAAAACCATTTCTCAACGTGTCCGTCATCTTCGGGGCCAGGGACCTTCTGCGTCATTCCAATATTACAGGATAGCCTACAATGAAATCATGCACCCAGCAGGCTACAATCACAAAAAACAAAACAAAACAAAACAAAACAAAAAACACGTAGGTTTGTGTTTTTCTTAAATATCATTATCCTCCTAAAGCATCTAAGTGGTGTTCAAACCAAATAGTTGCACGCAATTCTCCAAGAACTTGGGAAGAAAACAAATAGCCCTCCATCAGAATGATTAGACACCAATGCCCACAGAAAGATGAAGATATGAATATGAACATATAAAATGCCTTAAAAACTAACTGTATACATAGAATTGTCCTACTACTACTGTTCAGATACCTAAGTTTGGGTTAACCAAAATGTCAACATAATTCTGGGTTAAGCAAAATGTTGATATAATTCTGAGTTAAGATCACGTGAACCAATTCCAGCCTTTGCTTTAGTACATCCATTTCCGGCAGCCCTCAGAACCGCAATGGCACTCCATGTGGACAGGTTTTCCATCAGATCCAACAACATTATTCATTGCATAGCCGTAATCATACGTGAGTTCCTACATGACACAACAATACAGATTAGGAGAAACATTGATTTGGGAAGTAGAATTGAGATACAAATAACACATATACCGTAGTATGTTTGTTCTAATCAATATAACTCCGCCTATGTTTTATAGCCGGTCCCAAGCCCGGATAAAGGAGGAGGGTTGTGTTAGGCCCCGACAGTCAGCGTAAAACCCTATCGAATCTTATGAATTCTATCGAATCTTATGAACATGGATCAACGAATATAAAGAGCGGAATGACATTGTATGATCCATGTAGCCGACCTCACCTAGTGAGATAAGATTTTATTGTTGTTGTTGTTGTTGAAGAGGCAAACTATCCAAAACTAACAACCTATAACACTGTTCTAACTATCTAAATATTCTGTACGTAGTTTTGTCAAGTCTCAGTGATTATCATATAGCAGTAACAGCTTACACTTCTATCAAAGATAATTAAAGAATCGTAGGCTCGATCAACAAAATTCATGGATTAAGAAATTTCTTCTAAAATATAGTAATTTAAAGGATGTACAAAATATTACGTCTATAAAAAAAATGAATATTACCTGCAATGGTGGAATATTATCAGCAGCAAAAATCATTACTTTTGCCATATTTATGTGATGATGTGAGCTCAAAATACATTGAACAAAGCAATTTGGTTGGCAGCTATGATTAATAAATCTAGCCACATTTCCAGTGCTGCCCGCATCAATGCAATACTCCACAACGTCTGACCTCTGAGATTTTAAAAGCCATGATACATTTCCAGGCCGCATCTGCAAATTCAAAAAGAAAATTGGCACAGAATCCGCATAAGCCAAAAGATGAACTGTATGCCCTTCAGTCTTCACAACAAATGTCAATGCACGTGATGACATAATGCCCCGTCAATCAGAGGAAGCAAGTTATGAAAGGCACTTTCTACATATTACCAAAATAAATTTGGAACTTGAGAGCTGTTACATAAAGAATATTTCACATCTTTCTGCTGGAGTGGGATGGGTGAACAAGAGTAGACTATGGGCATCTACATCCACTTCTGTTCCTTATTTTCTCCCTCATTTTGTTTCTCTTTACCTTTTTTTAGAAGAGTTTCCCTTTACTTTGGGTTTTAATCCATACTTGTACAGCTTAGTTTTATCAAAATAGTATAATACAGTTGGAATGACCACCCAAACTCAGTAGTCATCCTTTTTTGTGTAAAGAAATCACATAATGAGTCAGATACTAGTACATCGGTAGGTCAAGATAAAAAATCATTATATGACAGTAAAACACAACAAACATCAGTTGAAACAATTATCACTTGTAAATAGACAAAGTGGTTTACACATTATGCAATTAAATGAAATAAACATGATCTGCTAGAAATTGAGACACCATGAAATTTCAAGATGGTCAAAACTAAAGTTATACCTAAAATAATTGGAGGGAAAAATGGATATCAACATATAATTTTAGACACCATGAATACAATTTATAATTTTAATAGAAACGTAAGCTTTTGTGTCCTTTGGACTGAAATTTGTGATCATAAAAAATCATGCATATTTAATATAAAATCTGTGAACTAACTTTAAACTCCCAAGTGGAAAAAAAAACTAAATTCAAACGGTTGACTGGGGAGCAATGGGCGAGCATCCCACCATAGGATTCTGCTGTAAGGATGTTCGGCAGCGTCTTTCTGGGCTATGGGTGTTCCTCCACGACCATCAAAGGCAGATTATGGAGAACCAGGAGTGATGCCAGACAAAGGCACCACCGGCCATCTCCTGCATGGACCTTTTATGTCACTGCAAACGAGGTGACCGATGTGCACATGAGCTCTCAGAGACAGGTGAACAGGATCAATTGAGTCAAAGTGCACGCACGTTTAATTACCGACCACCATCAAATTTGTGTGGCCCTCGCATCTCACTTCTGGGAGGTTTCTAGGAGACATCCATGAAGAAATTGGCAACGGGCTTGCCCCTCTTATATGACGGGCATCTTTCTCCATTGTCACAACTCCCAATGGAGGATGAGGTTACTCAAGATTGAGGGACCTCAACTCCCAACCTTGGGCCTAACAGTTTCCTTGTGTTCCTCTATAAGAAACTTTGGCAGATGTTAAGGGAACACATGTGGGCGGTCATCCACGAGTTCACTAATAAACATCAAGACTTTAAGCACCTCAACTGCTATCTCATGTTTATCCACCCTAAGCGCATCCCAAGCAAATTAAGGAATTTAGGCCAATAGTCATATCCAATGCCATAAACCTCATAGCAACTAGGATATTAGCTAATCAGCTAATAGAGGTGCTATATGGGCAATCATCCATCACTGACAACTCCACCATCACATCTGAGATGGTTGTGCATTGGCGACAATTCAGACATTAGGGTTTCTTAATGAAGGTGGATTTTCTTCAACATTCCTTGCAGGCCCGAGGGTTTCTATTGATATTGATGTCGTGGATGAAGAAATGTATTTTGAGAACCTTATTCTCGGTCATGGTTAATGAGACCGCCGCTACTGGTAGGTGGATATAGCCTTATCGTGGGGTACGCTAGGACTGCACCCTCAACCCATGTTGCTCAATGCAGTTGATAACATCGATAGATGTACCCTTGCACCTTATGATGCAAGCATCATCATGGGATTCTCAACCAAGGAGGGTTCAAACAACATGGTCCCCCTTCTCGAATATGTCGATGACACACTTTTTCATCGAGGGATTAGGCTGCCACATGCGCTATTGAGTTATGCACCCCAATCGTCACTCTACCAATCACATATCTAGGATACTCAATTCCAAACCATCATGTGGGCTCCAAGGGTTAGACACCAATCATTGAGCATATGGAGCACCATTGATCAAATTTGAGACTCTTCTCATGGGGCACCTGATCCTTATATCAATCCACTCATGGCTACCAACATACCAACGCTCCGTGACGAGGATGACAGCAATGGGGGGAGTCCACTTGACTCATTGAGCAGCAATCACTTTTGGCAAGGTTGCAGATCAAATCAACAAAGAGTTCAACTAGTGGATCAGGAAAGAGTCTATCGCCTCACAACCCAGGGATCCTGGGGTGGTTTGGATGTTTGTGATATTACCTTCACCATCCATGCCCTTCTTTCTAGGTGGGTGTTCGTGACCTACTTGTTCTCGTGTTATGACAAGGATACCTATCATCGGCCACATGCAGTATTTTAAGTAGGGGGGCGTCACCATTTTAGCAGGTGATCTCCTTTTTAATAACTTTCGCACACCGGTGATGGGGTGGCATTCTCTTTCTGGCACCTTGAGTAGCCATCCAAGGATACATTGACACCTTAGCGGAGGCCCTCCCCAGACTTTGTCAGGCAAGCCAAGAGAGGGCTCCTGAACACCTCTATGCAGGTTGACTCTTTTAGACAAACACATCGTTGACTAGTGATGTTACAAATTACAACAAATGATATCACCTTCCGCTTGGAGACTTACTAGGAGAGATGGGTGAGTTTGGATCATAGAGCAATTTCCAACATGTAGCATCTATCTTTGACTCCTTCATGTTAAACAATCATGAACAACCTCAGGGTGAACTACAAACATATGTGGCGATCACACATTACTCTGAAAGTCAAGGTATTTGATGGATTCTGCAGCATGAGAGGATCCTTTCTAGGGTTCGCAGGAGAGGTGAGATCCCAACACAAACAACTCATGTGCTATATGTGGTAAAGGGGACGTCAACCATGTATTTTATAGCCGTCGCAAAAACCGAGAGGCGTGGAACCAATCACATCTCACAAACATTAATCTATCATCAGTAGATGCCCCTTGGAGGTCACTATGATTACCCAGCAGGGGTTGGAATCAGGTGTGGAGATTTCCGTTAGCAACATTCTGGCAGTCGTGTGGGGCCTTATGGCTACAACAAAACCACACAATTTTTGGGGACGAGAAAACCATTTTTAATTTTAATCTTGTGATGTTATTATCTGTGTTATGTGCAATAAAGTGCTTCGACCCACAGAAGTTGAGGTATTAGCACATAACTAATTCAGTGTGCCGGAAGCAAAATGAATAAACCATATCATCTTTGGGGAATCAAATCCGTTATCCACATGTGACGACCAACTTGGTTTAGTTATTAGACTTTGAACTTTGGAGAAAGATCATCTTATCATTTAACTCCATTGTTCGTCTTTTTAACTCATGTTTGTTGGGATACTGGCTGTGATAACATACAACTTTGTATTAGTTAGTGGCAAGTTGATTAAGTAGTGGGTAGTTAGAAGATACCACTTTGTTTAGTTAGTGGTTGATTAAGAAAGTTATGGGTAGTTAGTTATATTTGTAGTGTTGTTATAGTTATTGTAACTACCTTTGCATGTTATAAATACATGCATGGGTTTTACATTTAGGGAAGCCTTTGAAATGTGTTGATCAATTATGTAACTGGATTTTGGTCCACTCCATACGGACTTACGGAGATTTGTCATTTCGAATTGACAAATTATTAGTAGTAATTGTGATTAGGATTCTTGCACTTTTTACTTATTAATAATACCTATCCTAGTTTTATTTTAGTTGAATTTTCAGTTCGTATCAATTGGTATCAGAGCCTCAAGGATCCTAGTAGCAAAGCACAAAGAAGTAGTGTTCATTTAGGAGAAATCAGCTTTACACATTACAAGTGAAAGCTCATTTCATAAGAAGAAAAGCTGGAAGTTCATATTGGTTCAAAAATTCCTCTCTTGGCTCAATGATGGAGTTAACCAAGTCTGGATGCTTCATTTCTTTTCTCTTGGCGAAAATTTAGGAGGGGTGTACTGATAACATACCACTTTGTATTAGTTAGTGGCTGGTTGATTAAGTAATGGGTAGTTAGAAGATACCGCTTTGTTTAGTTCGTGGCTGGTTAAGAAAGTTGTGGATAGTTAGTTATATTTGTAGTTTTGTTATAGTTATTGCAACTACCTTTGCATGTTATAAGTACATGCATGGATTTTACATTTAGGGAAGCCTTTGAAATGTGTTGATCAATTATGTAATTGGAGTTTGGTCCACTCCATATGGACTTATGGAGATTTGTCATCTCGACTTGACAAGCTATTAGTAGTAATTGTGTTTAAGATTCTTGCACTTTTACAAGTTATCCTAATTTTATTTTAGTTGCATTTTCAGTTCGTATCAGGCTGGCATCCCGCTATATGCCTATACCTCATGATCGGATTCATTAGGACAGATTCCCCAATGAGTTTTACATCTAGGAACTTGAAAGATAATTATGCCAGTGTTACATACTTGTTATAAGAAAATCAGTTGTAAACAGAATATTTTGAGTTTAGCATAAAAGAAAGAAGTATAATTCTTTAGCTTTCACGAAAAGTTAAAGAAGTTATGTGATAAAGCAACAATTGAAATAAATTAAAATATTTGCATATGCACCTCACGTCCGTCAAGACCCTTTGTTGTTTGCTCACAATCTATGTCAAAAAGATAGTTGTTTCTATCACCATTTTCAACTTCGTCCGACTTTGTAAGAAACCCTACATATTCACAAATTGGAGCACCTGAAGGGATACTTTCCCATGCTCTTACACCCCAACCTCTATCTTGTGTCTTAAAAACCTGAAAGGAAAGACATTGTGAGGTAAGAATTAATAGAATAAAGTGTCAAAACATGGTGCAAAGTAAAGGAAAAAAATCACCTCTAGATGATACTTCAATCCGTGTTGAGATAATCTGTTAATGCATGTTTTACTGCATCGACAGTTGACACCACACTCAAATACAACAGATTTTGCTTCAATGAGCCTGAATGCACAAGAAAGTTAAATATGTAATGAATCCACTAAAAGAATTTTTATTTTCTTGAAGGCAAGAAGGATGACTAAGACAAAGGACAGTCATCCAATTTGTATTAATAGACACATCAAAATGTAAAATATGGTGCCCCAAGAACACGAATAAAACATATAACACTATTTTTTTTAGAGGAACATGTAACACTATTGTGCCAAAAGAAAGTCATTCTGTTGAAGCCACCATGCCTCCATAGCACTCCTAGTCGGAGAACAAGTGGCTACCATGAGAGCAGTTCCCAATAAATACAGTGGCCCCATGCAATATCCAAAAAGTAACAATCAAGGGCAAGACAATCAACATGTCTCTGCAGGCAAGACAAAAGTCCCACCCAACTCTATGGTGTTCTACTCAAGAATGTTACACGCCCCATATCATAGAGTCTCCTTACAATCCTTGCGAAGACCTTCAACAAGGAACATTGTCAGGATGGTTGCTGGGGTGACCTGTTCCCTCTTCTTTGTCTTGCTGGATCTACATTTCTAAAATAATGCAGCCCCAATGACAAAGAGGACCTCTGAATCATTAGGACCATTGAGTTGGCAGTCTGTACTAGCCCCTTCCCCTAACTGGTTTCCTACCGGTTGGGAGTGGTAGACCTTGGTTGTGAACTCAGCAGAGATGTTGTTGCCTTCCAACCCTAGCCTATTGTTTCCCTGCTGACTGCTGCAGCCCAGGATGGAGAGAAGGTACAAATGCGTAGTAGAGAGTGTGATCGTCCGAAGAAAAGGACTAAACAGTCAGGGATTGTGGCTCTAGGGTTGACCTCCACCATCACCGGGACTCGCGTGAGGTCTGGTGACCCAAGCACTAGGAGTTCCACTGAGAGAAGTTAGCCGAACGGCACAATAAATGCGGTCACAATCTCCAAACATAGTAGGTGAAGGAGGATTCCGGAGATAGAAATTTTCCTGGTCCTGGCTGACGGCGGAGCAGGCGTGTACCGGTCAGTGTCTCTCCATTGTCAGTTCCAACAGATGAGAGAAGCGCTGATCACATGTCCGCTAGGTCTCCAATCGGACTAGAAGACTCTCCGATTAGGCACAACTAGAGTACTTCAATGTTGTGTTGGATGGTAGGAGACATGTACAACTTGGAAACGAGGTGTCACTTGAGACGTGGGCTTATAACTTCCATTTAATGATGTTAATTGCTTCTATTCAAACCACAAAGAATATGCAAAAAAGATAATCATTCTCCTCTAGTTTCAAAACATAAACGTGGAGAAAAATAAACTTCATCCTCGTTTCCATGTTGTTAGAAATCTTTATTTAATTAATGTATGATCAGAAATAGAATCCAAGAAATCTTATACCGAGAAAAAAGATCTGGATCAACAGTTAGTTGAACAACATTATTCACAAGTCATTCGACTTAGAGAAAATAAGAAGACGAATAAAAAATGAAAGGCAGCTTGATGCAACATTCATTTCAGGCAACTCTCATATGGGTTAAATATTTGTTGTATGCATAATTTATTCACACAATATTACCTTTAATCCTAACCATTGGATTAAAGATCTATGGCTCTAGACATTATGGTAAAATTTAAATGATATATAAATCCTCCTAAAAATGATATATAAATCCATACATCGACTGGATTTCTCTGAAGGAGTTCAAACTTATAATATTTAGAACCAAATACCATAGATCGAACGGCCAGAATTAAAATTCAGATGTATGAATAAATTGCGGATTCACACAAATATTTAATAGTTACTATTTGCACAATTATTTGTAACATGCATATATGAATGACCAATGAATTTTTATTCCCATTCAACAGAAGAACTGTCTTAAGAATTCTATTTAATCCATTACCTGCCGCCATCTCTGCGAACATATGGAAAACCATCATTAAGTCTAGCACATTCACAAACACGAGGATCGGAACATTCTCCCGTGCATTGGCACCCGACGACATTTGCAGGAATATTCAAGTTGCTTGAAATTTTCATCGAATTGCAATATTCAAAGCCTGTAGTACATAGTTGGTAATCACTGTGTAAGACAGATTCTTGGAACCAAAAGATGGGAACCCACACAGAACAAATGCAGCACCAAAAGCTTTCCAATAACTTCAAGCAACAATTGCGCCCTTGGGTCAAGATCTACATATATGGTTTGTATATCTCAGAAGTCACAAGTGTGCATAGCATTCTACTGGCCACCAGTTAGATTCAGCCACTTCATGCAGGTAGCCAAATGACTAACTGCATACAATCAAAATATTCAAGTAATACAACATACAAATTTTGAGTGACCACTAACAGTATTACAACAAACTTCTATAAAGGATGAAAAAACTACCATGACACAAGAAAAATTTATTCAATGCCAAGACTCAAAATAACTCAAACATAAGAGTTTACTCATAATGCACAAGATACCAAAAACCAAGATATGACACAAAAGAGGGAAAGATACACAAAATCCAATATAATAGGACTTTTGAAAGAAAAGGATAACCAGCAAAAATTAAAAATTACATGCCAACAAATTCATAAAAAAAGAGTTAAAGAGTTATTTCAAATGTTAAAGCTAGCAAATGACAATATTTTGTTTGATAAAATAACTATAACAAAATCTATGCATAAAACTTATATAAATATCCATAGAATTCCTCGTGTGCAAGGCAGGGGGTCATCATTGCGCCCTTCTGAAAGGTTTCAACTTTGCTCGCAAGCAGGATGCATTCCCCTACATCACTATTCTGAGCAAGGGGGGAAGACACAAGTAGTTCTATCCAGTTAACAAAGATACACGGGTACATGAGATCGCATACTAGAAGAAAGTCAAAACGACAAGGTGGGAGGTGGCAAGAAGGGGGGAGGGTGAGAGGATAGGAGTTAACAAGTCAATCACTTTAAATATGGCTCATGGTAGTCCAGTCCGAGCATAGATGGGGAACTGGAATTGAATTGGACAAGATTGTCCTAGATTGAACAGGCAGCCATTAGAGATTTCAAATTTCAAGTGAATTCTCCATTCATTTAGATTGCATTTTTGTCAATAAAAATAGATTTTTTTCGAGAAAATACATTTTACGATGCTTAGTTATGCAACAAGAAATCAAAATAAATAAATATTTTGTTAATTTTTCCATGCTCTTTTCACCATGTCCTCCGTTAGAAATATATAAATAAATTTCCACTTGTAATGGAAGTGAATTGTTTTAAACATACAGCATATAAAGAAAATTGACTAAAGAAAGAAACTTTAGGAAACATGTACAACATCAATTGATTCGTTATTGCAATGCACTGCACAAAATCAACTAAGAAGTTAAGACGAGTGATAGGACATGTTAAAAAAATATCTGTAAACAAAAAAAAAAAACTTTAAACCGAGCAATGAAACTTGCCTGTAGGAGCAATTGGAGGAACATCAACATTGTTAGTAACGGGGATGGGGATCTTTTCTTTTCCACCACTGATGTCTTCACACACCAATCTATTAAAAAAAAGGTAAAACAACATATAAATGTTTATCAATAAAACACACAAATCAAGTGAAAACTACATAGGTAATATACAAGGCAAAAGAAAAGGCTAATTCAATAATGCAAACGCCAGACCCTGTATAGTGAAAACTACATAGGTAATATACAAGGCAAAAGAAAAGGCTAATTCAATAATGCATATGCCAGACCCTGTATAGTGAAAACTACATAGGTGGAACTTGGTTGGAGCGTTACTATTCTTGGTATAGGCATTGTTTTTCGCAGCATTTTCTATAAATATATCTTTTAGCTAAATGTGTAGTTCTGCTTGGATAGAAATGAATAAAAATCTGGATAAAGCAGGAGAGGCATTGTGAGTTGTGCAAATCGTAAAATGATGGAAACGTAAAAATGAAATTGTCATTCAGAAATGTTGACCAGCATAACAAATCCAACAAAGGCAAGAACATTATATATGGTGTTTGGCCTTATTCAAGCAAATAAGGTCCTAGGGCCTTATTTGTTTTCCAAACAGGCCTTACAAGGCAATAAAATAATCATTAGCAAAAAAAACAAGCAGAAATACAAGTAGTCATTATAGAAGGTGCAAGTTGAGGACATCGTTTGATTTATGATACGTGTACAAATTCATTTAATAAGATCAACAGATATGACACAATGATGCATGTCCAATACTACAATAACAACAACAACAAAGCCTTATCCCACTAGGTGGGGTCGGCTGCATGGTTTAATTCATGTTCATGAGATTCGACAGGGTTTTACGCTGGCTGTCGGGGCCTAACACAACCCTCCTTTATCCGGGCTTGGGACCGGCTATAAAACATAGGCGGAGTTACCTAAAACCTAAATGTAACTACAAAATAAATGGAAAAAGGGAAAACCACCGCTTAGAGAATTAACGTTTGTTTCACAAGAAATGAGATGCAGAAGGATGTTGTTTTCCTCCAACTTGTGTAAATTTCTAAGTAAAATAAAAATGAGTTAATTATGAGGATAAGACAAGAATAATGTAAAGACTAATCAACTATCATGACCATACCCACGAAGTTCAGAAATATATTCAGACATCTTTGTACGAGTCCAAAAAACCTGCTATGCATACAAAAGACTTAAATCAATGAAAGTGCATCTAATGATAAACTACTGAAATAAAAAAAAATAAAGTGCAATAACAATGGATAGTGATAATATTTTCAGATCAACTGGGATATCACATGTCCCTTCTCCTAAAAAAAACAGATTAACTCAGTCCTGTACAATAGAAAGATAACCATATTTCTGTACAGAAATAACGGATCTTACTCATCGGTTTCATGTATTTCAGGTGATGGTGACAGAAGATGCATACAAGAAAACCAAATTGAAGCAAGCAACATCGTTACCTTACACCCTGAAAATATTATCCCTTTTATTGCCTTCTCTTGCAAGGGAGAGAGGGGAACAGAGAACCTATATGGTTACCCACAGTTTCTGTTTTTTTCATTTTATGCTCTCTAATGATGAGAAGATGAACGGACAGGTTAAAAAAAAAACGGCAGAGGGAAAATGGCAGCTGGTATTCACTTACTTTCCTTACTAGATATTACTTGTTGACTTAATCAGATTTTTTATGTTTTATTAATGTTCTAGCACTTTATTGTCCCATTTTACATCAATTTTTAATAGACATTGATGTTTTATTATATTCTAAATTATGATATTTAACTTATCAAATTTTAATATTTTTATATGATACATATCCTTTATATTATTATATATATTTCTGAACCCGTACCCATGCAGAATAGGTTCACAAGTATTCATCAATGCTTACCTGATAATCAAAATTCTTGCAAAGAGAATTTACCAAGCAAAATAACAACAACAACAAAGCCTTATCCCACTAGGTGGGGTCGGCTACATGGATCATACGACGCCATTCATATTCGTTGATCCATGTTCATACGATTCGACAGGGTTTTACGCTGGCTATCGGGGCCTAACAATGATTTCCAAAACTAAATCTTCACATCAGACTAGTAGGTAATTCAAATTATGTAATATATATTGATGATTAAAATAGATGAAAACAATTTGATCGATTCAGTTTTCGTAATTCAGATTTATTCAATTTTTGTTAGACGAATACTTCATATTCATCACATTGTTGCATTTTTTGTCAGTCTACATTAAATTACTATTATATAAATAATATATATGCATTTGTACAAAGTCTTAATAGGATAAATTTAAATGATTATAAATTTATTTAAAAATATTATTTTACATACTTTTATATATTAAACTATTTTTTAAATATATAGGTAGGATCTTACGATCCCCGATCCGATCTTACGGACCCTTCCGATCTTACGTAAGATCCCGATCTTGACTACCTTGCCTGCCATATGACTTTACTCCATTCAAAAACTTTGAATTCACAAGCAACTTTAAAGCTTTCTGAATCCTCTTCTAGTGATATAAAGAGAGTTCAGATGAAAGAATGGTTCGACTATATAATTCATGTTCTCAGCTTCAAACTGATATCTTATAAACATCAAAATCAATATTTTGTTAAGATATTCGAAGCAAGTTGTTAATACACTTAAGAAACACTATCATGTTTGATGAAAAAACTATTATATATTTCTAGTAACAAATGCCTAAATGATTAATTAAGGAAACACCAAGAAATATCATGTAGATGAAGGGAGGGTACTTATTCAAATCATATAGTACGTAAATTTGTGTATATAGAGCATGTCTTGATTTCAAATTATGAGGGCACAACCATTCAAGACACGATAACAGTCCTTAACCATTCAACACGTAAGAACAATTTCATGTTTGATGAAAAAACTATTCTACATTTCTAGTAACAAATGCCTAAAGGATTAATTAAGGAAAGACCAAGAAATATCATATAGATGAAGGGTGCGTACTTATTCAAATCATTATAGTACGTAAATCTGCGTATATAGAGCACGTGTAGATTTCAAATTATGAGGGCATAACCATTCAACACATGATAACAGTCCATAACTTATTGACTAAAATACCTGTCTATTTTTTAGTGACGGCTGGCCCTCGAGCCTCTTCAATTTGAATTTGTATATTGTATATCCACGAGCACCTTTCTCCACCCAGTATTCTTTAACCTGTGTGCAAATAGGATAACAAATTAAAGGCAAGCATGATAGAATCAAGTTTAACATCATGCTTTATGCACAAACATTCATCTCCAAGGAAAAAACAACAAAGAAATTACCAAAAAACATGATACACATAATGATAATCTTAAATTGCACATAAAGAATGTTCTCAAAGTTATCCAACTAGACAGATGTTCGCAAAGGTTTAAAAATTTTAAAGATGCTCTTAAATTGTTTTCACTTGCTTGTCATGGAAAATTAAAGGACAATTTAGCTTAGGTCCTAAAAACACTTGTAAAATTCAATTATCAATAAGTGAATGTTGACTTCAATGTTGTAAGACCTAACCTGGATTGATCAATGGGTCAGATAGGACGAGATAATATAAATTAATAAAAAAATAAATTTAAGAGTGTTGTAATATTGTTAATATGTAATGTACTATATAACAAATACATTACAAATATAAAGTATAATGTAGAAAACAAAATGAAATAATTCAAATCAAATAATATAAAAAAGTACGCATTAATTATATCATCAATCAAATATTTGATAAATAATGGAAAAAAAATTAACAACGATACCAAATCATTGAACAAAAAAATTCGACAAAATCTTGTCAACCATGCCAAATCTTTTTGGTATAGCAACCAACCAACAATGCCAAATATTTGATCATTAGTTTTTGCATGGTCGCTGATGACGAGAGTTTCGTTCCCAACTATTTTGCCATTGGCTATGCACCCACCTTAATGCGACCACGATAGAGACATGGTCAAAGACCAGTGGACCAGGCAGACTCTTGGACCCACCTTTTCAATTCTCCACTTTCAAGAGCTGCTTTAGAGAGTGGTCCCATTCCACCCGAACTAGTGAGACGGGTTCTCCGAGTCCTTCTCAATTGGCATGCTCTATCTCCGTTTGAAAGTTAAGATCTATGATTGGCTTATGCAGCATGACAGACCTCAGTCTCTTTGCTCTTACTATGGCGAGGCAGAGTTGGACATGGACCATCTTTTCTTTTGCCGTGCAGTTTCCTGAGACTTTAGGTCAAAGATGGGCACATGGGCATCGCTATTCGCACCTCACTCCGCATGCATGCTAGGCTACAATTAGCACTTCTAGCATCATTTTTGGCTGAAACCTAGGCATTTTGATTTTTTTTTTAGCAGAACCTAGGCATTTTGTTCCGACAGTGGAGTATTGTATTTCGATTCAGAGTATTGTATTTCACACTTCCTTTTTGTTCCGACAGTGGAGTTTTGGTTAGTTGTTGTACGCTCCTTGTTTTTGTCGCTTTCTTCTTGGGATTTTACACTTGTAAATGATGTTTATCATTATAGGTATATATATAAGCCTTTTTCAGAAAAATAAATTCTGGTTGTCATCCTTTCTTCTCACAAGAAAAATCAATTACAAGTCTTTTTCAACATATATATATATATATATATAAAAATATGTATATATATGTAAGGTACGAGGTACATGATGCAAAACTTATTTGTGTTCCCCCACGGCTGCCTCTTCGCACTATTCTCTGCTGCTCTCTCTGCACCCCTCCTGCTATCCTACAAGCACGTCATCCAACCCCATCCGCCGCTTGGTACGACAACTGAAGGATGGCTGGAATACGTTACGCCCACAACCCAGCTAGCCGCGACTGCTTCCACAACAACGTCAACAGACTCTTCGGTGCCTCTAAGAGGGCCATTATGCCTACAAGTGCACACCCCCGGTCCGCTACTTCGATGCAAGAGGGAACGGCAGCGAAAGGCAGACTGAGATCCCACCCAGGGCACCGGCGATAGAAGGGGATGGCGAATCCCTCAATCTGCTCCCATGGTCGCCGGTGGTCCAGCAAGGCGTCAACGAGTGCCTCAACGGTGAGTCCAGTGGCCCTCCCCAAGGAAGTGCATTTTGTGAATGGCTATATTTGCGACAATAGGAGCTTCGCCATCATTCCATCTAAGTCAGATTTCCACGACTGCCTCCTCGACAAGCGCATGGTCCTATCACGCGGTGGAGGGTAGATGACAACGCGGTGGCTGCTGGCAAGATGACCCGCCACTCCATCAACATACAAGGGATGCCACTGCATTTGCTCCGGCCAGAGGAGGTCCTAACGTCGGCGAAACAGATCTGGAATCTCCTCTATGTCTATGTATCCCTCCTACACTCGGCTCTTCGGACGTGTCCACCATCTCCGTCCACATCGGGATGCTGGCCAACTACCAAATTCCTCTGTCGATGACACTACGTTCAGGCACCAAGATGTACGACCTTCGCCTGGGCCATTCCAGCAGCTCTGTTGTTTCCCCCTCGTGGAAAGAGATCGTTGACGGTCAGATCGATCACCGCAACCAGGGTGCCTGCGCCAGCTTTGCACGTCGGATCCATGCATGACCAAAACCTCCAATCCCATGACAACCGTACCAGAACCTTGACTGATCACCACCGTAATCATTTTCAAATTCGCTCCCACCCAAGTCTGACCAACATCCAACCCTTGTCTGACCTAATCCAGCCTGGCTCCAGCCCAATATCATATGAACCCAATCTCTTGTCCACATACACCCGCATCAATCCCAAGCCACATACAAGAGCGAGGCATGGGTTCAGCCTGCCGAACCCTAGAATCCACAGTGCCTCCTCCGAACCAGACACATCAACTACACATGCAACGGTGATCCTTCGCTGGATGAACTCCACCTCCCTCCTGTCCTCCCAGCTGGCGCCACCCTCCTCATCGACACCTGCCTACCCCTCAACCAACGGCAAACATCAACCGAACCATCAACACTTTTCCTATCGCCGACGAGCCACACGCGCTCCGACACTACAGACACCAGACAACCACGCCCCCCACACTCTTCCCATTGCCAACATCAGGGCTGTCAGCTCCCCTACCTCCCACTACCCAGCAGCCAGCCCACCAGTGATCTTGCGTCGAATGATCACCACGCCCCCATCCACCGCGCCGACGCATCCCTTCTCGCAGTCAACATGCAACCTGTCCAGCAGCCTGGTCGCACAACCTCTTTCATCACCCGCACAACCTTCCGTCAAGGCAGGACTGACAAACCTCCTCACCGCCAGCCTGTCCTCTGATGGTTGCCCATGCTCCAGCATGGCAGCACGGTTGCATTGCTATAGGAGATGACGCACCATCCGCCCGAGTCCCAGCATCGCTGTGCCGCCATCTGCTCCAGAACAACCAGTGGATGCTGGTCCATCTTTGACCCGTGTGCCCATGCCAACGTCACCGCCAGCCATCCAAGGGCTGGGGCAGTCCAACTTCCTTACTGGACGAACCGATGAGGAGGTAAGATCAGCGGTGGAGGCTGCCGGTTTCCATCATGTTCGCCGGGGAACTCAAACACAATCAGAGACGCCTATACGGGGGGACTTTATTTCCTTTTGATGGTTTTCAGCTGGAACAGGCGCGGGTTTGGAGATCCGGGGAGGCACATGACCACTTCAGCGACTGTTAGAACTTTTGTGCATGCAGGGGCGGACCGAGACCTAAACATTGAGGGGGGCCAAAATAAAAGATGATAATAAAAAATCAAAGAGATGATAGTGAGGATTGAACCCACGACCCAAGCAATTGCCAAAAGACACCTTGACCACCTACCCAAAGTTACATATTATGTACAAATACAACAACAACAACAACAAAGCCTTATCCCACTAGGTGGGGTCGGCTACATGGATCATACGACGCCATTCCGCTCTATTAGAATATATTCGTTGATCCATGTTCATAAGATTCGACATGATTTTATGCTGGCTGTCGGGGCCTAACACAACCCTCCTCCTTTATCCGGGCTTGGGACCGGCTATAAAATATAGGCGGAGTTATATTATGTACAAATGTTGTACAAAAATTATTTAGGAGGGGGGGGGGGGGGGGGGCAATTACCCTAAAACTCATATATTAATATATATTCTTAATAAAATTTTAAAAAATTAGGGGGGCGCCAGGGCCCCCCTAAGCCCTATGTTGGTCCGCCCCTGTGTGCACGGGACATAGAAGGAGCTTGGCCATGAGCATCCGACTCCTCAAGGGGCTGTCATCGTTTCTCTATGAAGATCCTGACTTGGCAGGGCGTGTTGGGCAGCTCTTTCTCATGCGTCCTATGCAGCCAGGCGGAGGACGGCAGACACTCCACTTCCGTGCCAGACAACGTCACAGTTGGCAGATGATGTTGGCAACCTTTATGGCCAGTTCCTAGCCCATTTGAGTTCAGTGTTTCTTTCCTGTGAGGAGTGATATTAGGTTGAGAGTATTGTACACCATACCTCTTTTGTTCTTCGGGAGTGGAAGTTTGGATTGGTACCATACATCTCTCTTTGATGTCCGCTCTCTTTCTGAAAGCACGCACTTGTACACGTTGCTCATTTTATAGCTATATATATATATATATATATGGATGACGACTACAAATCCAGTGGTCATCCTTTTTCTCCTAAAAAAATGACTCTAAATGACATTAGTACATTACCATTCAAGTTTTCATGCTTCAACAATTCATAAGGGATGTTTTAAATACATTAAATGAAGTGAAACCAAAATAAATAAAAAATAAGTTTTGCTTCACCTGATATAAGCCATCATAAGAGTAAACTTTTCCAGTATAGCTGTAATCTGATGGATGGCCACGAACAACCCGAACAGGCAAACCACTTTCACAATTGTGCTACAAAGTACAAAAACATTTAGGAAACAAAGTGTGTGATTATAATAATTCATTCCATGTGCCACGCCAAGTACGACTTTGATATAAAGTAGACTGTCGTTTAAAAAATGATGAAGATTGATATGAGGTTCAATTTATTTTGAATTAGAATATACTTAACAAACATATTATCAACAGAAATTTACTTTATTATGGAAAATGATTACATTCTATGGACACTAGTTAACATGTTACAACAAGTTAGTTGAATATTATAGCATTCAACCTATGATAGTACATATCATTCATATTAACATGTTCATTAATCATAAACATATGAAAATAAATAAAAGTTTGCAACAATTAACTACCTAAGGTAGTGTATTTCTTTTGATATGTTCATTGATTAATATACATATGAATATGCATGACACTTAATTTCTTAAATGAAATGCTAAGTACTTAATTGAATGGCAAGCACTTAATTAACGGTAAAGATTAAACACATTAGGTAGTTAACTAGCTATTTGACAGACACAAAGGGACATCAGGTAAAACAAACCTTCAATGCCAAATTACCGCGATGAAGCTTCTGATCCTTGACTTGTTGCTTATTACCGACTAAATCATTACCACCATGGCCAGTATAAACAATTTCATCCAACCCATCGGAGTCATCTTCATAAATCCCTGACAACACTATGCAGACAGCAAGGGGAAGTTTATATTCCTTATTTTCCCCTGGGCATATGAATTTTCTTGTTCCACCCTACACCATATGGTAAGCAATTAAAGATATTTGGATCAATTAGTTTTACTATAATCATAACCTGATTGTACTATTGTGATTTAGTTTACACCTAAGTATAAGAAGATGGGTTATCATGTTAAACAATTAATGTAAAAGCAGTACCCTTACATTAGATAGATCACAGCATTGAGTTCTGTTGATACGAAGTACGAAACTACATTACATAGGGAAGAAAGCTAAATGGCATTTTCCAAATTTAATAAATCTGAAGTTCCAAAATACAAAACAGCTTTAACAGATTGCTAGCTAATGGAGAGTTCCTTTTTTTCATTGCACTCAGGGCTAACCGAGAGGGAGTTCTCAGAACTGAAGTCAAACATGGTACATACTATAAACAAAAGTATTTGACATTGACACTGTTAAAAATGAGTACCAGGTAAATAAATCCACCAAAGTTGACAAAAGTAGCATTACAGGTGAAGAAATTGTTTTAAGTTCTCTAGCATTCCTATGTAGACATCTAAATAGAAAGTCCTAATTACAAAGTCGACATAATAAAGAGACAATAGAAAAAGACAATATACCTTGTTAGCAGTACATCCAATGTAGTCAATTCCATTGAACCAATGGCTATGTAGGCCCAAAACCACCATTTCAGCACGTGAAAGGAACTCAGCGCCTACATCTATCCCTGTTCAAATCACATTTAACTCTTCAAGTATAAGAAATATCTAGATCTGTATAATAATAAAGCATACAAACATCCAAAATTCAGTAAATAAAGAAACATCTTTGTTTGAGAGAATAAACTACCACACGTTAGCAAATAACAAGTGAATAGTTGTAATTTACTAAAAGAGCAATTAAGGATAACTAACCTGGAATATTACCAATCATTTTATCATGATGAAGTGTTAATCCATCACTTAACATCTGGTAACAAGATTTTCATAAATAAATGAAAATTAGTTAAAACAGAAAAAGCTTCATAGCCAACAAGAAGTATAATGTCAAAACATCACATTTTAGTAACTAACAACAACTTGGAAAAATATATATATTACTACAGAGCACATAACAATCAGGAATTAAAACAAGACAAAGGTGTCATACATAAAGAGTGACATGAATAATTTTGAGTAAATTTTAGGTACGGTCACCCAACTTTGGGTTATTAAAAATTGATCATCCAATTTCACTTTGCATGAACTTTCAATCTAAGTCATCACGACTGGCTATTGCCCGCTTCCAAATGGATCACCTTCGTAGATGCCATTGTCCCACTCGTCACCCGCCAGGTGGACGACTCAATTAAATTTAAAAAAACTCATCTGATTGTCATATTTAAAATATAAAAGATAAAAAAAACAATAGTTGTTACTGCTTCAAAGTCCAGAACGTCCAAACAATCCAGAAGCTATGTCATGTCCCCCCCTACGCAGCAGTAAGAAATTCGGTATAGAAATTTAAATACAGCCAAGAGCAAACCCTAGGTCCGATGAACGGTGTTCTATTACACCGTGCAAGTATGCCTCTATTACGCTTGAAAGATCTGCAAAAAACAAACATCGATGTTGCCGGTTCAAGCGGACGATAATCGACAAATAAACTAGCAGGAATCCACCAACACCTTAGAAGAAATCCAAGATCAAGATCGTGCGCACACAAACTCAGGAATTCAGAAAACTCTGAACTGGAACTTTAATTAAAGAGATAATAATGTTTTTAACTCTTACAAGTCAGGCCAATATATAGGGATTCCCATCTAGCAATACTATTAGCACTAGGACTCCTATAGAAAAGGAAAACACAATCCCACCAGCATTAGGACTCCTATAACCTAACAGAAATAAACTAATAGAAAATAACGATCCTAATAGCATTAGGACTCCTAAGAAAAATAAACTAAAAAGGAAATAACAATCCTAACAGCATTAGGACTCCTAATAGATTCTTCAAATCGGAATCAAACTAAGAAAATCACCTTGCCTAATTTTTTAGGCTACATAACTTCAAAAGATGCACAAATATTGTCGAAGGAGTATGTGCCAATCTTCCCACCTATGTAACATCCTCAAGCCTCTCACAATGATGAATCCAACAAGTGGGTGAAATATTTGGAGTATCATGGACTGAAAAGCAACAATCTTTGCCTTCTTAACTAGGACATTCTATCCCGATGCCCTTGACTTCTAGAAGGTACATACATTTCTTGTTATAACCTTCATAAAGGGCTGAACACCTAAGGTTGTGAAATTTGGAGGGCCAATATCTTTTTTCACATTCTTTTTTTCTTTTTTTGAGGTTCAACTGATTTTAGTAGTGACACAAGCTGCTTGGGCCACCAACAATCTTGCTGTCTAGTGAAAAGGAAGAAGGGTAATCCAGTCAACAACTTCTTCGTTCCCAGACCTGCCAATATGAGTCAAGGTTGCTTGCCACGTCAGCGAAAGAGGTGGTGAGGTATGAGTGTGACGGTTGGGGTGAGCTAGAAATGTTTTCCTAAATAAGACAATGATCGCAATCTAAACCTGTTAAAATAGTAGATTCACAAACGAAAAAAGTAAGCTTGCACATGAAAGGATATTGATCTTTTTCAACAACAAATGCAAAGAAATCTCATTATGCATTAGCAATAAAAAAAACAAAACCAAGTTCAAACAAAAATATCATTTTCCTATGAGAAAGCGTAGAAATGACAAATTGTTTAGATACACAAACAAGGGAAAATTAAAAGGACTTGCCTTAGAAATAACCTTCAAATCTGGTCGCTTTGAAGGTCGCTTTGTTTTCTTTCCATCCTGAAAAAGCAATAAAAGGCATCCCCAAATTCCAAAATAATTTATAATTTATCGTGCAAAATTGAAGTACATAAGGAGGTCAAAGCCTCAAACCAAACTAAAACTTAAATACACAACAAGTTCAGTTAGAAATGGCAGGATAATAGATGGCATCGATCTTGTTAGATCCCACTGGTCCAATAGAGAAAAGATCTCATTGTCCCAAACATGTAACATCTTGCAACCCATATCAAGTTTTCAACTAGGGGAAGTTGATGCAAGCAACTATTATGGCTTTTTACCTTTTATAGTCATTATGCAGGACAAATAGTATTTTAACCTGCAGTTTTTAAGTTTCATATTCCTAAAGGATTACTTTCCATTTCATTTTATGTATTCTTATATTGGTTCTTCTTGAATTATCATGTGTTTGTTTTTCTTTCTTCTTTTCTATTAGAACTTTTATTGTGCCTTAATTAAAAGAAATCTTTTGTGCTTATTTAAACCCCTATAAAAGGGATTATGGGACATCGGCAATGTAGAATTTTTAATCAATTTTCAGGGTTCTTTTGCACAAAAAGTTTTCAGCAGCTCCAGCCCTGGACAGTTCCACGAACAGCAACACTTTCCCAGCTCATCAGCAACATGTTAACATCCTAACTTAACAATTTATAGAATACCTTGTGGGTCAAATACCTGATTATCTGACTGAGCTCATTAACAGCTTCTTGTCCAATTCTATGAATAACTTACATCAGTGATTATATGAGCAACTATAGGCTTATGGCTACAATAATTGTGTTAAACTTAGCAATAAAAAGACAGTTAAAATATGAGATTTATAGATTATCATGTCCTCACTTTTGGAGCCAAGTAATGGTCATGAGTAATGATTGCAACTCATGCTTTTTCATAAAAGAGGGTGTAATTACCATGTTCAGCAAAGGTTAGGAGATATGCATTCACTGAATAGAGAATTCAAACAACATTAGCAGTAGATACAACTTCTCAATGCAAGCATAGAAATTGATTTTGACCTTCTCGGAAATCTGTTTTCCAACATGTTTCTTTTTGGGGGGTGAGAATTTTCCAGCATGTTTCAACCTCTTTCCATCATCCTGAGACAAAAAATAATGTTATGGAACAAATGGCTTTGCTACAGTTTTAAAATTGATCACACAATGCATAATGACTTTGCTAGCCAGGCCACCATACACCTTTAATAATTTGAGTCGAACTAGGCATGTAAGCACCTTATAAAATAGACCCTGATACCCTCTTGGGACAACATCAGTTACGATCCTTAGGCAAATAACAATAGTATTTCTTATTTTCTATTGTTGTTTAATCTTTATAATTTGAGTTGAACTAGACATGAAGTCACCCTATAAAAGGATAGAACTTGGTCCATTTGAACACCTTTTTCCGAGGAGTAAAAGGATGGCCAGATTTTGCTACTCATCCAAGTGTCAGTCCATAAAAGATATCGACAAGTAAGGAAAAGGAAGAAATTCAATGGGGTCACCACAAGATATCATTAACCAAACCGAAGAAAAGGACTACAAACTTCACACGACAAGAAAATCACCTTTTTTAGGTTACATAAATTTCAAAAGATGATCCAATATTGTCGATCGAGTATGTGTCAATCACCTCACGTATGAAAAGTCCTGGGCCCTCTCGCAACGATGAATCCAACGAGTGGGTGTGAGATATTTGGAGCATCATGGTCTGCAAAGCAACAATCTTTGCCTTCTCATCTAGGACACTCTCTCCCCTGGCTCTAGACTTCTAGAAGGCATGCACATTTTTTGTTATAACCTTCATAAAGAGTCAACCGTACACCGAAGGTTGTGGAATTCAGAGGAACCTGCATCCTCTCTCTCTCTCTCTCCTTTTTTTTGAGGTTCAACGGATTTTGGTAGTGACACAAGCTGCTTGGTAATCAACAAGGTAGAAGGGTAATCCAGTCATCAATTTCTTCATTCCCAGACCGGCCAATATGAGACAAGGAGACTTGCCAGGTCAGGTAAAGGAGTGGTGAGAGATGAGTTGGGGTGAGGGGAGGAAGCACAAGTTTGTTTTTTTGTCATCCAACAGTCCTTGGTGATCTGTTAGGGGGTAGCAATAGTTGGGAGAGGGGAAGAGGACATCTAGAGGGGAGGTGGAGGGAGAGAGAGCAGCCTGACCCACAATGTTGAGAGGAACTGAGAGGAGGCAGGAATCTGATATGACATTTGGAGGACGAAGTGAATTGAGATACAGTGAAAGGCTAAGGCAGTGATCTTCTGGGCCACCTTCTTCAGTAATGTATCATGGTCAGATCCAGCCGATTGGGATTCAAACACTATCGAGGATGAGTTGGGTGCATCTAAATTTGTTGCTCAAACCATGGGATGGAGGGAAGACTCCAATTTTCTTTGAACTAAGTTGAAATTCTTCGACAATTTCTAATGGATTTCTAGACCCTCTGGAGCAAACTTGCCTTGTACAACAACTCCTACAGCGCATGGGATCGTCCGTGCTGCCGAGCGTTCTCCTGCTTTATTGTCAACATTTCAGCTCATACGACTTGTGTATCAGTTTCTATTATGCCACGCATACTTTTGCATCTTCAAATTCTTTAGGTGATGCAATTTCTCTTTTGGTTTAAGGCAGTGATCTGCTGGGATACCTTCATTAATGTATTATGGTCACGTCCAGCCGATTGGGATTCAAACACAAGAGAGGGTGAGTTGGGTGCATCTAAATTTGTTGCTCCAACCAAGGGATGGAGGGAACACTCTTATTTTCTGCAGCACGTTCTAAGGCCAGCAAGACGTTCGCAGTTCTGCAGCAGTGTGTTAATATTCTGACAACTTAACAATTCTATAGAATAGCTTGTTGGTTAAGCACCAGATTCTCTTACTGAGCTCATTAGCAGCTTGTCCAATTCTAGAACAGAATGAAAGATGCAGTTTGCTTATCAACCTTATCTTCAATCTGTTCTGATACAAAACGAATTTCTGACCCTAGTTTGAGTACCAAACTGTGCGAACACAGTTCCTGTTGTGTTTATCAAGATTCTTTACTTGATTTAGATTTACTTTGTTGCCCCATAGACTCATCAAAGTTCTACTACACAAACTAGCCTTTAGTTACATAGCTCAAAGCTCTTGTCCTATAGTCATTGGTCTTTAGTTATGGGCCTTTAAGAGGTAGTGTAAGTACCTCTAGTTAGTTGTTTTTTAGGGTAGTTCCTCTTGTTAGTTTACTTGGTTTCTTTGTTTTTTTTAAAGTTACTTGGTTAGAATTCTAACTATACAAAGTTACTTGGTTTCTTTGTTATTTGGAACAAAGGGTGGTTAGAATTCTATGACAACTATTGTATAGCTGTTTGAGAATTTAGATTTGATGAATGAAAATTTAGTTTTAGTTTTTTTGACATAAGTGGATAACTTATTATTTTGAGAAGGCAAAGGATAGTAGATCCCCATCAGGTGTCTAACAAGAAAGAACATAAACTGAAAATTTTATATTGACCTCATGGGAAATTGTTTAGGATAATACGAATGTCTTTGATATAATAAAGAAAAATATTAGCATCACACACCTCCCTCCTTTTTTAAGTGGAGTGTTGCCTAACTGTAGATCCAATTGACAGATTGATTTTTACTTTTAAAGTGTTAACTTTTTAAAACATTCAAACTTTATTTCCATGACAATTGTATCATGTATCAATCACCCAAAGCATATATTAATAACTTACAGCAGTGATTATATGAGCAACTATAGAGTTATGGCTGATTGTGTCCTTCTTTGCTACCCTAAATGTGTTAAAATTAGAATTAAAAAACTAAGTTAATAAATTTGAGGTTTATCGATTATCATGTGCACATTTTTTGAGCCAAGTAATTGCCATGAATCATGACTGCAACTTATGCTTTTTTTCATAAAACAGGGTGTAATTACAATGAACATATATTCACCAATTCGAACAACTATAGTAGCAGAGACAACTTGTCAATGTAAGCATAGAAATTGATTTTGACCTTCTCAGAAATTTGTCTTTCAGCACGTTCCACCCTCTGAGCTTCTTCCTGAATAAAAAAATAAGATTATTATTATTATATCTGTTCATACAAAAAAATGTATATGAAAACTACTATATGACCAATTCATTCATTAACAAAGAAATTACAGCACATGTTCCTTTATTTGCTACAGTTTTTAAAATTGATACAATGCACAATGACTTTGCCAGCCAGACCACCATGCACCTTCAATTATTCCATTTGTTCTGCAGAAAGCTTTTTTTTATCAAGCGAAATAAAATTAAATACAAACCTGAATAAATTGAAGGTAGAACTTATTAAAAATCCTCAGAACCTCTTTCACTCTGTAATGCATGTTCTTATTTGTAGACCCCTGAGGAGCATTCATCTCTTCAACACCTAGAGCATTAAATGCAGGCACTAACTCGTTGGATATTTTCGGCAAAGAAGCCACAGCATCTTAGAGCACAGTAAGAAAATTAATCGTACCGCCCTTCTTCATAAGCCCGTTATTAGTACCAACTCCGGTCGTCTTCTTCTCCTAGAAGAAGAGATATCATCATACAAGAATTCTTAAATAACTGAGCAACTAACTCTTTCTGCCAGTAAAAAAGACTTAGCTGGCCTCTTCATTACCTTTTTGTTGGCGCCACCATCAACCCTCCTCTTCTTTTGGTGTCTGAGATTTTCAGATTCCTTCTCTGGGAGAGCCTTCGTGCAGTGTCTCCCACCTGTAGCTTCTCGGCTAGGAAGAACCGAAACGTTCTCACTTCCAGGTACCACAAACTGAATCAAGAAGTAATAATCACGACGAAATTGGACACCGAGAGGGTAAAAGGCGCGAAACCTGTCTACGCACACTGGAAGAAGCTAAAAGCGAGCTCAGATATCTAGGTTTTGAGGTCGAACCATCGCCCTTTTCTTTCTCCCTTACCTCTTTCATGGCGCCTTCATCGTCAATTCTCATCTTCCCCTTAGAACTGAGGCCGCCGCCGCCGCACGCGGCGGCGGGCGGCTTCGGCTTGGTCTCAGCGTAGCACGGCATGGGCTTGTTTAAAAACCTAGAACATCGCCGCTTCGGCGTCGATGGGGCCTCCCCCATTGCCTCTACGACCAACAATTCTTTAGGGTTTTAGAAAGAAATCGAAGAAAAAAAGATCACGATGAAGAGATTGAGCTGGCTAAAACTCTCCCGTGCCCGCAAAAAGGGCTCAGAAATGGCCGTGCAGGCGCCTACTAAACTCGATCGTGGCGTTCGGAGCGCCGCGACGAGAGAGACGGGGAAGACAGAAGAGGGCGATGAGGTGGAAGAGGCGAACTGGAGAGTTATATTTTGGAAGACGAGGAGCTCGGCGCTTCCTTCGAGGAAGCGTCAAGCGGGAAATTGAAATCGTCGCACCATAAAATAATACTACTTCTAAAAAATAATTATAATAATACTTTTTTGAATTCTTTGTTTCGAGTAAGGAAGTATAACTTTGTAATCCTATTTATTACAAAACTTTGAAAATTTTCAAAATCATATTTTTAAAGTGGATGTAAATATTCTAATTCTTTTTTTTCTGAAACATTTTTTTCGAAATAACTTAAACTTTCAAAATAATAATTTTCTCAAAACAATTAACGGTGCAAGAAAAAATCATCCTCTCTAAGGACAAAATCAAATCTTCTCTAACGGTGCAATATTACAACATATATTATTATATATCATAAGCCCCCCTAATATATAATATTACTATATATTATTATTAGGGGGATCCAAAATATATCATAAGTCTTCTCCCTAATTTTGCAAACTTGACGTAATTAAGCTCCTCCTAACTTTTGAAAATCTTATGTATAGTATATATAATATATAGAGAGAGAATCCCCTAATTTTTTAAAACTTTGCATAATTATAATATGTTATTATATTTATAAAATAATATATGTGTATATTTACAAAAAATTATAATGTAATATGTAACGTCTCCAAATCGATCAACGTCACGTGACGAGGATCACTCCGAAGGCGTTACGAAGACATAATAACTATGACCAACAATTGATTAAAACTCCATAAAAATGATGACAAATCAGCAATAAGGATAAAGGGGAAACATAGGATATCAAATAACGGAAGTTTCAAAATACTACAAAGTCTCCATAATATTAATCATATATGAATTACATCAACGTTCATAATGCGAAAAATATAAAAAATATAATTAGGCCCTCTGTCAGTTCATGTGCTTTATTATCGCTCGAGCTGGTCGCGACACATGATCTCAACACCATCACTGACCTGGCCCTGTGGAAATCAAACACAGAGGAGGAAGTCCTCCCGTAAGCTATACAGCTTAATGAAGATCTATAAAGTACTCAATACATAACAATAAATAGCAATAGTCAGAATCAGTAATCATTGATAATAATATATAGTGAGCATAAGGTCATTCGATTAGAGATATTAATGGATAAAATATGATAGAGATAATGGATCATATAAACATGAGAAGTTACAGTAATCATGCTGAATTAATTATCATGCTTCACTTATCATCATCATACTCATATCATTTGTACAATACTCTTTATGCTTGTACTTCTTTCTTAGCATTACACGACTTTTTGTGCCTTTAGATGTTTTTAACTTGTGGGAGTTTTACGCCGAGTAAACAATACAACCTTATGCAACCTATGGGTGATCGAGCCATGGCTAAGGAAGCGACCCTTCACTTATAAGCATTTAGCATGGGCTGACCACCATTCATTTCTTCTTTAATCTTTTTTACTTTAATCTCTTTATCATTTCATCCTTATTGTATACTATAAGAGGATTGGATCACAGAGTAGATCAATCCAAGATCAAGGATTCAGTCACATAGCATGTCAATCAACAAGGAGTACCACATCACACTCATGGAAATAATTTAGATCAAATCAGCAAACAATATATATTCTGGTCAGAGTTCGATCGATCGATTCTCACTGGTCGGTTGACCGACTTCTGAGCACCAGTCGACCGATATCTCTGGATCGGTCGACCGGTTGGTCTTAACGTAATACAATGGTTCTCGGTCTGCTAAGTCCTGAGCACCGATCGACCGAAATTTTTAAATCGATTGACCGAGGGTGCTCGGTTTGTACTGAACACTTCAATCGGCCGGTCGGTCGACCTCAGAAGCGACTGAAGGAATGATCAGTTGACCAGTCTTTACTGATCGGTCGACCGACTCCCATATCATCAGTCGACCGATCTTTTTTGATCGGTCATCACGAAAATAGAACTGGATAGAAATAGTTTTTCAGCGATTTTTCAATCCAAAATGCAATCAAAGCTTACAAACAATCATCTAATCATAAAGTAATAATACCAACACATACCTAATCAGAGAGGAGTACAAATCATGGATCAAACATCAAGAAAGCAATCAAACACTTCATTTCATTCAATCCTTCCATTTGATCATAAGCACATGATTCTAAACTAATCCTATTTAGGTTATGCAGGGGATTTCAGATTCACCCACCTCTTCCTTGAATTGCTCCTTGCATGAACCCTTCTTGATCAACAGTAATCACCCTCCATTTGTAGTTCTCCTCCTATGAAGCATTCCAATGAGGAGAAGAAGTGAGGAATTGATATAGGAATCAAGAGATATAAAAATGAAGATGAACCTTGAAGACAACCTTACTGGAGCACCCTTTCCTTTGCTGGATTAGAGTGTGTTTGTGGAGAAAGAGAGAGAAGTGAGGGAGAGGAAATGAAAGAGGATAAAAGAGAGCTTTAGGGTGTTAATACTTTTATATGTTGGAATTAGGGTCTAATATGTCAATGAGCTCAATTATGGGCTAGGGTAATTGGTTTTACAATTTGATTTCATTTTCATTTAATTTTATTTTATATATATGTTTTTTTTAAAAACTGGGTATTACATAATATGTGTAGTTATGAAAATATAATATTTGTACTAATAATTTTAACTCTTTTTATTAAAAAAATCAAATTAATTAGTTCTAGTCAGTTGCATATTACTTTCTTTTAACATGATAACCATAAAAAGAAAAAATATGCACGATGAATAACAAAAATAATTAATCTAAATAAAATAATAATTGTAATTATATGTTGATTCTAAAGTAATATTTTTATTTCTTATTCTGTTAATAAAGTATATATATACATTTTATTCTTTTATATTCTCTACTTGCCTCCCGTTTCGAAAAAACAAATCTACTCTATTGTATATTTAGTTCTAAAATTAAATATGTTAATATTAAATTTTAATTTATTATATAATTTTTTGAAAATATTATTTCATAAAAATAGATATCCGATTATCGGACTAAAAGATTGATTTTCGAAATCATACGATTCATGTGGAAAAAGGGGCATCCAAATGGACTCATGAACTCTATAATTGAAGTTTGAAAATGTTTAGGAGAAAAATGTGTGTTGTGGTTATGTAAACTATTTAATGAGATTTTACGATCGAAAAAAATGTCTGATGATTGGAGATTAAGTACATTAGTTCCTATTTACAAAAATAAAGGGGATATTCAGAATTGTGTAAATTATAAAGGGATTAAACTTATGAGTCACACAATGAAATTATGGAAAAAAGTGATTGAGCATAGATTGAGAATGGAGACTAGTATTTCTGAGAAACAATTTGGGTTCGTGCCAGGAAGATCCACTACAGAGGCGATTTACTTACTAAGAGGGATGATGGAGAAGTATCGAAGTAGGAGAAGAGACTTACATATGGCTTTAATTGATTTAGAGAAGGCGTATGATCGGGTACCAAGGGATGTACTTTGGAAAGCCTTGCAAAAGAAGAGGGTGAATGTTGCCTACATTAAGGTAATACAAGATATGTACGATGGGGCATTGACTAGGGTTAGGACACCCGGAGGTGAGACAAATGAATTTCCTATAGGAATTGGCCTACATCAAGGATCAGCTTTAAGTCCGTATCTATTTAACTTAGTTATCGATGCTATAACCGAGAGTATCACAGAGGAGGTACCTAAGTGCATGCTATTTGCGGATGATATAATACTTTTAGCGGATTCAAGAGAAGAGATTAATACAAAATTAGAAATATGAAAAAATACGTTGGAGTCAAAGAGTTTTCGTTTAAGTAGGAATAAAACAGAATATATGCATAGCAATTTCACAAATAAACAACTTAGAGACGATTTGAAAGTTAGGCTAGGGGAGGATATAATTCCTCAAGTGACAAAGTTTAAATATTTAGGATTAATTATAAGACAAGATTGTGAGATTGATGACGATGTTAATCATAGAATTCAAGCTGGTTGGTGTAAGTGGAGGAAAACCACTGGAGTTCTTTGTGATAGAAAAGTATCCAATAAAATTAAAGGAAAATTCTATCGTACTGCTATAAGGTCAGCAGTGTTATATGGTAGTGAATGTTGGACTATGAAAGGACAACATGAACGTAAAGTGGGGGTAGCCGAAATGAGGATGTTGAGATGGATGTGTGGTCATACAAGATTAGGAATGACCATATACGTGAACGAGTCGGAGTGGCTCCTATTAGTGAGAAAATGATAGAGAATCATTTGAGATGGTTTGGTCATGTTCAGAGAAGACCATTGGATGCGTCAATAAGAAGAGTAGATCAAATAATATGAAGTCCGATTAAAAGAGGGAGAGGGAGGCCAATGCGGACACTTGACGAACTAATAGAGCAAGATCTATTGGTGAATAATATACCAAAAGGTTTGGTTACTAATAGAGCGGAATGACGTCGTATGATTCATGTAGCCAATCTCATCTAGTGGGATAAGGCTTTGTTGTTGTTGTTGTTTTTTAATTGAGTTTTTTTTACACCAAATTTTAAAAATAAATGTTACTAATATTATCATAAAATTATCAAATGTTGATTATTAAAGTCGTTTATTCACATTGTACGACAGTAGACTTGTTAAGACAAACAACGCTGAAAAAGTTGTTTCACAATAAATAACAATACTTTTTTCTGATTTTTCTCACATACGCTCATCTCTCTCCAAATAATCATGACATCCCAATTTTGGGTGGTGTTTGGTTCAAAATTATCTTTTTACAAAAACAATATAATAAGATAAGTATTTATAAATTATTCTTGTAATCATATTTGTGTTTGGATTATATTCTTGTACAATATAATAATAATGGTATGATATTATTCTTGCTTTGAGGAAGAATAGATAATCCAATATAATGATTGAAATATTGGTGGCTTTGTAATTTTTTAGATTGTTTTGAAAAAAAGTTAACATAATCCTATTCTTAACTATGTTTCGTAACATTCTTAATTTATCCACTACCAAACACCCCCTTAAAATCAAATTCTTTCTATTTTATATATTTTACTATTTTTCCTGGTTTTTAATATCCTTCCTTCCTTTTTTTCCCTCATGTTTTTCCTATTTTACACTGTCCCACTTTTTCATTTTGTTCCTTCATCACTTAATCACTTTCTTTCATTCATCCAGCAAATTATATATTCCATCCTCGCCTCTTTTCTATCCTTGTTATTGGCGAGCCAACAAGTTAATTATTTTTTATTCTTTCGTGAAGAATTATAAATAAATGAATTCCCATAATTTGTTATTAAAATCTAACAATGTAAATTTCAGTTTAAAATATTACTTCTCAGCAATATTAAAACATAAAAATTATATTTTTCACGTGAAAATATTAGGTAGTGATTGACATGTGGAAATGAGTTCTAAATGGATAATTAAACTGAAAATTTAATTTGAAATGTATTCGATAAAACTAAATAATGATGATCATTGTAAAAATTATTTGACAAATTAATTTCGATTGGTGTTGGGATAAAATAACAATAGGACTGTAAGGACAAAATAAAATTTAAGTTTGAATCGAAAATTTGAAAAGTATTATCAACTTTTATAAAAATCAATTATGACACTTAATGTCAAATAAACTTTTTAAAATAAATTAATTAATTAATGCCACAAAAATATGTATTACTTATAAAATTATCAATTCAGTCGAATAAGTTACTATTTTCAATAACTGGTTATAAATTATTTGCATGTTTAAATATTATGTCAATGTTAATTATAAGTAAAACAATATCATAAATTAATAAAATAAAACAATTTTTTATCATTGCGAGTAAAGAAAGAGAGCCAACTGCCAAACTAAGAGGAGAATGCATTAAAAACGAAGGGTTAATTTTTTAAACATTCTATGAAGTATAGCGATTTTTTACGTCCGTCCTTAATATATGAATTTATCATAATATTCCCTTAAATTATGCCGTAATTTTTACTTTAATTTATCTATCATATTTTGTTAACTTTACGATTACTTTTTAAATTTTTTTCAATTTATTAAATAACTAAATTGGCCTCGATGAAGAAAAAATGGACATTTATTTCAAATCACAAGAGGCCAATTTAATCATTTAACAAATTTAAAAAATTAAAACTAACAAAAAGTTAACATGACGGATGAACTAAAGTGAAAATCATGAAATAGTAACTTGAATGTGAAAAGGATAACATGACAGCATCATCGATCGTAATAAGAAATAAGAAGATATCATAAATCATGAGAATCAAATGATGCATGGTAACTTAAAATCATGGCAAAATTGTAAAATTACGACGATAACTTGACTTGACTTAATCATGCTTCTTAATCTTGATTTATTATTAGAAATTATGGTGACTTTATGTGCCTTTAGTTCTTAGGGTATGCCGAGCAAACGATACGACCTTGTGTCGGTCAGTGAGTGATCAAACCATAACAAAGTGAGCTATCCTTATCTTGATGCACTTAGCTTCTACTGGCAACCCATTGTTAATTTTTCATCTGAAGTTATTAATCACTTTTATTAACTTGTGACTATTTGTTCTTTATTCAACGAAGATGATAAGATCAATAAGAAATAAATCATTAAAAGTATCAATCTTGAAATCAATGATGAATATTTGTGAGGGCACTCCCTGGTGATTGGTGGGAGAGGACGAGTTTTTCCTCACAAAGCGTGCGTGAGAGGAGAGACCGAACAAGATGAGAAGTCAAAGAGGAGGAAAGGCTCGCAACAAATAATCCACCCTTAAGCCATCAACTTTTCTCATTAATTATCAATCTCAAATTATCCCCCTTGTTATTTGAGATTAATGAGGATTCCAGTTGTGATCCCCTTCCTTATCTGATTGGCCGTTTAAAGTTAGATCAATCATTTTTTTTATTTCTCGTGTCGGTTATTACAGGAACTAGGCAATTGAAACGAGGAGTCACGATTCCTTCACCAAAATCAAGTCGATGGCTTGTGTTCGGTGGAACAAAAAACTTATTCTAATATTATCTTCAACTTTGGCTTAATCTCTAAACCTAAGTTTAGGTCAAACCATCGAAACTCAAGTATTTTGAATTCTTTGAAGCAGTACATGATATGTGGCCATGGTAGAACAATTGTCGTAGCTTGGCCCAAACTCCCTCCACATATGCATAGTGCAGTTACGTAAACTACATGATATGTGGTTATGTGAACTCATGTGTGAACTTTATAAATAGAGTTAGAATTCTGCATGATATCAGTATGTATATCTGCTATCATTCTTGTCAAAACTTTATTGAACTCTATGCAGGTACTTTTCAAACATGATACTATGTCAACTTTTTTAAGTGATCGTCATCCTGTCATCGCTACAAGAACAACGTAAAAGAATCTATATTAATTCCACTCAAAAGCTTGTATTAAAATCTTCACATAGTCGTGGTTCTTTTCGTTGTTTTTTTTTGTGTAACACAGGATTGTGCAAAAAATTATATTTTCCGCACCTATGACCATAATCAAAGAACAAAAATTCAAACTTTTATTGTTATCAATCATGTACTAATTTCAACAAAAAAATTTGGTACAAAAATTTAATATATTTTTCCCATAAATTTTAAAAAAAAGTTCACTCTAGCGTGAACCATGCTCTATGTCATTGTAGCGTGAACAGTGTCATGCGGCACTGTTGCACGCACTATGCGCAGGCTTCAGGCCCGCAGCGTAGCGCGCTGTTGGCGAAGATGCGGGAGTCTCTAGCCCGCTGTGCCGCACTGTAGCGCAACGCGTAGGCCTCAAGCCCGCATCATTGCCTAAAACGCAAAAAGGCGCATTCCTAGGCTTGCGACTACCGTTGATGCATGCAAAATATAACATATTTTTAGTTTATTATCTTAATTATTTTTTTTTATTTTGATCATGGTATGCATCATTTTAGATAATTTTTAATCATAATTCTGTATCTATCGATATTATAAATGCTTTGAATATTTTAACTAAGAAGGGATTTACTTAATTTTTATAATTATTTTTTAGGCAAGTCGAGTTAACGCCAAATGAGATAAGGGGTAAAACATAATGGGGGCGCCAAGTTCTTTATCGTATCAGATGTTATCCTTAAGGAGTAAAAAAACATCAACATGTTATCCTTAAGGAGTAAAAACTGAGAAGAGTTTCAAGTGTCATGGCCAAAGATTTATCATTACGACTTGAAATCATTGGGCGACAAATTGAGGTTATCACCTTAAGGGAATAAAATCTTACGTCCAACTTCTTTGAGGTCAAAGAAATTCAAAATCATTCTTTTGGGCGTAAGATAAAGATTATGCCCTACATGGCCAATTTTTGTTGGTCACAATTAGACGTATGACATATAGAATGGGAGTAAAGATAAGAAGAATTTATCATTTTGGGCATGATGATTAAAAGAAGTTATCATTTTGGTCGAGATCCGAAGAGACCGTGATTATCTTTTATCTAGTGGGATTTAAATCCAATCGTACGATGAATCAATCGTGATCAACTTGAAGTCCATATATACCTATAGACAGAGGAAGAAACCATCGATACAATTCGTGCATTGGAGTCGTGAGCTTTGCATGTTCCGACCAAGAAAGAGAGAGTTGATCGGACGGCTGATGCAGATGCTCCAATGCATTCAAGGGCCTTGATTTATTCTTGGTGTAATTCTTCCGATTATCATTTATATTTTATTATTATCTCTCTGCAATTTTAGAGTGAACTCCATGTTTTAATTATTTCATTTTAGAAGATTATTATTGAAAAAAATATTGTGAACTCGTATTTTATTATTAAATTTATTTTGATCAATTTAATTGTGTTTAATGTTTTGATTTAATTACTTAAATTTATGAGTTAAGTAATTAGCAGTTTGTATACTACTTGATTCTATATTTATTTAGTTAAATTAAATAATTTATTGTGAAATTAAAATTTGACATAGGTCTAATAACTAGTGTGTGAAGAATTAGATCTGTGTGGTATGTTAATCAATAACAGTTTGTGTAGTGATTAATAGTCTAGAATTTTAATATTAATGCATATTAATTTATCTCATTTGCATGAATTACCAGTACATGGAATTTCAGTTTTGATTAAATTTAAGATATTTTGATTTGCTTGATTAAATAATAGAATTATCAGTTTGTGGACTATGTGATTTTAATCTTGTAAATTAATAACTTGGGAAAATTTCTAATCCTCTTAAGAACTTTAATTTATCTTTTCTGATTCACATATTTATCCTTAATTTATTATCATCCGAAGACGAAATTTGAACACCATTATTTTATCTTATTATTATCCTATTTTCTTTATTTTATAATCGCAAAATTTATTTTTAAAACCTATATTTTTGTTCTCTTATTAATTTATAAATTCAGATAATAAATTAATAATATTCCTTATGAGTTCGACACTCTTTACTCTTATTACTATATTACTTGAGCAACTAGCGCAATTGCTAGCATATTTATTTCGCTACATCATCTTATGCATCAACTGCCTGCTCCTATTGCACGCGTGCAACGCACAAGTTTTGGGCTGAAACATGAGCCCATTTTGAATTGTTGCATTTTTTAAGTTATAGTGTATTAGAAAAAAATCGGGTAATTAATATTAAAATTAAAACATGCTTGTTTTATGCTCCAGAAAATTCTGGAATTGAAATTGTATTGATGATCCATGATATCATGCATTTTTAGTTAATTTTTCTAATTATTATGCTTATTAGAATTTTTTACATGTTATAATATGACATATATTTTTTATATGAAATATCTTGCATGTAATTGTGTTATGATAATTTGAAAATTTACAAATTTTCTGAAATCAATATGACATGATTATGGACATTTCTCCTATGTCATGTGTGCAAAATTTAAAATATGTAATGTATATATTGGAATATGTTTTGATATTACAAGGATAATGGTTTTTATGTTTTTGAAATCTTTAAAGATTTCTAAAATTTTAGTTGTTCATTTGTTGATCTCAAAACTTGGCATGCGAGACTTGAACATATTGCGCAAGATCGTATGAATCGACTAGCTAGAGGAGGCCTTTTAAGAAATCGCTAAAGTAATTATGCCCACGTATGAAGAATGCCTCGCTGGTAAAGCAATTAGAAAATCATTTAAACTAGGCAAACATGCTCATTCTTCTTTAGAAATAATGTACTCTGATATCCGTGGTCTTATGAATGTTAAAGGTAGATATTAGGGGTGTTCAGCGGGTCGGGTCGACATGCAAATGCGATGACCCAACCCGACCCAAACCAGTTTGGGTCAGGTCGGGTCGGGCACGAGCCCGACCCGATGACCCAATTATTTTATATTTTTAATTTTTTTATTTACACTTAAATCTATATTTACTTTAAGAAAATTTAAAAATTGAAATAAAATACTTTAAATGCAAAAATAATATATCTAAAAAACTTATTTTATGCATTGAAATAAATATTAAATAAATATTTTTTATATTAAATAAATATAAAATAGTAAGAAAAAATAAAAAAAAGAATATTGGGTGGTCGAGTATCCCAACCATCCCACCTGACCCGATCCGCCTCGAACCGGGTCGGTTGAGTCGAATTTCACCATTAAAAGTGCCTTGAGGTTTGTTCACGGGTCGGATTCAATCCAACCCGTGAACATCCCTAATAGATATGGTTTCTCTTATTTCATCATTTTTATAGATTATTATTCATGACATTGTGTGGTCTATTTAATCACACATAAATATAAGGCATTAGAGTGTTTCAAAAGATTCTTACATAAGGCTGAGAATCAATTTGATCGCAAGGTTAAAGTCTTGCATAAAGATCGTAGTTGTGAATATTTATCTGATATTTTTAGAGAATTATGTGATGAAAAAGAGATTGTTTGAAAACTAATAATTCTTGAAAGTCTATAACAAAATGGTGTTGTAGAAAGAAGAAACCAAACTCTACTTGATATCGTCCGATCAATGATGGGGCAAGCGAATATTCCTATCTCTTTCGGGGGTGATTCCTCATTAATTGCAGCCTATATATTGAATTGTGTTCCATCAAAGTTTGTATATTCCACTCCTTATCATCTCTGGACGGGCCGAATCCTTAACTTACTTATTTGCGACCCACGGGGTGCGCATCATATATATACATAATACTTATCATAAGTATGGAAAGTTGGATCATAGAGTATTAGGAATATATCTTTCCATATAAAGAAAGATTCTATTAAGGATATTTCCATGTAATAATAATTATATGCATAGAGCAAACATATATGGTATGACATATATGATATGTATAATGAGCCTTTCATATATAATAGAAGAGGATCCCTGAGATGCAGTAAGGAAGAAAATTCTTCTATCAATCTCTCTGTATTTTTCTCACGATATTAGAGGAAAAAAAACCCTAGTTTTTATTGCAGCAATTCTGCAGCCTCTTTAGTGCACGAGCAGTTCTTACAAGGAGTTCCAGACTTCTAGTGCAGTTGTTTGAAAATTTTTTTTGCAAGGAAATCTAAGATTAGTCGCTCTTGTTTCATGGCATAGGTATCACACCCAACTCCGTGATTAAGTTATAATCATAATTATTATTTCTTTTAATCTTATTTATCAATTTTAAAAATAAAATTGACAAAATCTCATCCCTTAATTATCTTATGTCATTTGTCAATGCAAATAATAGATACATATATATACATATCAAAGTTTAATAAAAAGTTATAAGATATAACATTCACATATTATCATTATTATTTTACAACCCATTTCGCATTTAACACCCCACATGATCAAATTTTACAAAACCTTACAAAATGATTCTAATAAACTCTAGTACAACTCTCAATTTATCTATTGCATGCATGGTTCTTAAAAATGAAAGTGGAGGGAAAATAAAAGTGCTCTAACGGCTCGACCTCTTCTATATGCATCAAAGGCAAGCTTCGAGTCGACTTAACTCGAGAACTTTGAGTTATCTGAAAAATTTAACAAGGGTAATGTGAGCAACAATCGTTTGATCAGTGAGTGGAATAAAAGTACAACATAGGGGAAGAATACGAGTGTATATAACATTTAAATAATCATATTTCTTTCATACGAGAAAGCATTTAAAACATAACTCATATCACATAACATTTTAAATCATATGAACATTTAAATAAATACAAATCATTCAAGATATCATTATATTTACAATTAGACTCCACACATGTGTCATTGCACATACTCATCATAGGTCAATACGTATCTCTCTATGATCGTGTGTCATACAGCTAAGCAGAGCTTCACAATCAAGATGATCAAATACGCAGAGCAAATCATGGGTCAATACATATCCCTCTAGGATTATGTGTCATACAATTAAGTAGAGCTTCACAATCAAGAGTCTGATATACGCAGATTAAATCATAGGTCAATACGTATCCCAATCATGATTGTGTGCCACCCAATCATGATTTTCAGATACACAGAGTAAATCATGGGTGAATACGTGCACACAGAACAACCCCAAAGGGCAAAGACACTCGATATACTCCCCGAGGACTTCATGCATATCGAATGCGGTCCCAAAGACCTTTTTCAAACAGCATGGCTAATGAATACATGGAGTTTAATAATATCAAAATACACATGTCATAATCATATATCATTATCAAGTAAACTTATTTTCACTTTAGAAGCTTTGTTCCCTGAAAATATTTTTGTATAATATGTTACTCCATCTCATATGAAATCCTTGAATCATATCATAAATAATATTCATAGCTCAATATATGTTTCAATAATAACAATAATAATATTTGCTTGAGGTAATACCATAAATAAAAGAACTAACTGTAGGATCGAAAGAACCAAGAGGGGGGGGGGTGAATTGGTATTTTAAAATCTTTTTATAAAATCACTTTTGGAAAATCACTAAAAACGATCACAAGCAAATAATAAAAAGGGAGCAAGAAAGCAAAAACAGTGAGTCACGATATGTTGACGAGGTTCAGCCCCAACTCTTTGGCTTACGTCCCTGCTCCGATTTCTCGACCTCGAGACCGCCGGAGATCCACTATATTTCTCTTTTCTTGTAGGGAGAGAACAATCCTTTTTACACCACACACATTTTTCTCTGCTCAATAGGTAAGACACTCCTCTTTTACAATGAGCTTTCAATCTTTTCTTGATCAGAGAATAATGATACCCTCCAATTCTCTTCTTTTACAAGATTTTCACACTCAAGATTTGGAAGAGAAAAGGGAGGAACTTACAAATATTGGCTCAAAAACTTGAAATACTCTTTTTAATAGTCTTGGATGACTTCTCTTCAAGCTTTGGCACTTCTTTTAGAGTATTGTACATGTGAGAATTTCATCCAGATGGATTTTCATGATTTTCTCATCGAAAAATAGTCGTTATTGTTCATCTAGCACTGTGATCGGTCGACCGCATTAATGGGCCGATCGATCGGTCAATATGACCGTTGCATGATATTTGTTGCCTTTCTGAGTTGTCCGGACGAGCGGTCCTTCGGCCGAAATGTCGACTGGTATAGTATCGACTTTTTCTGATTTTAGTTCTGTGCTGTTCGGTCGATCGGTGCAACGACCATAATATCAATCGGTACAGTCTCGACATTTCTTAAATTCGTCCCTGAGTTGTTCGGTCGATCGGTGTAACGATCGGATCATCGACAAGTACAGTCTCGACATTTCTTCTATTTGACATCGATCGACCGATCTTCGCAGTCGGTCGATCGATCAGTCGACCGGTCGTATTCTGAAATTGCACTTTCATCGTTTCAATTAGCGATTTTTCTTGCAACTGAGATCATATCAATTCTACACCTGCATATAATCACTTGAGCATAAATTAGTGCATTTTATGTCCAATTTGATTTATTATCATCAAAATATGGGATTCAACAATCTCTCCCTTTTTGATGATGACAAACGAATTGGACGATAAAGAGAAAAAAGAAATAAACTGTAGGTTAAGATTGTAAGTAATGAGCATGCTCCCCCTACATTCATGCAAATTTCTCATTTCTCATCCTAAATAGTTGGCCTTTATATCGTTATAATAATATAGAACAATATAAATGTTTAGAACGTCAAAATAAAGAACAACATATATATGAAATTCAAATAAAGCCATAAGATCACATAACATCCATAGTCGATAGTACATCATATGTTCATGCACTAATAAATGTGACTGCCGTCACGACAAAATGGTGCATGTGACTGCCGTCACGACAAAATGGTGCATGACACCAACATCAAACATAAACATAAACATCATTCCAAACTTAAACACCATCCTAACAACAACATCGTCCCATCCTAACTCCAAACTTCTCCCCCTTTTGACATCATCAAAGAGGGAGGCAAGTCACGTACAACTCATCGGGACTATCATCATCTCGAGCTACTGGCGGAACGAATCCCTGCGCTGCATAGTAAGCTTGTAGCGACCCAACAAGATAATGAGTATCACGCTCCACCCGTCGAAGACGACGATCCATATGGGTCACGCGATGATCTATGACCGCCACCTACTGTGATAAAAATGTGAAATCATATGTGCCATAAGAGCCCGAGGGTGCGTGTTGGGAAGAGCCAATATGCTCCGAGGGCGCCGAGGGAGGATGGAAGCTAGGACCGGCCTCCGGTGCGTCCTGAGTGTCCATCGGCGTTGGCTCTCCATTTGTGGCATCATCTCTATCGTCAGAACCTGGTGCCGCCTACTCACTAAACCGAAGACCTTTCCAGTGTAAAGTCCCGGAACCAATGACGTCAGTGGGACGAGATCAAATGTACTCCTCGTCAGTAAGGATCTCGACACCAAAGTGGAGTAAAATCTTCATGATCCAAGTACCAAAATATAAGTGGTGCCGACCCCGAACAGCATAGGAGATCTTCTGGAAAGTGTAATGCATGTGACGAAGACATAATGACCGAAATAAAGAAATGAGGCAGAATGAACTTTGTATAATGCCCGACTCGAGGAGTAATCATGCGGCTAAGAAGGTGATGTGCCATTTTCATTTGAAGATGTCGATAGGCAGTTTTGACTGTATATTGGATGTCCTGTCCAACAAAGACCGTATGAATGCCATCCGCTATCGGAAGATAATCAGAAGGCCATCCATGAGTAACAAATGCATAAAGACCTGGTAATGGGCATGCAACTCCAAAGATATGACAAATATGGTCAGGCTCAAGACGAATGGGTACACCAAGAACATATGAGATAATGGCCTCCCGAGTGATCGTTATGTTCGCATAGAAGTGATGAACAAGACGAGGATAGACACGCTCAGTGATGGAAAGCAATGGAAGCCAACCGATTGTTGCGAACATCTCCTGAACATCAGGAATGTTCAGAGCGTCCCAATCAACAGTGTAAGCACGTCGGACGTCACGAGAGGCGTATAAGGCATCAAAACTAGCAGACACGTCCCTAGTGACAAAAAGATGGATATTAAAATCAGTGGGCTTGGGAGACAATGGTTGACGAGCACGTCCACGGGATCGTCCTCATCCACGTTGGACAGGCTTGGGTTCGGATTCCGGTTCAGGGTCTACTGGGAGGACACGAATGGTACCACAAGAACTAGGGAAGCGATGACGGTGCTGAAAGACCATCCGAACATGTGAATGCCCGTCGTCATCGACCATGGATTCAACAATGGTGATCTGAACTGATGTTCGAGATGAAGAGAGGTGAATGTCCGGAAATCGCAGAAAAGTGTCGGAGGTGATGGAGATGAGGCGACTATCGTCGAAATGAAACGAGAGAAGACCAAAACTTCAGCCGACGGAGGCAAGTCGTCGGAGTTTGATGGAAAACAGAGATAGAAAGGGTCGAAGAAGATGGACTGGAGAGGAAGACGCAAACGAAAAGGATTGATCGGAAAGAGGATTGAGAAAAGGACGGTCGACCGACGACGATTGCCGAAAAGCAGAGAGACAACCGGTGAGGGAAAGAGAAAAGCTAGGACGGAGGAGGTCGAAAGAAGCGCTGAAGTCGAAGGTGGAGCAGCCGATCGCTGGAGTGGCCGGCGGTCGTAGGGTTTGCCGGAGGGTGAAGATGCAGAGGTGGTCGGCGGAGGAGGGGGCGTTCAAGGCGGCTGGTGATTCAGCCGGCGGAGGTGACCGGTCATGAGGTGGAGACATTCGCCCGACAGTGGATGATCGTCAGCTCTGGAGAGAAGGATGGCGATGGTGATAGTTGGACGATCGTCGGACGTGTGAGTGGTCGAAGGTTTAGGGTGACGATCGAGGAAATAAGGGAAATGAATCAAACGGTCGGGCGATCAATTTGATTTATGTGTGCGATTTTGACATATACCAATCGACCGATTCAGCTCAGTGTTTAAGAAGTGAATAGTCAATCAGTCGATGAATGTCAACCGGACCTAGATACATACCGGTCGACCGGTCTTTTCCAGTCGGTCGACCGATCATTCCATTTTTACTAATTTTTCTACCTTTATCAAAGTTTTCACTATTACAATCATGTTCCAGATATATATGTCATACAAATGTAAGTGTTGTGTAACACTTTTAATGTTCAATCCATGTCAAAAGTGATTTTGCATAACCGAGTCACTTTTTCTTAGAATTGATATGCGATCAAGAGGTAATCATTCCTAACTCCCTTCTAAGCATGCAGAACCGTTCTTCACTCAAGGGTTTTGTAAATGTGTTTGCAAGTTGAACTTCAGTGGACACATGTTCAATAGCAATGTCATTAAAAATCACATGTTCTCTAATGAAATGATATCGCAAATCAATATGTTTAGTCCTAGAGTGTTGAATTGTATTTTTGGTCATTTCTATAGCACTTGTGTTTATCGCACTTCATGAGTACATTAGAATAATTTACACCATAGTGAAGCAATTGTTGTTTTACCCATAGTATTTGTGCACAACAATTACCGACGGCTATATATTTGGCCTCGACGGTAGAGAATGTGATGGAGTTTTGTTTCTTATTAGTCCACAAAATATATGAACTACCAAGAAAATAGTACATCCCATTAGTGCTTTTTCTATTAACTTTACACCCTGCAAAATCTGCATCGGTGTAGGCATGCAATTCAAATGGAAAATTTCTATCGTATCAAATGCCTAAATCACATGTATGTTTTAAATAGCGCATTATTCTTTTGACCGCAATTAAATGTGATTCTTTGAGAGCGGATTGAAATCTAGCACACAAACGGACTCTGAACATTATATCTGACCTAAATGCTGTTAAGTAGAGCAAACTACCAATCATATCTCTGTACCTTTTTTGATCAATAGACTTGCCTTTTTCATCTTTATCCAATTTTGTAGTAGTGCTCATAGGGGTTGTGCTCGACTTGCGTTCGTTTATCCCGAATCTTTTAAGCAACTCTCTTGTATATTTTTCTTAATTGAGAAAAATCCTTTCGTTGTATTGTTTCACTGGTAGGCCTAGAAAGAAGGTAAGCTCTCCTATAAGACTCATCTCAATTTTTTTTTGCATAGGAGTTTCAAACTCCTTGCATAGACATTCATTAGTAGCACCATAGACAATATCATCAACATAAATGTGAACTATTAAAATATCATTTTTAACATGTTTTAAAAATAATGTGGTGTCGACTTTTTCTTTTTGAAAACCATTTTCAATTAAAAATGAACTCAATCTTTCATACCAAGCTCGAGGGGCTTGTTTCAATACATAAAGATCTTTTGAAAGTTTAAAAACATGATGGAAAAAATATGAATTGTCAAAACCTTGAGGTTGTTCAACATAAACTTTCTCATTTATAAAACTACTCAAGAAGGCCGAATTAACATCCATTTGAAAAAGTTTAAAACCTTTATAACATGCAAAAACCAAAAGCATTCGAATTGCCTCAAGTCTAGCAACGGGAGCAAAAGTTTCATCGAAATCAACCCCTTCAATTTGTGAGTAAGCCTTGACCACTAATCTAGCCTTATTTCTCACAATAACACCATTTTCATTTAACTTGTTTCGAAAGATCCATTTGGTTTCAATAATGTGATGATCCTTGGGTCTTTCCACAAGTTTTCATACTTGATTTTTTTTCAAAATTATTTAATTCTTCATGCATTGCATTTATCTAATTTGGATCTTCAAGTGCTTCATCTATATTGCTGGGTGCAAAGTTAGCAAGAAAAGCCGAAAAAGCACATAGATTTTTCAAGGAGTTTCTAGATTTTATACCTTCATTTATATCACCTATAATTTGTTCAACTGAATGTGATGAGGCATGTCTCTAATTTCTTGGAATAATTTGGCTCTTCTCAATTCGAGGTTCTTTCATTTTTCCCACATTTGGAGTATCAACTTTAGCTTCTACTAAGTCCTCATGTTGCACATCATCAAGTTGTCTTTGCACTTCAACTATTTCTTCCTCATCATCGTATGCTTGCTTGCTCATAAAAAAATTTATTAGTCTCATTGAACTTAACATTAATAGATTCTTCAATAATTAATGTTTTTTTATTATACACTCTATATGCTTTACTTATAGTTGAATAAGCAAGAAAAATATCTTCATCACATTTTGCATCAAATTTTTCAAGTTCGTATTTGATATTCAAAATATAGTATTTGCAACCAAAAACTTTAAAATAATAAATGTTTGGTTTCTTTCCATACAACACTTCAAAATAAGTTTTCTTCTCAAGAGGCCTAAGTAAAATCCTATTAAGAACGTAGCATGATGTATTTACTAGTTCTGCCCAAAAATACTTTGGCAATTTACTTTCATTTAAAATTGTTCTACCCATTTCTTGCATAGTTCTATTTTCTCTTTCTACTACTTTATTTTGTTGAGGCGTCATAGGAGTGAAAAAGTTATGAGTAATTTCATTTTCTTCACAAAACAATTAAAATTTATTATTTCCGAATTCTCCTCCTTGATCACTTCTAATTTTTTGAAATCTTTTGTTCAATTCATTTTGAATTCTTTTTGCAAATTTTGAAAACATGCTAGTTGTTTCATCTTTTCTAATAAGAAAAATAGTTCAAGTAGAACGAGAGAAATCATCAACAATCACGAAAACATATATTTTTCCTCCTAAACTTACTATATCAATAGATCCAAATAAGTCAAGATGCAAAAGTTTCAAAGGTCTATGTATACTAATGACTCCCTTTAATTTAAACGAGTTTTTGGTTTGTTTTCCTTTAAAGCACGAATCACAAACATTATTTTTCTCAAATTTAACCTTAGGCAAACCTCTAACTAATTCATGATTTGAAAGTTTATTTAGTAATTTATAGTTTGTATGTCCTAATCTTCTATGCCATAAGATTATATCATCATGTATAGCACTAAGACATTTTTCACTTTTCAAGTTATCAAAATCAATTTTGTACACATTATTGTATCTAAAGCACATATGTAAAACTTCATTATTTTCATCTAATATCAAACATTTGTCTTTTTCAAATTTAACTAAATAGTTTTTATCACATAGTTGACTTATGCTAATTAGATTATGTTTTAGATTTTTATTATGTCAAACCTTTTTGCATTCAAAGCAAGTTATTTGATTCTTGCTTGATGATGATGATCTTTTCTTGATAAAGCCATTTATCTTCTTTTGTTTGGAAAATTTGAGATATTTGTCAAGCTTCTTTGCATATATGGCAAGTTTCTTGTCATCAAGATATTCATCTTTCTCATTTGTGTCTTCCTCATCTTTACTTGCTTTTAATACCAGAGTTTTTCTCTTTGGAACATTTGCTTCTTCATCCTCCTTGATTCTGATCTCGTATGTCAAGAGTGAACTTATAAGATCGTCGAAATCTAACTTGTTCAAATCCTTCTCTTCGATCATGGTCCTTTTTGTATGCCATATGGAGGAGAGGGTCCTGAGAAATTTTTTTACCTTTTGATAGTTAGTTCTTGGCTCGCCCAAAGAGGCTAAGCCATTCACAATATCATTAAAACAGATAACAATTTCATTTATAGATTCATTTTCAATCATTTTGAAAGAATCGTATTGGTGATTTAGAATGTTTAATCTAAATTACTTAATTTTGTCGGTTCCTTCATGTGTAATAATAAGCTTTTTCCAAATTTCATTAGCATTTAAACAACTAGAAACCCGATTAAATTTCGTAGGATTCAAAGCACAATAAAAAATGTTTTTAGCCTTCCAATCAATTTTTATAAAAAAATCTTTCTCCTTCGGTATATTCCAAAGAAGTTTTTCCATGTAGATCAAAATCATTTTGAACGATATCCCACATATCAATATCAATGTAGCATACATATGCTTGCATCCTAATTTTTCAATATGCAAAATTAGATACATTAAAAAGCGGATGACCATTAATCGATTGACCTTCAGCAAAACTGAATCCACTTGATGCCATAGCTTTAAAAGAATTTTTTAGATCTTAATAACGAAAGCAATATGCTCTGATACTAATTGTAAGATCGAAAACACCAAGAGGATGGGTGAATCGGTATTTTAAAATCTTTTTATAAAATCACTTTTGAAAAATTACTAAAAACGATCACAAGCAAATAATAAAAAGGGAGCAAGAAAGCAAACACGGTGAGTCATGATATGTTGACGAGGTTCGGCCCCAACTCTTTGGCCTACGTCCCCGCTCTGACTTCTCGACCTTGAGATCGCCAGAGATTCACTATCTTTCTCTTTTCTTGTAGGGAGAGAACAACCCTTTTTACACCACACGCCTTCTTCTCTACTAAAGAGGTAAGGCACTCATATTTTACAACGAGCTTTTAATCTTTTATAGATCAGAGAATAACGATACCCTCTAACTCTCTTCTTTTACAAGATTTTCACACTCAAAGTTTGGAAGAGAAAAGGGAAGAACTTGCAAATATTGGTTCAAAAACTTGAAATACTCTTTTTAATAGTCTTGCTTGCTTGGATGACTTCTCTTCAAGCTTTGGCACTCATTTTATAGTGTTGTACATGTAAGAATTTCGTCCAGATGAATTTCCATGATTTTCTCTTCGAAAAATAGTCGTTAATGTTCATCTGGCACTGTGACCGGTCGACCGCATTAATTGGCCAGTCGACCGATCAATATGACCATTGCAGGATATTTGTTGCCTTTCTGAGTTGTCCAATCGAGCGGTCTTTTGATCGAAACATTGACCAGTATAGTCTCGACTTTTTTTTATTTCATCCCTGTGCTGTTCGGTCGACCGGTGCAACGACCGGAATATCAACCAGTACAGTCTCGACATTTCTTAAATTCGTTCTTGAGCTGTTCGATCGACTGGTGTAACGATCGGATCATCGACCGGTACAGTCTCGACATTTCTTTTACTTGATATCGATCGACCGGTCTTCACAGTCGGTCGACCGATCAATCGATCTGTCGTATCCTGAAACTGCACTTTCATCGTTTCAACGAGCGATTTTTCTTGCAACTGAGATCATATCAATTCTACACATGCATATCATCACTTGAGCATAGATTAGTGTCTTTTATGTCAAATTTGATTTGTTATCATCAAAACATGGGATTCAACACTAACATATAACATTTTGCTATGTTATAAATTTACCCACACACCTTGTACTTTATGTTTTCAAGGAGGCTTACTAGATTTTCCTCCTTTCACTTATAGCTTGTTGGTTTCCTACAAGCAATTATGTCTTTTTACTTTTCCATCACCAGTAAAAATACTATGCAATGCATGCTCATGATGCGTGAATAATTATACACCTTAGAATGTACGTAATTTCTTCTAAGTATTCATTGTTCAATCTCAGATGTCTATGTCCATAGGGTATTATACACTTCAACTACTTATTACTACCAAATCTCCTAAAGCTTAACTAGGTGCTGTCTCAGGATTTTAGACTGAGTGACTCTCAATACATAATTCATAATTTCTTAACCACACGAGCAAATCTTATGATTCTGGATAAATTAGAAACTAGACTTACTAACAACCCCCAAACTTCATTTACTAATTTCAAATGATCAAGTCATAAAATCCAAGGCAATCTGACCTAGGGTTTGTGTTCTGACAGACTGTGTGTCATTAAAAGATTAATTTATATATTTCTTCACACTTGCTTCCTCGAACTTGATAGAAAACTTACTATGAAATAAAAAAATCATTTCTCCACATCTACGTATTCAAATTGTATGATTCCACTTCTCACCGAACCTTTGTGAAGTATAATTTAACATGTATAAATTTCAAACCCTAATTCGATTTACCCTAATCATAATCTAATCTATAAGGCGGACCGATCTCTGACTCGGGATAGAGTGAGCGACCTACGGTGCTGGGTTTATAACTTTCTATACAAAAGTCCTTTTTATATGATTCTTGGTCATGGAAAGATAACGTCGAGAGGATGAACCATGCACAATTTCAAGATTTAGGAAGAACTACTCACGAAGATATGATTATATGAAGTTGAAGGTCAGTTTCGGATTTGTAGATTCACCTTAACTCAACAAACTTGTCGAATTTCCTCAGGCTGTTCGGCAATGGTTCTGATTTTGAAAATTTTTCGGCTTGCAGATAATAAGAATAAATAATTTATATATTTGTTTCAGAGTTTTAACACGTCATATGATAGTTTGGAAAAAATATATTTCTAAGCAGCTGGTGAGCTGTCTGCTTGAGCTGCTTGAAACCCTATTGGTTGAAATAAATGTTCAATCATATCATTTTGTTAAAAATTAACGTTAAACATCTAATTAATCATGTTTAATCATAGTTAAACATGTTTATTATAATATTTACAAATATTATAATTTATTCCTAATAATCTATATAATTTCTTTATAATACTTATCAATAATTTAATTATGATTATGCTTTAATTCAAAAGTTAATTGCTACACGCAATCATGACTATATAAGCATCCAAACTAACTTAATACGCTAATTAAAAATAAAATTATGTTAAAATAATAATTTGTGGAGCACGTCCGTAACATCTTGGCGCAGATCTTTTGTGCATATCTTCATTATTGTTTGACATTCTTGTTCAAGGAACCTTTGCATAGATCATCTTCCTTCTAATTTATAAGGAATCCTATTTCAATTTTTTCTGTGTAGATCTTTCTAATTCCCTACTACAGATATCTTGTGCAAACTATTTGCTTTAAAGTGTACATCGTAATTATGCATTTTTTTGTCTGCAACATAGACTTTTGGATTGCAGAACTTGATCGGTTCCTTTCTTGTTCCTATTTGAGACGTTCTCAATTATTTCACCCTGAGCCATGTGTCACGCCTCATTCTTCAGCTACGTCCCAGGACGAGCGTGGGACGGTGCGCAGGCAAAGCTGAGACGCAAACGACGCCCACTTTGGCAGAATGCATAGTTTGACATTCTGCGCACTTTGGCGGGACGGTCAGTTTGGCAGCGAGGAGGGGCGATATTATCCCGAGCAAAATTAGCTAGTTTCAAAGTGTCCGAAAGGTCGACAGAAGTCAGGTAGGACAGCTGGCCGCGAGGATCAAGTGCTGGTTACTCGCAGGAGAAATTGGCAACCGAAGATATGATGGAGTTGCACCATATCGGCCAAGATCGTGCAGAATCGGGCCAGCCATCTTATCCGAACAAATCAGCAGGATCTTTCTAGTTGGAGATCTTGAGGAGAAGATCAGGGGTAATCAAGTGAATTATTCCAACCAACAACCTAACGAGAAGATCAGGGAGAACCTGCGGATATCAAGGAGGATAACTACAGGATCTCGGGATGATCACACAAAATCATTCCAGATGATTTCTGGTGAGAAGATAAGAAGGGACTTGAAGATAAGATCCCACATCAATCAGAGGATTTTTGTGGATCAAGGGAATCGTGGAGGATTACCCGACGAGATCAGCTAGAGAATCGAGAGGAGATCCCGGATATCAACCGAGAAGATCAAGAAGGAAGATCGAGAGGGTTCCTAGAATCTCGGCCATATCAGATGGAGTTAAAGTTGTTGCTTCCCCATACTTGCATAAAGTGACCCCGAGGGTCGACCTTTGTACTCATCTTTATTCACTCAGCATTCATCATTTGTCGAGAGTTGTCGGTTGTATTGTTTGGATTTGAATAGATCAGCGTTGCCCCCACATCCTCGAGTGTTTTTTTCCTTTGTATCTTGTCTTCTTCATTTATTTTTCGTTGCATATTGGTGCGATCATCGCGAGGACGTCCGGTCAGGCTGCTTGGTGCTTCGTGCAGAGAAGTTTCCAAAGCCGATCACACTAATGTTTCATAGTGGAACTTTAGCCAGTGACAAGGGCTTTTGCGTATTTGGGACATTCTCAATTATTTCACCATGAGCCATGTCTCATGTCAAGGTATGATATATTTCTGAAAACCAAGTTACTAGAACATTCAAACTTAATGGAAATCATTTTTCTGATTGGAGTGCCGCCATTGAAGTTTGGTTTATGGGAGTAAGACAAGAACATCTTATCAAGACTATTTTAGAGATGACAGATTTTGAACAAGTCAGTTAGAGGAAGACAGTTGTTCAGTTGCCTAGTTTCTTGTGGCAAGCAATTGAACCATATTTAATGGTAATGTTTCATCCTTATCGCTCGTATAGAGAGGTGTGGGTTTGTGCTCGTGAGTTGTATACAAGTCATGTTACCATAATATATGGCGTTTTATCTCGTTTATTTCAATTGAAGCAAATTGACACATATATGCTGAAACATTTGCGTCACTTACAAGTTTTATTCATCGAATTTAATGAATTAATGCCTTTCATCGAATATTTGAAGAAGCAACAAGAACAATATGCTAAGATGTTTGCAGTCATTTGTTTGTGTTCGTCTTGAATATGAGCCAGTTCGAACTCAATTTTTGGGCAGCGCTTTTGTTCTTCCTCTCACTGATATTTTCTCACGACTAATACGCATATCATCCACACCACATCCATTATCTCAAACCATGGACATATAGGAGAGAGGTCTGCACTTGCAACTCATGTTGACTCTCCTAGCTTTCTTCCTGGTGGCCGTGGAAACAATCATAGTGGATGGGGTGGTAAAGTGAGTGCCTAAGGAGGACGTGGAAATGTTCTTCTCCTCCTATGAAGTTAATCATTTCTCTCGCGCAAGAGATAAGATTTAGAACCTCTTTCACACAAGAGCTCTCACAATCTTTCTAAAAATGTTTTCTCTCTTTTAAAATAGAATGCTCACAAGAGGAGAAGAGAGAAAGAAAAGAGAACTTAAAATGATAACGGCATAAAGAAAAAATAGGCATCTAGTTGAAACTGCACTTACACTTTTGTTACATATGAATGTCCCACTCCAATTTTGGGATGATGCAGTTCTTACATCTTGTTATTTAATTAAGAGGACGCCGTCTAGTGTTCTGCATGATCAAATCTCATTCTCGATTTTGTTTCCTCGAGTTGCCATTTATTCATTGTTTCTGCGAATCTTTGGATGTGTATATTTTGTTCATAATTTATGAATGGACATGTGTAAATTGTCTCCTCGTTCAATTCCTTGTGTATTTCTTGGATACTCTCGTACTAAAAAATGGTACATGTATTACTCTTCTAACCTTCATCGTTATTTTCTTTGTGCGGATGTCACATTTTTTGTGTCTACTCCATTTTTTTATGAACCTACTTCTGAGTCCATATCTGAGTCACTACCTCTCCCTATTCCACCCTCATATATTTCTCCTCCTTTAAGAACATAAAAAAGGAACATGTAATTCCTTCTGTGCCATCTATTCCTCCATCCTCGAATCCATCACCTACAAAAGAATCAAATTTGTCTATTGCTCAAAGAAAAGGTACACACAGTACAATCAATCCACATCCTATTTATTCATTTTTGTTTCGTAGTCAATTATCTTCTTGATACGCTGCATTTATTTCCTCTTTGGAATTTGTTTCAATTCCTAAAACTGTTTGTGGAGGTCATGAACCTTCCTGGTTGGCGCACAACAATGATGGAAAAGATATATGCTTTGTATGCTAGTGGTACTTGGGAACTTGTACCTCTGCCTTGCGGTAAAACTACAGTTGGTTGTCCCTGAGTATTCAATGTGGAAGTATCACCTAAAGGTCAAGTTGACCGTTTAAAAGCTCGTTTGGTTGCCAAGGATTATACTAAAATTCCTAGCTTAGAATATGATGATACTTTTTCACCAGTTGCTAAAATCACTTCTATCCGCCTCCTTTCTTTGGCTGTTATTAATCATTGATATTTGCACCAGCTTGATATTAAGAATGCGTTCTTGCATGGTAACCTTGAATAGGAAGTTTATTTGGATGAGCCTCCTGATTTTCGTGCTCAGGGAGAGTATTTTGGTATGGTATGCAAATTAAAAAAAATATTTATATGGCCTCAAATAGTCTCCTCGAGCATGATTTTGTCATTTTAGTTCAGTTGTTATGGACTTTGGACTATGTCGTTGTAAATCAGATCATTATGCATTTTACATACATTCAAAAGGATGATTAATACTGCTTGTTGTGCATGTTGATGATATTGTTATAACTGGAGATGATACAACTGGTATTTCTCAGCTTAAATTCCATTTGCATTCACAATTTTAGACTAAAGATTTGGAACTTCTAAAATATTTTTTTGGTATTAAAGTTGTTCAATCTTTGCATGGTGTATATATTTCTCAAAGAAATTATGTGTTGAATATTCTAAAAGAGACGTGCTTACTTAACTACCGACTAGCAAGCACTCCAATGGATCCAAATGTGAAATTAATACCAGATGAGGGAGAGCCATTTTCAGATATTGAAAGGTATCGTAGATTAGTTGGCAAATTGAACTATCTCACGGTGTCTCGTCTTGACATCTCATTTATTGTGAGTGTTGTGAGTCAATTTTTGGATTCACCAACTAAGAAACATTGGGATGAAATTATCATAATCATTAAATACATTAAAGGTGCTCCTGGTAAAAGTTTACTATATCAAGATAGAGGTCATATGCAAGTGGTTGGATATACATATTCTAACTGAGTTGGTTCTCCATTTGATAGACGATGAATGACTAGTTATTGTGTGTTTTCTGGAGACAATTTAATTTTTGGAAGAGTAAGAAGCGAAATGTAGTTCTCTTTCTAGTGTAGAGGTTGAATATAAAGCAATGACTTCAACTACATGGGAATTGATATGGTTGAAACAATTGCTTACAAAATTAAAGATTCTACAATTGCATCCTATGAATTTGTTTTGTGATAATGAGGCAACTATTGACATTGCATCAAATCCTATTTTCCATGAGAGGATCAAACATATTGAAGTAGATTGTCACTTTGTTCGTGAAAAAATAATATCGAGGGATATTGTGACATTTTTTGTTTCATCGAATGATCAGTTGGCTGACATGTTTACTAAAGCTCTTCGAGGTCCTTGAGTTTTCTATATTTGTGGCAAATTTGACATGTATGATATATATGCTCCAACTTGAGGAGGAGTTTTAGAAATATATCTTTCAATATAAAGAAAGATTCTATCAAAAATATTTTCATGTAATGATAATTATACGCATAAAGCAAACATATATGGTATGTATGAGTTTCATATATAGTAGAAGAGGATCCCTAGATGCAATAAGGAAGAGAATTCTTCTATCAAATTCTCTCTCTAATTTTCTCATAAAGTGTATCTTTATAAGATATTCTGAGACCTTCAAAAGAATATATTTTCATGGGCGAAAAGGATGATGAAAGTGCAACAGAGATAGAAAATCGGTATGCTACACTCTTAAAATATGATTTTCCTAACAAGGAGAAATAGATAAAAATCTTCACCTCGAAAAGGAAGAAGATCATGAGTTGACTTATCCAACGGATCAATATGCTATGGAGTATGTCTCCTTACCTCATAATACTAATCCGAGTGAGAGAGAATTATCGCCAACTGAGATATATCAAAATGCTCAATAAGTCGGACTTATGAGAAAAAGTATCTCACATCGTAATTTTGAGATTGAAAGGGAAGCTTTTATAGTTGATACAAAAGATGAACATGGGACCAAAAAATTGAGGAGGCTCTCTCGTGTCCTGCGTAAAAAGAATGGATAAAAGCAATGGAAGAAGAAATGAAGTATATGAAAGATAACCAAATATGGGATTTGGTTAATCTCCCACCCCATAAAAGATTAATAGAGAATAAATGAGTTATCAAGATCAAACATGATGTGGATAGATCCATAGAAAGATATAAGGCTCGCCTTGTTGCACAAGGATATACCCAAAAGAAAGATGTAGATTATGATAAAAATTTTGCACTAGTTATAGGATTTTCTTCAATTCGCTTAATCTTAACTATAATTGCTCATATGGATTTAGAATTACATTAGATGGATGTAAAAATAGCTTTTCTAAATAGAAAATTACATGAAGAAATTTAAAAGGTGAAATGCACAAAGTATGTAAATTACGACGGTCCGTATATTGACTAAAATAATCATTTAGGCACTGGTATTTGAAGTTTCATCGATCAATAATTTCCTTCGGATTTTATACGATTGATGAAGACCACTGCGTGTATATATGTGGCTTTAAAGATAAGTTTGCATTTGTAACTATGTATGTTGACCATATATTGCTAGCTGGGAATTATAAGGAGTATATAAATACCATTAAGTAATGGTTGTCATCTATCTTTGAGATAAAGGACATGATGAAGCAGCATATATACTTTGAGTAAAAATTCATCGAGATCGTTAAAAAAGATTCATTGATCTTTCTAAAAAAACCTATATAAAAAGGTCCTCGAACATTTTCGAATGAATAATTGCAAACTCATTGATACTCCTATAATGAAAGGTGAAGTTTTAAATCTTAATATGTGTCCAAAGACCTCAGAAGAAAAAAGTAGTATGACATTTGTTCCTTATGGTAGCGCAATCGGAAGTATGATGTACGTCATGTTATGTACTTGACACGACATATGTGATGTCATTGGTCTAGTGAGTCGATATGAGTTTAATCGAGGATACCAACTGTGAAAGACTATCAAAGAGATTCTAAGATACTTAAAGGGCATAGTTGACTACGCATTATGCTGAAGTTTAAAGTTAGTCGGATATACAAATGCTGATTGAGTTGGTGATGTTGATGAATGTAAGTCCACCTCCGGTTACGTCTTCCTGCTTAACAAGGACGCTATGACGTTGAGTAGCAAGAAGCAAGATTGAATAGCATTGTTAACAATGAAAGCTTAATTTGTGGCATATACCGAAGCTGCAAAAGAAGGCTTTGGTTAGGCAAATTCCTTTGCCATATGAGAGTAGCTAATGATGCTTCGAAGACTAACCTATAATGTGATAATCAAGCTATCATTGCATATGTAAGAGAAATGTCATTGTAAGGGGAAGCATATCGACATAAAAAAAGAATCATGATTCAATATGTGTCTACGCATTCGAATGTGGCTGATCCATTTACGAAGTCTATTATGAGAGATGTATTTATTAGACATATAAAAGCTCTAGGATTATGTAATCATAATTGTACTTAAACACTTATTTTTTAATGAAAGTATTTCATTTCTTTGTTTAATTTATTATGAGTTGTTATACACAAGTAGAGTATGTCAGTCAGGCACGAGATTATCAAATCATACGAATAATCATCTCCGACACTCAGAATATTGTGAGCGGAGATGAAATGGTTTAGATTCATAATATAATCTAAGACCACCCTGATTTCTTCGGAAGGATTCAAGCACGAGTTTATCTCAACTCAGGGTAACTTGACAAGGGGAGCCAAATATGAGACCTCATTTAAGGCGTAAAATTTTTTGGATGACTAGTGGGAGGGCTCAGGTGAGGCACTATAGATAGCGACTGGACTTAAGTATGTGGGAAATTATTGAGCAATGGCATACGCTTCTTCAGTGGGTGTCTCCAGTGCAATACTTTAGTGTATCACCAAGTATGCTAAGTCGACCCTATGACGTGACAAATAGTTCTCGAATCTTCGTCACATGTTTGAGTCTTTAAGGATTGAATAAGTCTAGATATCGCCCTTAGACTCTTTATTATATTTTAATGTAACATATTAGTGTTGCTACTTTAGCGAGGTATCCAAGGGCTATAATTGTATGAAAGATTCACTGACTTAGAATTAAGAAATATGGGGGCGAGATAAAGATTCACTGGTGCTGCATAAATTTTATTGTTGTTGGCCAACTATAAAGTATACAAATAAAATTGAGTAACCACAAAGTTAGACGTGGCAAAATGTCTATAAGGCAAAATGAGTAACTTGAGCGACTATACGATAATATAATCTGGCTCGCATATTGATTGAGCGATTATAAATTCTTAACGAGTTATAATCTTGGCTTTCAAGTTGATTGAGCACCATGTATCCCTAAAAGATCATGATATATGCTATAAAGTGGTTGAGTGATTGTGTATTTCTGACATGTCACAATTCTCCCGTATTGTGTTGTGAATGTACTCGTTGGTCGTACGATTCATTTACTATTCACATGAATAAGGTATGACAAATGATCCATTATGTGCGAGTGGGAGATTGTTGGACGTACGTCCTTAATGGGCCATGGCAGAACAATTTTCGCAGCCTGGCCCAAACTCCCTCCACATATGCATAGTGTCGTTACGTAAACTACATGATATGTGGTTACATGAACAAATGCGTGAACTCTATAAATAGAGTTAGAATTCTGCATGGTGTCAGTACGTATGTGTGCTATCATTCTTGTCAAAACTCTATTGAACTTTGTGCAAGTACTTTGAATCGTGATACTGTGTCGACTTTTCGGAGTGATTATCGTCCCGTCCTCGTTACAAGAACAATGTAAAAGAATTCTATATTAATTCCGCTGAAAATATTGATTTATTCATTATTAAAAGCTTCAAAATTAATTAAGTTCTATTATGAGTCGTACATGAGGTTGCATATGATCATAAAAAATAGATGATTAAAATTATGCACAAATCTTAAACATATGCTCCTTATAGTAATATTAATATTGGTTGGGTATATTTATATTGTGAATTTTGTGCATCAAGTTATATGTTTTTGTGACTTGTGGCATTGGTGCTTACTTACAATTGGATTTCTATCAAGGATGCAATGATCAATTTTGACCATTGATCTAAATTGCAATATGTGTGGTGCTCCCTTTTGAGATTGGCAAACTACTTTTTAACATAGTTATTTCATTAGAAGCATGAAATATTTTTTAACTTCAAAGTATTGGGTATTGAAAACCTCAAAATGAAAAATATTGGGTATTGATTATGGAATAGTAATGTATCATATTATTTGCTTTACGTATTGACGCACAATTCTACTAAAACTTGTCACATTTAGTTCATGTCATGCTATCATATATATATATATATATATATCATATAACATCTCTCTTGTTATTTTTGTGTATGAGATTAATCAAATGCATGTATCTTGTGTCATTCATGCTTAGATGATTCAATCTCCTTGTTCAGTAATCGCGCTTTACCGTGCATAATTATCATATGATTTTATCCGCTTTACATAATCTAGTTTACATTATTTACATAAATTATAATATTAATTTCTCATAAAAGAAAATTTTAATAAAATTAATATGTAATATCTGAATACAACTTGTTTTTTAAGAAATAAAAAAAATATTACAGTAATTATGATTACAATAAATATTTACTTATGATAAGTTTATTGTTTTAGAATTTCATCTCTAATAAAATATTAAGGTATATTGTTAGTTATTACCTTTGTCCACGCACCATTAAAACTTATATCTATAATCAATTTTTAATTCTCTGTCATTATGTTTTTCATTCAAATACAACCTCAATTTTTTATGTAGTTGGTTAGTTCTTAAGAACTAACAATAATTTAAATTATTGCATTCAAGCACTACCAAGTTATGTTTTATTGGAACCTAACACAAATTTGTCTTATTCTTATTGTCAAATACTATGTTGGATCATGATTCAAGATGACCTAGTTATAATAATTTAGAAGCTCAAATATAATAAATCATGGTAAGAATGAATAAAATATGTTACATTTCATCTAAATTAATCAAGTTGTATTATGAATCATTCACGAGGTTGCATATGATCATAAAAAACATATGATTAAAATTATAGTAAAATCTTAAACATATGCTCCTTAGATTAATATTAATATTGGTCGGGTATATTTATATTGTGCGAGTTCTTTACAATTTTATGCACCGAGTTATCTCTTTGTGCCTTGTGGCATTATATGTCACATCCACTTGTTTGTGGATGCTTACTTACAATTGTATTTCTATCAAGCATGCAATGATCAATTTTGACCATTGATCTAAATTGCAATATGTGCGGTGCTTCCTTTTTAGATTGTCAAACTACTTTTTAATATAGTTATTTTATTAGAATCATGAAGAATCTTTTAACTTAAAAGTATGTTATTGTTCAAGTACATAAAAATCTCGAAGTGAAAAAGATTGGGCATTGATTCCCGGCTAGTGTATCATTCGCTCTAGGTATTGACTTGCACAATTTTACTAAAACTTGTCACATGGACTTCTTTGGTTCAAAATTCATTAAAGAATGGGAAGGGAATGTAGGATAATGAAGATGAATAGTTACCTCTATTTGATTGGTATCATTAAAGGAAAAAGAAATGAATGAATGTTAAGTAGTTATTTTATTTAGGCAATTTTATCCTTTATATATATAGTTATATGTTTAATTTATTTGGACATAGACGGAAACACATATTAAATATGAATTTCTCCTCATTTCTACCTCAATTGTGGGTGAAAGAAAAGTTAAACATTATAGGGGAATGGAAGGGAAAGGAGGGGACTTTCATCTTCATTTCCCTTCGACTCAAACTCAATCAAACGAATGGAACAAATTCTCCTCCTTTTCCTAACCCTTCATACACACACACACACACACACACACATATATATATATATATGTATGTATGAGATTGAAACATCATATGATTCAATGAAACATCATATGATTGAAACTTCATATATATGTATGGCTCTTTGTGTCATTCATGCTTAGATGATTCAATCTCCTCATCGAGTAATCGCGCTCTACCATGCATAATTATCGTGTGATATTATTCGCTTTAGGCTGATCCACACAGTTTTGCCAAAAATCTTTCATAACTTATGCATTTGTATATAATGTGTTATATATATATATATATATATATATATATATATATATATAATGTATATATATATATGTATGTATGATATTGACTAGATGTGTCACCTTTTGACAAAATCATGCATGTTATGCATTGGTACCGAACCGTGTTGAAAAATTCCTTCATCTGCACTATTTTCTTTGCTTCTTTTAATTTATCTATATATATATAAAGCTGATACAATGAAGTTCTTCACGTTGCAACATTTACATTTATCTTATTTCTAAGAGCTTCACATAGGCTTAGACGTTTGTGTAACATCTTCACGTAACTCCCTTATGGCTCTTACAACACATGACAACTGTAGCACACATTTGCAATAAATGAATCTATCCTCACAAATACTCATAATCTAATGTTTTCAAACTAATGCCCCTTAAAATCTCAACTCACCACTCTCCGACCCCTTCTCCTATCTTCTATTTTCAAACCCACCGGATTAGCGCTTTATTTCTTGAGCATTTTACAAATTTTTTATGTGCCAACAAACCGTGTGACTCCCTGCATTCCGATTTACTTGTGCCAACAAACCGAGTGATTCCCTACATTCCAATTTACTTCTTGAATGCCAGATACGTTCCAATTTCTCTTTATTTAAATGGATGAATTTCCTACTTGCCTCCATAGCAACTCTCCACTGCAACAATGGGTGTCAACTACGTGCACGAGGTGAATCGTATCTTCTTTTGACTTTTTTAATGTCAAATTCTTCTTTGGGACTTTGTTTCAACCCCCGCTACTCTGTCTAGAGTTGACGCCGACTGCAGGTCACAAGATGTGAAGCGGATTGAGGACGGCGACTTTGCGTTGGGTCGACGCCAGACTCGAAACCTTGGCCAAGGAGGTGGGACTAGGAGGAGGAGCTGGTGTTGTGCCGCCGGCTCCGAACGAAATAACATCGTCCTTTCTATCATATTCTTTTTCTTCATAGTTGACAACTGCTATCGCAGGTAGCGACCTTCGTGCAAGAGTGGAGCGATGGATGAACTCCAGAGGCGGGAACTCCGGAGGTGCTTCCGACGCTGCGCTACGGGGAGTTGATGGCTGAGGAACACGGGCGGTGGGTCGGTAGCAACTGCGCGGTGTGCCTGCACGAGCTCGAGGCCGCCGAGGAGGTGCGACGGCTGAGTAATTGCAGGCATGTGTTCCACCGGGCATGCCTCGATCGGTGGCTGGAGCACGATCAATGAACGTGTCCAATGTGCCGATCGAGGCGGTGCAGAACGACGCCTTCTTCGGCGGTGTCGAGATGTGAGTGCAGCATACTTCATGGTCTATAAGAAGGCCATGAGTACATGACCTTTCCTCTTCCCCTCCACTACCTTATTTCTAATACCAACAGCACTGTCTAAGAATTCTCTTGTGCTAGCACTCCGTCTGTCTCAACGCCCGCCTTCGCCTCACGCCATGCAACAGAGATCCACCACTAATGGTGATGGCCGTCATTAAAGAAACCATATGATCATGGGAACAGAAGCCCGTATGAGGTGCTATCGACTGTGCATGAGAAGGTGCAGCCATGTCGGAAGAGGTCGATGGATGATGACGAAGAAGGAGCAGCGGCACAACGACATCGTCTTCATCATCATCGTCGAACGCCGGACATGGCACTGGAACATACCGGTGTCCACTTTGCTCAACGGAGATGCCTATCGACTACATGTGGATCGTCAGAATCTGGGGAGGTTCTGTGCAGTGCTCTTGCGGCAGCAAGTGGTGTTAGAATTGAGGCGCCAACTTGATCGTTCAAGAAGCAGAAGAAGTCCCTCTTCCATCTTTGACCTTCATTGATTAAAACTCAAAAGAGAAAAAGACACCTTTTTGTTTTCTTTGCTGTTGTTGCTTATTCTTTTTTCTTTTTCCTTTGGTAACATTGCGCTCCCACTTTTTTCTTGGTTCATGTTGTTATTCTTTGTTAGTTATCATTTCGAAGAAAAACTAATAAAAATTGAAAATATTTTGTAAGACTGCCCCTCCAACTTATCTATTTTACCCTTATTTTTTTGCAATGCCAAAAAATTATTTTATTTTTTATAATATTAGAATATTAGGAGTCGCCTTTCTCTTTCCCAACAAAAGAATTATTACTTTATATTAACCAACATTTTATAATAATCAACATAAAAAGCATTTAATAAGTTTTATTATTATTTTACCACAATTATCCTAGATATATGCTGATACTTTATTTAGCTTATTTAACATTTTCATATTTTATTTTAAGTACCTACTCGTGTATTATATATGTATAAATATATTATATATATAATTGGATATTTTTTCTTAGTTATGTCAATCAAAATATGATCCCAAGTTAAATTTATCTTTACGTTTTCATTTATTGCTATATCTTCAGTTTTTAAAATGTTTAATTTCATCATTTTGTTGTTGAATTTGATCAAAAATTTAAAAACATGTCAAATGTACCGATAGTCATAAATTTGTCAAATTGTTATTTAGTTTATAAAAATTATTTAAATTTATTATTTAAATAATAATAATTAAGAAAATTATTAAGCTAGGATATCAAAAGAGTTGTTGATTCATTTCTATTTATCAATTTTTATGAACTTGTACCAACATGAGAAAGATGAGTTGTCAACTTTAAATAATACAAAAAATAGAGGACAAAGATGGACAAAATGGAGTGGCACTACTGAGTGACATTAATGATTATGCTTATACTTTTTTAGTGATGAATTCAATCGTAACTTGTTTTATTTCTTTATTTCTTGTAAGAGGAAAACATATAATTTAAAATGAATTGTATGCTTTCAATTTTATTTTAAGGTGGTACTACTTTATAAGTAATAATAGAACTTCATATATATATATATATATATATATATATATATATATACAAACTATATTTAGATACAATTAAGTAAAATAGGAAAATAAAAAGTATCTTGAGCTACCTAAAATATTTGTAAGCATACTTTAACTTCTTCATAAAATTTGAAGTCATGACATTTCATTGCTTTGTACAGTCATATTGACATTTTTTCCCAATGAAATTCTTGGTTGTTCTTATAATGACCTTAAATTTAGACATGATTAGGATATCATGATGTAACTCATGTACCACACATAAGATCTAATATCATAATGAATCGATAATGGTTCAACATAATATAATACATCAACAAAGTGGCATACACGACTCAACTTAATATAATTGCTTAACATCATAATAAAACATAATAAAAGACATAAAATAACTTGACCCGTACGCGTGACTACTACATATGCAATCGCTACCCACCACCATCAAGCCTATGATTCCTCACTTACATGGATTTATGGGATATAAAAAATATCTGTTAGAGTATATGTTGAGGCCCATGTAAGTTACTAAGAAATTTTTCATTGTCTTAAGCCATCATTCGTTTTTATCTTTTTTCTCATTTTCCTATATTTTTGTTATTCTCATTTATAAATATCATCGTTTAATTTTTAGCACAAATATTTAGTATTCTCATTATTAAATTGTGTATTAAAATTTTAGCATCATAATCAATCATTTACATGTTGACTCTTTATAATATATTATACTTTTTATAATGTAAAATAATATTTATAAATATACATAATTAATGTGTATAAAATTTCAAAAATTATGTTTAACTCTTTATTTCCGTTATATCTTTTGCTCATAATAAAAAATATATATTTAATAAAAAACTATTTAAAATAATTTATTACTGACCATCATTCCACTTTTTCTTTTTTCTAAAAGTTTACCTTTATTTCTATTTTATTGCTCTCTAACTCCCTCCTTTGTCAGTGTACATTATTTTTATAGCAGATTAAAATTGATAATTACAACAGTTAACAGCCACATTAGCGCCTAATTGATATACGTGAAATGTTAGTTTTAATAAAATGCCACAAACGATGCTCAACAACGGCAGCCGTGACGCTCCATTGTTTTCCTACTGACATTTTCAAATATATGTATATATACTCACGACCTCATCAAGCAGCAGTGGCAGCCACAAGCCAGCACTTCATCATGTCTGCCGGTGATTGTTTAAGGCGGATTCATGTACGCCATGTACTGTGATCAGAAGATCGTTTCTATGACCACCGATTGTTCTTGTGGTGCCAAAATTCATGCATGAGCGAGCAATCGTCTATGTTGTAGATGCTTGATGACAATTGTAGATCGGTGCACCTCCTTGGAGCCCACTTACTTCGTCGGGTTCTGCCAATTGATCAGTCCTATCGTTGCGGCCGCCGCCATCTGCATGGAGGTCTTGATGCCAACAAGATATGCATAATGCATGCCAACTGTTGTGACCATAGTTATAGCAACAGAGAGAAGAACCACGATCTAGGAATCCTTCTACAGGACTGGAAGAATTATACGACAACTATGTTAACATCAAACTGATAACTACCTTAACGTCATGCTTGCCTGATTTATTTATATTTTTCTTTTTTGAAATCTTTGTTTCAATTTCAGGAATGCCACATCACCGCATATCACCAATCGATTGCCCAGAACCAAAGAAGAATTCCTTGAGAACAATGGCATTGGAAAGTAAGTCATATATTTCTTCTCCATGTTTATATTTTATATGCATACTTATATATGTGTTTGATCTCAGGGCTAAGGTACATAAGTATGGAGACCGTGTACTGAAAACCATAGAATAAGCCATTATAGAACACCAAAAGGCGAGCAAAATTAGCATTAATAGCAACGGAGGGAATGCTGACATCGCTAAGAGACGAAGAGATACAAAAAGAACTGATCCTCATTCCATGGGCGATGACTTTTGTGAAATGACTGTTCAGTCTGCTTGCCAAATGCATCTCAGTAGCCTCCTCCAATTCATCTCAGTGGTTATATCCGAAGTTTGCCAAATGCATGACGTTTGCCGTATCATATTTACATCGAGACATTAGGAATGAATAGAGGATTCTGTTCCAGTACAAGGAATGAATAATGTTTTGGAGGATCTTTCCCAATGACCCAAGAGATTTGATAACTTGTGGACATGGCAGGTGGCAAGACAAGCCCAACACAATATGTTGTATTTTTTAGAGCTAAATTATTCATGTATCGTTCGACAACTTCAGACAATTGCTATAATTTTGTAGAAGCTTGACGTTCCAAACTTAAGCATTAAAGTGCTAAATTAATCATGTAACCCCACTCTGTATTTTGGGTTTAGGGATGCTTCAAAATTCAAAAAACAATGAACTGCTTCCAGACAATGTGCGAACATAATTTGGTTTAGTGTAGTGGCAGAATGTCGCAATTCGCAACTCATTGACCGTCACAATTCCAATATCTTCCGGTATAGAGATGGATCCCACTGTAGTTGTTATTTACCTTCATATACTTCCACATCTCTTTCCATGCTGAACTAGAGATAGAGCGATGCCAATCAAAGGAACGTGTGCAAATGAGAGTGAAGAAGTCAATATTTGTTTTACTATTGAAATTAAAATAGGTCACATTAACATATGATAGAAGAAACAATAATTTCTCTCCATGCATGCACCTTAAAAAGGTTTTTAGTTCGGAGCTACCTGACGGAGGGGTGACCTCCTAGGAGCATGCCTCTAAGCTATCACACAATAGCTTCCCAAGGTTGAAAAGAGGTAGGGAAGGTGCAATGTTTGCAAGGTAAAATGTAGTGTTTTGAGTCATAAATAAGAAAAAAATATTTTTAGTTATTATGATTAGGCCAAAGTCACCTACATATAATTTAAATATTATTGCATGATTTTGTTTCCTCATTGTTTGACATCTTATTTAGCAAAGAAATACTATACAAAATTATTTGTTAACAAGTATCGATCATTACATAATTTTACTAAAAGCATATGCTCCAATTTAAAATTATACTAATGTGAAAATGCATTATTAATTTTAGTGAATTATTGAAAATAAAAAAGGTCCATAAATGAACAACAACCTACCTGTCATTTTCAAACAAATTTAATTATGTTATATATACATGCTATAACTAGATTCCTTATTAACTTTTATAGACTATTTAGAATTGAGCCTAAGACATTGGATTCCCAATATACATCACATATTCATAATAATCACTAAAGTATTTTATATTTTTTAAATGTTTTTTGTATTTTATTGAAAAAATATTATTTTTATACCTTAATATTCATTCAATAAAATACAAAAAACATTTCAAAAATATAAAAACTTTAGTATTCTTATAAAAAAATTATAAATTAATTTAATAGTATATTTATAAATTAGTTAAAATTACGCGAAACACGAGGATGTTCCCTAGTTTATAGATATTTTGGGTTACCTAGTAATATATAATGGTCATGAAGTGCCAAATGGAGTTACTTGAAAGTGTTTATTAATATTATTTCCTTTCCCATTTTTCCTTCTAAATATCACATAAACAAAACATATTTAATATTATAAAAAAACATAACAACCTTCAAACTTTATGAAATTATTACCATTAATAATAATATGTTCTTTGTTATTATATTGTGTTGTTATTTATAATGGGATTTAATGGGGATCCTCCCCCCATCCGCGCCCTATAATGGGGATCCGACGAGCGCGGCTTTGAATTTTAGTTTTTTTTTTAAATTCATTTTCTTTTTTTTTCGGTTTTCTTTTTTTTAATCGGTTTTCGATCCGCTCCCTCTCCCTCTCTCTTCTCCCTCCCTCTCGCGCTCATCTCTCTTCTCCCTCCCTCTCGCGCTCATCTCTCTTCTCCCTCCCTCTCTCGCTCTCCCTCTCTCTTCTCCCTCCCTCTCGCGCTCATCTCTCTTCTCCCTCCCTCTCTCGCCTGGCGTCGGCGGCCAGATCTGGCCGCTCGGCGGCCGAATCTGGCTGCCAGCGGCCAGATCGGCCACTGACGGCCGGATCTGGCTGCCCGCGTCAGATCTGACAAGGGCGGCCGGATCTGGCCGCCCAGCCGCTCTCGCCGAGGCTGTCGCCGCTCTCGCTCCCCTCCGCCGTTCTCGCCGAGACCGCTGACGCTCTCGCCGCCGTCTGCCACTCTCACCGAGACCGCCGCCGCTCGTCGAGGCCGCCGCCGCTCTCGCCCAGGCCGCCGCCGCTCTCGCCCACTTGCAGCTGTCACCGCCTCGCCCACTTGTAGCTGCCGCCGCTTCTCCCACTCGCCGTGACCTCCGCCTCTCCCACTCGCCGCCGCCTCGCCCACGCACCACCACCTCGCCCACTCACAGCCACCGCACGAGGATTGTGCGGCCGCGACCCGACAACCCTCGCCGGCCAAAATAATCGAAGATCATAATCGAGATTACTGGATTTTTAATTTGATTTACAATTTGGAGTTGTAACATGTACATTAATTGCAACTTGATTGTAATTTTTAGTTATAATACCATGTACGATATGTTGACATATTTGTGTAAGAACTTTTTTGATGTGTAAGAATCTTTTTGAAAAGCCTCGCGCCGAGCTTGCGCACCTCCGCCGCCAAGGGGTTTTTCTCGTGCACTTTGATCAAAATGTTCTTATTGTGTAACGTTGAGACTATTGCATGAAGTTTTCTCAAAACGAAATTCACCTTTATGTTAGAATTAAAGAGGATTTGGCTATATGTTCGAAAGCGAGATAGGATTCGGCGAAGCTAAGTATGTTCGAAAGTGAGAATGTTAGAAAGTGAGAGAACATGTGACAAGCTTCTTATGAGCTCGACGTCGTTCTGAGGGTTGTTCTGAGGGTTATGAGCTCGTCATTCCGAGAATGTGATAAGGTTATGAGTTCGTCGTTCTGAGAATGTAATACAAATGACAGACAAAAAAACATGTAAAAGTGTACCAAATCCAAACAAGCTTAACTAATCTACAACATGGATTAATACAAAAAATTTATAGGATGAAGAACTAATGTGGATTAACATGGATTAACAAAAAATTAGCTCGACGGCAGTGAGCGATCTCCTCGCGTCGTTGGTCGAGATCAGCGGCGACGGGTCGCGAGCTCGGCGTCCCTCGGTACGACGGCGGCGGCGGCCTCGGCGAGAGCGACGGCGGGGTGGTGGCGGAGCGCGGTGGGGCGGTGGCGGGCGTGGCGAGACGTGGCAGGGTCGGAGCGCGGCGGGGTCGGACGCGGCGGGGCAGATTCGGGGTGGGGTCGAAGAGCGACGGAGGGTAGCGAGTACGGCGACGGCCTCGATGAGAGCGGCGGATGGGGGCGAGAGTGGCAGACGGGGGTGAGAGCGGACAGGGGCGAGAGCAGCGGCCTGGACGAGAGCGGCTGGGCGGCCAGATCCGGCCGCCCTCGTCAGATCTGACGCGAGCAGCCAGATCTGGCCACCGAGCCACCGGATTGGCCACCGAGCGGCCAGATCTGGCCGTCGAGGTGGCCGATGGCTGGCCGCCCGCAGTCAGATCCGGCCGCCGACGCCGGGCGAGAGAGGGAGGGAGAAGAGAGAGGGAGAGAAGGAGGGAGAAGAGAGATGGCGCCGATGGGGGGAGGACCCCATTAAATCCTTTATAATGAGGGATGTAAAAATTATGATTTCTCATAATTATTATCACGTTTACAGAGCAAAAAATAGGTTAGTTGTTTACAATAAATATACATTTTGACTTCACAAATTTATATCCATACCTTTTCGAGCCAATAGGATGGTTGACTTTTTGAGTATATGATTCTTCTGAGGTGTGTGTGAATAACTTAATAAAATTGATTGAATTATGTTATGTATCAAATCTCCCTTTTTTTCTTGTCATGTTAATGCTTTCACATCTTCATATTTCTCGAGTCATAAGGGCATTAGAGAGGGAGATCCACCATCTTTGTACTTATTTATTTTAGTACCCATGTCACTTTCCTCTTTAATCAATAGCGACATTAGTACTTTAGTGATTACTCCCTTTTCTTTCAAGTCCTCTTTTATCAAGCACCTATTATGTGCTGATGATATGCTTTTTTTGTGTAGGTGATAGTTTTAGGAATCGTAAGAGGATTAAGACTATCCTCCAATTATACTACATGTTAACTAATCAATAGATTAATCTTGAAGAAATATGATGTCTTTTTGCACCCTAAGCTGGGCCTCGATAGAAAATGGCCATTGCAAGTGCCTTGATAATTAAGCTAGTATATGGGTGTGCCTATCTCATATAAACATATCCTCATAAGAGTAATATATACTTTAGAATACTTTATATTTGCTTTTTCAATAATACTTTACATTTCATTGACTTTAATCCAAATACAATATGACTATAAGAGTAATATATACTTTAGAATAAGGGATTAATGCACGTCCACGCTGATATGCTATCTCATTTAAATATGTTAATAATTGGATAATGATCAAGATGCGCTTAACATCCCTCAAAAATAAAAGAGGTACAATAATCCCTTAGAATAAATAAAAGTACACACACTATTATATTATCATATTATTCTTGCAAAACTTATTCTTAAACCAAATACCACCCTTGTGAGTCACTCCCTTTCGGAACATCTTGTACTTATCTTTGGTCTTTAGTTAACGACTTACAATTTGTACTTATAATGGTTAATTTTTCCATTATAAAAAACATTATAAGGATATTATTAGGTAAGTGAGATCGTAGTTTCTTGGAGTTATTGATAAATAGTCGGAGGGTCTTAAACGTAATAATGAGAATTGATGAGAAAAAAGGTGATTAGATAAATTAATTCTATTTTTAATTTCATCTTATTTGTTTATTATTTATCACGTTGTCAAAAAATCAGAATTAACTCCACATATCTGTGTTCATAACATCAAGAAGTCCACGCGATTGTACGACCGAGAACATTCTTTTTAAAATTAACGTTATATAAAGTATATGTATTATTAGACTTTGAATATACTATAAAACATAAAATATTGAATAATCCATATAAATTACGCAAAATGCATTTTAATATATATTGTCTATGAAATATGCAATTCTCACGAACTTACGCAGAAAATGATATTTAATATTATGTATAATAAATATTAAACGAATATAAGATAGAGCCCAACAAAAGCACAGTAAAAAAAAAAAGCAGACAAAAAAAGAATTTAATTGATTTTTTTTTTACGTCTAAAAGGCCACGTTCAACGCTTTCGCCCACTTCACTTTTTGCTCCAAGCGACGCCAACAACAACTGCGTTCCTCAATGGCGGTGCGAGAGTCGTCGTCCTTTTATTTTATGCACGATGTAGTAGTTCGAAAGACCAAGGTACGACCAAACAACTTGGAAGACCATGAATTCATCCTTATCTTTCGTAATGGTACAACAACCTCTAAATGTACCTTTTTTTTTTTAAAATAATTGTCATTGTAATAACTCATATTATGAATTTTTAAATACATTATTTCGAACTAATCAAATTGGTTCATAAAAAAATAGCCTCATTCGAATTGATGCTTCCGAGTGGGATTGAGTTCTATATTAAAAAAGCTTGAGCTCTAATTGGGCTTCAAATATTTACTATTCTATTTGCATCTTGTCACATGCATATTCCCATCTCTATTCTAATATATATATATATAATTAAATTAAATATAGTCGATTTGTATGTATCCTTTGTTTATTAATGGTGGGGATAAGGAATGTGTGGAGCTTCCACATCTTTTTGTTCTTTTTTTTTTTCTATTCTGAACCGGAGAACTCAAATGGCGCAAACCGGTTCGGCAACCGGCTCAAGATCCTGGTTTAGGGCAAAAAAGAAAAGAAAAAAAAATTGTGCTAAACATTCGTCCGCCTCTCGCCCATCGCGGACGCAGGGCTCCGACGACTGCGATCGCCGACCGCCTGCGTCGGGGGAATCCTTCTGCGAAGGCATCCAGAAGCTTGCATCCTCCAACCGGTCTCTGCGACTTTCGTCGACGTCCGACCAAGTTAGGTGCAGATCTTTAAGCCCGTGACGTCGGCAGCGACCCTCCAGCTCCCAGCGACCGAAGTCGGGTCAAGGCGAGAAGCCTGCGACCTCCGAGGTAGATTTGATATAGATCCACGAGGTGACCGAGCTCCGGAGCTTTATCGCTGTGCTTCCGGAGATAGGCGCGGGGAGAGCAGCAGCTCGAGGGGCACGCCCTTGGGCATCGGCGCGCGTCCTCAAATCTCTCCACGATTTGGCGTTGAGTAATCATCGATTTGCTCCGGTGAGTGTTTTTTTTTTTACGTTGGACTAGTGCTCGACGAACGGTTTGGTGTTGATTTCGATTTCCCCTGGTGTCTTAGAATTTGATTTCATTCTAAAGTCGCCGTGAGCGTTGGAGGTCTTAGGAAACTGCTGTCTTGTCATCGGTGAGTGGAGTTTGAAATTAGAGTTCTGGAAACTTGATGGATTTTGATGTGTTTGTGTAGCCCAATTGTTTGTATGGATCTGTTGAGCTGTTCGTGGGATAGGGGTGTTGCCGTCCGCCTTTGGGTGTTGCGTATGATAAGTATGAAGCTAAGATGTGTTTTTGAAATTTTCTTGTGAATTATTTATGCATGAAATTGTGTAGGCCACATGAATGGGTTCTTAGATATATCAAATTCAAGAATCTTGCTTTAAAAAGTTATCAACTCCATTAACAATATAGAACAGTATATGAAATTAAAATTTCTCTGATTTTTGGTGTACTGTTCATTCTTATGTTTAATTAATAGTAAGGTTTTTATATAACAGTTTCTAAGAGACAATGCTACCAACATCGGATAACTCAAAATTAAAGTTCAGAGATTATGTAAATTAATTAATTAGTAATAATGTGCATCCCATAAATAAAATAAGTATGATAAATATGAACAACAACAACAACAAAGCCTTATCCCACTAGGTGGGGTCGGCTACATGGATCATACGACGCCATTCCGCTCTGTTAGTAACGCGTTACTTACGGGTAACGACCTAACATTAACACAATATATTCGTTGATCCATGTTCATAAGATTCGACAGGATTTTATGCTGGCTGTCGGGGCCTAACACAACCCTCCTCCTTTATCCGGGCTTGGGACCGGCTATAAAATATAGGCGGAGTTATGATAAATATGAACCTTGCATATTAATTAGTAATCTATAATACAATGAGAAAACCATCACTCTGTACTAAATAACAGTTGAGTATCATCTTACTTGCATGGTTATTGGAAATAGTAACATTTACTTGCAAATAGCTCTACACGAGGATTTATGAATAATTTTGTAACAAGTGTAAGCATGTATGGAGGTTTAGACGTGAGTTGCTTGATGTTATGATGGCTTTTGAACATGTTTTATAATGATTATTTAATATGGTTAAGGTTGCAAGATATTTTTATCACATATTGTGAAACTGATCTTATTGAGGAATTTATCATCTATATGGAATGAAAGCACTATTATTATGTTATTGTGATAAAGAATACTTTTTTAAAATGAATGATAAATATTAGTTAGACTTAATGAGTCAGGTAAAAATAATAGTTAAGGGCAATCATTAATGACATCAAGGTGGCTGAGCCTTAGTCCCAAGCCCGGATAAAGGAGGAGAGTTGTGTTAGGCCCTGACAGCCAGTGTAAAACCCTGTCGAATCGCATGAACATGGATCAACGAATGCGGAATGGCGTCGTATGATTCATGTAGCCGACCCCACCTAGTAGGATAAGGCTTTGTTGTTGTTGTTGTTGTAAATAAAAAATAATCTATATAATAATTGCTTTGAAATGATAATATCTAAGTATAACAGTCTTATTTATATGGTTGGTTATACACACCCAAAAAATATTGTATGTATGTATATAGTCTTATGTTTTCTAAAAAAAAAAAAGTATATAGTCTTATGTGTGCATAAAACAGTAATAATACAATAATTTTATTAAAAAATATTGGTTACTATAGTAACTACATAACACAAAAAATATGAAGAACTTATTTGTATTTAATAAAAAGAATGTGAAATAAATTCCTTTATGCTTTGCAGTATGAAATCAAATGTGTTTATGCTGTCTGTAAAGATCCAACATTTGGACAGTGCTAAGAAATAAAACCCTTTAAAAAAAATTCCTTTATAGTATATGTATGTAATCAAATTATTTGCGTTTGAAGTTACCGCCGTATATTTTAGATACAATTATGATAAACATATTGAGCTTCAACATAATCAACATAGAATCTTTTGGACAGCTTCAATTTCTTAAGGCGACCAAAGTCTACAATCATATTCTTGTGTTGATAATCTTTCTCGTCTATTTTCAACTCGTTTGAACATGAATGCAAGTTGCTTGAGTGGACGATTGCATGATGCTAGCGTATTTTGCAATGATGTGCTTATGATAATTCAAGTCTTTTTCTTGTCTTCTTGCCTTTCATGCTTGATTCATATGGATGCCTATATGAAATGAAATGTGGATGTTTTCAGTATCCATTATCATTGAAATGGTACGACTTTCTGAATTATGCAAGAATGATTTCGAAAATATTGTTTATATATTTTTAAATATGAAAATGATACATTGCTTAAAATTGAGAATTATGAATTTGCATATGAACAACAACAACAACAACAACAACAACAACAACAACAACAACAACAACAACAACAACAAAGCCTTATCCCACTAGGTGGGGTCGGCTACATGGATCATACGACGCCATTCCGCTCTATTAATTCGTTGATCCATGTTCATGCGATTCGACAGAGTTTTACGCTGGCTGTCGGGGCCTAACACAACCCTCCTCCTTTATCCGGACTTGGGACCGGCTATAAAACATAGGCGGAGTTTATGAAATAGATCTTGTTAGGGTTGGGGAATTTGCATATGAACATGCATGATAAAAGAAACTGTCCTCTAAAATAAAAATGATAAAAGAAACTCATGATGTGAGGATTGATAGATATGTCTTGAGTTGTTTGAGTAGATTGTGGGGGTTGTATATGAAAAATGAGAAAAAATGGAGCCCATTATGGCGACAATCGAATAAACGATATATATTTTTTGAAATATTGGGGGATCCCTACCAAGATGTAGGCATCCGATTTTATTGAGAGGATAATTTAGAAATTACAGAGAACTTATATACAAAAGGAGCACTGACACCAAGGACCAAATGTGCATCAATCATCCGACCACAACTTTGTGCTCAAAGCATGGGATATGATATTATCCGTATAGTAGCGTTCATCCCTAAAGACAGGCATTTCTCTGTAACCAAATTGCCATCGAATAAACCATATTGGGTTTTATAAATGAAAGTCTAATTCTTCTGTGAGTGGGATAAACTGTGAGGTAATGTGATCTCTGGTTGTAATTTGCCTAATGAACCATTTATGTGAAAGTCCTTGTAGGTGGTTTTACTCAAGGGAACCAAATGGATCATTAGACACCAACAATGTACATTTATGAAAAATTTCCCCTTTGATATACGATGAATAAGAAATGACAAGACCATTGAAAACAATAAACATGATATGCGACATATTTGCAATCACAACATACTGACGAACATTGTATTTTGATCAAATTGGAAATTGGTTTCAAATGATGTTATGCGAGCTCTCGGCGGAGGGCTAGCAAGTTCGAGCATATCGAGGTGCAGGGCCAGCGGGTCACTGGCCAGCAGGACATCGGGGCTTCCATCACATCACACTTCCGAGCCACATACCGACAACAACCACTGGGACCTTGGCGGTGGACCCCTGGAGACATTTCTTGACTTACTGGTGCACGGTCTTCATTGTTGGTACAGCCAGTCTCACTGGACGAGGTCTCTAACCCTGATGGTTTTCCAGTCTTCTTCTATCGAGAGTTTTGGCCGCTTGTGCGAGATGATGTATGCACAGTCATTCGGGAGTTCACCGAGGGGAATTGAGGTTTTAAGCGCCTCAACCGAAGTGCACTCCGGCTGAGTTGAGGACTTCTGATCGCCTTATCCAATGCCATTTACCTTTTGGTGGCTCGGGTTTTGGCGAATCGGCTACATGAGGTGTTACCACATCTGATACACCTGGCCCAGTCAGCATTTATCGAGGGCAGGACCATCATTGACAGTTACACCACCTGCCAGGCCTTCGTCTACCTTTTGGTGGCTCGGGTTTTGGCTAATCGGCTACATGAGGTGTTACCACATTTGATACACCCGGCCCAGTCAGCATTTATCGAGGGTAGGACCATCATTGACAGTTACACCACCTGCCAGGCCTTCCTATGGAAGGTTGACTTCACCAAAGCCTACTTCTCTGTCATGGTCCTTTCTATGGCATGCACTCCGCGGTTTTGCCATGAGCCTCGTCCCCCTCCTGCAGTATGCGGACGACACAATGTTCTTCGTCGAGGGCTCAGAGCAGGAGGCTCGTCGAGTCGCGATGCTTCTGGATCTATTCAGTACGACGAGAGGACTCCAGATCAACCATGCCAAATCTTCTTTCATCCCCTTTGGCATGGTTCCCGAGGAGGCATACCGTTGTGCATCACAGCTCCATACCCCGATCAGCACCCTTCCGATCACCTACTTGGGACTTCCGCTTTCGGATCGCCACATTACTTCTAGAGGTTGGACGCCAGTCATCGAGCGTATGGAGCACAAACTTCACGGCTGGAGTGCTCGCCTATTATCACGTGGGGGCTGTCTCGTTTTGCTACGGTCGGTGCTCTTGGCACTCCCGACTTATTATATGTCAGTCCTGCCTCTACCAGCTCAGGTCCTCAGATAGTTAGACTCACTCAGGAGCAGTTTTTTCTGGCAGGGGCATGGCCCCGTTTATCGTGGAGTACACTTGGTCGATTGGACCAGCATCTGTCAGCCTACCTCTCTGGGAGGCCTGGGTCCGCGATCTACGATATGCCAATAGGGCTCTTCTAGCCCGTTGGCTTAGGCGTATTATGGGGCTGGAGATTAGCCCCTGGCGATTAGTTTTTGATACCTGTTGTGGTCAGGATCTGTCATGGGAGTCGAGGTTCATTTTACCCCGAGGGGCATCATCTTTCTGGCAGGGCGTTGCAGCCATGGCGTCACGAATTCGTTCCCTCATGGTTCCATCCCTTGGATCGGGGCAGATTTCTCCTTCTGGTGGCACACCTGGACGGCCAGTGGCTCACTGGCAAAGGCATTTCCCCGCCTTTGGGCCCTCTCGACTTTCCCAGAGGCGACGGTTGTGGACACCTGGTGCGTGGAGGGAGAGCGGGGCTCTGGTACATGGTCTCCCCTATTCAGAGCACATTTGTTTCACTCAGCGGTTGGTTGGGATACACCCAGATCAGTCCAAGTCGGATGGATGGGTTTGGCTGTCAGAGTCGTTCTCAGCGCGCAGCCTCTACACTCGCTTTCTTCCTACCAGTACGTTACCCGAGGACTTCAGGACGACTTGTAGACTCATCTGGCATACCCGGGTACCGTTAAAAGTCAAAATCTTTGCTTGGCTTTTGCGGCGTGGACGACTTCTTACCAGGACTTGCAGGACTCGGTGGGCACCACACAGTGACACTTCTTGCGTTCTCTGTAGCGAGTCAGCAGAGGACATTGCCCACCTGTTTTTTGATTGCACACATCCTAGGGCATCTGGCAGCAGACTACCATTGCGCTTACTTTGTCGTCGGATCTAGAGTCCATGTGGCAGGCCTTCACACGTCGCGTCAGAGACAGAGTTGGCGAGCACCACGACCTTTTTGGCCGGTGCCTAGGCCATTTGGCTACAGCGTAACCACATCATTTTTTGTGGGGGCGATGTCAGCTTGAGCGTGTTGTACACATCTCTCTTCTTATTAGGGAGTGGGGTTTTGGCTAGTTGTTTCTTTTTTTAACCTTGGTCACCTTTTGCTGCTCTCCGGAGAGCCTACACCTGTACATCTCTTCACATTTCTATATATTATTGGATGATAACCACAACTCTGGTGGTCATCCTTTTTTCTTTAAAAAAAAATGAAGGGGGGCTTATGTGAATAGTTTAATGGCTTATGATTGGGATTTTCAGTTTCCATATTTGTTGCATTCATTATACTAACTTAAGTTCTTTATGCCCATAAGGTCACAAATTGGATTATTTTTTGTGTAGGTGGTGATCAAGCTGACCTACTTGATGTGTATTTTTGCTTGCTTAATGGCTATGTGAATGGAAAATGGGAAAACTTGATAAGAGTGTGAGACGACATTGCATGAGTTTATAGAATGGTGGATATTGTCATTCTTGAGGTACGTATAGTTTCACTGTTCTAACTCTTGTTGAACTTACATTTTTCACGAAGTTTGAGTGGGAATAAGTTATGTAAAACAAAATGTGTCATAGACTGTGTGAGTAGGAATAAATGATATGATGCACCTACATGACTAGCTGAAAACTATGAAAAGTTGATATGGTTTTATATGGTTGAATGTATGTGTTATTTGAATGATATGCTTATGTTAGGATAGTGAATAGTTGATTTTCTAGCAATGATTGATGCTCATTGGAAATTCACAAACTTGAAACTTAAATGGAAATCATGACCCAAACATGTGTGAAACTTATGAATGATACTGACAAGGTATCATGATGAAATGGTTAATTAAATGAATTGACCTGATGGTCAACCTAGTTGATATTTGCAAAAAACTAATGAGCATAAGATAACACATTGAACCTAATGGACATGCAACATAAAACTTTACAGAATATGACATTGTCGAAAGGAAATGGTAATCAAAAGGTGATAGAAGTATGTTATCTTCATTACTTCTACTTTTATGGCATTTTAATGATCCACCATATTCTTTGTATCATTGGAGTAGTTAATTTCAAATCGAGAACACTGGTATATCAATCTTCAGTTATGATAGATGTTCCACCGATTTAACAACAATCTCGATGTAGCATCATTCATCCCTGAAGATCACGTTGTTGCATTGAATCAATAAAATTACTATCAAATAGATCCTCGGATCATATATCAACTCATCTTGTAAGTTAAATAATATATTTAATTGTGTTATACATGGTCTTCCAATCAAATATATGGTTAAAAAAATGAAAGATAACACACGAGTAGTGCATGGATTATTACCTAAGAAAAGTAATGCATGGATTAACTATTAAAGATATTTTTTTTGTTTAGATGGATAAAAGAACAACAAAACTTTAATTTATCAATCTCGTCTTTTTTTTATCCCATGATAAAAAGTTTATCACTTAATTTAATTTTCTCTTATATATTTTCTTTGGCCTACTTTTCTAATTTTTTTATTATATTCTTTATTTTCTCTCAACTCCGCCTATATTTTATAGTCGGTCCCAAGCCCGAATAAAGGAGGAGGGTTGTGTTAGGCCCCGACAATCAGCATAAAATCCTATCGAATCTTATGAACATGGATCAACGAATATATTGTGTTAATGCTAGGTCGTTACCCGTAAGTAACGCGCTGTATAGCTCGGGTACAGTGATAAGAGAGCAAGAGCCGCTGCATCCTCGCCTGAATGCAGTGTTAAATGAGCAAGGGCAACCGCACTCTAATGGACGGAGGCGGTTAAAGAAGCTAGTTCATGAGACTAAGGTCAGATTAGGTTCTTGGAACATTGGGACGTTGAATGGGAAGCGCCTCGAGGTGGCACAAGTAATGGACCAGCGTAAGATTAGTATTTTATGCTTGCAAGAAACTAGATGGGTAGGAGAGGGAAGTAAAGAGATTAGGTTAAATGGTTCCAAACTTTGGTACACAGGTAAGGTAAATGGAAAGAATGGTGTTGGTATTATCGCGGATGTAGAATGGAGGAAGAATGTTGTGGAAGTTAAAAGGATTGATGATCGAATCATATCCGTGAAAGTAATTATTGGAAAGGAGACTATGAACATTATTAGTGCATATGCACCCCAAGTAGGAGCAGAATCACATCTCAAGGAGAAGTTTTGGGCAGATATGGAGGGTTTGATTGAAAGTATACCAACAACCGAGAAAGTTTATATTGGGGGAGACCTTAATTGACATGTTGGTAAAGAGGCAGGACCACATGCAATGGTTCATGGTGGTTTTGGTTTTGGGGAGTTGAATGAGGAAGGACAAACTATTATTGATTTTTCTTTAGCATACGACCTTAAGATTATCAACACTTATTTTCGGAAGAGAGAGGAACATTTAATCACATACAAAAGTGGAACTCATAGGTCTCAAATCAATTTTTTCTTGACAAGAAATATTGATAAAAGACGCTGTACTAATTGCAAAGTAATTCCTGGGCATGGGGTGACTACACAACATAGATTGTTAGTTCTTGATATGCAAATGAAATGTATAAAACCAAAATTCCGAACAGTTTTTGATCGAAAGATCAAGTGGTGGCAGTTAAAGGGGGAGAAGCGAGAGACTTTTAGAAGTAAGTTATTAGAGGAAAGTGTGTGGGAGTTAGAAGGAGATGCTAGTATCATATGGGAGAATGTGGCAAAAAAGGTTGAAATGGTTGCTAAAGCCATTTTAGGAGAATCAAAAGGTTTTGGACCACGAGATAAGGAGACTTGGTGGTGGAATGAGGAGGTCCAAGAAAAGGTGCGTAATAAGAAGAATTGTTTCAAGGCGATACACTTGGACAATAGTTCTGACAATTGGGAAAAGTATCGTTTGGCGAAAAAGGAGGTTAAGAAGGCAGTTAGTGATGCTCGTGATAAAGCATATGAGGGGTTTTATAAGGAGTTAGGGACAAAGGCTGGTGAACAAAAGATTTACAAGATTGCAAGGAATAAAGAGAAGGAGTCGAGAGATTTGGATCAAGTAAGATGCATAAAAAATGAAGTTGGCAAGGTTTTAGTTATTGCAGGAGCTATTAAGAACAGATGGTAAGAGTTTCTATAAGCTATTTAATGATGGATGTGAAGGTTCCCGTTGTGATTTGGAGGACTTGACAATTAGCGAATGTGAGCTTAATAGGTCATTTTATCGTAGAATTAGAGTCTCGGAGGTTAGCGAAGCTCTTAAGAAAATGGAGAATGGTAAAGCTGTTGGACCGGATGGTATACCGATTGAAGTTTGGAAATGTTTAGGAGAAAAATGTGTGTTGTGGTTATGTAAACTATTTAATGAGATTTTACGGTCGAAAAAGATGCCTGATGATTGGAGATTAAGTACATTAGTTCCTATTTACAAAAATAAAGGGGATATTCAGAATTGTGCAAATTATAGAGGGATTAAACTTATGAGTCACACAATGAAATTATGGGAAAAAGTGATTGAGCATAGATTGAGAATGGAGACTAGTATTTCTGAGAGACAATTTGGGTTCATGCCAGGAAGATCCACTATAGAGGCGATTTATTTACTAAGGGGGATGATGAAGAAGTATCGAAGTAGGAGAAGAGACTTACATATGGCTTTCATTGACTTAGAGAAGGCGTACGATCGGGTACCAAGGGATGTACTTTGGAAAGCCTTGCAAAAGAAGAGGGTGAGTGTTGCCTACATTAAGGTAATACAAGATATGTACGATGGGGCATTGACTAGGGTTAGGACACCCGGAGGTGAGACAAATGAATTTCCTATAGGAATTGACCTACATCAAGGATCAGCTTTAAGTTCGTATCTATTTAACTTAGTTATCGATGCTATAACCGAGAGTATCACAGAGGAGGTACCTAAGTGCATGCTATTTGCGGATGATATAGTACTTTTAGCGGATTCAAGAGAAGAGATTAATACAAAATTGGAAATATGGAGAAATACGTTGGAGTCAAAGGGTTTTCGTTTAAGTAGGAATAAAACAGAATATATGCATAGCAATTTCACAAATAAACAACTTAGAGACGATTTGAAAGTTAGGCTAGGGGAGGATATAATTCCTCAAGTGACAAAGTTTAAATATTTAGGATCAATTGTAAGACAAGATGATGAGATTGATGACGATGTTAATCATAGAATTCAAGCTGGTTGGTGTAAGTGGAGAAAAGCCACTGGAGTTCTTTGTGATAGAAAAGTACCCAATAAAGTTAAAGGAAAATTCTATCGTACCGCTATAAGGCCAGCAGTGTTGCAGTGTTATATGGTAGTGAATGTTGGGCTATGAAGGGACAACATGGACGTAAAGTGGAGGTAGCCGAAATGAGGATGTTGAGATGGATGTGTGGTCATACAAGATTAGATAAGATTAGGAATGATCATATACGTGAACGAGTCGGAGTGGCTCCTATTAGTGAGAAAATGGTAGAGAATCGTTTGAGATGGTTTGGTCATGTTCAGAGAAGACCATTAGATGCGCCAGTAAGAAGAGTAGATCAAATAATCTGGAGTCCGATTAAAAGAGGGAGAGGGAGGCCAAGGCGGACACTTGGCGAACTAATAGAGCAAGATCTATTGGTGAATAATATACCGAAAGGTTTGGTTATTAATAGAGCGGAATGGCGTCGTATGATCCATGTAGCCGACCCCACCTAGTGGGATAAGGCTTTGTTGTTTGTTTGTTTTTGTATTCTTTATTTTCTCTCGTAATTATTTTATTCATCTAAAATAAAAAATGAGAGATAAATATAAATTTAAAACAAATACAAATAAAAGTTATTATATCAATGTAAGATCAACATGAAAGAGAGGTATTTTGAAAATTAAAAAATGAGAGATAAATATAAATTTAAAACAAACGCAAATAAAAATGATTGTATGTGTATCAATGTAACATTAACATGAGAGAGGGAGAGATAGGGAGAGAGAGGTTCATTTAGTATGAAATTATTCATTCTCCTCATTCCACCAATTTGGTAGAATGAAAAATCTTGTGTTTGGAGGTAACCACCCTAGTACCCCACCATGCCTCTATTAACCAATGTAAAGATATTATCCAAACGTGATTTCAATAATGTCATCCAGCTCCTCCTGAAAAAAGATATGTCATCCACCCATACTCCATCCTACTCCTCCAAAACTCTCAATCCAAATAGACTCTGCTAGGTGATGCACTTCTATTATATAACTGACAACTTTCCCTGTGCTTCTTATGTGGAAATTCTATGGTTTGCTTTCACATGGTGGCAAAGAACTACCTGGCATGAACTCTTCCAGAACTACTGACGTAGTTCTTGAGCATTCCATTGGATTTCACAATGAAGTCTCTCCAACTTAACTAGAAGCATATAATATCTTTTTTTCGATGCGTACACATTTGTTGTTTAAAAAAGTTGACTTAGTACTCTGTAAGAACGTAGTAGCAGGGCTTCCTCACCTGGCTACCAATGTTTTTAAAACCGGTAAGTCAACTAGGTCAAGGTTCGACCAGATTGTACCGGTTTTTTAATAAAATAATATTATTTTATTACTTCTTAAGATATACTAACTCCGCCTATATTTTATAGCCGGTCCCAAGCCCGGATAAAGGAGGAGGGTTGTGTTAGGCCCCGACAGCCAGCATAAAATCATGTCGAATCTTATGAACATGGATCAACGAAGAGCGGAATGGCGTCGTATGATCCATGTAGCCGACCCCACCTAGTGGGATAAGGCTTTGTTGTTGTTGTTGTACTTCTTAAGATATACTACAAATAAAAATATTAAAGTTAAAAAATAATAGAATTAAATCATATTAATCATCATTTTAAATTAATCAAATAAGAATAAAATATTTTTTTATGTTTTCAATATAATTATTTATAGTAGCTTCAATTTTATAATAATTTTTTATTTCGTAAATAATTTTTTCTTTTATCTATATCCCCTAAAATATATCTATTAATTATTTCTCCATCTCATATTTTCACACATTCTCAACAAAATCAACTTTCCTTTTTTTTCATTTTTTTGCAGTTTTTAATGTTTTTGATAAAAAACTGGATCGAACTGGAAAGACCGGGGCAACCCAGTTCAATGCGGTTTTTTGAAAAAATAAATTTTTTTGTTAAACCAAACCTGACTGTCAGCCGGTTTGCGGTTGAACCGGTCGAACCAGCTGGTCCGGTCCGGTTTCAAAAACACTGATGGCTACTTATAGCATTTGTGTCATCTTTATGTATATATGTGGACTCTTGATTGGGTGACTTTCATTAACATGTATGTATGTCGACTCTTGATTTGGTTTAGTTTGAAAATAATTGAGGCAACTCTCAAAGAAAAGCAAAACAACAACAACAACAACAAAGCCTTATCCCACTAGGTGGGGTCGGCTACATGGATCATACGATGTCATTCCGCTCTATTAGTAACCAAACCTTTCGGTATATTATTCACCAATAGATCTTGTTCTATTAGTTCGTCAAGTGTCCGCCTTGGCCTCCTTCTCCCTTTTTTAATCGGACTCCAGATTATTTGATCTCAAAGAAAAGCAAAAAAGAAAAGGAAAATCAATATATGATTTTTTTTGTTTCCCGCACTCGTGAGGGAGACAACAAATTAGAGGTCGCTCCTATTCTATACCCACTTTTTCTCTTTTGCTGGTTCTTTCTGTAGGGCCCACACTTGTACAGTTCTATTCTATATCCAAATGATGAAAGTAACCCCTTGTATAATTAGTAAGAATTTGTTCGCTACTGCCTTTTCAACAGAACTGGAAATGAAACTGTTTTTTCATTCAGTTCTCCAACAATTTTAGAGAACATTTCTAAGTTTCAAATCAAATGGATTTCCATTTTCATTTTCTAAGAAAACATGCAAACCAAATAGACTCACTGTTCTAACCTGTCATTGTTATGTCAAATTACTTCAGCACAGATTTACTTCCCCCCGCCCCTCAACAAAAAAATTACTTCAATACAGATGTAGTTCTTATGAACAACTTATTTTTTTTGAGGAGATCTTATGAACAACTTTTTGTGATTCATTTTGTTAATTATAACTTTTTTCGCTAATTTTGGTTAATGTATTGTCACTTTTCTTATAAATGTTTAGACTATATTACAATTTGTTTTGAACCCTAAGAAAGCAAAAGAAAAGTTCAGACCACTATCAACAGAGACTGATGGTTTGGTTAAGTTCCAAAAAATGCATATCATTGCCTTTTTTCCTTCTGAAAAATGACCAGTTTTCCTATACTGTCAACCTTATTCCAACCAGAATGTCTTACTATAAATGCATGAAAGATATATTTCCCAAACAAAATATATGACTGCTTTTCTTTTATGGTTCCTTGCATATATGTTGGAGGCATAAAACTTCATGCATGCTTTGAACATTCTCTTCGCAGATACTCTATTTAATCCAAAAGCAAGTGGCTTGTCGATTCATTCCGCTCCTTTTCAGATCGTTTCCTATAGTAAAGTAAGTTATGCCAACGTCGAGTTGATGAAAATTGGGTGACAACATATTGAAAAATGTTGTTTTGAGCTATCATCGGTGATGTATCGTGTATGTCTTTGCAGCTTGTGACAACTGATAATACTACTACAACTGCTCACATACTGCCCCAGCTGAAGGGTCAGCAGTCATTACCTGGTGGCCACATTGAAAATTGGGGTGAATCCACAATGGGAGACACTAGTCCCAATACTTCAACAGATGTTGATACTGATGAGAAGAATCAGAGGGTAAATTATTCTAGGCTTTCAGTCCAGTACTGAAGTGATGTTTCAAGTTATATTTCTTAGATTTCTGTTTGTTTTGTGGCTATAGCATCAGTGAAAATCTAAAGAGAAACAAGCCAAACCTCATGCACTAAGCTCTCCGAGGCTAGTAGGGTTTGTATTTGTTTTTCTGAAAGCGGGTTTTGAATGAAAATGAATTCTGAGCAAAATATCTTTTAGGGAAGCAGTGTGTTCTTCTGTATTTTATTGTAAAAAAATAAGTTGAAAATATAAATTAATTATCCTCTTCTTTACGAGGTAGGTGGAAGTGAGAAAAATTGATTGAGAAATATTGTTCCTTGGCAGATATTTTTCTGATTGTCAGATACAGAAACTAATAAATATTTTCTGTAAAAGTATTTTTCTCACAATCTAATCATAAAAAGGGAGCATGGTCATTTTTTTCTGAATATTTTAAAAGGGCTTTAAGAATATTCTGTCATCTAACGCTTGTATGACCATACATATTCCAATATAACTCAGGATCCACCTCTTGAACCACCCAAAAAAGAACCCTACCTCCTACAAACTTGATACAATGAATTGTTACTTTTGATATTTTCCATAAGAGCATTTTTATTTCACACGATACCTGGACTCCCATGCCACCTATGCCACGACAACATCCCCATATGCCACGACTAAAAAAATGATTGACGACGTTGTGATGGGGACCGAGTCTCATGTGACTTCGGCTCCCACGTGTCCTCTGTATGCTTTTACAATTTGAACCTTTGAGCATTCTTATGTATATTTCCGTACATGGTATCTTAAACTCTTCTAACAACATTTCATCTATGATGCTACTTTTTTTTCTGTTTCCGCTATGTTCTTCTCCCACTAAACTGTAAATTCTATTATCACATTTTGTTTACCCTTTTTTCCTACTTGATGTCAACAATGTTGTCTAATTGGGATGAACAATTTGGCACTTGATTTTCTAAATTCTCAGTCTGGACAAGGCCATCTTGCCCTTCCTGCAGCTTCTGATTCTAGCGATAGGTCAAAGGATAAACTGGATCAGAAGGTATCATTTCTTTCACATCTTTTAAGTGCGAGTGGTGAATCATATATCACACATAACATTGAAATAATTGTTTCACAATGTGTGTTTCTTGTTTGTAGACACTTCGGCGACTTGCTCAAAATCGTGAAGCTGCCCGAAAGAGCCGATTAAGGAAAAAAGTAAGTGTATGCTTTCTTTGCTTCGTATTTAACTATTTGTGCCTTCAGGAGGCATGTTCATTGCTGATTTTCTTATTACCTGAGCTAGTATCTAGTTGGTGCATTGTTGGTTGATGGAGATCTTCTACTAAAGTTACCCTAACTAAGAACTAAATCTAATTAAGTTATGAACCAAAAATGAAGATTCATTCATTAAAATCTTCTAGAACAACCATACGCGGGTGTTTCTTATGGAGTTCAAACATCCCATGTTTCAAATAACAAGAAAACCTAACTAAAACAATCGTACATGAGTTTTATTTGAGTTCTGAGCACCCTGTATTAAGAAAAAAGGAAGCCTAATGACAATGAAACTAAAAATAAAAAAACTAATACAAGGAGAATCCCATAACTAAACTAGATAAACTAAAGGACAAAATGTTGTCCTACATCATTTGTCCATACTAATTGATTTTTTTTTTACCATGGATGCTCATAACATTGGATACCTGAGCACCCTCATGTAGGGGATTATCCAAACACCTCTGAAGTTTGTTATATTTGTTGTAGAAAAGTGTCAGCTATTTCTTACCCTCACCTAGAAAGATATTTCTACCATCCAAAAAAGGAAGATGTTTGTGGGCCTCATATTTTGTCCATTTTCTTCTCTATATCATTTAGTATGTATTTAGAACTGCAGTATTTAATCAATTTTGTTCGATCTTTTGAAAAGGCATATGTCCAACAATTAGAAAGCAGTAGGCTGAAACTTACACAACTAGAGCAAGAGCTTCAGAGAGCTCGACAACAGGTATGGTCCTGAAATCAGTTATAGACAGTATCCTCCTTCAAATGCCTTGGTTATTTATGAATTTTTCTGATTTTCACTCAATGTGGATGCCTTTTTTAGGGCATCTTCATATCAAGCTCTGGCGATCAACTACATTCCACTAGTGGAAATGGTACTTTCTTAACTATACCCGGTGGTTCTCATCCCTTGCATCTCCCTAATAAAACCTGTGGGATATCTGATATATATAAAAAATGTTGTTTATGACCATGAAGAATGCATCCCATGTCTCGTATAAACTATTTTTAGCCAGCTTATTTTTAGAGGGATATGATATCTGGCCAACTTAGCAGTGTCTATTATGCTCAGAATTTAAGCATTTATATTTCCGTTTTTTTTTAAAATTTTTTGCCAACATACTGGTACAACATGCAGGAGCTTTAGCATTTGACATGGAATATGCACGTTGGCTGGAGGAACAAAACCGTCAGATTAATGAGCTAAGAACTGCTGTCAATGCTCATGCAAGTGACAATGACTTGCGTACTATTGTTGAAGGAATTATGTCACATTACGAGGAGATATTTAAACTCAAGGGTGTTGCAGCCAAGGCTGATGTTTTTCACTTGTTATCAGGAATGTGGAAGACACCCGCAGAGAGGTGTTTCCTGTGGCTTGGGGGCTTCAGGTCATCTGAGCTCCTGAAGGTACTACTGCGTTTCTAATTTTCTTTCCTCATATGTTGCCATGAACTTGTATAATCTGTTGAGTTTTGCTAGTCATGTTGACTTCGTAGCCTCTTCATTTTGTTATCTTACTTTTCTGTTGCATGTGTCAGTCCTTGCATCATATGTTGCTAGTCCGAAACACTTATTTGGCATAGTCTTATGTTTGTACTAAATGGTCGTGGGAGATGAAAATCATGATATGCCAGTCTCCAAGATTTCTTACTTTAAAATTTGTTTTTATTCCATTTTTGACTACGTTGTTACTCTTGTTAGTAAAATTGAAGAATTTGTACCTTGCAGAACAGAGGCATTGATGATAAAATTTGAAAGGATACTTTGCTAAGCCATATTTTTATTTCCAGAATCCCAATGCTCTGATGTGATTTCCAGGGGGTGTAAATTTACTTCTTAATAGGAGGAAGAAAAATCATGAATTCAGTTGTTTGAATGCACACCATTTCACTTGATGTTTATGAAAATTGTGCAGAATGCAATGCTTTTAGATTAATTTTCCTTCTGTCATGCAGACTCATGGTAATTGATTTCATGATTTCTACAACTTATTGCAGTTGCTTGCAAATCAATTGGAGCCTTTGACTGAGCAGCAGCTTGTGGGGATATGTAATTTACAGCAGTCCTCCCAACAAGCAGAAGACGCCCTCTCACAGGGGATGGAAGCGCTGCAGCAATCCCTGGCAGAAACCTTGTCTGGTTCGCTTGGCCCTTCTGGATCGTCAGGTAATGTTGCAAATTACATGGGTCAGATGGCCATGGCCATGGGCAAGCTTGGCACCCTCGAGAATTTTCTACGCCAGGTCAGAATTTCCTTCTGTTTTTAATTTAATTTATTTTATGGGTGTCATTTGTAATCACTATTTCAGTTATCAAATCATTGTGTTCATGTCCACCCATCTGCAGGCAGATAACTTGAGGCTGCAGACGTTGCAGCAAATGCATCGAATATTGACAACCCGCCAATCAGCACGAGCGCTCCTTGCCATTCATGACTACTTTTCCAGGCTCCGTGCGCTGAGCTCTCTATGGCTCGCCCGGCCACGCGAGTAACCAGATTTCTTCAGTTTGATCATGTGCATGAAGAACACCATGTCCAGGTCGGGAGGGTCTAACCATCAGATGTCCATCAAGACCGAGAGTCAGATTGGATCTCTTAGTGCATCTGGACCATCACTTTTTTTTAGATAGGAAACTTAATGGTTCCTTGTTGTATCATTATTCACTCACTGTGGAAAAGAAGTGTATGTTCATTCCATTGTAAGAAAACACTAGCCATCATGAGATCCTAACGCCAACGAACAAATGACCAGGTAGCTGATAAGTTGTGTAGGTTTCTTGTGGATGCATAGTTGGATGTTCCTGCATTTGCTCTGTGGATTCATGGATGGAAACTGTAAAGTAGATTAGTTTGATATATAGCAGCAATTCTGTGGTAGTTGTTACATCTATTTGCCAAGCAAAAGGCAGGGCTAAGTGGACGAATAGAATGAGGTCGCATGTGTGAATTAATAAAGTTATAAACATACTTTGAAGCAGGGCTAAGTGGAAGAGAAACAAGTTGGCAGTGCAGTTATCAATGGGTCTCGATTTGATGTTTTTTATTTTGCTTAAATTAGAATCATTGATTAATTTTTCTTTTTGATAGAAAAAAAAATATTTGCAGGCAATTGGAAAAAAGAAGAATTCTGATGAAATGATTGTGATATTGATTTCTTTTTGTAGAGGTAAAGGTTCAAAGTTTATTTCTAACTTGCTATGGATAATAAGATGAAGAAAAAAAAACGTGCAGATATTATTTTTTTCGACAATAGAAAAACATAGGATTCAAACAGACAGAAATCTAGAAGTTGTTATTGTTGGAAAGTAGTTTTCAACTTCTGCATCCAGACTCCAGAGAGGCGAGTGAAGGGGAACAAGACATGGATCGGATCAATTCAGCCTTCAGGGGAAGTAGACATGGGGCGCCAATCGTGGAGTGACCATGGCAGCCACGGGCACCGTCTTCTGCAGGGCGATGCCGAAGCTCTCGCCCATGTCCAGCTTCTCCCCATGGGGGAGCTCCCAATGGAACGCGTGGATCATGGTGCCGAGGAGGTACTCCACCAGCACCACGCCCATGCGCACCCCGGCGCAGATCCTGCGCCCCGCCCCGAACGGTATGAGCTCGAAGTCGTTCCCCCGGGGGTCCATCTTGGCGCCCTTCGCCGTCATGAACCGCTCCGGCGCGAAGTCCATGGGGTTCTCCCACACGCCCGGGTCCCTCCCGATGGCCCATATGTTCACCAGGAGCCTCGCGCCCTTGGGGATGTAGTAGCCGTCCGCCTCGCACGCCTGCGTCGCCAGCCGCGGCAGGTTCAGCGGGGTCGACGGGTGCTTCCGGAACGACTCCTTGCAGATGGCCCGCAGGTACGGCAGGTTCGCTATGTCGGATTCCTCCAGCCGGCGGTCGCGCCCCACCACGTGGTCCATCTCCTCCTGCGCCCGCTTCATGATCTCCGGGTTCAGCAGCATCTCGGCCATGGCCCACTCCATCGTGCCGGTAGACGTGTCCGTGCCCGCCGTGAACAAGTTCTGCAAGTACAGTACGACGACAATCAGCACGCGACCTGTCACATCGAATAAGTATATATATATATTGTGTACTTACCAACAAGAGCGCTTTTATGTTGTCGTCGCTTAGCTTCTCCTCCGCGGGACCGCCGCCGCTCCTCATGCCGAGGAGCACGTCGAGCATGTCGGGCTTGTCCTTGCGCTCGCCCATGGTGGCCTCGTGCTCCGCCACCATCTTGCCGAGGATGCGGTCGAAGCGCTTGTGCAGCCGCTTCATCTTCCCCTCGAGTCCTTGGAGGTCCATCCACGCCACCGACGGCACGAAGTCGCCGACGTTGAACAGCCCGGCCAGCGTCATGAGCTCGACCACCATCTCCTTGAACTCGTTGGCGTCGGAGCCCTTGGTCTCGAACACGCGCCGGCTGATGAGCACCCGGCCGATCATGTTGGCGATGGTGAAGATAAGCATCGATCCGACCATGACGGGCTCCCTCTTGCTGCTGGACTCCAGCATCGACTGCAGCATGCGGCCGACCTCCTCTCGGCGCACCGAGGACCACGCCTCGAGCGCCTTGTTGCCCAGGAACTCGAGGTTGCAGAGCTTACGCAGGAGCTTCCACTTGGGCCCGTACGGGGCGAAGACGAGGTCCTGGGCCTGGTAGGCGAGGCGGGTGGGCGCGGCGTTGACGGGGCGGTCGGAGAAGCACGCGTCGAGGGTCTTGAGGAAGAGGCGTGCGGCGTCCGGCGTGGAGGCGACCACGAAGTCGAACTGCCCTATCTTGAGGTGCATGATGGGGCCGTAGCACTTGGCCATGCGCGCGAGGGCGACGTGCGGGGAGCTCCCGAGCAGGGGCAGCACCCCGAGCACCGGGAACCCTCGGGGCCCCGGCGGCAGATGAAGGAGGCGGCGGCGGCGGCGAAGGCGCCCCAAGGGCGAGAGGAGGACGATGCGGCGGAGGACGTAGAAGGCTACGAGCCATGCAACGAGTTCACGTAGTACAAGTATTACTACGCCCATGGCTATGGCTGTGGCTGTGGCTGTGGAGTGGAACGAGCAAATAAAATACTACAAAATAAAATCGATAAGCACAGCAATTATCATAAATATAAAGGTGCGAAGAAATTGGGGGTTAGGTAAGGTAGGAAGATCGGGGCACGCGTGAGCTCACAGTCATAGGATAGGAGGATGAATAGAATAGAATAGAATAGACACCTCCCCAGACAGATGGATTGGTCTTTGCTTCTTATTTAGTTATTTGTTTGTTTGGTGGTGGTGAGTAGAGGAAGAGAGGAGGGGGGAGGCGGCTTCTGCACGAGGTTCGCCTGGTAGCTGCAGGTCTGGTCGTCCGTGCTAATTTGGCATATATAATTTGCTTGCATGGTCCATCCACCATAACTTATTAGAACACTAGTGCTTGAGGAAGAGGAGGGACCGAGGGAAGGACGATTTGGTCACTGTGTGCGGTGCGGACTCTCTGTAGAGTGTAGAGACAAGTTCAGTTAACTTTGGGGTGGACTGAGTGGAGTGGAGTGGACACCACTTTGTACTTCAAACTTCAAAGTACGTACGTACGACGAGTGCGACTCATGTTTTGTTTTCATTTTCCCCTTTATCCATTTAGTTTACCACCCATCCGAGGCCCCGACTTTATATTTGGCGCCTACTAATCTTTTATTATTTGTTTCCCATTTTACCCTCACCTCGATTTTTTTTCTGCGCCATTATTTTTTCTTTTCCCAACTTGGCACTGCCCACCTGCAAGTCCTCGTGACGTGAAAAAAGAGAGACCATGCCAATTTTGTCGTTTTCTTTCTTGCTTCTAGTATTCTATTCTATAGTTTTATCAACTAATTATTTCAAGCTGTATTCTTCTTTTCCTTACATATTATATGTTTTTATCAAAATGCAAAAGGAATTATTACAGGTTTTCTCTCTCTCTCTCTCTCTGTGTAAATCTTTGCCATGTTTTCTATTTATACAATGTAACAATATTCATATTGAAAACATTTTCATTAATAAGATGTTCGACATATACCCATTATGGTTTAATTAATGATCATCCTGCTAAATTATTTTTTTATACTTCTAAAATTTAGTAATATTTTAAATAAAATAGTGAAAAAATTGAAACATAACATATTTAATATTCTAAAAGATATATGTTAGTAGATCCATCCTTATATTGGCAAGAAGTGTGTGGGAGTCGGTTTGAATTTGTGTTAGATTGAAAAGATTGATTTTAAAACAATATGTTGCTGAAAAGTTTAAATCAACACAATAGTTATAAAATAATATGTATAATGGAGTAGGTGAGGGAAAGGGATAGAGAGAGCAAACACCACTACAAGGAAACGATCGAATAACGACACAAATTAGCGTAGCAAAATCAAGCGACGCTACATCGATGTCAATAGCGTCTCCATATCAATGACATTGAGTCAACAAAACGAGACGCTAACTGCCTCCCCATAGTTTTAATTTAGCATCGCAATGGCGTTACAAGGCATCGACGCTAAATGCGACGCCATCGAGACACCACTTTACCGTTATTATCATGCATAAAAATGAGAAAATACACGATAGGTTGTAGCACTGTATTTGGCATCGCCAAAATGTGATGCTAGGTTAGCGTCGCCTTTTTGGTAAATTGACGCTAAAGAGGAGTTGATATGGGCGCCACGTTGTGCGCTGTATTGACGTCGATATCGTGTGACACTAATTAATGTCACAGATTTTGCGACACTAGATTAAGAGACGACATTGGCGTCAGCACCTTTGCTCTTTTGGGATTGACTTGGTGTGATGCTAAGTTAGCGTGTAACATCCCCAAAATCTAACTCCAATTTAGAGATCGAATCCTAGGCGGCGTTACTTACATATCATAATTTCATAAATATTACAGCGGAAACATAGTAATATAACATAAAAAATTAATAACCTAAAATAACGGAAAACTTTATAAGCTAATAAATTCCAAGATAATAATACTAGTCTATGGGTCATATAAGCTCTAACATAAAGACCCAACATAAGGTTCATAATACATGAATGTGTTCATAACTCCAAGGCCCATAAGCTATACACACTAGACTCTTAAAAGAGTTCACCATCATAACCTAAAATAAGTTAAGATAATTTGGGTCGTAACCCGACCGTCACATGTGCACATCGTCGTCGTGAGGCCTTCATTGTCGAGCCTAAGCCTCGTCCATACCTACATGAATCCATGTGGTGCAGAAAATTTCTCCTGTTAGAGTATGTTGAGGATCATGCATGCTATGATCCTATAACATGATCTCTACATGTCATGACATATGCATTGCATCATAAATGAACATAGAACATATTCATGCTATGAGCTACATATGCATTCTACATGACATATGAACAAAATCATCATGGCAAGACAAGATAAACATATAACATCTTCACATTATGTTAAAGAATATGTAAGCATATAACATCTTTATCATTATGCTATCGCATATCATGAATTTATCTTGCTTTACTTTAACATATTTATTCATATCATAACATGGTGTGACAAGTGGACATTCATTTGCATCCTCATAGGTGCTTACTTGATCTTTATCTTTATGTTCCAAGTCATTCATCTTTCATCTTTAATTAAATGGTTTCTTATCTTGTTGATTGAGAAGTCCATGTTGGCTTGTCGATCTTAGGCTAGCAAGGTCGGCATCCTCATAGGTCCATGAAAAGCCGCACCTTATTCCTTCAAGGGGGGTCTTGAACTTTCCGATAGAGAGCCGCACCTTATTCCCTCAACGGGGGTCTCGATCTCCCTCATACATACGACGACAATAACAAGAATACCTTTATCAATCAATTCTTTTACCTTACATTCACCAATATATACAATGATTCCATGTTATGTTTTAATCCTATTTAATGTCATGCATACTTCAAATCGTGCTAATATGTACACTCAAACATTACATAGGCATTAGGGACAAAACAAATGATCGGTTCACTTTGGACGATCGTTGGTCAGTTATCGGGCGATCGAACATCATTCGGTTGATCACTTCATGGCTTTCGGACGACCAAATTGTTCGTCTGATCGACCTCTAGTTATAGAGAAGAGCGGTCTTTCTAAATCGAACGACCGAAGAGTTTCGGGCAACCGCTTCATGATTTTCAGACGATCAAACTGGTTGTCTGTTCGACCGCTAGTTACAAAGAAGAGTGGTCTTTCTAAATCGGACGACCGAAGAGAGTTCAAACAATCGTTACAGGGCTTTTAGACGACCGAACTAGTCATCTCATCGATCGCTAATTACAGAGAACATCAATCTCTCTAAATCGGATGTTCGAATGGATTTCAAGCAACCTCTGGGGAGGTGTCAGACTATCGAACAAGCGATCGAAAGGGTTTTGGGCGACCGGTCTGGGGCGTCGAAAACATATCGACAATTACAAAAACATCTTCAAATCATACATTCATTAATACATGGAGCATACATATGTTACCTATACTATAGTTTAATGAATAAATAGATTAAATATTCCTAATTAAATATATATGTTACCTACATATTTATTCCTATACTATATGTTACCTTTATTATATGTTTTACCTACATATATATTCGTATACTATATGTTATCTATATTATATAAATTACTTACATATGTATTTCTATATCATATGTTACCTTATTCATAAATATAGATGTATGTAAACATACATACATACATACATACATACATACATACATACATAGAAAGAAAGAATGTTAACAATCTACATGTATACTTTATATATATGTAGTGTGTATGCACACATGTCAATATATTATACAAACAAAATATATATCATATCTTAATTATAAATAAATTATTTTTATATTTTTAATCATAAAATTATGAGGGTTGAATTAAGTGACATGATTTCTAGTACTCAATCACCAGATAACGTAATAATTCATATTTTCAATGTTATAACACTTTGTATGTTTTTATGTTTTTTAATGTTATATAATTTATATGATTTATAATATTATATAATTTCTCTATATTGTAGATGACGCTGCTGTTTAGGAGGAGGTGACCAGTATGACACGAGGAGGATGCCTGCGTGTCCTAGGCACAATCGCCTAGGTTCCTAGGATGAACGGAGGATGCTCTGAGTTCATTCACCGCACTTGAGCTCACATTGTACAACATCACGGACTCATCTCAGAGTAGCTATCATAGAAGGTTTATCAACATTTTGCTCTCATCTTGCAGGCAATCCAGACCATGCTCCAACCGCAAACTCAGTCCCCGCAAGACTAAGGACTGAGTACATTGGCATTGAATGACAGGAATGACAACGACGGCGATAACAATTTAGGATAGAAACTTTTGTATCATATATCTTTCATATGATTTTGTTATGATGTGTGATTTTGTTATCTTATTAACACTTTTGTAATGGTTCCATGAACCACATCTAAATTATTATGATTTTTCATATTTAACTCCAAACTACGAATGATGCGTGTAGAATTGATAGCAAACGTTAGCAAGTGCACTAGTCGCTCAAGTAATAAAGTGAATGAGTAGAGTTATCGTTCCCACGAGGACGGTTAATAACTTATATTTTATTTTGACCTTGTTAATTGAGAAATTAAGAAAATAGTTGATTTTAGATATGAATAAAAAAAATAAAAATAAAGGAAATGATCTCCTGGAGAAATAATGATTTGATGATTAGAGTACCTAATTATCACCACTAGAATGTAATGAATTTTCTTAATTTAAAATTAGTTGAATCAATAATAAAGTGAATTCTCAAAATTAGTTAACCAATGTTTCAGGCTTTAACTACTATTTTATGAATAATTAAAATAAATCAATCCTTTCAGTTTTTAATTTACTTAATTAAATCATAAGATGCATTCAATCGGAATTAATATTAAGGGCTTTCTCAAGTCACCTTAATAACTACACAAATTAGGTCTTTTTCGATTTTCCTAATTGTGGCGTGCAATAATTAAAATCAATCCGTAGAAACTATTATGAAAATAATCACTTCTTCTCAGATAGCAATCAAATCATAAATCATGGAATCAAAGGAAAGCATTAAACATGAAATTGCAATGCTATTAAATATTCAAACTAAATTAATATCAAGAAGAATCCAATACATAAATAGGGTTCAACTAGGATTGCCCTAATGAAAGCATAAATCTGAGAATAACAACATCAAATCTGGAATAAAAATGTAGAAAAAAGAAAACAAAAACTCTAGCGTAGGCTAAGCGCGTCCTCTCTCGAGTTTCTGGTAGAGTTTCGTTGTTGTCCTTGCACTTTTCCTCTTTGTAGGCTTTAAAACTATACTTCAGGGATGCTTTTCCAATCTCTCTTCTGTCTCCTTTTATAGATTTTCTCGTCTCTCAGGGAAAGAAACCAAAAATATATCTAAAAACTGGATAAAAACGGCTTTAAAATGACATAACAGACCGCCGTCACGGCCGTGAAAGGCTCCGGCACGACCGTGATAGAAGGCTGAAAAGGCTAAAAAATACTTAGTCAAATTTCTGCTGAAATTTATCTGTCACGGTCATGACAGAAGCTGCCACGGCCGTGACAGTGCCTTAGTCAAATTTTTGCCTGCAGAATCTTCTGTCACGGTCATAAAAATAACTGTCACGACCGTGACAGTCTTCTGAACTGTTTTAAGTCTTTTCTTCGACGTTTTCTCATATCCTGCCATGAATAATTTCTAGATTTAGGTAAAAATCAAATCTAAATGAAATTATATGAAAACAAATCAAAACAAATGAAATTATAATGCGGAAGGTATAGAAAGACTAATGAGCAATCTAAACAATCCCTATGGTTCATGTGTTGTCCTATCGTCAGAGCTTCATCACCACACGCCTACTCCACCACGTCACTGACCTGGTCCTGTGAAAATCAGACACAGAGGAGGAGGTCCTCCCGTAAGCTTTACAGCCTAGTGGAGAATCACATAATATACAATGCATGACATGAATATATTAATCAATGGTAAATAATTATGCTTAACTTGAACGTGAAAAGATACATGTATAGATCATAATAAGAATAATAACAATCAGAATAGAACATGAATCATGAGAATCAATAATGCTTAGTAAATATGGAATCATGGCATACTTGTCTTGACTCGAACATATTTCTTGGTCTTGAATTATTATTATTAAAATCAAGGTGACTTTAATTTTTGGGGTATGCCCAGCAAACGATACGGTCTTGTGCGGGTCAATGGGTGATCAAACCATGACCAAGGGAACGACCCTTATTTTGATGCACTTGGCTTGGACTGACAACCCATCATTAATCTTTCATCTGAACTTATTAATCACTTTTAGTAACTTGTCATTCTTTGTATCATATGATGAAGGTGATATGATTGATATGAGGTAAATCAGGAAAAAAAAATTCATGTTGGAATCATAAGGCAATCAATAATGTTCATATCAAAACAAGGGAAGACATGGGTGGAAAATCAAGGACTATTTTGTGGCCAGGCACGACCGTGACATCATATCGGCACGGCTGTGCCGATCTGGACGACGGGTATATAGGAGGTGGCACGGGCGTGCCATAAACAACGCACGATCGTGACAGGGGTGAGATCGGTCGACCGATTATCCTACGTCCGGCTAGGCTACTCATGGCACGGCCGTTCCGGAAGGATGACACGGCCATGACCGGTTGAGCACTCGGTCGACCGGCATCGGCCGACCTTTTACTTAGGTTTCGCCAAGCCATGGCGCGGGCGTGCCAGCAGGGTGGCACGGCCGTGCCGGTAATGGCACGGGTGCGCACATGGCATGGAGCGGCCCTGACACTAATGGCACGGGCGTGCCAATGGTTGGCACGGTCGTGACAGCGGCGAATTCCAGACGATTTCAATCCGAAAATCACATGAAGCTCTAACATACTTTTGTTCTACTCTAAACTCTACATCCTAGCAATCACCAAGACAAAATAGAATAACCAGAATTAATTCAAGCAGTGAGTAATTCAAGAATCAAACAATTCAAACAATCAATCAATAGTCAAATAAAACCCTAAAACTTCTTGATCCTTTTCGTTCCATAATTAATTAGGGCATGAATTGAACAATTCAGAGGTCATGCAAGGTGATTTCGATTCACCCACCTGTAATCGCAATTAACCTCTCTTTTCGTTCGTCAGAACTCGATTAATCAACGCCCCTGTTGTTTCCCCCGATAATCCCTGCTCTCTCTTTCCTCTCCCTCTCGACCTCTGCCTGCAACCGGTCAGCGAAGAGGACGTGAGATGCGCGGATCAAATATCCTAAAATACTAGAGGAAGAGGGGAGGGGTCCTGGTTCTACTTGAAGTTGGGAAGAACGAGAGGAGGATCTCTCTGCTCGGCGCGCACAGGGTCCGGACGTGCAAAGAGGAGGAAAAGGCACGCAGGAGGGGAATCATGCATAAATCCTCCTTTTTATCTCCCTCCTCAGATTTTGTCTTTAACTCTTATTAGGATAAGATCTTTTTATCCTCTAATCTGGCCAATTTTTAGAATTCACACATCTACCGTTATTTCAGAATTCAATGTTTAATGTTGATTAAAACCAATTTTTTTGTCGATGATATTATCACGAAATTTATCATTATTTTGTAGTAGCAGTGAATATGTACATGTGAACTTTTTAGACGTATATTATTTCCTTAATACCATACATACATACATATATATATATATATATATATATCAGACATTTACAACTAAAAAAGAAATAATAGAGCATGAGAAAAAATGGGTAAAATGTGGGTCCAAATTCGCACTAGACATTTACGTTTTCATCTTCGAGAAACCTGCTAATGTTTGACTTTTTATATATGTATGGGTATACATTTGTAAATAATCTTTTTATTTTCTATTTAGATTTAATATTTTGATATAAGGGTGTAAGTAAAAGTTTAATTATCCAAAATATCTAACCAACCCAAAAAAATCCATCCGAATTGAACCTTGACTAAAAATTAGAACTCATTATCCAAAAAATCAACTGCGACCCCAACTAAATATATTTTTAAATTTAGCATAATTAAAATATTATTTTAACATTTAAATAATATTTTATACTTTTACCTTTTCTCTTACTCATTCTATTGAATATTATGATCTAGATTATGTAGTTGAATTTGAATATTCTTAAGTTATTAATTTATTTGAGTGAAGTTTATATAAAATTATTTAGAAGATTTTGAATTATAATGTGATGATATTTTACTTTGGTTTGTTTACATCAAGTTAAGTTTTATTTTTTTAAAACATGTTTATATATATTTTTTTAAAAAATTTAAGTTCCCCAACTGAAAAAAACTGAAATCGTCGGATTCTTTAGAAAATAAAATTAAGATGATTTTTTATACTTTAAAAAACATCCAAAAATTTAAAAGTCTTAGGGGACACTTTCACCCCTATTTTCATACATATGGCGAATTGAATCTCAAAATAAATAAAAAAATCACAGCATTAAATGATCGGGGGGTGCTAATCTACCGTTGGTTTCCGATCCAACGTTGTAGGGTTCACCAACACGTAGAGTCGCAGGATTTTAATCAAGAGGTTCAGATCCAACAAATCAGTAGGTTCTCTCTCTCGTGCTCCTCGCGCTCTCGGTCTCAGCGGTCTCCGCATACCTCAACCTCCTCCGTCCGCCGCCGGCGCTGGTCCTCCTCCTCCGTCGGCCTGCGCTGTCAGTAGTATTATTTCACCATGGTAAGATTCAAAATTCCGATCTTTATGTCTTCTTCTGGATTTATTTGCTTGAATCGAATCGATTGAACTCTTATCCTTGAAAAAAGTCGCCAATACTTCGTTTCAATTGTTGGGTGACTGGCGATTTATTCTTCCTGGTGGTGTTGTTGCGTGCAGTTGTTCTTCTCGTACTTCAAGGAGTTGGTGGGGAAGGAGGTGACGGTGGAGCTCAAGAACGACCTGGCGATCCGCGGCACTCTCCACTCCGTCGACCAGTACCTCAACATCAAGCTCGAGAACACCCGCATCGTCGACCAGGACAAGTATCCCCACATGGTGCGTGCCGATGGTTTCTCTCCTCTTTGTTTCTCCTCTTAAATCTTCACCATAAACCCTTCTTTTGCATTTTTTTATTATTCTGCGAGAACTTGAATCGTGTTTAGGGTTCATAAAAGTGTCTTCTTGAGGCATCCCCTTTCGGTGCCCAAACCGTACTTGAATTCTTAGTCTCAATCCCTAGGAGGAGGGGAGGGGTGGTGGTGTTTGGAAGTAGAATAATTAGTGAATAAGATGATTTATTCTCCAAACAAGTAAAAAAACTGAATTGGATTAGTTATCTAATTTATTACTGCTATTTCATTCTCATCCAAACATGATATTTTTTCTTACTTTTGAACAAAACTCCGCCTATGTTTTATAGCCGGTCCCAAGCCCGGATAAAGGAGGAGGGTTGTGTTAGGCCCCAGCGTAAAACCCTGTCGAATCTCATGAACATGGATCAATGAAGCGTCGTATAATCCATGTAGCCGACCCCACCTAGTGGGATAAGGCTTTGTTGTTGTTGTTGTTGTTGTTGTTGAATAATAATCCTTATTCTATGGATAATAATCCTCTTTCGGAACACCCCACACAGGTTCGTTGTTGGAAGCTGGTCCTGTAAAATTGACATGGTCTTATCTGCCTAGAAAACTTGGGTGGCAAATTGACATGGACTTAGCAAAAGACTCGGAACTTTGAGCAAAAGATTGTTCTCTTAGGTACCCTTGTTTAGAGGAAAAAAAATGTGGTTTTAAAACATGAAGGTAGTGTCACTCAAGGCATTGCGTGTGTTTCTATGATTTTATGAGTTCGCCTACTTTATTTTGCTACAATAAGAAACCAGAGGAGGTATTTCCCATTATATTGGAGGAAAATTGAGGTGATGTGCAGGGTAAAAAAGTATTAAACTTTGCTTAGATTGTTGGACTAGTACACTCTACCAATCCAGATCAGACTTGGTGGGCCAACCTAAACACTTTTGACCACTATTGTCCACATATATCATCAATATAACCTCAATTAGTCCAGGGGTGGGTGGCAAAATATTCCGAAAATTGTTGTAACATCTTTATGAAAATTGGACCTTACAACCTTCTGCTAAAGAAAAGTAAAACTGAGTTATTGAAGAATGGAATATTATCCTCCTACTTGCAGTGAAAACAGTATGTGACAAGGGATGGAGAGAGGGAGATGGTACAACAATAAACATTAATTCTAAGGCCTCAAAACCTATTTGCCATGTTGTCCATTGACAAACCGAGTTGTTCAATTGCAGAGTCCTGTCTGGGCAAGTGCCCTTTCTGAGAGTCATAAAACGAATGCTAATTACCTTTTTTGAGGCTACAGCTATTGACACCAAATTAATGGAATGATTATATCTTATTCAGTTTGTGTTCAATCAACTCATGCATGAGCCCTTCGTCCAAAAGGGAAAATCATACATGAGGCTACTTCAAAATATTCCTTTGTGACGTGTAAAATGCCTTTACAAGCACTGTCTTGGGCTTTCTAATGTCGCAATTGGACTCAACACAATGACACAATTTTTTGGATCAATTATTTTAATCATTTGTGGTTTATATTGTAAGTGGTGAAGATGTAAACCAACAAATAATGTTGGATGACTGTGAACCTCGACTGTCGTCATTTAATTTCTAAAATAAATTGTATAGTATGCCTAATCCTTGATCCACGAATATGTATTAATTTGTGAACACCATTATTTTTTTATTTTCTGTACTCGCTACCCCGAACTAATAGTACTTGTATGATTTTTGTTAAGCACATTTCAATAAATCAGGGCAAATACTAACCTTGCTAGTTATCCTTTTCACTTAAAAGATGTCCTCCATAATGACTCTTCCAATTTCATTCTTTTTCTATGAAGAAAAAAAAAATCCTGATCCACTTTCATTATCCATATGTGACTGTCATGACAAACTTCATAGCTCGCTGTAGGTTATATAGTGCATTCAAGAGGTATAACTATATTGGATCTTCTTCAAAAGAAGGAAAAAGAAACTTCGATCCTTGGTATTTTGATTTGTCATAATTCGCATGTGTACAAGTTAAAAGTGTTTTTTATTCATTAATCTTTAACTCTATTGGTCTCTTCAAAAATAATACGACCGTCATGTATACCTCATACTTTTACTAAATTCAAGCACTCTTTTTATCCTTCTTAAGGTTTGTTTCTGTTGGATGTGTTATATAGTATTGTGACGCACACCGTTATTGATATATCATGTTGTTCTTCCTTTATGTTTGCAGCTATCTGTGCGGAATTGCTTCATTAGAGGTTCAGTGGTAAGATATGTTCAGCTCCCTCCGGATGGTGTGGACATTGACATTCTACATGATGCCACCAGACGAGAAGCCCGTGGCGGTTGATTTCTTGGTGTTCAGTCGATTGTTGCTTTTATCATCCTTGTCGTAGTTCCCATGTTTGCATGCATTACTTGGGGTCAAGATTATCCAACTGCAGTCATCTTCTAAGCTTGTCACGCTGATTATCTTTTCTGCAAAACTCATGCCCTTCAATCACTTTCAACCGCTGCTTGTACTAATTTCAACTATTTACTGCAATATGCAGATGGATGAATTGTGATGTTGATGTTGAGATGTCTGTCTTGGGAATTAAATTTGATTATGTAATGGACCATAGCAGTCATGTTAGCCCTAATTTTAATTAAAATTGCAATGACCCTTCATCAATGGACTTTGTGATGGGCTAAAATTTGTTTAAACCTGAACTAAACCACTTCACCTAAAAAAAAAATGTAAAGTTAGACTTGAATTTAGTAACGCGCAAACGCTATTAATGCATAAAAGGTTAAAAATTTGCTAAAAGCCAAAAGGTTGCTGCTTGATTGATTATTTTCACATTTCGATGACTTAAATGTTATCATGGTCATCCAATCCAATCCGAAGGGGATGTGATCGTGTGTTAGAATACTAACACACTTAGACCATGATCGATGAAACCTAAAGTAACTTATCATAAGGAGCTGACTCTACACAAACCCTCGACATTGAGCGCATTCTTCCGTACATGGACTGGTGATGGTGTTGAATTGATTCAAGTCATGACTTTATTATTCCAATTAAGGCTATTATTTTTTGTTCTTAGTTACGAGCAATCCATGTGCTGAAATGAGCTTGCTTTAACTCAAAAGAAGTGGATGTTGGACTAGCCAGAGCAATAAGTTGACACTCCTGCGGATTTGGAGAACTGTTACAAATCACTCAGGATGTATGGAGGCTGCGGTTAGGGGTGTTCACGGTCAAGTTTGACCCGACTCGATTCGTCCGATTTTAATCGAATCGGGTCGGGTCAGTCCATTTGGAAAGGCTAGATTGGGTGGTCAGTTACCCGAGTAACCGACCACCAATTTTCTTTTTCTTTTTCATTTTTATTTTTTTCACTTTCTCTATTATTTAATATAAAATATTATATAATATTTATTTAAAAATCATAAAATAATTTATTTAACTTAAATATTATTTTACACATTTAAACTATTTTATTTTATTATTTTTGTATTTATTATACATAATATAAACTGAAAAATAAAAAAATCAAGTCTTAGAGTCGGGTCGAGGTCGGGTCATCGGGTTCGCGGGTCGACCTAGCTGTGGTTGAAATTATCGTACCTGGGATGGTTATACAATATTGAGAAATGAGCCACATATAGTGCAAAACGAACACCTTTTTTTTTGTTAATTTTAGCCGAGAAAACGAACATGATTGCAACTTTTTAAGGTAGATTATATTTTTTTCGGACTTTCTATGTAATTTTCCAACTCTTAATTTTCAGCTTTTATGAATTAGATAGATTTATGGGATTAGTGAAATTTTTCTTCATTACACCTCACCTCTGAGGCTCTATTTGGCAATGTCAAAAATAGTGTTTCGAGTAGTGTTTAGCGGTTGAAATGCTATTTTATTTGTTTGGTAGTACAAATAAACAAGTAGAGTTTAGCATTTTAAATGAAAAAATTAAAAAGCTATCTACTAGCCTTTAGCTTTTAGCATTTAGAGGTTCATATTTTTTTTCCGATTTTATCCTTATTCAAAGGTATTATTTCTTTTTTAATTTATCTTATTATTTTATCATCATTCAACAATAATTCCTTTTATATTCGTATTTAACTAATTACAAAATATTTATTTATTAACAATGGATATAGAAATTAATTTAATAATTAATATTTTTAGATCATGTATGAACTATATATATTGTATTATAAATATATTTTAATAACAATTTTACTTGTGAAATTATTTTATTTCATTGAGATATTATTTATTTATTTATTAAATTTTAATAAAATTTGTATAGCGATTGAATTGAATAATCTATTGCATGTCTAATTATGTCATTTTATATTTATCCACTAATTTCACCGCTAAATTTATCAAACGCTTATTTATTAATATCCTAAATGAACCGCTAACCGCTAAACATCAGCCGTTATCCGCTATTTAAATCGTTATCCGCTAGTTAAATCGTTATTCGTTCGTCAAACTGTTAATTATGTAAACTACCTCTTCGCATCGGTAGTTAATTTCAAGTTTCAGTTTATAAACGAGATTATTAATTAATGAAAAAATGCGGATTTCTTTCTTACGCTTGAATGAATGCAGTTAACTATGGTGGTTCTTGGTTAGTTCGTTGCCTTGTAACCTTTGCTATTTAATGAACTAGTCCTAAATCCCGTTGACGAAGATTACAAATAATATATCATATATAATTAAAATATTATGGTTTATAATAATTATCAAAACTTTATTTATACTTGTATAATAATTTATAGAAGTGAAGTATTTTAAATTTGAAAAATAACAAATTATCTTTAAAAAATGAATTATTATTTACTTGCATATTATCTTTTATAAGGAAGATATTATTTACATTAATCATACTTAAATTAATAAAAAGTAAAAAATAATCTTAATTTAACTCAAATTAAATTGTTTATTTTAATTACTTTTTAATTCAGAAAATTATTTTTTATAAAGAAATTATTTTTACTTGTACATTTTTTAGAAAGAATATTTTTTATCTTAATCATACCCAAATTGATAAAAGGAAAAGATTAATCTTAATTTGACACAAATTGAATTACTTATTATAAATTATTTTTAAATTCTGAAAATAATAATTATATTTTATAAAAGGAATTATTTTCCCTTGTAATCATACTAAAATTGATAAGAAAAACCAAAGATTAATCTTATCTTGACTCCGAATAAATTATTTATTTTAATTTTTCAAAAAATAATAAATTATATTTTAAATAAGAATGCTTATTCACTTGCATATTATATTTAAGGAAATAAAATATTGTTTATTTAATCATACTTCAATTCATAAAATGAAATTATTAATGTTAATTTGACTTAGTTTAACACATTTATTTCAAATTATTTTTTAATGCCGAAAATAATAATGATCATTTAAAAATAAAATATTTTTACTTGCGCATTTTATTTTAGAAAGAAAATATTATTTATTTTAATATGCTATATATGTCCTAATCATGATAGTTTGCATATACATATGTTATTATTACTTATCGATATGGGTTATTAATTATTTTTCCCCGTGCATTCAAAAGAGCTTGCCTAGACGTTGGACACGTCTGGGCGCCGCACATGTCATCGAGCGAAAAATAACCTCGTGACACATGCATGCTTCTTATACACATTCAAATGAAAATAATAAGGCATGCAAGCCTCAAAAAAAATTATTTTACAACATCTTCATCACCTACCCTTGTCCAAATACCAATAACATCACATGATCAAATCATAAATCATTGCCAATAATAATTTCATGATAATTAAGTCACAAACAATAAAAGTATACGCAACATGCAAATTTCATGACTTAATAAGACAATGACTATAACTTTTATAATTATTAAAAATTAAATAATTTTAAACAAAAACTCCCAAAAAAATTATAGCAATGATGCCAAAAAAAATGTAACCGGAAGACTGCCTTACAATTGGGCTATCTACAAAGGCCCATCTGATGGGCAACAATTTTTTTTAGTTTTTTTTATTATATTTCGGTCGAACCAAACCAATTGACCAACCGGGATAGGGCACCCTTATCCGGTTGGGTTGGGCTGCACGGCAGTCGCCGTGTGACATTCGCACGGCCGCCATGACATCCTGCGGCCGCCGCAGGGTGGCCGAGATCACGCGACTGTCACGCAGTCGCCCACCGACAACCCATGCATTAGCACACGGCCATCGTCGCATGGCGCCGGCGGACCATGGACATTTCGTGTGATCCCTAAAGAGTAGCTCGGCGGTCGAAGGACACCCATCGGCGGCCGCCGCTCGATAGCTAACGATCGCACGACTATCGTGCGACCCCGCTCGGCGGTTGAAGGCCGCACGACAGTCGCGGGACTACCGATCGATGGGCTATAATATGGGATCCTACTGAATTTTCTATAATTAAGATTATAAATGTATCTACTTGTATAATCCTAAATAAATTATAATCCTTGCCTATGTCCATACTCAGTCAAATTATTTTTTTCCAGTAAAAGTAAACTAACTTTACATTTGAAAAAAAAATATTTATTTTTCAATGGTACATATATAATTATCTTATATAACTAATTTGAAATATTAATCTTCTCTCTCTAAACCATCCTAATAAAATTGTAAGAAAAAACTCTTACTTCTACTTAAATTAAATTTATCTTATATATATAACGGATTGAAGATGACGATATTATATGGATTAGGATTACTAATTGATTATACTCCATGCATTCTCAAAATAATATTTATTTATTTTAAATTATTTTTAATCCGAAAATAGCAAACTATATTTTAAGAAAATGTGATTATAATCAAATTATGCTTATAAATTTAATCTTATTTTATTTTTATCACCTTTTATAATAAAATATTGTAACACAATTTTTATTTTAAAAATTTAAATTATATATATATTAATTTATATAATTTTTTTTACACATATCGTTATGATGCCAACTTATGCAATAATCTTATATATTTTATTTCCCTAAACTTAACCGGATAATACATATTTATAGATTAAGATTATGTTTAGGAATAGGAATTTAACGTATTAGGATTAGTTATATTAGATTTAACCGGATAATACATATTTATAGATTAAGATTATGTTTAGGATCAGGAATTTAACGTATTATGATTAATTATATTAGATTTAATGTGATTATGATTAGTTATGTTTAGGACACAAAGGGTTATAATTAGTTATTTATTTTAATCATACTCAAATTGATAAAAAGAAGATTAATCTTAATTTGACTCAAATTAAATTATTTATTCTAAATTATATTTTAATTCCGAAAATAATATATTATGTTTTAAAAGGAATTAGTTTTATTCGTAATCATACTCAAATTGATTAAAAAAATCTTAATTTGACTAAAATTGAATTATATATTTTAAATTATTTTTTAATTCAGAAAATAATAATTCTTTCTTTTATTTGTTTTGATCATGCTCAAATTCATAAAAAGAAGATTAATATTAATTTGACTCAAATTAAATTATTTATTCTAAATTATATTTTAATTCCAAAAATAATACTATGTTTTAAAAGGAATTATTTTAATTCGCAATCATACTCAAATTGATTAAAAAATTAATCTTAATTTGACTAAAATTGAATTATTTATTTTAAATTATTTTTTAATTCGGAAAATAACAATTCTTTCTTTTATTTTTGTTCTCTTATATAACAATTTTAGGATAATTTTATTATCTTAATTTAACTGTTAAATGAATTCTAACTCCTAATTGGTATTGAATTCCATGCCCATGTATTGAGCTGTTCGATTAAAATTGAAGATTATTCTTTAAAATAATTTTATTTATCTTATTTTTTCATATAGTGTGTTTTATCTTTTAGATTTAAACTTTTTAATTTCGTTAACTTTATCAAATTATAAATTATAATTATAATTATTTATTATTAATTAGATGACACATGTCATCACCATAATAAGTCACTTGTCATGCTCTCATACCCTATGCTTTTACCTCTACTTTTATATATATATATATACTTTACCCTCTTTACTCACTTTTGATCCACGCCTTTTAATTCTTATACGTTGCCAACTAATATGATTCCTAAACTCTGTTAAATTTGCTGACGTAATTTTTATAAAGTAAATTTCTGTTATAGTCGTTCAGCTAAAAACATTTCAACAACAATCATCGCGACCACTATCGCTAGTCAATCAATGGCTGATGTGGATTCTCACGTGGCACAACGCCAGCTTTTAAAAAATAAAACAAAAATGTCACGTCACATTTTCTTTTTCATCTACTCAAACTTAATTTTGTATTTACATGTCATTCAACTTTTTAAAATTTTCAAACACAGATATTTAAGCTTTCCAAAATTTAAGTCACGATCATCATTAAAAGTCTTTTAAAACTATAATAATAATAATAATAATAATAATAAAATAAATAAAAAAATTAAATGCACTTCGATTGACCCAGTACGAGTTGGGCATGGCGATCGGACCATCCAATTTTTTTTATGTACATTAAATATATAATATTATAACAATTAATATTATTAAAATATGTAAATAAAAAATAGAAAATTAAAATACATATTACATTTGCCCTAAAATTTGGACTAATAAAATTATGATTATTATATATATGATAAGATTATTTTTTAAAAAATATTTATAATGTTTGGTTAAATGTTTAATTATATAAAAAATAAAGAAATATCGTGATTGTGATTTGACTCAACACCTAGGGGTGATCACCGAGGTCGGGTCGGGTCGGGTCTTGGTCGTGTCGGACCCGACCCAACCCGAACCCGATGGTGGTTCAGGTCGGGTACGGGTTGGGATTACCCAACCCGAGTCGACTTGACCCGACTTTATTATTTATTTTATTATTTTACTTTTTTACTTATTTTTAGTCCTATAGTTGATTTAAAATGAAAAAATATTAAAATAAAACATTTCAATTATTAAAATAATGCTCAGATATTCAAAAAAGCATATTTTGTATTTTATAATAAATATTAATTAATTTTTATATTAAAATAAATATAAAAAGTAAGACAAAAAAATTTTTTAATAAAGAAAAAAGAATGGTCGGGTGACCCGACCTGAACCGGGTCGAGTTGGGTCGGATTTTCTGCCCCAATTTCCTTACCCGATCCGATCAAATTTGATCGAGTCGGGTCAAATTTGTTCACAGGTCCAATCCGACTCGTGAACATCCCTATCAACACCTCACTGGATGACAGGACATGATCCAGCACCCGTTGGATGGCCCAATAGTCACATGGCCCTTCTAGTGAGTGTTGCCTGACATTTATAATAATCATTTTTATTACTCCAAATTTTAGGGCAAAAATATAATACATATTTTATTTTTTTCTAATTTTTATATTATATATTTAATGCATATAAAAAAATTGGACAGCTGACCTGATTGGGTTGTGCCCAAACCATGTCGGATTAATTTAAGTGCTTTTAGTTTTTTATTCTTATTTATTCTTATTATTCTTATTATTTTAAAATTTTAATGATGATTGTGAATGAAATTTTAGAAAGTTGAATGATATGAAAAATTTGAAAAGTTGAATGACTATTAAGATACAATACTAAGTTTAGGTAGATGGGAGAGAAAAATATGACATGACTTTTTATTTTTTAAAAAATGATGTAGAGAAAAAATACTGACGTTGTGTCAAGTACGCATTCATATTAAAATTATTTCTACAATTAAATGATCGTAATGTAATAAATTGAAGTTGGATGATCTAAGAATATCCCTAAATTCAAAAGACCATGATTGAAATTTAATCAATGTCTAATGTCTATAGCAAAATCATTGAATAACAAATTAATCACCAGTAGATGCACTACAGAAGATGGTAAAGAACAAACTTTATGACGTGATGATGTGAGATGGATCACTAATTTAAACTTTCCTTTTTAATTGGATTAATAAATTGACACTAGGAAGCGGTGAGGCCACGTAACATTTATTGGCCATAATTTCTATGTGCTCTTCACAGGAAGTTATACATACATATATTTTTTATTGCCTCCATTGCCATTTCAAAAGCACTAATGCACTTCCTTTTATTAGTATTAAACATTTTTATCCCTATTCTTTCTATACAATAATAAAAATTTTTTTAGTGTAAGACACCTTTTCTTTTCTTCCAAGTATATACTAAATTATATCGATTGATTGCGAGCTAAATAAAAGGAAATAACACGCGTCATAATTGAGCTCATCTGGAACACCCGCACGCATGCATGCGTGCATGCATGTACCATGACGTGAAAGGTGTGTCGTATGTTTCACCAGCTATTTGTAGTGCGCATCTAACCGCAAAGTTAACAAACATTAAATGAAATAATTAGATAATCGAATCCATCAATTAACTCTCTCTCTCTCTCTCTCTCTCTCTCTCTCTCTCTGACACACACGCATGCAAAGTGCAAACTTACGGTCTGAAATCGCGTTGAGAAAAAAAGATCTTGTAGTCATTGGATTCCTTCTCTTTGCGACCATTAAAAATAATAATGTCTCAAAGAAGGAATTTGATTTATGCATAAAATAAAACGGCGTATCTAGAAGTCGAACGGCAGCATCCAATCATCTCAGACCATCCATTTTGGACTTGGCACTCCGCCGGCCGCCACACGTTGCGTACACGGTCCCCCAAATCATTGCTGCTGCAAAATAACATAAGCCTTTAGTTAACATGAATTTATAAAATTAGAATATTTTTTATGACTTTCATAAAAACCAAGGAAAAATAAAAAAAATAAAAATGACAAGTATATGTGTGATTATAAGTGTAACATGAGAGTATTGCCCACCTGTCGGTCTATGACCGCGACTCCTATGGCATATGCCACATTTCGATGATGATTTTTATGTGTTCTGCGCTAACTTTTTTTTCTATTTTATTTTTTTGTGTGTGGTAAATATGCGAATGCTTCGATTTATTGATAGGATCTACCATCACTACTTTCTCATCCTTTACGTACTGTTTCGAGCCACAAAATAAAAAGTTGTGGATGTGGAGTAAGAAAATCAGAAAAATCCACTATCGACTATTAAAAACACAACGCGCGTAAAACAATAAAAACTAAAAAATAATTTGTTATAAATAAAAATTAAGTGACCATACAAATCAATCCATCCAATTTTTTTTTTTAAAAATAATCCGCATAATTTACCCAAAATAAAATGTAGGACGCGTGAGGCCCAACGAGAGCCGAGGCGTCTCATAATGATGTGGGCCCCCACCACGGCTGTGAAATCGCAGATGAGAGCCCATGAGATGAGATGAGATGAGCGATGAGCCAACTAACCGCCACCACCTCCACCAAACTCCCCGCCTTCAGTTACTATAAATATATTAAATTCAAAAAAATACATTTATGAAAGGGAGCCAGTTGCTTCGCCCATCCGCGACCTGCCACGTCGGATGCCTCTATAAGTAACCACCCTCCCTCCCCTCTTTTCTTTTAATTTTTAATTAATATTTTTCGCATTTCGTCTTCCTCTTTTTCCTACAAGAACCAAATACCAAAACTTCCTCTTCCTCCTCCTTCCGACAGCTGACCAAACGGAGGAGCCGACAGATTCGGGGCAGGAATCCAAAGTTTCTGCACCGATCGGCTCCCCCCCACCTCTCCTTTGTCGCCGTGCTTTTTATTGGATTCGGGGATCGGATTTGGGCAGCAACGATCTCTCCATCGATTTCAGGTCGCCCCATCCCTCACCCTCTTTTGTTTTTTCGCAGTTTTTTCTTTAGCTCATCGTCTTTCGATGAACAGGTGAACCATTTTGCGGTATTAGCATCAGGATCAGCTACTTGTTTTTATTATTATCATTATTATTATTAGTGAGCTTAATTTTCATGTAATAGAGTGGTGTATATTAATTTAGCAATAATGGCAGAGGCTTAGTACAAGGGGGGTTTTATTGGTTACTTGGTGCAATCTGTACTTGTTCTTCGGCTGAAGCTGGTAGTACTATTCTTTTGAGCATTACAGCATGTCTAATTCTTCAATAATTGCGTGATATAGAGGTTTCCGTGGAATGTTATTGTCGGCAGTGCTCGTAATTAACTTCAGTAGTGTTCCCTTTTTTGTTCTTGATTCATATGGTTGGGCATGTCTCCTTGCTTAAATTTTGGTAAATAGATTATAGTCGGGTTATCAACTGGAAAAAAAGATGATTTTTGCTGCAACACTGACTCGGGGCATTCATTCAGGATTCGATACCAGTTTTCTACTTCCTATCAAAAGCATGTCAAGCTTACAAGAGCCTTTGGCCCTTGACAACGTCCCAAGGTTGAGCGTCATAAGCAGGCTTCAGCAATGCAACTCCGGTGCCTGCAGGCCCATGATGGATGAAGCGGAAATGGCCAGTTGCTTGATTGAAAACAGGGAGTGCAGCTCTTCCAACAGCTGGGAGTAAATTCTCCACTTTAAACTGATCTGCTACTATTCTTTTTTCTCCTTCCGAATTCACTCCTATTTTTCTTTTTATTACAATATGATCACCTTTTTCCCTTCCAGTGAAGAACATGGTTGGAGAAGACAATCGAGGGACATGTTTGGTAATGATGCCTACATGGACAGGAGCAAGATGATTTTCAGCAGTTGCCGTGATTCATTTCGTAAACGAGATGCACGCCACATAACATCTTCGAATGACACAGAAAATAGAGGCCTTGGAAAGGTGATTAAATTAATTATTTCTACTGTATTTTATTGTTGAAGGATTTGATCACTTATCTGTCTTGTAGCTTTGTAGATTAGATTCATAGCTCCATTCCAAGGGTGTGACGGAATTCTTAGTAGTGTTTATGTAGTTTCCTTGTCTATTTTCTTTACTATTGCAATTCCCATGGCACTATGAAGAAATCTTCATTCCACTTCTCATCATTTAGTAATTTTAAATGCTCATCGAAAGATTAAAAAATGGGATGTGTTCTTTCTTAACCTTTAGATGACGTCTTCAGCGACGTTTAAGGTATGATTAAATTAAAGCAATAATGGTTGAGAAGTACCAAATTATAAGACAGCTGCTGAGGAGAATATTACAAACTATGTAAGAGATTGGTTGAACTATGAGGACATCCAGTCTCTTCTAATTCACCAAGTGTTGTTTATGGTGGCTGTAACTGTGTTTTCTTTATCTTTTTTTTTATTTCAGTTATTGGATATGTACCTTTAGCTATTGCTACTATCCCTTAAAGTGCTTCTATTAGAGAAACTATTTACTATGAATATATTTTTTCTAGCATTAACTATTTCTACTTCCTTCGTATGTGCCTTTTCATCAGCTACTCATCCTTGCTTTGCTTATCTTTTATTTGAGAAGATTCAAATGTATTTTTAGTTGATGAAAGGTATTATTTCACTTTTCATTGTTTATTCAAGAATGTTCTTGATGTGATACAGAAGTTTAATACTTTAATGTCAAAATGATTCTTTTAATCATTTACATTTAGACAATGTTATGTTGTCTAGTATGATGCTGAGTAATTACTGTTTGAATGCCAGCTTTTTAGAGGCATGCCTGCATATGTGAAGATTGTTGAAGTTGGACCCAGAGATGGTCTGCAAAATGAAAAGAACACTGTTCCCACTGCAGTGAAGGTTGAACTGATTCAAAAGTTGGCCTCCTGTGGATTATCTGTTATCGAGGCGACAAGTTTTGTCTCTCCCAAATGGGTGCCACAGGTAGTCTTGCTACGTTCTATAACATATCATGGTTTTACCATTTCCATTCCAATTGATTATGTTTTTTTTTTGCAAAGTATGGTTTCAGACTGCATAATGAAAGTCACAGCATAATTAATGCAGTCAAAGTTCAGTTTTGAGAACAAACAAAAAAGGATTATAGCATTATTATTCTACCACAATGATTAACAATAGGTTTCAACTTTTCATGCTTGTAATATGGTACTAATGCTTGGGGATAAGACCCTATTGGGACAGTCCACAAGCCTTAGCATTTTAAAAAGGATTTAGGTACATGAGATCTTCTTTTATTCATTATGATGAATTTGACTCATGGATCAATTTTTTTTTGTAGTTGTCGGATGCAAAAGATGTCATGCAAGCAGTTAGTGAAATGAACAACGCTCAGTTTGTTGTCTTGACTCCAAACCTTAAAGTAAGTTTTCTACTCAAATTTGAAGTTTACCCGGTGGACCTTACTATAAGTGTTGATAATTACATATGGAACATTCAGGGCTTCAATGCAGCTATAGCAGCTGGTGCAAAGGAAATTGCTATTTTTGCATCAGCTTCCGAAGCCTTCTCAAAGGCAAACATCAATTGCAGCATTGAAGAGAGCCTTGCCCGTTACAGAGAAGTTGTTGCTGCTGCGAAAAAACTTGCATTACCTGTTCGTGGGTATGCACTTGCTACCATTACCTTAAACCTTTTCTTCTACAACTCCAAATTAAACAAGTATTGAATGGGTCCATATTGTTATGCTGTGGATTTATGTTGAATGTTCATTCGTCCTATTAATAAATGTTAGTCATTGAACCATCATTTATGTTTGAGCATTTTGAATCATGCCTTTTATTTTTTTAGGCAATGCATGACTTTTAATTTGTGGTTATACTCTTAGCATACTTTTTGTTTGATAGATATGTATCATGCGTTATTGGTTGCCCTGACGAAGGAGCAGTGCCACCAGCAAAGGTAGCTTATGTTGCAAAACAACTTTACGACATGGGCTGCTTCGAGATTTCACTTGGTGATACTATAGGAGTTGGAACCCCGGGTAAGATTTCATAGTCCATTGTTTTGTCACTTATTCTATGACTGCACTCTTTTCTTTGAGGAATAAAATAAATTAGTCCATGATTGTATCTAGCTTTATGTTCAAATAACTACATATACAGCTGGATAATTTCTTATGTGCACGGGTGTATGCAATTGCATAAACACGGGTTGATTTCTTGAGGGTATGGAATGCACCATACTTTATATTGCCAAGTATCTCGATTTGGCATGTTATAAACTTTGAAAGGGGAAATATAAGAGGACGGCTGATAAAGTTTAGGAGTCAATGCATTCAGAAACTTCCATGGCTACTTTTACCGTCGAACGGAACCTCATGAAGAAAATAGAAAACGTCACAGTTTCAGTGTGTAGTGTTCTACGAACCTTGTTTATAAGCAGACTATAATAAAGAATATTTGTCGGATGAATTTAACTGAGAAATCAGTTATTTCATTGTAAAATGTCCTGATAATGTCCCTCTTATTTTGTCAGGCACTGTGATACCTATGCTCGAAGCTGTGATATCTGTTGTTCCAGTGGACAGGCTCGCAGTCCATTTTCATGACACCTACGGCCAGTCTCTCTCCAACATTCTGATCTCCCTTCAAGTAATTGAAAAAAAAAAAACCCTGAATCCTCTCATCCGTTGAGGATAATCTCAAAGAAAAAAAAAATCAAAGTTAGAACTTGTTCCTGTCAGTAAGTTGTTAATTTTTTTTCACAGATGGGAATCAGTGTGATCGACTCGTCTGTGTCTGGCCTGGGCGGATGCCCCTATGCGAAAGGTGCTTCCGGCAACGTGGCGACGGAAGATGTGGTGTACATGCTCAATGGGCTGGGCATAAAGACCAACGTGGATCTTCACAAGCTCATGGACGTCGGCGATTTCATCTGCAAACAGCTCGGGCGTCAGTCCGGCTCCAAAGTCGCCATCGCATTCGGCAGGCGAGTTGCAGACGCCTCCAAGATGTAAATGGCGAAATGGCAGCCTCTGCTTAGTAAGCTCTATATGGCCAAATTTTATATATTATAATTTAAAATAAGTATATATGACATGACAAATGTTTCCCTCAAAAAAAAAAAAAAGAAAGAAAAAGAAAAGAGAATTGTTTGATGAAAGAAATTATTCCAACGTAATGAAGCTCTGTAAGACCTTATATACAAGTGATAATAGAATAAATGATTTCAGTGGTTACATTTTGAGGAGATTATTATTATTATTATTATTATTATTATTATTATTAAATGAAAAAGAAGAGACGAGCTTTTATATAAAGTTTGTACTATATATATATTTACATCGTATATCTTAATAAAGTAGTAATAGCGAGCAAAACGAAGAGAACCATTCTTGTCTGAAAAGTGAGAATAAACAAATATAAAGGTGTCCACAAGAGAGTGAGATATTTGACAAAGATTAAGGTAATAGTGAAACAAGATATCGACTTCGGCAACCCAAGGACGCTATGATAACATGAAGTAAAAACAACCAACATGCTACTAGCTTCGTCACCTTTTACATCTATGCATTTCAACTACAATGCTAAACCGATTTCAGTAACAAGAGGGTCCACAGGGATCATGATGACAAATGGATCATAACCATTACAACTTCGGCACAAACAAACTTAATGCTTAGTGAAAGGAAAGGATACATTACATTAAGCCACATGAAATCTGCTTCAGAAAGGCGGAGTCGTCAGTTTCATCAATATATGGACCAATGCACGAGGCACTTATATCAGCTTCATCACATTTCATTAATCTCCTCTTCATCCTCATATTCTTCAACTTCCTCGTCAGCAGTTGCATCCTGATACTGCTGGTACTCTGAAACAAGATCATTCATGTTGCTCTCAGCTTCGGTGAACTCCATCTCGTCCATGCCCTCACCAGTGTACCAGTGCAAGAAGGCCTTGCGCCTGAACATTGCAGTGAATTGTTCACTAACCCTCCTAAACATTTCCTGAATTGAGGTTGAGTTGCCTATGAAGGTGGAAGCCATGGAAAGGCCTCTTGGTGGGATGTCACATACACTCGACTTCACATTGTTGGGAATCCATTCCACGAAGTAGGAGGAATTCTTGTTCTGGACATTGATCATCTGCTCGTCGACTTCCTTTGTACTCATCTTCCCACGGAACATGGCAGAGGCAGTGAGGTAGCGACCATGCCTAGGATCAGCAGCACACATCATGTTCTTGGCATCCCACATCTGCTGGGTCAGCTCAGGGACAGTAAGGGCCCGATATTGCTGGGATCCACGTGATGTCAAAGGAGCAAAGCCAACCATAAAGAAATGTAGCCGAGGGAAGGGAATTAAGTTGACTGCAAGCTTCCGAAGATCTGAATTCAGCTGCCCAGGGAATCGAAGGCAGCAAGTGACTCCACTCATTGTGGCAGAAATCAAGTGGTTCAAATCTCCAACTGATGACAGGAAAGTTCAGTATGGTTAGTGGCCAGCACAAGCAATTGCAAAATCAATATTAAAAAGAATGCTCAAATGATTTGATCACTTAATCAAATACATGGCATTGAAGATCAGAAAAGATATCAAACAAATGACATGAGAATATATCAAATAGTTTTTTTTCTTTTACTTTTTATCAATTAGTTGAGTAAGAAATGATAATCTGCGTTAGCGTCATGTCAGCGATCCACTAGTTGACTGCCGATAATCGGTCGCGATGACTGAGGTTGAAACGTTTAAAGTTGGATGACCGTGGGAATACAAAGTGAAGTTGGATGACTAATACCCCTATGTTGAATGACCGAAATTTACTCAATAAAGTAAAAAAATACAATAATGATGAAAGTTGCTTGAGCCGCTCAAGATTCCTATGAGCGAGCGACGTGTAGCATGATTCCGAAGGAGCCCTCGGAACCGATGGAGAGGGAGTTATCGCTACCTTCAGCCGCAAGAGCTTTTTTCTTAACACCAATCTTTTTCCTAACATTAATCGTATTAGTGAGAAAATAGGATATCTTTATCAGGGAAGTCAGTACGAACTGGTTCGTATGACTCCTTTGGGACGTGGCGAGAAAAAGAAGTGTTGGTCAACCAGCTTAAGCAGTTCCGCCTAATCGATCGCTGTTCAGTAAGTAGTGGAGCTGGCAACAATTTCCATTAATGAAACCATGTAATCATTATTTTAAATTAATCAAATATTAATAAATCATTTTTACCTTTTTAATATATATATTATTTAACTCCGCCTATGTTTTATAGCCGGTCCCAAGCCCGGACAAAGGAGGAGGGTTGTGTTAGGCCCCGACAGCCAGCGTAAAATCCTGTCGAATCTCACGAACATGGATCAACTGACGTCGTATGATCCATGTAGCCTACCCCACCTAGTGGGATAAGGCTTTGTTGTTGTTGTGTTGTTGTAATATATATATTATTTATAATACATAATTTTTATTATTAATTATTTGATATTTTCATGAATAATTTTCTTTTTTGTTTGTATTTTTTTATTAATATCTTTCCAAGCTTTATTTTTCAAATCCAAATTTTCTTTACTTCCCTTTTCAAGTTCATCATATAAAATTCAGCTATATTACTTATGTTTCTCTTTTTTATATTTATTACGTATTAGTTATAATAATTTAAATGTTATCATTTTATTTAAGTTCATGAGAAATTTCTCATTTGTTTAGATTTATCTTATTTGCTATCTTCTGACATTTCTTTTTAAAATCAAATTTACTTTCCTTATTATTAAAATATTTTTTTTGCATTCATCATATAAAATCTAATCCTTTATTTTATGTCCTTCCTATTCTTCCATCTTCCATACTATAATATACTTTCCTTTTTATATTTTTTTCCCATTTGTTCATTTTTTTAATTTTTTTTTAAAACAGATTGAACCGATTTTCCAGTTTAATTTGGTTTTGTCCAGGTCAACCTGGTTCAATCCGATTTTTTGAGAAACCAGTTTTTTATGCCAAACCAGACCAGACCGATTCACTGGTCGGAGTCCGGTCTGGGTTTAAAAACACTGCTTCTAAGACATGAGATAATATAGTATTTATGCAGCCCTTCCCACAGGCTATTTTAAAAGAATATATTATAATTTCCTGATATGAGATAGTACAGTTCTGCAGCCCTTTCAACAAGCTATTTAAAAAGATATTGTTTCTTGTCATTGCCAAATAGAAATTCAATTCAACTCTGGCATTACACACAGAAAGGAAAAAAATAAGTGTAAATTAGTGTTACGACCATTAAGGTACAAAAGAAATTCTACAGAAACCAAATTCTACAAAAATAAAAGAAACCATCAGGTTGTTGTTGTAAGTAATATAGCTCCTTTCAATTACACTATTCCATCATACTTGAATATTGTAAAGCTTTTTATGCAAAATCAACTGAAAGTGTTTGCCACTGTTATCTGCAATGTAAAGTTCATTGTAAACAACTCATCTATTACCTAACATGGAATGTTCATCATTCATCTTCCAGAGTTTGTTTAAAGTGATGTCTTAAAATGTGCACAAACAAATGCAAACAACATTAATATTTTTAAGGACAGTGTGATGTAGCTAACCAACCTTCTCCAACCATAGCTTAAGATTTTTCAAGGAACTCAAATTGACCATCGAAATATATGTCCAAATTTTCTGTTAGTATATAACTGAAAATTTCTGAGAACTCATACATAATTAGATTATATATCTTATGATCATTAAAAATGTTTAACAACTAAGACAACAAAATTTAGACTGATCAATGAAATATCATGCAACTCACAGCTTGGTGTTGTCAACTTAAGGGTTCGGAAGCATATGTCATAAAGGGCCTCATTATCAAGAACCATGCACTCATCAGCATTCTCCACCAACTGATGCACAGAAAGGGTAGCATTATAGGGTTCAACCACTGTGTCTGATACCTTTGGTGATGGGAAAACAGAAAATGTAAGCATCATACGATCTGGATACTCCTCCCTGATCTTTGATATGAGCAATGTCCCCATACCAGAACCAGTGCCTCCACCAAGAGAGTGGCACACTTGAAATCCTAGTAAAGAAAGAAAAAACACAATATTATTGAGCAACAGTACATAATCCCCTAAAAAAAGCAATACTATATATCTCATGAGAGCACAGCAAAAACAAGAGTTGATTATCAACAAGATGAACCAGAGAAAAGACATGAATAGTATTTTGGTTATCACACTATTGAAGGGAAAAATGAAATGACCAAAGTTGTAAAACCAATAATAGAAAGAAATAAACCTTCACAGTCAACTCATGAATATCCATATTCAAACAGAGAGAAAAGTAATCAATAAATAAAACAAGACAATACAGCAGAACAACATGGCAACAATGCACATGTAACAAGCTACAGATTTAGCAATTATGTGGACGATTAGACATGATATATGAGTCACACATGCATTACTCTCTAACATTAAGATACATCTTGTTCCGAAAGAGCCAACTTAAACATTATCTAAAGCAAAGATGGTGTTAGCTGCATAGACCACAATATATACAGTTATCTGGAATCAACCAAGGGTAATGTAAGAAACTAGAAACTATTCAGGTTAAAAGTGATATACCCTGAAGGCAGTCACAGTTCTCAGCCTCCTTCCTCACCACATCGAGGACAGAATCAATGAGTTCGGCCCCCTCGGTGTAATGCCCTTTGGCCCAGTTGTTTCCAGCTCCCGATTGCCCAAAGACAAAGTTATCAGGGCGGAAAATCTGCCCATATGGCCCCGATCGCACACTGTCCATGGTTCCGGGCTCCAGATCCATGAGCACAGCCCGAGGGACGAACCGCCCACAGGAGGCCTCGTTGTAGTACACATTGACGCGCTCCAGCTGCAGCTCAGAGTTACCAATATATTTCCCCGTGGGGTCGATGCCATGCTCATCACAGACCACCTCCCAGAACTTGGAACCAATCTGGTTACCGCATTGCCCACCCTGAACATGGAGGATTTCTCTCATTGTTGCCTGCCGAACAAGACCAGAAAACCAGTATTTAAGCTTTCGAAATAGTTCAGTTCAATTACTTTGGACGACTACCTAAAAACAACAACTTTTGTGAGATCCATTTCAAGCACAACCCTGACAATGGCAACTGTGCATCTAATAGAAAAAAAGACGGTATTGACGGTTGACAAATCTACTTCAAGAACAACTTCGAAAGCGCAAATGTTCAATGAAGCAAATAACTTCAACTAAATCGATCATATCCAAAAGATAACAGCAAAAAAAAAAAAAAAAAGAAACGCAAATTACCGACATTTGTTAACACGACGGCAATGAAACCCTTGAAAACGCCAAATCTGCGACGATATCAACTATAAATCAAATCACAGGAAAAAAATAAAGAAAAATAAAATAAAAAGAGTTTGCGAGACGAACAAGTGCACCGAAAACGAACATCTACAAGTACATTGCCCGAAAGGATCCGAACCCCTGGCATTCGAATAAATCCCGATACCTGAGCTCAAAACTTGGAGTAAAGAAAAAAAAAAAAGGAAGAAGAACGAATATCTCTACGGTAAATAGAGAATGGTGAACTAATCTAACAACTAATAAATCAGCTAAAACAACGTTGGCCATAGAATTCGAAACATGAAATACTCCAGACTACATCGATCAGATCCGAGCACATTTCCCTCCTAAAGAAATTCGAAAATTCAAACAAAAAACGGCGACAAAAAATGCAAGAAACAAAGGAAATGTCAATGAAGAGGAGTAGGGGAAGCTTACGAAGAAACGATGCGAGATCTGGGAAGTGGAATTGGAATTGGGGATCGAGAGTAAGGAAGGAAGTAAAGAAGGAAGGAGGGAGGGAGTTCGCACTGGAGTGGAGAGTGATGAACAGATCTGTTTCTTAAATTCATTATAATACAATATAAATATAATATTAGAAATTTAAGGAGGAGGAAGAGGAGGAAGAGGAGATCGGACGGTCGTGTGGATGGTTGGACTTGGATGGGCGAAATAGACGGGCGGATGGCCCCGGAAAATGGGAGGGGATCTGTCGGCATCTGCAACTGCAACTGCAATAAAATTGCCGATTTGTGCCTTGGAGGAGTTTTAGGAAACGTGGGGGGGGACCGTCTCTTCGATCTGGACCGTTGATTTTGTCTCGGGATGGGGACGATTGCACGTGACCACTGTGCTGGGCGAAGGACGATTTAATTTTTATATTAATAATTATGAAGGATTTGAAATATAACTTGAAAGTAATTTTTAAGTTGAGATAAAATGTATTCTTCTAGCGTCACATCTTGTTAATTATTTCTTTTATAATTCGTAAGGGTTTTATTATGAATTGATCAAAGGATTTTCTCGTTTCTCACCCTTTCACCATAAAATACTCGAATTTACAAATTCTAGGAGGGAAAACGTGTAATTAATACGGGAAAACAAACACATAACGTAAAGCAATGAGATGAACGACAGTGAATTCGTAGCTCATGTTTCATGGAGTTTGATTCCATATTTTTCTTAGCACTGTGATTCATTTTTCAAGGTTTATTTTCTTTTCGGTGATATTTTTCAAGGTTATTTGAGTTGTTGAATAAATTATTCTCAGTAAAATCCTCACATTATCATTACCCATTTGTTTGACTTTTTATCCAGAAATCAGTCGCTGGGTTGTCATATGTAATCTGTAATTCAAAAATAACCATTGTTTATAGATTGAAACGTTCAAGATTTTTTTTTTTTAAAAAAAGATGGATTCTGCAAACATATGAGAGCGAGAACTATAAGATGTCGACTTGGTTGAGACAAAATTATTCTTATCAAAGTACTTGCAACAGTTGATCACCAGGGTGACAGATGATGATTCCTTGAGCCAAAGAGATCGCAAAGAAATGGAAAGAAAGACGGCGAGTATAAGAAGCTCAAGAGAACACCATAAAATTAAAAGAACAAAACTTAAAAACTTTCCAAAGTTGACAGCATCCGAGTGTTGTGTAGGAACGAAGTAGAAGGCAGCAACGTCACAAAGCAGGACAGCAAGACCTGCAAGGTCCTGCGTGACTTCCTCTAATGGCTTCAAATGATTTATCCGGGGGGTTGAGCACTTGAAAATTGAGATTTTATTCTTGTGCTCCCTTACAAATGTTGCGCCCTCCAATCCACGGCAAAATTGTCATCATCATCATCACCACTGTCATCACTGGATGACTCGTCAGTTGATTCCTTTCCCATCGATACCGGACGTCGTTGTGCCCTAGCAAGACGCTCAGTTTTAGCCTGCATAAGCTTCTTTTTTACCTCCTCTACCCGCTCCTTGTATTCCCTGAAACGTTAGGCAAGGATAGGTAAAATCATGAGCAAGGAAACGCCTCTGAGATATAACAGCTGTTCAAATTGTTTCTGAACTAAGAAATTACTTCTGCTCCATGGTGCGATATTCTTCCATTTCATCTGCAGCATCAATCTACAAAGAGCACAACCAAGTTACCAAGAAACTAGACAGTTAATTTTCAATTTGAATAATTAAGTACAGATTTAGGATTCATATGCGGATCTCTAACCTCTTCTTCTTCTAGCCGATCGTCTACTACCTGCAAGTTCATTTGGATTTCCTTCTCGAACTCTTTATATGCATCACTGCATGAAAATGGATTAGCTTCTAGTGTCAAACCAAACAAAGTGTAGACCCAGAAAGTTGGGTATAGTTCCAAGGTGTCAAAGTAAATACCTACTCGCATATAAAATATATATGAAAGTAAGTAAAACCTACTTGTGAACTAAGATGGTCAAAATCAGACATAAAGTAGCATATTTCAAACAGTAAAGAGAAATATCATCAAATTTCAGTAATGATTTTTCCACATAATGCCCAGTGACATCACCAGCAACATCATTGATGTCCGCAGTTAAAACTGTTTCAAATCGCTCACATGGTAATCTGTCCATATTTTTCTGGATCCTCCACATCCTTAATAAGACTTTAGGTCTAACTCTCCTACTTCATACCTTCATTATGCACATATTTTTTTGGTGTGTTCATTATGCATATCTGCCTCTAATTTCTCCCTTAGCTTGTTATTCTAAGACTGTAATTGAATGTTTCCTTTTCCAGCTTCCATTTCCTCTTTCTTCTGTATGACCTTATTAATCCTCTCACTTGTTTGTAATTCACCCAGTGAAGTTAAGATGGTCAGAAAAGGTGGCTACATCTCCTCAAAAAAATAAAAATAAATAAATAAATAAATAAAAGGTGGCTACAAGGGATGCCTACGAACTAGGTCACATATAATATGCTCCCTTTTATTTCATGTGGCACCATCCCACTATGGCACCCTCGAACTGCATGCTATTTCCAGATCTGAACTTCTGTTAAAGCTACTGTGCATTTTCTTATTATGCCTTGGCAGAATTGACAAGTGATATAATTGGCAACTTGATCAGAGTGATGATTTTCATGCCTTGATACAAGATGTTGAATACAACAACAACAACAAAGCCTTATCCCACTAGGTGACAAAACCAAATTGTCAAAGTGCCAAAGTGCCAAAAAATAGTTGACAAGTATATGTTCTCTATAAACTCATAACAACTCATACCACCAGGGAAAAAAAATAGATGTCTCTTCTCGAATGGCTATGCAAATCACAAAATAATTGAAACTTCTGATAAAATATGATGAAGCTATACTAGCAAATGAACTCACTTGATATCAACTTTAACAGGCTCAATCCCACGAGCACGGAGATCAGCATCCTTGTTATCAAAAAAGCCTTCCGGTAATGCACCTTTAGCATTTTTCATTTCCATATTATTTGGCTTTTTTGATGTCTGAATGAGCTTATTTGAATTTTCGCTGTCACTTCTGTCCACAGTATCAAAGAAGCCATCAGGAAGACCTCTCTTTAACTGCTTGGCCTCATCATTTTTAACTACAGTTGTTTGAGTGAGCTCTCTGAATGCCTGATCAAAAAAGTTTTCAGGAAGAGCACTTGTAGCTTGTCTGGAATCTGCATTACCCCTCAAAGGCTGAACTGACATGGTGGATGGTGTGCAACTACTTGTTTCCTCAGTCCCAATCTGAGACTTCTCACTTCCTTTCTTCAATTGTGAACTCTGAGAGAAGTCAGAATCATCTGGAAAACTAACAGGCTTCATAACCTCTCCAACAGTGCTATCTGGAAATCAGATTATGGGATTCTGAATGAATATGTTTACCCAACATCAGCAAGTATAATGCAATAGCAGCCACAAGAAGCAAATAATAAAAATGAGGAAGACTAACTAAATATTACTAATATTTGTTTTAAAAGAAAAATCCAACAACAACAACAACAACAAAGCCTTATCCCGCTAGGTGGGGTCGGCTACGTGGATCATACGACGCCATTCCGCTCTATTAGTAACAAAAGAAAAATCCAACATTAATACTTAAATTATCATTCCACAGACAAAGAAAGCAATAGCCAACAGTCTTCAAATCCATCTTTTTATTGCTCAAAAAGAGAAAACATAGCATAATCCATTTTCCTTCCTAAAAGTCAGCCTATTTTATCATACAATTTCAGGGAAAGACAAAATCAAATGTATCTATTACTTAATGAGGAAAAAGTGTTAGATTTGACATTGAATATTTAGAAAACTATGTTTATTATCTTGAAAAGCCAATTTGCTAAAACTTGGACACAAAAAGAGAACACAATCAAGAAAAGGTTTCAAGCACATGAGAGAACATAAAGCAATCTCACCCCATCTCCTCTGTACAAATTTCAAAGTTTTTTTTTGCAAGTTTTCCAACACAGTACAATAGGATCAACATTAACACACACAACCACATTCTTGTTAAAAAAGAAAATAGTTCACAATAGTTTATGCTGATCGAGAGGTATCAAGAAGACCTATGCTCTATTACTTCTGAAAATTCAGGGTCAGCCAATATTGAATTACGTCTCTTTGATAGGAAGTGAGTGAACACCAAAGCCAACTAAACTTGCTGAATTTTAGTAGCACTCACTTTTCCCTTATCTGATTTCATATGTGTTCTCTCAATTAATAACATACAAAATGTTAAAGAATTCACTTTGCCAAAGATACAATAAATGATAAGATTATTGATGGGCTAGTATAGAAAGGCAAAACCAAAAAAAATATGAGAACCAGAGGTACTTAAACAATAATAATTCTCCAACATTGGCTTACGACATATGAGTTTCCCAGTTGGTTTTCTGATTTACTGTGAAGTGAAAAAAGATCATGGTATTTCTGGTGGAAATAAAATTGCGCACTGATGGATACCCTCCCAACTTCCAACTCCATCTAATGTTTTTCTTAAGCTTCCCAAATCTACAAGAGTGGTATTCAACTTCTGTTAAGCCAGTTTGCTGTTTTTACCGTTCTTATTCCTCTTCGTATCTTTCTTATCAAAAAATTCTGCAGGCAATGCTGAAGCTGGCCTACTCTTTTGTGTTTCTCTTGGTTTTTCCACAACCGCTTTACCATCTTGAGTCAATCCAGTTGCCGCAGCTTTAAGATTATCAACAGCCTGCACCAGAAACAACACAAAGGCTATTGACTCTGAAAAAGGAATACACTGTAAGAGCTATAAATTCATGGGTCCTAAATATGGAGCATGAGAACCATACATCACCTCACGATGCTTCTTGGAAACTTGGTGTGCAGGCCAAATCGACTCTGATTTTAGAGGAACATTGCACACCCTGCAAACAGGTTGGTCATTCTCATTGTATCTGCACCAAGAAATATTGGATTATGCAAATTATTCCTTGAAGCTGGTAAAATATTAACAGAAACTTCCCGTAATTTATGTTTATGCATAGAAATGCAAACCTTCACTACAACACTGAACTCTAAACTTGCTACTAGCTAGACGAAAGTAACAAAGATTGAATATTTCCGAAGAATAAAAATCACAAGAATCACGATATGGTTCATACCTGACGAGTGGGGAATCGATGCATTTCTTCTCTTGCTTCTGAGCCTCCCTCAGCTTTGCTCGAAACAAGGCCTTTCGATCATCCATCTCCTGCAAAAGCTAACAACCTAAAAAATACAAGAGTTGAATGGGGAATGAGAGAGGGAGGGAGGGAAAAAATTCGATCATGCGTATTTGGCATGAAGATACCAGCAGCGCATGTCCGGTCGCTGGGGTTCCGTCGGGCCAGAGGTTGATCCGACTAGGTTGGCTTTTGAGGTGGGTAGGGCAGACGAAGACGACCAAAGAGCGATTGAGCGAGGGAGAGAGCAAGGGGAGGGAGAGAGAGAGATTGTATGCTGGACGCGGATCTCAAGCCCATCCAGCCCAAATTAACTCGAATGGTTACCTTTCTATTTTTTGTGTGTTTTTTTGTATTTATTTTTATGTTTCCTTTTTAAATGTATACATAAGGTAAGAACGAATGAAACTAAGTTAAACATCAAGGATTTAATGGCGTTGGTAGCAGGATGCTCCAACATTAATACTTATTTTTTTTAGAGGAACATTAATACTTATATTATCATGACAAAGAAAGCAATAGCCGACAATATCCTAATCCATCTTTTTATCGCTCAAAAAGAGAACATATGACAATCCATTTTCCTTCCTAAAAGTCAGCCTCTTTTATCATACAATTTCAGGGAAAGAAAAAATAATAGGATCAACATGAACACACACAGCAACATTCTTGTTAAAAAAGAAAATGGGATCAACATGAACACACACAGCAACATTAGGATCAACATGAACACACACAGCAACATTCTTGTTAAAAAAGAAATTTTTTTTAGCAGAAAAAAAATAGTTCACAATAGTTTATAAGAGGTATCAAGAAGACCTATGCTCTATTACTTCTGAAAATTCAGGGCCAGGCGGTATTGAATTAGGTCTCTTTGATAGGAATTGAGTGAACACCAAAGACAACTAAACTTGCCGAATTTTAGTAGCACTCACTTTTCCCTTATCTGATTTCTTACTTGTTCTCTCAATTAATAACATACAAAATGTTAAGATAATTCACTTTGCCAAAGATACAATAAATGATAAGATTACTGATGGGCTAGTACAGAAAGGCAAAACCAACAAAAATATGAGAACAACAGGTACTTAAACAATAATAATTTCCCAACATTGGCTTACTACATATGAGTTTCCCAGTTGGTTTTCTAATTTACTGTGAAGTGAAAAAGTATCATGGTATTCCGGTGGAAATAAAATTGCGCACTCATGGATACCCTCTCAACTTCAAACTCCATCTAATGCTTTTCTTAAGCTTCCCAAATCTACAAGAGTGGTATTAAACTTCTGTTAAACCAGTTTGCTGCTTTTACCGTTCTTATTCCTCTTCGTCAATGTTGTACATGGAGGGCCGGAAAACACGACATGGCCGAATCTACCAGATTATTTTTTAATATATTAGTTAGTACGAAACTGAATATAATATTATAATTTCTTTATAATAAAGCAAAATTTCATCAAGGTATTAAATATCAAGCAACATTTCAAAGGATCGAAACCTAATTCAAACCTAACTACACATTCACTTATATAATCCTAATTCCTAACTTAAAGTTTTAACTTTTAAACATGCAAACTCGGCCGGCCTCCCTGCTGCATTGGGCGAGCAGGGAGAGCCCGGCGCATCTCGGGTACCTCCCTGTTTGGAGATCAGGGAGACATCGGCGCTCCCTGCTCGTAAGCAGGGACACCCCGGCACCTCTCGGGCGCCTCCCTGCTCGCGAGCAGGATCAGGGAGACCTCGAGAGGCGCCTAGGGCTCCCTGCCTCGTGAGCAGGGAGGCCTGCTCGCGCGAGCAGGGAGGGAGACAACAGCGCGACCTCAGCGCACAAAAGAGCAGGGGGCAGGAGCAGACCGGCGACAGCAAGAGAGATTGAGGGAGGGAGGAGAAGGGGAGTACCGGCGATACACGGCGAGGCAGCAGCGCAGAGCGGCTGCAACGCACGGAGGCAGGCGGCAACAACCGGCGGCAGGCGGCAACAACCCGCACCCACAGCGGCAAGCGGAGGTACTTAGGGCATCAGCAGGGACGGAACTACGTGTAGTTGGGGGAACTAAATATATGTAGTAGGTTTATACAATTAAGCTTACAAGGTCCCCGTAAAAATTATAGTTAATCATATTTGGCCTGCTGCTAAAGTCTCACTTTTTACACTTTAGAAGGTTGTGTGGTCGATTCTACTTGTCATCGTTTTTTCTCTTTGTATTTTTTATTATGTTTTCTTTTCTTTAGTTTTTTTAGTGATCTTTTCACTTATTAAGCTAAAATTAATCGAATTTTAATGTATTACATTTATTATTTTTTAATTATATAAATTGAAAAATTAATGGGAGCAAATCTATGTATATAAATATAAGGTTAATTTTATAAACTTAATACATATATCTAGTCCCCTGCTGGCGCAATGCAGCAGGGAGGCCGGCCGAGTTCTATTCTGTGCATGTTTAAAAGTTAAAACTCGAAGTTAGGAATTAGGATTACACAAGTGTATGTGTAGTTAGGTTTGAATTAGGTTTCGATTCTTTGACATGTTGCTTGATATTTGATAACTTGATGAAAATTTTCTTTTTATGCATAGAAATGCAAACTTTTCCACTACATCACTGAACTCTAAACTTGCTACTGGCTAGGGGAAATTAACAAAGATTGAATATTTTCAAAGAATAAAAATTGCAAGAATCGCGATATGGTTCATAACTAACGAGTGAGGATTCGATGTGTTTCTTCTCTTGCTTCTAAGAACAAGTCCTTTCGATCAACCATCTCCTGCAAAAGCTAACAATCTAAAAAACGCAAGAGTTGAACAGGGAATGAGAGAGAGGGAGTGAGGGAGGAAAAAAAATGTGATCATGTTTATTTGGCATGACTATACATCAGGTCATCGGGTTCCGTCGCGCCGATGGTTGCTCCGACTAGGTTGGCTAGTTAGCTTTTGAGGTGGACAGGGTAGACGAAGACGAACTGAGGGGAGGAGGGAGAAAGAAATCCAAAATAACTCTACCTTTTTCTATTTTATGTGTTTTTTCTTATTTATTTTTATGTTCCCTTTTTAAATGTATACATGTAAGATACTAAGATATGTATATATTTTTATGTATTTTTTAAATGGATGCATTTTGTTGATATTTTTATATATTATTTTTAAATTTTCAAATATTAAAAAAAAGTAAAGAAGGATAATTGAAGAAAGGAAGTGAGAAATCTTTAGATTGTGATTGAAAGTAGGAGTATACTATCCATACAAGGGCGAAATGGATCTAACCTCGAGGTCAAGCGAAGACGACGATTGATCAAAGACATGACACTGAGAGAGTTGATTGAGATAGAGGTGTCAGAGGTTGATAGAAGCAAAGTGCTCGCACGATTTTTAGGACAAAAGTGAAGGGAGCAAGTTGAACCCTTCCCCCATCCAGCGTTAGAAAAAAAGAGTGAAGGGTCCGAGTTGAACCGTCCCCCATCGAGCGTGAGAAAAAAATGAACCAGGTACACATCATCGACCGTTGCATCTCAATCCTATGGTTGAAGGTGTTGATAGCAAGATACTCACAACTTAAGTTGGGAATATCCATTAAATCCAAGCATCTATTTTGTAGGAAATGGCAGTATATTTTATTTTGTTCAAAATTATAATTGAGAAGATATCTAACAAACTTGAAATATTAAATGTTTAAACTGAGTGAAGAATTATAGAATAATAATTAATTAAATAATCAAACGGCCAATTAGTGTGCGTGTACCGTACTATATTTTAATTTCAATATAGCGTATTTTACCCCTATATTTGAAAATAAAAAGAAATTGTGTAATTAAATGTTGCGCGTTCTCTATGTTCTCCGCCAAAATTGTGTCGTATTCCCGCCAGAGAGAGAGAGAGAGAGAAAAGATGCATATCCAGGTCAAGTGCGGCTGCGAGGACGGCAACTGCCGGGAGTGGGCCGTGGTCGAGCTCCAGGGCGTGGTTGAGCCGCAGGCCTCCGTCGGCGCCCGCTTGCCGGGTCTCGAGATCGGCCGCCTCTGTCGCCCTTCCTCCTCTCCGCAGGAGCTCTACACCTTCACGGTCAGTTACCATGAGCTGATGGGGAAGAGGGTGGCGCTGAAGAAACCATTGCTTGTGCTGAAGAGAAGGCAAACTGCCGCTGCTCCGTCCGGCGTCGAGCTTGAGGTCGTGGGCGTCATCCGGCACAAGATACTGTTCAAGGACAGGCCCAAGGCCCTCATATCGAGTAAGAATGAATATACTCATTCCAAGTTTCTTGGATTTGATAGAATTTGGATCTCACTTTTTTTTTGTTTTTGCTTTTGTTTTGAAGAGCCTCAGCCGCCGCAAACTAAGGACAATAATGGCACCTAGTGATTGCGAGAAGAAATGCATCCTTTCTACTGTTTTTGTCAGTGCCCTGGTTTAGATTCAGAACGTTGCAACAAATGCACGAAGTATGCAATATATTTACTAAATGCAATGTGCAGGTTAGGTGTTCGAAAGATTTACTGAACCGTCAGCTTTGCATCTTGTTGCTGTGCTGTGTGCTATGATCCATCATTCACATGTGTCTCTGCCTAAATGTGCCATGATTAGTCTTATTCTAGAAGATTTTGATATGATTCATCATCCCAAAATTAGCAACCATCTAAATTTTGATTTTATATAGCCGTCTTCATTTTCTTTTTTTTTTCTTTCATTTTTATTTTTTTGCCTTTGGGGTATTTGAAAAATAAGTAGGATGCATGACTTTAGCTCTCTCTCTCTCTCATAGCAGGTAGTGTTTTAAGAACACGCGTCGGCCAGCAGTCAATCCAGTTAAAACCAGGGGTTTTCATTCCTAAATTTTCAAATTCTCATGGGGCCCAACTTAATTATGCCAGCTCTAAGTATTGAGGAAGGTCATCTTATTTCACCTATCTACCAATCTCTCGTCGGTGCATCCCAAAAGTTTCACAAAGCTATCTTATTGAATGTTCCTCTCTTATCATCTTTCTTTGGACAAGCTCTTTGCAATAGAATCACTAGGATCTATATTTCCTCCTCTCCCTATGATGGTGCTGACGGATTTTCAAGGATTGGATTGGCCAATGCCAAGTATGTTTTAGGTCTATATGCCAACAAGGGCCCACCTCACCCCGAGCTGGATGACAACCTTGGTGTTGATAATGTTTTGAATCTGAATTCAGTTGCCTATATAGTCCCCTTTCTTAGTTAGGTGCTTTAGTAGATTTCGAAATTGATTTATTTTCTTATCATCATGTCTTATTTTGAGGGATTAGTTTAGAGTCCCAGTTGATTTGTAATTTCTATATGTAGAAGAGAGTGTCTATATAAATTCCTTAGAGATCCAAATAGTAATCCTCTTCTATTTTTTTATCTAATAAAATTTTATTGCCTTAATTTTTTCAAATTTTCTTGCGATGCATAATTTCTTTCGTACATAAATTCTAACACAGTGGATCTCAGTTTTAGATTTTCCTTTGGAAGCTTCATCGGAGGCTGGGTTGTGATTGTGAGGTTTAACCCTTAATCCTATCTTCATTTTCTTCGGCTTAGCTGTGGAAAACATCTCTCCTGTATTTTTCCATTATAATATGGCACATCAAATTTGGAATCGGATGCAAGCGGAGCTCAATTACTCATTTACCTTTATAAGCTCTTGGGATGTTCATGAGGGTGCAGGTTTGGATCAACAAATGAGGGATGGAAGCATGGGCGATCCTTTGTGCAAATATATTCTCAGAACTCACACATGGCTTTTCGTTTGTGCAAAAAGCCACAACTCAGTTTGTCGGCTCTGCGTTGGGGATGGAAGCTTGGGCGATCCTTTTGGTGCTCCAAGCTTTGCATCCACACTGGCATAAAAAACCTCAATTTGACTCAAAGTTCTGATTGAAATAATCAAATGACAAGTGACTTATCCATGACATATCAAGAGCCTGATCACCAATATCTGAAAACTAATGGAACATATATCAGCAATCTGAGATCACCCATTATTTTCTTGAGGCAAATCACATTGCAGATCATCTCCCCACTATGGCTTGTGTAACCCATTGTGATCTCCTCCCCTCCTTGCATAGTCCATCTTTTGTACTCTGATTCTTGGGGGATCACTTAGTTTAATAGTATTTCTTTTCATAAAGAAAAAAAAACACTCAATTGTGCGTGCCCAACTCGAACAAAACACAAAACAGATCTTTCATCAAGACCTAGTGAGGTTGTAACGTATCGTATTCCCATAAAGGGAAGTCGAACGACCGATAGGGAAGGAAATTCCTCCCTTGATTCGCGGTCGCTTCGCCTCCGGCCGACCAAGGGTCGGCCGGGGCTATAAAAAGGGCAATGGGGAGCGCCCTTGCGCCCCTCTTAGAACCCCGGCCGATCACCTCCCCTTCGTCCCTTCCTCTCGTTCGACGAACGGTGCGCACGCAGCAAAACAGAGGCCGCGTTCCACGACGAACAATAGACGCTCGACCGACTCTCAACGCACAGCGACATGTCTCGACGCTCACAAGGACCAGGCGAACTCCTTGTCGACCGGAAGCGGCCGACGATCGAACAGATCTCACGAACAACGCCGGCGAATTCCGAACGACCAAAGTAGAGGTACCTTAGATCTAAATCCCCCTAGATGACGAAATAAGAATCCATTGATGCGAACTATGTTATCATCACGTATTTGAATGTATTAGTTTCATGTTTTGTATTGTGATCTACTCATTTCGATGGCCGGAGAGTTGTCGGAGAAGAGAGATGATCGGCACGATTATGCGCATCAAGCACCCGGCCCGAGTTGACAACAACTCGGCCCGGGTCAGACTTAATCATAGTCCGGGTCCAAATAGACCCGGTCCGAGTCGTTTCATCGATGTGTCGATGAAGTCGCTATTTCAGAACCCGGCCCGAGTCCAAGTACACCCGGTCTGGGCTGCTTCGTCGGCGATGTCGCGAAGGCACGGTCGGAAACTCGACCTCGTCGGAGTCGGAGAAGATGATCGGCATATACTCGGCCCGAGTCCTTATCGACCCGGCTCGGGCCGCACTAGATCAGATCGGTTCCTAACCCGACCGAAAGACTATCAGTATGCTATTCACAACTCGACCCGGGTTAAGCTCAACTCGGACCGGGTCATGTATAGGAACTTTCCGATAGAGACTCGGCCCGAGTTTACCTCAACCCGATCCGAGTTCTGTCGGCCAAAAATATAAACTTTTCCGTTGATTTAAATTCTTCGGAAGTTAGGTCCTCTTTTTCATTAGAATCATGTAAAGCCTTATCTAAGACTCTAAAAATCACAATGAATTTTATCTTGTTCTAAGGAAGATCCAATTCCTTAGAGAAAAAGAATCTCTCCCTTTACTGATTCTAAGACTTATCAAAGATAATTAAAGCAAAGCAAAGTAAAAATAAAGATGCGAGATTGCTATGTGCCGCCCAGTGTACAGAGTAGAGATCATAGTAATGTATAAAGAGGGGCAGGTAGTTAGTTGAGGAGACAACGAAACTACTGGTCTCCAATGACCACTGCTCCTGAAATTTCATGTCTTCTCCTACTTGTATCTCGAATGAAGGGTGATGCTTTGTCACACTCTTTCCCTCGGAGATTGAAGTATTGAGGCAGAGGGACAGGTAGCTAACTGAGGAGACAGTGAACTTATAGATTTCTTAATTGACCACTGTTCCTGGGATGTAGGTTCTCTCCCACCTACATTCCGAATTGGGTGAGGCATTAACTCTCACCCCTTTTTTCCTTTTCTGGCTTACTGGCTTCAGAGATTTAGAGAGGCACATCTAGCATCCCAATTAATAAAGTCGAGCTGGCATAAGATAACTAACCTTAAGTATATCATAGTAATGTAAAAGATATAGTGCAACTCACAGTAAAGCAAATGCAAAATAAAGTATTATATAGTATGACAGAGACATTGTAAAGTAAAGTATGGAACGTAGAATTATAAAGATAATGCAGAGTACTGTAAAGACAAAGTAAAGTTATAGCAAAGTATAAAGCACGGTCATAGATAATGTTAAAGCATAATGTATGGCTCATTATAGTTAATATGTAGAGGCCAAAGTCTCCAATGGTTTATTATTGATATACTGTTTCAATTATATTCACTGAATCTTATTTCATCGTCTATGTTTTATTGTACTGGGCATCTTTGCTCATGGGTATTCGATTCCCCTGCATTGGAATTTTGCAGGTGAGAATCCTAACTAACGAGGTGTTGGAGGGCACAGAGTTTGGAGAATGCTGCACGACTAATATTTTGCTTCAAGCTTTAATTGCTACATTTCTTTCAAGTTATTGTAATTTGTTTAGAGACATCTTGTCATTTCGCTCATCAAACTTCTCTATCACATGTTGAACTTGATGCATTTCCGCACTTTGCTATAAGCTACGTTAACCACCTTCCGCCTTGTTATTTAACGTTTGAACTTTCGCATTAAAGACTTTGATTATAGTTTCTTATTATATTAATGCCACGTATGCCATTTTGTTGAATGGTCATGGTAAATAGTGTAGTAGACAGTGTAGCGCTCCCGAGGTCAACCTGACTGTCTACGTGACAGGAGGGTCGATTTTGGGGGTGTTATAGTTTGATATCAGAGCCTAAGTTCTTGGCTCTCTCATTGATCATAGTAGAATAGATGTTCATGCATGGTATTTATTGTTCATATTGTTATACAGTTCAAAGTAAAGTCACGTGCAAGTTTCTCAAGCATCTGCGGTTCCACTCCTCAAGTAAGTAATAAGTACATTCTTATTTGAATCATACTTATGTTATTGAGTTAACTTGTGTTATAGATGCCTCCACGTCGCATGGTAACCAGAATAGTGCGTAGAGGTAGAAGAGTTGTTCATATAGTTGGGTCACGAACACGCCCAATAGACCCTCCAATTCCGAAAGTAGAACAAGCACCACTACACGATGATAGGCGTGCAATTCCACCACAGCTTGCTCCAGAAGAACAGGAGCATTAAGATCTAGAGAGTGTGGGAAGTAATGATCTAGACTTACCTTCTCCACCCATTGAGACTCGTGAAGAAATAAATCGAAGGTGACACTTATAGACGATAGGGGGACGCCTCAGTGGGAAGAAGCCCCTGAACCAAGAAGAGAAGTTCAAAGTCGGAAAATCAGCACGATAAAGTCAGTTTGACCCAGAATCATACTGCGGTTTGTGCGATCAAGATGGACATTTCGAAGATGAATGCCCGAACCCCCCTAAGCATGAGAAGGATCCCGAGAATGAACCTGAGGAACCTTCTCGACGTAGTGATCAGTACTAAATAGTCCTCTGATGTGAAAGGCCTTAGTGCGCCTAATTCGGATATTTATGTTTTGCTAACCTTATCGAGAAATTAACGTTTTGCTTTAGTAAATATTGAGCCGTAAGGTCTCAATTTTGATCTAAGATTTTTATTTTAGTTAAAGATCTTTGATGATATACTTTTCTCAAATGTTGTCATGGTCTTTTTATAGATGTCTTCTCAAAGAAGAGGATCAGTGTCCACCAGTGAGAATGAGATATATAACGAAGGAGAGTTCCATTTTGTTCCTCCACCTCCAATGTATCCGCCTCCGCCTTCCCCTCCTTTACTTGGTTCGCCAGTGCAGCAGAGGCGCTAAGCCCCCATCACTTGTACACTGCAAGAATTTTGGAGATCGAAACCTTCGACGTTTAATGGGGAGTGAGGTATCGAGATTGCTGAACAGTGGATAGAAATATTGGAGGAAAAGTTCGACATCCTCGATGTTCCTGAGAACAAAAAGGTCCTATTCGCTGGAGATACTTTCCAGAAAGATGCAAAGGAATGTTGGAAGGCAAAGAAGACCACCAATGTTTTGAAAGTCAGGACTGTCGAATGGGGAGACTTCCGCAAGGCGTTCGAGACGCGCTACTTCCTTATCTTCCAGAAGGATTTGAAGCAGAAGAAATTTCTGCACTTGGAGCAAGGGACCATGACAGTGTCTCAGTATATGACCAAGTTCGTCAGATTGAAGAAATATTCAAATCTGATTATGGACGAATTGGCTTTGACGAAATGATTCATGGATAGACTGAGTCCCACGCTGAGGTCTCAAACAAGACCAGGAAATTGTAAAACCTGGGACGAAGCCGTCAGTCTGACAATAATGGCTGAGAAGGACCACCAGGACCTTCTGAAGGAGAAGAGGGCCCAACAGAATGTAGGGCAGAGTTTCCATTAGCAACAATAGTTTCGTGGGAACAACCGACAACACCAACTACGGGATAACCGGTGCCGCCCATACCCAACGCCTCAATAGAATCACCGCCCTCAACAATAACAGTCATACCGTCCTCCACAATAAGCTCCTCCCCCACAGTAACAGCAACACGACTCCCTCAGCAGGCGCAAAGGTGCCCAGCCCAGCAGCAGAGGCAGCAGCCTCCTAGAGCCTCTCAGGCACCACTCGCACAAGATGAGCGGGCTTTATGCAACACCTGTGGCAGGACCCACGCCGAAAAATGCCGCATGAGATCTGGAGCATGTTATTACTGCGGTGGAATGTGCCACATTGCAGTAAATTGTCCAAGACGTGGACAACAATAATTGGTACAAGAAAGACTATTTAATTTAGAAGAGGATGCTCTACAGAATGACGCTGAAGTCATTTGAGGTACGCTATTCGTAACTGAATTATCTACTAAAGTATTATTCGATTCCGGTGCCTCTCATTCATTTATATCTGAAGAATGTGCCAAAACATTATGGTTAACTGCAATGAACTTAGAGCATAAGATGAATATATTGACCCCACAAGGAACTCTGATTACCACAATACTTCCCCAATGTACTCATAGAGATAGAGAAAAAGAACCATCATGCAAATCTCATCATTATTCACATGAGAGATTATGATATAATTTTGGGTATGGATTAGTTAATCTCCCACGATGCTTCTATCTTGTGCAAGCAAAAGAAGGTGATCATAGAAACACAAAGTACAAATAAAGTTATTGTCAGGGGACTAAAATAGAGGAAACAAAGAAGACCTCTCAAGACATAGAAATTGTGAGAGAATTTTCGGATGTATTCCCTAATGACATGAGTGGTCTACCGCCTAGAAGGGAGATAGACTTTTATATCGAAGTGGCACCCGGCACCGCACCAATTTCCAAAATCCCATACCACATGGCTCTAGCAGAAATGAAAGAATTAAAGGACCAGATTCAAGAACGACTGAACAAAGGTTTCATCAGGCCTAGTGTCTCACCATGGGGTGCACCAGTCCTCTTCGTAAAAAAAAAGGACGGATCATTAAGACTTTGCATCGACTACAGAATGTTGAACAAAGTCATAATAAAGAACAAGTACCCGCTACCTCGCATTGACGATTTATTTGATCAGTTGTCCAAAGTAAATGTGTTCTCTAAGATTGATCTGAGGAGCGGATACCATCAGGTAAGGGTAGCAGAGGAATGACATTCCAAAGACAACATTCCGATCAAGATATGGGTATTATAAGTTCTTAGTAATACCGTTTGGGTTAACAAATGCACCGGCAGCATTCATGGATCTCATGAATCGAACTTTTCACGAACACTTGGATAAGTTCGTAATTGTCTTCGTGGACGACATTCTCGTCTACTCGTCAAGCATAGAGCAACACAAAGAACATCTGAGGATAGTGTTGGAAACTTTGCGGACAAAAAGCTGTATGCAAAATTTTCCAAATGTGAATTTTGGCTAGAGCAGATGATGTTTCTTGGACACATGATCTCCAAGGATGGAATTGTAGTGGATCCAGCAAAAGTGGAAGCAGTGTCCAACTGGACTCAACCAAAGAACGTCTCCGAAATTAGGAGTTTTCTTGGTCTAGTAGGATATTACAGACGCTTCATCAAAGACTTTTTCAGAATTGCATTGCCACTGATCAAGATTACAAGAAAAGGAGAAAAGTTTACCTGGTCGCTCAAGTGTGAAGAAAGTTTTCAAGAGTTAAAGAAACGACTAATTTTCGCACCAATTCTGACGTTACCATCGGGCAACGATTGTTACGTAGTTTACAACGATGCTAGTGGTACGATGCAACATGGGAAAGTAGTGGCATACACATCCAGACAATTGAAGAAGCATGAGGTCAATTATCCAATGCATGACCTCGAGTTGGCAGCAATAGTATTCGCCCTCAAACTTTGGCGCAATTACCTGTATGAAGAAGAATTTGTGGTCTATACTGATCACAAGAGCTTGAAGTATATCTTTACACAGAAAGAGTTGAATATGCGCCAAAGGCGGTGAATGAAGTTCTTAAAGGACTATGAGTTTGCCATTAACTACCATCCTGGTAAGGCAAACTCAGTAGTTGATGCTCTTAGCCGAAAATGGGAAGGATCCTTAGCTTACATACGCCTACGATGGTTCGAGCTTATGGAGGAACTGTTCAGATGGACTCCAAGAATAAAGCATGATGGGTCATTAATGATGATGCAGTGTATAATACCGAATATTATTAGTAGGTTCATCGAAGCACAAGTGGAAGACTCAGAATATCAGACGATGATGATAAAAACTAGCCTAGAAATTATCAATTTCAAGATATCTTCGGATGGTGGCATCAGGTACTGTGATCGGTTATGGGTACCAAATAATCTTGAACTCCGAAGGAAAGTGCTAGATGAATGCCACAAGTCCGAGTTTGCAATCCACTCAGAGAGTACAAAAATGTACAAGAATGTGCAGAGGAGTTTCTGGTGGTCAGATATGAAGAAGGAGATAACAGAATATGCCTCTAAATGCATAGTGTGCCAACAGGTCAAGGTAGAATACCAGAAATCACAAGGAACCTTGAAAAGTCTGGGCATCCCACAGTAGAAGTGGAAAGAAATATCGATGGACTTCATCACAGGCTTACTTCGGACTCAGAAGTGGCATGATGCCATTTGGGTTATAGTGGACTGACTCACTAAATCGGTCCACTTCCTACCCATTAAGGTAAAACAATCTCTTGAAAGTCTAATCTATATGTACAAAAGATTGTTAGGCTTCACGAGATCCCGTCAACCATCGTGTCTGATAGAGATCCCATGTTCACATCAAGATTCTAGAAGAGTTTCCAAAATGCTTTTGATACTAGGCTTCGCTACAGCATAGCCTTTCACCCCCAGATGGACGGACAATTAGAGAGAACGATCCAGACACTGGAGGACATGCTGAGGACATGCGCGTTGGATTGGCATGGCAACTGGGACAAACATCTTCCTCTTATAGAGTTCTCTTACAACAATAGCTTCCATGCTAGCAGAGAGATGTCTCCCTTTGAAGCATTGTATGGTCGCCCATGTTGCTCTCCGGCATGTTGGGGTGAAGTTGGAGAAAGGAAAACTTGATCGCAGAATTACAGAAGCAGACCCAAGAGTACACGGATAGGGTGGAACTAATAAAGAAAAGAATGAAGTCTGCTCAAGATCATCAAAAGGCCTACGCAGACAAGAATCGTCGAGAAGATAAGTTCAAGGCAGGGGACCAAGTCCTGCTCAAGGTCTTCCCCACCAAAAGAGTAATGCGTTTTAGTAAACGGGAAAAATTGAGTCCAAGGTATGTAGGCCCATTTGAGATATTAGATATGGTTGGAGACTCAGCATGCATGTTGGCTCTGCCTCCAGCTTATGCCAGGGTTCATAACATTTTCCATGTCTCCTTATTCCGAATACAATCACGACTACGTCAATGTGATTCAAATTGAGGAACCAAATCTCAAGGAGGACCTGACATATGAAGAACAACCCACGGAGATATTGGAATACCAAAAACATCAACAAAGGAAGAAGAGAGTATCACTAGTCAAAGTAGCATGGAAACATCACCAAAGAAAAGAGGCAACTTGAGAAGTAGAATAAAAAATGCGAGAGAAATTTTCTGAACTATTCGGTAAGTCCTAACTCTTATCCAAATTCGAGGACGAATTTTCTTTTAAGAGGGTAATAATGTAACGTATTATATTCCCATAAAAAAAGGAAGTCGAACGACCGACATGGGAGAAAATTCCTCCCCTAATTCGCGGTCGCTTTGCCTCCGGCCAACCAAGGGTCGGCCGGGGCTATAAAAAGGGTGATGGGGAGCGCCCTTGCGCCCCCCTTGGAACCCCGGCCGATCACCTCCCCTTCGTCCCTTCCTCTCGTCCGACGAACGGTGCGCACGCAGCAAAATAGAGGCCGCGTTCCACGATGAACAACAGACGCTCGGCCGACTCTCGACGCACAGCGACCTGCCTCGACGCTCACAAGGACTAGGCGAACTCCTCATCGATCGGAAGCGGCCGACGATCGAACGGATCTCACGAACAACGCCGGCGAATTTCGAACGACCAAAGTAGAGGTACCTTAGATCTAAATCCCCCTAGATGACGAAATAAGAATCCATTGATGCGAACTATGTTATCATCACGTACTTGAATGTATTAGTTTCATGTTTTGTATTGTGATCTACTCATTTAGATGTCCGGAGAGTTGTCGGAGAATAGAGAGATGACCGGCACGATTATGCGCATCAAGCACCCGGCCCGAGTTGACAACAACTCAGCCCGGGTTAGACTTAATCATAGTCCGGGTCCAAATAGACCCGGACCGAGTCGTTTCATCGATGTGTCGATGAAGTCGCTATTTTAGAACCCGACCCGAGTCCAAGTACACTCGGACCGGGCTGCTTCGTCGGCGATGTCGTGAAGGCACGGTCGGAAACTCGACCTCGTCGGAGTCGGAGAAAATGATCGGCGTATACCCGGTATCAGTATGCTATTCACAACCCGACCCGGGTTAAGCTCAACTCGGACCGGGTCATGTATAGGAACTTTCTGACAGAGACTCTGCCTGAGTTTACCTCAACTCGGCTCGGGTTTTGTCGGCCAGAAATATAAACTTTTCCATTGATTTAAATTCTTCGGAAGTTAGGTCCTCTTTTTCATCAGAATCATGTAAAGTCTTATCTAAGACTCTAAAGATCACAATGAATTTTATCTTGTTCTAAGGAAAATCCAATTCCTTAGAGAAAAGCAATATCTCCCTTTACTGATTCTAAGACTTATCAAAGATAATTAAAGCAAAGCAAAGTAAAGATAAAGATGCGAGATTGCTATGTGCCGCTCAGTGTACAGAGTAGAGATCATAGTAATGTATAAAGAGGGGCAGGTAGTTAGTTGAGGAGACAACGAAACTACTGATCTCCAATGACCACTGCTCCTGAGATTTCAGGTCTTCTCCTACTTGTATCTCGAATGAAGGGTGATGCTTTGGTCACACTCATTCCATCAGAGATTTAAGTATTGAATCAGAGGGACATGTAGCTAACTGAAGAGACAGTGAACTTACAGATTTCTTAATTGACCACTGTTCCTGGGATGTAGGCTTTCTCCCACTTACATTTCGAATTGGGTGAGGCATTAACTCTCACCTCTTTTTCCCTTTTCTGGCTTACTGAATTTAGAGATTTAGAGAGACACCTCTAGCATCCCAATTAATAAAGTCGAGCTAGCATAGAACAACTAACCTTAAGGATATCATAGTAATGTAAAAGATGAAGTGCAACTTACAGTAAAGTAAATGCAAAGTAAAGTATTATATAGTATGACAGAGACATTGTAAAGTAAAGTATGTAACACAATATTGTAAAGATAATGCAGAGTACTGTAAACACAAAGTAAAGTTATAGCAAAGTATAGAGCACGGTCATGAATAATGTTAAAGCATAATGTATGGCTTATTATAGTTAATGTGTAGAGGCCAAAGTCTCCAATGGTTTATTATTGATATACTGTTTCAATGATATTCACTGAATCTTATTTCATCGTCTTTGTTCTATTGTACTGGACATCTTTGCTCATGGATATTTGATTCCCCTACATTGGGATTTTGTAGATGAGGACCCTAACTGACGATGTGTTGGAGGGCATAGAGCTTGAAGAATACTGCACATGATTGATATTCTGCTTCAAGCTTTTATTGCTACATTTTTTTCAAGTTATTGTAATTTGTTTAGAGACATCTTGTCATTCCACTCATCGAACTTCTCTTTCACATGTTGAACTTGATGCATTTTCACACGTTGCTATAAGCTACGTTAACTACCTTCTGCCTTGTTATTTAACGTTTGAACTTCCATATTAAAAACTTTGATTATAGTTTTTTATTATATTAATGCCACGTATGTCATTTTGTTGAATGATCATGGTCAATAGTGTAGTAGGCAGTGTAGCGCTCTCGATGTCAACTTGACTGCCTACGTGGCAGAAGGGACGATTTTAGGAGTGTTACTGAGGTGGAGAATGTACATTCAACCACGTGCGTTTGTACGGTAAAGATGATTTTAACTAACAAACATGAGTTACCTGTCTAGTAATAAACAGACCGTTTCTGACTTAATCGGCCAACTGTATTACAAAATAAGACGACGATATTGTTATTAACAAAATAAAAAGAAGAGAATATATATATATAACTCAAGATTATAATAGGTTCCAGTCCGATAACGATCCATAAAATAGTGCCCAAAATAAGGACAAGAGAGATCATGGCCGCAGCTAATTCTAAATAGGAAGAAAAAAATTAGAGAAAAACTAAAAAGCAAAAGCCGCTACTTCCTCCTCGCCTCAGAGGCTCCATTCTTATCGCCTCCTATAAAATGACCCCCCACCTTCATCTTCCATCGTAGCTCCCCCTCATCCCTTCTTCCTCCTCCTCCTCTCTCGTCGTTTTTGTGCGGGGCTCCCACTTAATAAAGGCCTGCAAAAATGGCGGGAGGTCCAGTTATGCATTCAGGCGGCCGAGAAGATCACCCTGGGAAGATGACCCTCTTCGTCTTCATGGCGTGCCTCGTCGCTTCGTCCGGAGGTCTTATCTTCGGCTATGATATTGGCATTTCAGGTACGTAATCCTACATTACATGCATGCATGAGCACGTATGATTTCGATCGAACAATTAGTTAGTTGATCGTGGAATCTGGATGCATGCAGGGGGAGTTACTTCAATGAGTTCATTCTTGATGGAGTTCTTTCCGTCCGTGTATGAGAAGGAGCAGGAGACGACGAGCACCAACCAGTACTGCAAGTTCGACAGCGTGCCCCTCACGCTCTTCACGTCGTCCTTGTACTTGGCGGCCCTCATCTCCTCCTTCTTCGCCTCATCCGTCACGAGGGTGTCCGGAAGGAAGTGGTCCATGTTCTTCGGCGGCATCACCTTCCTCGTCGGCTCCGCCCTCAATGGCGCCGCCAAGAACGTCCTCATGCTCATCCTCGGCCGCATCCTCCTCGGCGTCGGCATCGGCTTCGCCAACCAGTCCGTGCCCCTCTACCTGTCGGAGATGGCACCCGCCAAGCTCCGTGGAATGCTCAACATTGGCTTCCAGCTCATGATCACCATCGGCATCCTCGCCGCCAACCTCATCAACTACGGCACCGCCAAGATCGAGGGCGGCTGGGGATGGCGCGTCAGCTTAGCGCTCGCCGCAGTCCCCGCGCTCATCATCACCTTGGGGGCGTTGGTCCTCCCCGACACCCCCAACTCCCTCATTGAGCGCGGCCACAGCGAGGAGGCCAAGGAGATGCTCCGTAAGATCCGAGGCACCGACGACATCCACGCCGAGTTCGAGGATCTCGTGGCCGCCAGCGAGGACTCCAAGAGCGTGAAGCACCCGTGGAAGAACATCACCCAGAGCAAGTACAGGCCACAGCTGACCATGGCCGTCCTCATCCCCTTCTTCCAGCAGCTCACCGGCATCAACGTGATCATGTTCTACGCCCCCGTGCTCTTCAAGACCATCGGCTTTGGGGACGAGGCCTCCCTCATGTCCGCCGTCATCACCGGGCTCGTCAACGTGTTGGCCACATTCGTGTCCATCGCCACGGTCGACAAGGCCGGCAGGAGGGCCCTCTTCTTGCAGGGCGGGACACAAATGTTTGTGTCCCAGATCGTGGTGGGCACCATGATCGCCATCAAGTTCGGGACGTCCGGGCAATCCACGGAGCTGTCGAAGACGTACGCGAGCTTAATGGTGCTATTCATTTGCCTGTTCGTGTCGGCGTTCGCTTGGTCGTGGGGTCCGCTCGGGTGGCTGGTGCCCAGCGAGATCTTCCCGTTGGAGATCCGGTCGGCGGGACAGAGCATCACGGTGTCGGTGAACATGGCGTTCACCTTCATGATCGCGCAGGTGTTCCTGATGGCCCTCTGCCACCTCAAGTTCGGGCTCTTCTACTTCTTCGCCGGGTGGGTGCTGGTGATGACCATCTTCATCGCCCTCTTCCTGCCGGAGACCAAGAACGTGCCCATCGAGGAGATGATCCTCGTCTGGAAGAAGCACTGGTTCTGGGGCAAATTCATCTCCGACGAGGACATCCACGTCGGCAACAGCAAAACCTGATCACATCCATATGCATATACATACATTTTGACATCTACGTAACAGGTAATGAGGATTTAAAATCTCTCTCCTTTCGTGTGATATGGGAGCTATCACTATGAAAGGGGAGTAGACCGGGAAAGAAACATTTTTTGTTATCATTGAAATGTAAATGCCAATATCTTATCTAATATAATTTAGATTTCATCAACAACGTGTCATGTGTTCATTGGTTATCTTCTTAATTATGCAGAGCATAATTTAAAATTTAAATATATGATATACAAATATATAGAGCCTATTTGGTATAGAAACAAAATAAGAACAACACCTTTGTTCTTGCTTTTGTTACTAAACAGTCATTTTTATCGTATGTGAACTCCGTAATAACAATGACGAGAATAGTGAAAAAGTAAGAATAAAAATATTCTTGCCCCATCCGAAAGCTCTCATCCGAAGAATAAATTGAGAACAAAATTATTTATTTTCGATTTTATTCACCTGACTGCCAAACATTCCCGTAGAGATCACGATGGAGATATAGCATTTCGTATGTACGTTTTGGCACTTTTGACGACCTAGATGTTTTATACATGCATGTGCATTGCACATATATTATTATAATAAATTCTAATTATTTGCTAATGAAAACGAGTGGTATTATTCTTAAGACGTACACACGTATATATCTGAAATGGTTGCGAATCTGTCTTGGGCCAAAGAAAAATAATGATCGAGTTTGATTATAAAAATTTAAAAACGATGTGCTTTTTCGTAATTGCACCTTTTCTTTTTTAATACTTTTCCCTGCGAAAAACATATATAATTCACAAAATATGTGCCATTTACTAATTATTCTCTAAGGAGTTAACCGATAATTTGAACGACCATTAATATGTATTTTCACATTTTAATTTATAGATAAAACACTAATGATATAAACTATAATTTAAATCAATAAAGATAAAGTACTGAACTGTACTGTACTTAAAAATTCAAAATTTGTATTCACACACACATTTTTAAATATATAATTCATGTCCTTGTTAAAGACTATATATATATATATATATATATATATATTAGATGGTTCTATTCTTTTTTTTTCGATATCTGGAAAGCGAACCGACGATTCAATTCACGCGACGTTAAAGAATGCGGTCGATCCATCGTTGAGTCCAACTAATTTGGCATGATCGTTCCACGTCACATGCTCGATATTGACAGATGAAACTCCCAACACATCCGTAGGAACTTGAGCTCAAGACCCGCTTAAATGGAAAGAAGTCACCCCAACAGTTAGTTGGTAGGTGGTTTCATTCTTAATTCTTTGAATCCCAAAACTAAGTGGAACCGGTTCAAAAAAAGGACTGCGTCCTTTCTCTCGCCTTCTATTCTTCTATGCACACAACTTTTGCCCTAGGCAGTCTCTCGCTACATAACTTTTACCCTGGCATGCTGATTGCGAATGTGCCTTCTCTGAAACTAGGTATTAAAGAAGCCATGTGTTCACAAAGAATGTCGGATATGTTCATTGACATGGGGAGTATACTCAATGCTATAATTTTCTAATTTTAGAAAGATACGTCAATCAATGACGTTTGTTAATTACTATAGTTTAATATAATGAAGAAAAGATAATTTTGTCAATTAATACTGTCAATGTTCATCTTAGTAACTCTTATCAGATAGTTATTTGTTCACTTCAATGGCTTATTCTCCAATTTCGCAGGCATCAACGAAGTTAGAATACCCAAGAAGGCCAAGAGTGAGAAGAGATCAAATCTCTTTTATCAGTTGCAAAGATATTGCTTGCCTTCATCGTCATGTTCCCACTCCGGAACTACTTTCCTTATTCTTGAAAAATCTTCATGATCAAATATCACCATCAATTTATGCAATGTGATTATGTGAATCATAATATTTGGGTCACTTATAATCAATAGGGGAGGATGAGAATATGACATATGGGAATTCAGTGATTAGTAAAGAACACCATATGGCTATACTTTGATGGAAATTATGTTCTATTAATACTGATTCTTCTCGCCTTTGATTCTCAATTTTCTTTGGCTTCATTTTTTGCAAATATAAATCATACATACCACAAAATATGGACTCTTCATTGGCACTTTCTTATTGCATATGACAAAGCACTTTCTTATTGCATCTGACAAAGATGGGAGGTCCTACGAAAAATAGCTCGATGATGCGTTAAATTTGTAACAAATTAATAAATTTGCTAGCAAGTGCACTAGTCGTATCAAGTAATAAAGTGTAAAGTAGAGTGTCGAACCCATGAGAAACTAGTTAAATCTAATATATCCTAATAATTCACTAAGAGAAGAAAATGGTGTTGTGATATGAAAATAGAAAAGAAATATGCAGAAAATAAAATAACAAAAGATAAAATAAATGAGTGTTGAGCCTAAGAATTATGGATGATTAAAGATAATTAATTAACTAGCATGAACAACTATGAAGATTGAATTATAATAATGATGAATAAATTCAATTATCGAGACGGATTAGGATTTTCTAAAATAATGACCTCTACGCTGAGTAAATCAAACTACCTTAACTCTCACAAAATCTATGATCACAAACGCTAAGTAAATATTCAATTAAGAAAGATATTAAGATGCATTAAGTTGTATATTTTAAACCAACAATCATCCACACTGAGTAAAAACTGATAGACTATGCAAAATTTAGCACAAACGATGAGTTACTAACTTCATGTTATGATTACTTCAACTCTCAAGTTTAATCAAATAACTATATTAATTCAAATCTAATCAATGGTTCATGCAGTTTTCTCAATAAAGTAAAAGTATCTATTACATGAAAGATAGAACTAATGAAATCTGAGTAAAGAGCATCCAAACAATAAGTAGAAGACAAAAATTTTCGCCTTCGATGATCTCTGGATTGCTATAAAATACACACGCTAAGTTGCTCTGCAGTTTCTCCTGAACAAATAGTAAAAAAGCTTTGAAATTCGTCTAATGTAGCACGACAGGTTTCAATCACACAAAGTACCACAAACACCATAGCACACGTTTTTCTATCTCTTAGGGCCTTTATTTATAAACTCTAGGATTTTGATAAAGTTTCGGTTTGATTGTGAGTCTTCTTATGTCAAAATAATAAAAATTTGGAATAGACTTTGATTGGACTTTGAAATCATTCAAAACTTTTTCAAAACTGAATAAATATGTTTTCTAATGATTCATGAGACTTATGGTACGATTTGGAGTTGATTTGCAATTGGAATTCCCAAGAAAGTTGAAAAAAATCTCAAAATCAATCTTCGTAACGTCCCTAATGGTATGAATATGACTTCTTACGGTCGTAATACTAATTTCACGGCCCTTATAGTGTCCAAATCGTAGTAAAAATTATGTTTTCATAGCCCGTAACATTCTAGTCACGACCCATAACTTGGACAAGTTTCTAGGTGAATCTGGATATTTTAACGTGCCGTTACAGGTCTTTCACGGCCCTGTTATTACGAGCGTTATTATAGCTCTCACGACCCATTATATTCAACTTTCAGCCTTGGCAGCTTTCACTCATTTTCAATTTATAGCTTCGTTTTAATTTTGATTTGAGTGTGGTTTTTGGCTTTGTTTTTCAATTTTCTTCCTTTTATCGCAATAAAATATAAAATTTGGATAGATTTCTATTTTTATAAAATTAAAGTAAATAAAGTCATAAATTAATGCATATTATATGAAAATGAATCAAAATGTGATTAAATGCATGGCTAGTTATATGCTGTATTTTACATGTATCACTCGGCGCCAACATATAATGCTTACCCTTAATGGAATTGGATGAACAAGCAAATGCTTACTCTTGTAATACCAAGAACATAAAAAGAACGCCCAAGTCCAATATGTTCCAAAGGATTTATCAATAGAATTATAGAACTATATTTGATGCTTGTGAACGTTTACCCATCACTTGCTAGTTCACATGGTCACAAAATTCTCATCTGTTTGAATTACGATTGTGTCCATTGATGCAATCTTCTAAATAAATTTAAGATTCAACAAGAAAAAATAATAAAAACAAGAACTACAAAAGCTAGTGAGTCATTTCTCGGAAGAGGAGAAAGCTAGTGATGTCCAAATAGAACTCAATATTATAATCCCTTTAACATTTACTTTGTAAGATAGTTCTCCTTACCTCATTTACATAATTATATATGCATAGGAAAACTTATCCACAATATCTTAGATCCAGAAATTACAAAGAGGTGAGCAAGTACGAGTGAGTAGTCGCATAAAGAAGTGAGCAAGTCCGAGCTGAGATGAAATGCTTCTCAAATGGATGGTATTCAATATACTGATACTTCAGTGCTCTCTTTGAACCAGGTTTGCCCAAATCGCTCGTACAGATTTGTGACAATTGGATTATCATGAGGATCTACAACTTGTGCTTGAAAGTATAAATAGAAATGATATATTCCACACATACCCAAATAAAACTTGAGAGCCCTTTAACAAATATTTTTCCAAGATGTATATTATAATAGTTAGTATTTCATACTCCATAGCACATATAAACCAACATTGCGAACTTCTATGATGTTTCACCACTTGATCCATCTACCTTCAAGCAGTTTGATTAGAGATAATAAAAGTTAGGTTGCGGATTAAAAATAATATGACGAGGTAAAAAATATATACAATATTGAGCAACGGCAAAGTTGGAGAGAGAGAGAGGAGTTTTTTTTTTCACATTTCGAGATCTTTTTTTGTCAAAAAAAAAAGTTAAGATGTAAGCCCAAGGTAGCGATCTCAAGAGGAGAATTTTGTCACATGACTAGTGTCAAATTTTGAGGTGTTATAAAATGATATCAACGCCAAAAGTCAGGTCACTTGATGTCCTAGAATAGAAGTCTAAGTATGGTTCATGTTTATGCACCATGAGCAACTGTCACACCTAGCGCCACAAAGGCAAGTAAAAACTTTTATGATTTATGATTAAGTCCTTATTAAATGAATATCATGACATATATCGATGACCCTTCGATATGTAGGATCCCAAGGAACCAAGACCGGGGGGGGGGGGGGATTGAATTGGTGTGAAAACAAAAATACCGATTTTATAAAAATCATAACCGAAGATTAAAATCAATTCGTTAATCCTTTTAAAATCGATGCAATTCAGATCATAAACATAATATGAGAGGGAGAGAGAGAAAGCAAACACAAAGAACATGGTGGTTGTTAACGAGGTTCAGCCACACCTTGGCCTACGTCCCCGCTCTGACTCCTCGATCTTGAGACCGTCGGAGATTTCATTAATCTCTTCATTTGTTTCAAATGGGAAAATGAAGAAAAGTCCTTTACATCAACCCTCTTTTCCCTACTTCGAGAGGCAAGGCACCTCTCATCCTAGGAAGCTAATTTTTTCTCTCGCTCAAGAGGTAAGATATGAAACCTCTTTTACACAGGAGCTCTCTTTATTTTTCTGATTAATTGTTTCTCTCTTTTACAATGTCAAGCTCACAAGAGTGGAAGAGAGAAAGAAGAGAAAGAATGGAATGAAAACTTTAAGGAATAAAGGATATTCTTTTGATAACTTGAATTTTTTCTTCAATGCTTGAATAGATGTCTTTGCCTCTGGTACTTTTATAGGCTTCATGTCAAAAATTCGTTCAGAAATTATTCCACATTTTTCTCTTTAAAAAATAGTCGTTACTATTCATTCCGGCCAGGGATCGGTCGACCACATTAGTGGACCGGTCTATATGATTGTTGGCTTATTTTCTTCACTGATCGCAGCTGTTGATCGGTTGACCATATTAATGGATTGATCGGCCTACATGACCGTTGCACTTATTTTCTTCACTGACCGCAACTGCCGGTCGACCGGTATTATCTTGATGTCGATTAGTATAGTCTCATCATGGAACTAAGCAGCTCATGCATTGATCGATCGACATGTATACTAGAACGGTCGATCGATGTTGTCTCGATCGGCTTTCATTCTATCGATCGACAAGTTGACTGACCTACACTATTTTGAGCATAACATTTTGCACAGTTATCCAAATTAGATAATATTTAATTTTATGGATAGCTAACATGTTTCTCTATAATTTTGATATTTATCATTCATCCAGAGTCTAATAAAATCATAATCAATTATTTAATCAAAGTTAGTGCATAAAGTTATCCATTTTTGCTTAAACTTTTTCAGTAATTAACTTTAATATTTCGATATTTGTATCATCAAAATATAATTTTATATGGAATTAAAACTTTGCTCCAACAATCTTCCCCTTTTTTATGAAGACAAATCAAGAAATATGAAAAATATATAATTTGTGAAAAAGTTGTAAAATCTTGTAAAATCAATTTTATTCCCCTAACATTTATCCTTCCTTACACTGATAGATATTCACATAAGTCTTAATTGTAAGGAACTCTTCATATAAAGTAATATTTAGATCATATTTCTTTCCATTTTGTTTCATAAAAAAGAATAATTTGTATATGAAACATATAAGAAACCATATGTAACTCCCCCTTAATCATGCTGTCATTTTTTAAAAAAATTATTCTTACCATTTTTGCCATATAATAAACATGTAAATTATTGCATAAAAAAGAGTTAAAAAATAACTCCCCCTAAATTTATGACTATTTTATAGAATGGAAACAATTTGATGGAAGCCAAAAAATTTATTAAATATCAAATTATTTTATAAAACATTGATACAACAATCAATATTTTAACATGGATAAAACAAAATATTGCATAAAACAATGATACATATCAAAATAAAGTTTAACATACTCCCCCTATCAATATTATCAATTTTCATTTCTATGTTTCCTCTTTTCAAAGAAATAGTAGTTTTGAATTTTTGAGTGAAAAAAAAATTGATGATATTTTTACCGTAACCTTTGTGCCTTCACATTTCCACGTCATTTGCTTTGCGTGTGAGGCACACCTGAAAAAACAATTATGTAACCTTTGGTACCCAAATTTCTTTAACTCATATTTTGTTAGATATTATTTTTTTTTGGAATCCAAATCATGTCATGTTGAAATGTTTTTACTACTTTGCATTGATAAGCATAATGACCATGAAATCTGCATGTAAAACATGTAATATGTGATTTTCTGTCATAGTAATGATTGGATTTTCAATAAGAGTTTTTATGTCCAAAATAATTCCTAAGATTATTTTTCATTAACATGACTATATTTTGTATATCTTTTAAAGTGGCATTTTTCAAAAAATTATTTTCTTATTTTACTTTTTCTAAGGAACATGATAGTTTTACAATATCACAAACATATGTAATTTTCAAAGTATCAATTTCATTTTTTAGGTTTTTATTTTCCATAAAACATGTATCCTTTTTTTTAGTTTCTCAATCTCATGTAGTAAATTTTTATTTTCCTCTTTAAGTAAAAAATATCTTTTTATAAGTGAAGAAAGTTCTTTATTCACATGTAAAAAAAGATTTTCTTCGAAAAAAGCTCGATGAATCATTATTTGAAATTGAAGGATTAGAAGTTATCTCATCTTTGTGTGCCATTAAGCATAAGTATGCTTTATCACTGGAAGAGCTTGACGAGTCACTTGTTTCACTTGACTCTTGATATTTTTTTCTTTTTACCTTTTTTAGATGTCTATTCTTTGTGATTTTTGTATAATCTTCGGGTAGACTTCTCATTCTTCTCATTCTTTTTCACTAGTTTGAGATATTTATCTAGTTTTTAGCCACTTCTTCTTCTTTACTTGAGTTTTCTTCATTTCTGTTTGCTTTCAATGCCAATGTCTTCTTTTTGTAAGCATTTTATTCTTCTTCTTCTTGAATTTCGATCTCATGGGTTAATAGTGAACCAATTAGATAATCAAAATCCAGATTGTTTAAGTATTTTTCTTCAATTACGATCCTCTTTGTATGCCATTTGAAAGTGAGCGACCTAAGAAAAATTTTCACTTTTTGGAGGTTAGTTCTTGGCTCGTCTAAGGAGGCTAAACATTCACAATATCGTTAAATCTAACAAGCATATCATTTATGAATTCATTTTCATGCATCTTGAAAGAATCATATTGATTATTCAAAATATTTATTCTTTAACTTTGTCCGTTCATTCATAAGTAGTGATAAGTTTCTTCCAAATCTCATTTGCACTTTCACAACTGAAAATTTGATTAAATTCCATTGAATTCAAAGCACAATAAAAGATATTTTTAGCTTTCCAATCCAATTTTGAAAAAAAATTATCATTCGTCATAATCTGAAGGTAATTTTTCATGTAAATAATAGCTTTTTTCAATAATGTTCCATGTGTCAATGTCAAGGGAACATATGTATGCTTGAATCCTAATTTTTCAATAAGTAAAATTTGATGCATTAAAAAATGGAGGATGAACAATTGATTGACCTTCGAAAAAATTAAATACACGATGCCATGACTCTTAAAGATGGTTAAATCTTAAAACAAGATGATTAAATCTTGAAACGATCAAATCTAAAAACAATTAGATCTTAAAACAAGAGCAACCTGCTCTGATACCAATTGTAGGATTCCAAGTCACCAAGAGGGGAGAGGGGGTGAATTGATGTTAAAACAAAAAAAAATACTAATTTATGAAAATCACCGCGGAAGCTTAAAGTCAATCCGTTAATCCTTTTAAAATCAATGCAATTGAAATTATAAACATAATATGAGAGGAAGAGAGAGAAAAAAACAAACACAAAGAACATGGTAGTTGTTAATAAGGTTCGGCTACACCTTGGCCTACGTCCCTGCTCCGACTCCTCGACCTTGATACTATCGGAGATTCCACTAATATCTTCCTTTGTTCTAAATAGGGCAAGGAAGAAAATCCCATTACATCAACCGCATTTTCTCTGCTTCGAAAGGCAAGACAACATCTCCTCCTAGGAAGCTAATCTTTTCTCTCGCTCAAGAGATAAGATATTGAACCTCTTTTACACAGAATCTCTCTCTATTTTTTTGAATAATTGTTTCTTTCTTTTACAATGACAAGCTCAAAAGAGAAAAAGAAGAGAAGGACCAAATGAAAACTGCAAGGAAATAATATTCTTTTGATAACTTGAAGTTTTTCTTCAATGCTTGGATGAATGTCTTTGCTTCTAGCTTTAGCACTTCTTTTATAGGCTTTGAAAAATTTGTTCAGAAATTATTCCATATTTTTCTTGAAAAATAATAATTAATGTTCATTCCAGTCGAGGACCAGTCGATCGCATTAATTGACCAGTCGACCGGTCTATATGACTGTTGTCTTATTTTCTTCACTAACCGCAGTTGATCGGTCGACCGCATTAATGGACCGGTTGACTGGTCTATATGACCATTACACTTATTTTCTCCACTGATCAACTGGTCGGTCGACCAGTATCATCTTGGCGTCGACCGATATAGTCTTGTCATAGAACTGAGCAGCTCATGCACTGATCGATCAACCAGTATACTGGATCGGTCGATCGGTGTTGTCTCTACCGGCTTTCATTCTGTCGACCGGCAGGTTGATCGATCTGCACTATTTTGAGCATAACATTTTGCACAGTTATCCAAATTAGATAATCTTTGATTCTATGGATAACTAACATGATTATCTACAATTTTTATACCACTCATCCAGAATCTAATAAAATCATAGTCAATTATTTAATCAAAATTAGTGCATAAAGTTATCCATTTTTGCTTAAACGTTTTCAGCAATTAACTTAAATTTTTCAATGTTTGTATCATCAAAATATAAATTTATATGGCATTGAAGCTTTGCTCCAACAAGATATAGGACTAGTTCTTTTGGTTAGAAACACAATGTCATGCAATATTCGAGTACAAATTTCTTATGTATATTATATTGTAACACTCTAGAATTTTCAAAAAAGAATGATGAGTCATGCTGACCTCAACAAAATCGATGTCCGCTTGATGGATTGGACGCTCCAAACTTTCGTAAATTTTTGTAAAAGAGCACGAACTCAAATATTTTTCTTCCAAATTTAAATGTATGAACACTACAAGAAAATTGGCGATTAACGACATCATGTAGCGCCTCAAAAATCTGTGACGCTATAAAGACGCCATTAGCGCCTCCATTGCGTCTACTTAGCGTCACTAGAATCAGACGCCACTTGCCTCTCAATAGTGTCTCATTAGCGCCTTCTTAGCTACTTAGAGAGTTGACGTTAAAAGTAGCACAATCGAGACGCTACGTAGACGTTATTATTTCGCGCCAGGAACCACAAATGCGCGGCAGTACCTAGCGCCGTTCTGACGTCGACAACTTTAGACGCGAAACTAGCATCTCATGTCTGAAGACTCTAAAGCGATGCTATATGGCATCTCAATCAAAGGAGACGCTAATGAGATGCTACTGTATATATTTAAACACTATATTATATATACTATATGTCAATCAATAAATTCATTAAATATTATATTAGTATTAATTACACGACTATAAACATATTGTCAATAGCATAATATCAACATATATATGTATTAGTTACACGATTATATATATATATATGTATTTTTACATGATAAGAGTGTTCCTAAATATATATTTTTACCTATATTATTTATGTTATCTATACATATAATATATATAATATCTTAATTCTGCATATATCTTAATTATGTGTCTTCTTAGCTATTCAGCGGGTTGACGTTAACTCTCTAGCGCAATCGAGACGCTACGTAGACGCTATTATTTCGAGCCACGAATCGCAAATGCGCGACAGCACCTAGCGTCATTTTGTCATCGATTATTTTAGACGCGACACTAACATCTCATGTCTGAAGACTCTAAAGCGACGTTATATGTCGTCTCAAACAAATGAGACGCTACCGTATATATTTAAACACTATATGTAAATCAACAAATTCATTAAATATTATATTAGTATTAAGTACACGATTATAAACATATTATCAATAGCATAATATCAACATATATATGCATTAATTACACGATTATATATATATATATATGTATTTTTACATGATAAGAGTGTTCCTAAATATATAATTTTTTACCTATATTATTTATGTTATCTATACATATAATATCTTAATTATGCATATATTATTATATACTTAATCATGGGATTACGATGGTTGATTAAGTGAGTGATATATTAGCGTCACAGTAGACACACAATAGCGTCCACCTAGCGTTTAACGAGCGCCGCAGCTGTTGTCGACGCTATGATGACACTATGGACGTCTCTCTAGCGTCGCATGCTCGAGACGCCATATTGTTTTAGACGCTAGTTCGGCGCTACAGTGTCGCTAAATGAACCTAGCGACTCAATGACGTCTGTATTGCGCCGCCTAAGTCGACTTTTTACCCATCGCTCAATCGGGCACATATAGACATATAAATACGCGTATATGCTGATACCTATATATAATAAGTGCATATATACATATTATTATAACCTAATCTGACACATAAACAAATACACATATATATATTCACTTCGAATACGTATACATATACATGTTATCTATATATATATGACTCGCACATGTATAGACATATACATACACATATATATTTATAATACATATAGACGAAACACGTTGTTGTAACTTAATCTCTCACACGTAGACATATATATACGTACGCATATATTACATATGTATATATATACACATATACATACATATTTATAATTTTGTATACATACATGATAGATTATCGGAAGAAAATAAAACAATTGGAACGGGGCATAATGCGATGAGACGTTACATTGATAAATAAAATTTCATACATACTAAAAAAATTTGAAAAAAACTTTTATTCAGCATCTCAATGGCGTCTCGATGTTGAGACGCTAGACAATGGAGACGCCCTGACGATGCTATGGTGTCGCTACGTTGTCTTAGCCACACATTAGCTTCTCTATAGCACCGCTCTAGCCGAATTGTGATAGTGGTGGCGCCTACATGGCGTCTACGTAGCATCTCGTTTCCTTGCGACGCTAAAAAGTTACTTAAATCCCTAACCCCTCTTCTTCATTTTCACTTTTACTGTTTATTACTGTTTACCATCGTCCCTTCGTCCCAGCCCGACGCGCCACCGACCTTCGACGCCCGACGCCCTCCACTGCCGCCTCCGCCCTTCGCCCGACGACCGCCCTCCACCGCCGCCGCCGCCGCCCTTCGCCTCAGCCGCCCTCTGCATTCGACCGCCGCCCTCCGCATTCGACCGCCGCCCTTCGCCTCCTTCTCCGCCCTCCCTGACGGTTCACCTCCGTGGTGCCTCCGCCGCGGTTCGCCTCCATCGCCGTCTTGGCCGCCCTCCGCTCTTTGCCTCCACCGCGGTTCGCCTCCGTCGCGGTTCGCCTCAGCCGCAGGGTGCCTCCGCCGCAGTTCGCCTCCACCGCCGTCCGTCGCGTCCTCTGCCGCCTCGTCCGCCCTCCGCTCTTCGCCTCCGCCGCCCTCCGCCTCCACCGCCGCCCGTCGTGTCCACCGCCACCTCGTCTGCCCTCCGCCACGTCCTCGCTCCACCGCTGTCGACTTCCTCCGCCGCCGCCCGTCGCGTCCACCGCCGCCTCGTCCGCCCTCCGCCGCGTCCTCCCTCCACCGCCGCCGACGTCCTCCTCCGCCGCCACTGCCCACCGCCGTCTCGACCGCCCTCCGCCCTTCGCCGTCCTCCGGTTAAGAAGGTACTAGCCCGCCACCATGTAAATTAAGTTAATTATTAATGCATGAAGTTAAATTAAGTTAATTATTCATGTTAAGTTAAGTATTACTTATTCATGTTATTATCATGTTAAATTAAGTAGTACTTAAGTTAATTATCATCTCTTTGGATCAAGTTAGTATTACTTATTAAGTATAATATTAAGTATCATCTCTTAGGAATTAAGTTAAGTACTACTTAAGTTAAGCATTACTTATTCATGTTATGAATTAAGTTAAGTAGTACTTAAGTTAATTATCATCTCTTTGGATCAAGTTAATTAGTATTACTTATTAAGTATAATATTAAGTGTCATCTCTTAGGAATTAAGTTAAGTATTACTTAAGTTATGTATTACTTATTCATGTTATGAATTAAGTTAAGTAGTACTTAAGTTAAGTATTACTTAAGTTAAGTTAACTTATGAACTAATTCATGTACTTCCACATTCTTGGTAATAAAATGAGATTATGATTCGACGATGAAGTACTTGAAACATGTGATTTTGGACTTTATTCGTAAGTTCAAAATCACACGTTTCAAGTACACGAATTTTCTTACTTGGCTTAATGTTCTCCGTTACATAAATGATAAAGTCAAATCGTAGTTGGATTCGTCGTTGGAAGGATAAACATGGCGTCATAACTAAAGAATATAAGGATGGTGTTGATGAATACATTAATGTGGCATATCAAAATGAAGGTGTTGCTTCTTCATATGATGAAATCTTATGTCCATACCGGAAGTGCAAATGTTATCAGTGGAAAGTAAGATATGATGTGCAGAAGGATTTATATTACAACGATTTCTTACTTACATACACCAATTGATTCTTTCATGGCAAAGAAAGATGGGCTAAAGAAACAAGTAATGTAGATACCGTTGTGGGCGACTCGAGCAATCCGTACAGGGACATGATACGAGATGCAATGCTAGGAGAAAATGTTGGCAAAACATCGATTGAAGAATACCCAAATTCTTCGGCTTCTAAGTTTTATAATCTTCTCGAAGAGGCAGATGAACCTTTATGGAATGGATGCGTGAAGCAAACTACACTTTTTGCAGTGGCACAATTAATGAACTTAAAATCAGAATTTAATATGAGCGAAAGTTGTTTTGACCGGATGCTTGCCATTATTAAGAGTATGCTTCCAGTTTTCGAGAAATTATTGAAAAACTTTTACAAGTGCAAATGGTTGATGAGAGATTTAGGGTTAGAATATCAGAAGATTGATGCATGCTGCAATTATTGCATGTTGTACTACAAGGAAAACAACTCACTTATGAGTTGTTCTATTTGTGGCGAGCCCAGATTCAAGCCGAAAAAGAATACCCAAAGTTTGAACAAAAATATGTCAAATGCAATATTTAGATACTTTCCGATTGTTCCAAGATTACAACGACTATTTCTTTCTGAAAAAACTGCATCATTTATGAGGTGGCACAAAGAAGGGGCACGCGAAGATCCAAATTCAATTACACATCCTTCGGATGCGGAGGCATGGAGACGATTTGATGCACTTCATCCGAATTTTTCTGCAGAATCACGCAATGTTAGATTAGGACTTTGCACCGATGGCTTCAACCCATTTGGCTCATCGAGTACTGCTTATTCATGTTGGTCTATTTTTGTGACACCGTATAATTTGCCTTCAAGCATGTGTATAAGACGAAAGAATATATTGCTTACCTGTATCATCCCGGGTCCTCGATCTCCTGGTAAAAATTTAGATGTTTACTTAAGACCTTTGATTGACGAACTCAAGATATTGTGGGAGGATAACGTGGTTACCTATGACAAATCTAAAAAGTAAAATTTCATTATGAGAGCCGCATTAATGTGGATCATAAGTGATTTTCCGACATATGGAATGTTGAGTGGTTGGAGTACAAAAGGAAAACTTGCTGATGCATGCAAAATATAACATATTTTAGATTATTATTTTAGTTAATTTTTCTATAATTTGATCATGGCATGCATCATTTTAGACCACTTTTAGTCGTAATTCTGGATTTATCAATTTTTAGTATTAATTCTCTGAATATTTTAATTGTGGATGGATTAATTAAATTTTGATAATTATTTTGCAGGAGAAATCGAATATATGATTATTCAAGAATTATATTTGATCAATCCGATTGGACGTATCGGCCGAAATTCCAAAAAATTTATCCTTACGACCAAGATCTCCGATTCAAATATGTTTATCATCCGAGAACTCCAACACGGATTCAAAAGAGGTGTTACGGCCGATAACTCAAATGGAATCATCATTTTGGCTGAGATTAGAGAGAAAATTTGTGTTTTTTGGCCGAGATATGAAGGGTAAAGATAAACGATTTTATCTTTTGGGCGTAACAAGATTAAATTCTTTCCTTACGGACGAGATTTGGATGGAGTAAAAGGGTTTATCTCTTTGGCGTAAAGATAAAAGAATTTCGTTACGGCCGATATTCGAAGGGAGTAAAGATTAAAGAATTTTGTTTTGGCCGAGATTCAAAAGGGGTAAAGATAGAAGGATTTATCTTTGGGCATAATGATAAAAAGGATTTATCGTGTTGGCCGAGTTTATTTTACGATCGTAAAATTGAAGGTCATCCGCACCCTATAAATACGTGAAGAATCCGTCGTTCCAATTGGTGTCGTTCCAATTGGTGCTTGGAAGTTTAGGTTTTCTTCCACGGCGAGTCGTGAGTCTGCAGGCTACGACCAAAAGGAGAGAGGTGCGACGGCTGGAAGTTGATTGCGACCCTGATCAAGTCCGAGAGGCTGCCCGACTGTCTGCCCATGATATGAAGCTTCGACTTTTATCTATTTGGGTGTAATTCTTCCGATTATTATTATTTTGTTATTATCTCTCCAGAATTTCTAGGATGAACTCCATATTTTTATTTATTTTATTTTAGGAGATTATTATTGAAAGGAAACTATTTAGACCCTATATTATTTGTTTTAATCTTTTTTGATCAATTAGTTAATTGTGCTTAGTGCTTTTGATTTAATTATTTGGATTTCTGAGTTGAGTAATTACCAATTTGTAGACTATTTAATTTCAGAATTCATTAATTAAATTAATTGATTTTATGTGAAATTAATAATTGACATAAATTTGATAACTAGTGTGTGGAGAATCAAGTTTGTGTGGTCTGTTAATCTATACCAGTTTGTGGAGTGATTAACAGTCTAGGATTTTCATATCAATGTATCTTAATTTTAATCTTATCTGACGAATACCAGTTTGTGGGACTTTAGGTTTGATTAAATTTAGGATAGTTTGATTTGCCAGATTAAATAGCAGAATTATCAGTTTGTGGACTCTGTAATGTTAATCTTGTAAATTAATAACTTGGAAAAATTCCTAATCCATCTTTAAAGATTAAATTTATCTTTTACGGTTCAAATATTTATCCTGATCTATTTTCATCCTAAGGCCTAACTTCAACACTATTATCTTTGTTTATCTTATTTTCTTTATTTTATTTCACAAAACCCTTTTCCAAAAATTTTTTTCTCTCTTATTAATTTATAAATTCAGATATTTTATTGATAATATTCATCGTGGTTTCGACACTCTTACTCATATTACTATATTACTTGAGCGACTAGTGCACTTGCTAGCAAATTTTATTGTTACAAATTTAACGCACCAAGTTTTTGGCGTCGTTGCCGGGGAATATTTTATTAATTAATTTTTGATTTTTATGAATTATTAAGAAAGGTAAATAAATTGTAAATAATATTTTGAAAATATGTACTATTTTATTTATTTTTATTTTTCTGTGAATAAACTAATATTTTTTTCTTTTGCAGATAAAGGTCACGACATTTATTTTTTAAATTTGTTGACTTTCGACTGATATTCTGACGCCGATTGGTTTTTTTAAATTACGTGGACTTGTGGTTTTACGACCGAGATTTATTTTGTCGGCTTTACTGGTTTTACGGCTCGCAATATCGATTGAGTTCTAATCTTCTATTTTATGGTCGTAATGCTTTATCCAAACGTTGTTTTACACCATGATCATGCAATGATGATTTGACCTTGTTTCGGCCAACAATTTGTGAATTGTTCTTTACGCCTTATTTGGATCACGTTTCATTGGCCTCATATGAATTTTATTTTTTTTTCTCGGCCGTAAAGTTTTATTAGTTTGAACTTTTCATATTGATTTGACTTTGTTTTGGCCAAAGCGATTTATTCTTTCTCGGCCGTAAAGGATCACGTTTCGACTTAATTCACTTTCGGCCGTGATGATTCAATTGTTGACGTAAGAGTTGGGTTAATATTCTCAAGTTTCATTCGACTTTATTTCGGCCGAAACCCTATTTTGCTTTACGGCCAATCGTATTGACTTCATCTCGGCCGTAATATATTTCTGATTGATGTGACCTCATTTCAGCTTAATTGATAATTTTTATCTTTACGGTCAAGATTCACTTTATCTATATGATCGAATTGATTTCTCTCTTGTTTTCAATATTGATTAAGTATTCGATTAACGACCGAGAATTGTTTTCTTCATTGTGTTTGCGGCCGAAATTTGACTTTATTAATTACGATTTAATTCTCTTCCGTATTGGATGGATTAAGTGCATGATTTTGTGTTATTATTCCTTTTACGGCTTGAATTTTCATCTCCGCCGAGAATTGATTTCTTAATCTTTTTGGCCGTAATGTTTATTTGTCACTTGGATTCGTTCCTTTCTCGGTCGTAATGGATCATCTGGCGACGTAAGAATTGATTCTCAAGTTTCATTTGATTTGGCCGAAACCCTGATAGTTTTTTGTTTTACGTCCCATTGAATCAAGTTTTCGATTTCGGTTCTTTACGCCAGGAGTCAATTTAATTCTCTCTCGGTCGAGATAATTCATCGCCGTGCTAATTTTTGACGACATCTTACGAAGTTTTTTCGGCCATAATCCAACAAGTTTCACGCCTTCATGTTGATTAATCTCTTTCGACACTATTTCGTGGTTTTTACGACCGAACGAGCCTCGAATTATTCAATTTCTCAAGTAATTTAATTTCGGCCGAGATATGTTTGACAATCGATCAATCTCATTATCCTCTCTGAAACTATTTTTGCTGATTATTGCTTTTACGGCCATAATGTTGACACATGGTTAAGTTTTACGGCCGAACGAGTGCATGATTTTTACGATTATCTATTTGATTTACTTTCAGTCGAGTTATTTGGCATTTAAATTGGTTTGTAGAGCGTTTGGCGGCCATAATTAGGTTTTTGATAAATTCTTTTCGGAAATTATTTTAATGATGAATTTTCAATTCTTAAGGCCGAAAGACTTTCTATTTGTTAAAATCTTTTTTCTTCGTGACCTATTATCTGTATTATTTATTTATTTATTTATTTTTCTTGTATATATTTGTATTTTGTTTTATTTTATTCTTTTATCTCTCTTTCTAAAAATTAGTTGTTGCAAGACTTGAGTGAAAATCTAATCACAACTAAGTTAATCCTTTGGATAAATTTATATGTCACACATTCTGATCAGATGTTAATTTTTATTTTATTTTTTTTCTGGCACTTGGTTGTTGCAGTGACGAATTGAATATTTATTCACAACCAAAGATTTTACTGATTTACATTTTTTTTCTAGCACTTGGTTGTTGCAGTAATGAATTGAATATTTAATCACAACCAATTCTCTATTCTCCTAAATTTTTTTTTCAATTAAGTTATTTTTATTTAATTAGTTAGTTGATTGTCATTTTAATTAATTTAGTAGTTTAAGGAGTCATCTAATCGATATTTCTTTTTGTGCACGGAGAGGAACTCGGCTAATCATTTCTTCGGATACGTCGACCGAGCGATGCATGAATTAACACGTCGGGCTCATCTCGGACATGACAAGGCGAGATGCATAGCAGGCCGTAAAAATCAGAAAATTTTCGCCGAGCAGATTCTGACATCCGACAGTGAAATAACTTATCGATCGTAAAAGCTCCATGCACGAGCTCCGAGCAGATTGAACAACTCGCCATGCATGCGTCTCATCGAACACTTGCACCATTATGCCCTACCATCCGTTCTTCTTACGGCCGATCACTGCGCGCCTTGAATTTGATGTGACCCTTCACTGCGCCATCACGTGGGAACAGGTAAGTTTACGCCCGAAGTTTCGTCGATAAATTATTAGCCTTCGTGTTTTGCAGATCAAGCTCCTCTTTACGGCCGAAGTCTCACCGCCGGTTCCACCCTGTTTCTTCCGGCCGAATTCTCGGCTATCGCCGATCCTTACGCCTGAACTACCGATCCCTTACGCCCTCTGACTCCACCGCTCATCGCCCTTGTTCCTTACGGCCGAAGCGTCTACTCCCTGTTCCTTACGGCCAACTGTCTACCACAGCTCCCTTACGCCCAAAAGCGCACCGCAGCCTTTTCTTACGGCCGATCCTCACACCACGCTCTTTGCTTTACGACTGAACACCGCGCACCGCCGCTCCCTTACGCCTTCTGACAACAGCAGCACTCTTTGCTTACGACCGAGCTTCAACAATTACGGCCGAGCTTCATCAACTACGGCCAAGGTTCTTCATCAACTAGTTCCTTACGGCCAAGATCCTCTCTGCTTACGGCCGAGTCACATTCGACCTTCAGCTCTTCATCGAATACTACGGTCGAAACCTCATCCGCTTCCACCTAGCCGACACCTTTTCTTTGTTGATTTCTGTCCAGATCAAAATGAGATGATTTGCTAATATATGGAGGGGATATCGCGAACGACGACATCCGAATGCTTAAATGACACCACAGCCCTCACAATTAATCTCCTACCCCGGAGATTATTATTGGACTAAGCCAGAGTATCAAGCTTGATATGAACGGATGTCTGAGATTCGAATTCATGCCACCAGATTTTCGAATACCGAATTGCTCAGGGAGTATAATTTACTTATAGATATTCATCTATTATTTTCTCAAATTGGACTCTCTGACTTTGTGCATTCCTGGTGGCCAACTTATGAAGTACTAATTATGGAATTTCTCTCATCCTTGGAGGTCTTCAATTTAGATGGCAGGAATTATGATTAGCCTCGCATTTCATTCCAACTTTATGGGTGACCTTTTACTCTCACTCTAGGAGAGATTAATAATATCTATGGATTCTTCAATCATGGATCTCCTTCTGTACTTGATGCTGAAACTTTTTGGAAACAGATAACAGAAGAAGACGGATTGGTTTGGAACACAGCTAAAGATAGCTCAATTCAGAATCCTGTTCTGCGCTACGTCCATCGCATGCTAAGCAACACCTTAAGTGGGCGCAGTGATAATGATGATGCCATCTCAGAGGGAGAGTTATACCTCATCCACAACATGCTTCACAAAACTCCTGTTAATGTGGGTGCCTTCATCATTCGTCGATTCCAGCGCCGCACTACTCATCGTGGCGGTAGCACTAATATGGGCACCCTTCTCACACCTATCGCTCAGCACCGATAACTTGACTTGGATGATCTCGAAGCTGTGTTAGGAAATACTCACCTCACTCGTAGGACTATTCATGCTATGGGTCTCGTGAAGACCAACAACTTAGGGATCAAAATTTTTATTTTTAAAGGCCACCATCAGGGGGTGCCCTGCTCAGATCGAAATGCTTTCACGCCAATTAATCCAAATAATTGGCTCCTTTTTAGGCATGTCATAGCTCCAATAATCCCACCTGCAGGACCATCTACCTCTATCGGACAGCCACACCAGGATGAACCTTTCTCCTGGTTTGATTCTACTGATTATGCGGCAGCCCAACCCTACCTTCAACAGCCACAAGGATTCTAGGCTGCATCACCAGCAGCTTCCCAATATGCCACATCCGTCCATTCACCTTATATGCCGGTGCCTTCTCTGATTCTATCTCCAGCACAAGAGAGCTCTTCTGATTCCTCGTTCATACCTGCTACTCCTTATGAAGAACGCGACTCGATGGAATTATCTGTCCCTTTATAGGAACCTATGCAGAATCACTATATATCACCAGAACCTACTTTCACTTCAGCCCCAGAGCAGACTTACTATGCACCCCCGCCACATCAGCCTGACTATTCTTCAATGCAAAACTTATGGGAATCTATGTATGATGAGCAACTTCGTCAGGCAGGGGAGTTTCACACTTTTCAAGAAGAGCAACTTCGTCAGTCAGGGCAGTTGCACACTATTCAGGAAGAGCAACTTAGACAAGCCCAAGAGTTGACCAACATCCGAGCCGATTTTAGAAATATGGATGATCGTCAGGGTCGCTTCGAATCCCTTCAGAATCAGCATGCGCGCATGACGAGGCGCATCCATGAGTATCATATGCGCCAAGAAAAATTCGGCTACCATCCACCATCGCCACCCCACAGACAGTAAATCTGGTTGTCTCTTTTCCCTTTTTTTATTTTTATTTCTTTAATTTTCCTTTTTATTGAGTATGTATCACTTTCCCTTGCTGGCTTAACACTGAGGACAGTGTTTAATTCAAGCATGGGGGAGTTTGCATTTCATATATTGCATGTTTCTTTCTTTTTATTTGCCTATTTATGCATTTATCTAAAAAAATTTGAAAAATTAAAAAAAATTCCAAAAAAATACCAGTGCATGCATTCCTTTTTGCTACCATCTTACTAACTTTCGTCTTATTCCTTTAATTATCTTTTAGTAAAAGTTCAAAGACATGTCATTAACTAATGAAATTTGAATGCTTTTCTTTCTTATCACTTGCTATTTTAGTATCAAACTTATGGACTATGTGCTTATGCTAAGTAGAATTATGAATGACTAGACGACAAAATCATATTCATGCCTTTTTTATTTATTTCTTTTAAGTCTTGATAGTAGTAGCCTTTGTATTGACCATATTAAGTACCCCTTGAGCTTAAAAAAATGTGTGAAAAAAATAGTGAAAAAGAAAAAAAAAGAATAAAGTGATGTGTAGGTACAAAAGTGTTATCCGGAATCAAGATGTGTTTGGGTAATTAGATCCGTAGGGGTTCATGCTTGACGACCTAAGGGCAACTGCTCTGGGATCCGTCGATCGAAAGCCCGCTACGTGGACCATCTTGTGGAATATGAAGAAGCACATGAGTACTGAATCATGGCTAAGTTCAAACTCTTCATTCAGAACCTTGGTTGTTCGGGCAAGTAAACTTGAGGGGTGCTTTATCACCTGGTGCCCTAAGGCCATCTGGTCTGGGAGTCATCAGTCCAAAGCCCGCTATATGGACTTCCTTGTGCAATCCTGCTTGAAGATTAGAACTTTTAAAATGATTGAAAATAAAGTTGAAAAAAGAAAAAAAAAGAAAAAGAAAAGTTTTAAGCTCAATTAGTACTTATGTGTTCAATATTAATACTATTATTTGACAGATAAATTATTTTTCTACAAGGCTGAATTTGAGATTGTTTAAATTTGTGTAGCATTCAGAACCTCTATGAAAGCTAAGTGCATGAAAAATGATAAGATGTTGAGTAGTAGGTGTAGAAGAACTGTGTGAGAAAATTAGTCAGTTGACAATGTGGAGGCTATGATGGAACTTTCTTGAGCCTTGCCTTGAATTTTTGCTTGAGTACAAGCAAGACTTTAAGCTTGGGGGAGTTTGATGCACGCAAAATATAACATATTTTATATTATTATTTTAGTTAATTTTTCTGTAATTTGATCATGACATGCATTATTTTAGACTACTTTTAGTCGTAATTCTGAATTTATCAATTTTTAGTATTAATTCTCTGAATATTTTAATTATGGATGGATTAATTAAATTTTGATAATTATTTTGCATGAGAAATCGAATATATGATTATTTGAGAATTATATTTGATCAATCCGATTGGACGTATCGGCCGAAATTTCGAAGAATTTATCCTTACGGCCGAGATCTCCGATTCAAATATGTTTATCGCCCGAGAACTCCAACACCGATTCAAAAGAGGTGTTACGGCCGATAACTCAAATGGAATCATCATTTTGGCCGAGATTAGAGAGAAAATTTGTCTTTTTTGGCCGAGATATGAAGGGTAAAGATAAACGATTTTATCTTTTGGGCGTAACAAAATTAAATTCTTTCCTTACGTCCGAGATTTGGAGAGAGTAAAAGGGTTTATCTCTTTAGCGTAAAGATAAAAGAATTTCGTTATGGCCGATATTCGAAGGGAGTAAAGATTAAAGAATTTTATTTTGACCGAGATTCAAAAGGGGTAAAGATAGAAGGATTTATCTTTGGGCGTAATGATAAAAAGGATTTATCATGTTGGCCGAGTTTATCCCGTAAATTTAAATCCAATCGTACGATATGTTACGACCGTAAAATTGAAGGCCGTCCGCACCCTATAAATACGTGAAGAATCCGTCGATCCAATTGGTGTCGTTCCAATTGGTGCTTGGAAGTTTAGGTTTTCTTCCACGGCGAGTCGTGAGTCTGCAAGCTACGACCAAGAGGAGAGAGGTGCGACGACTGGAAGTTGATTGCGACCCTGATCAAGTCCGAGAGGCTGCTCGATTGTCTGCCCATGATCTGAAGCTTCGACTTTTATCTATTTGGGTGTAATTCTTTCAATTATTATTATTTTGTTATTATCTCTCCAGAATTTCTAGGATGAACTCCATATTTTTTATTTATTTTATTTTAGGAGATTATTATTGAAGGGAAATTATTTGGACCCTATATTATTTGTTTTAATCTTTTCTGATCAATTAGTTAATTGTGCTTAGTGCTTTTGATTTAATTATTTGGATTTCTGAGTTGAGTAATTACCAATTTTCGGACTATTTGATTTCAGAATTCATTAATTAAATTAATTAATTTTATGTGAAATTAATAATTGACATAAATTTGATAACTAGTATGTGGAGAATCAAGTTTGTGTGGTCTGTTAATCTATACTAGTTTGTGGAGTGATTAACAGTCTAGGATTTTCATATCAATGCATCTTAATTTTAATCTTATCTGACGAATACCAGTTTGTGGGACTTTAGGTTTGATTAAATTTAGGATAGTTTGATTTACCAGATTAAATAGCAGAATTACCAGTTTGTGGACTCTGTGATGTTAATCTTATAAATTAAAAACTTGGAAAAATTCCTAATCCATCTTTAAAGATTAAATTTATCTTTTACGATTCAAATATTTATCCTGATCTATTTTCATCCTAAGGCCTAACTTCAACACCATTATCTTATCTTTATCTTATTTTCTTTATTTTATTTCACAAAGCCCTTTTCCAAAATTCCATTTTTTTCTCTCTTATTAATTTATAAATTCATATATTTTATTGATAATATTCCTCGTGGGTTCGACACTCTTACTCCTATTACTATATTACTCGAGTGACTAGTGCACTTGCTAGCAAATTTTATTGTTACAAATTTAACGCATCACTTGCTTGTCCCATATGTGGAAAGAATACGAAATCCTTTTATTTGAAAAATTGTAGGAAAGTTTGCTGGTTTGATTGTCATAGAATGTTTCTGCCATTGGAGAATTCGATGCGCCGTGATCGAAACTCATTTAAAAAGAATACATCTGAGAACACTTTGTGTCCAACTCATTTGACAGTAGAAGAATTGCTAGAGCAAGTAAACAAACTTAGTGAAGTCTCATTCGGACTGAAGGCCAATAGTTATAAGCAAATTGGGTTTGAAAGTGAACATAATTGGGAGAAAAGAAGTATTTTTTGAGAGTTGTCTTATTGATCTTCAAACTTGGTACGTCATAACTTGGACGTTATGCATGTGAAGAAGAACGTATTTGACAACATCTTCAACACTATTATGGATGTTAAAGGAAGAACAAAAGATAGCGTACAGGCTCGCGAAGATATGAAATTAATATGCAAAAGATCAGAGTTAGATATCATTCATCTTCAAAATGATAAATGCAAAAAGTCAAAAGCTACTTATGTCTTGAGCAATGATCAAAGAAAAGTGGTTTTCGAATGGGTAAAGCAATTGAAATTCTCCGATGGATATGTATAAAACATATCTCGTTGTTTTAACTTGGACAATGGGAAGATACACGGGATGAAGAGTCATGATTGTCATATTTTTATGCAAAGATTGCTTCCAATTACCTTTAAAGAACTTTTGCCAAAGGCCATCTGGGAGGTTTTAACAGAATTGTCTATGTTCTTTAAAAAGCTTTGTGCATCCATCGTTCGGAAAGAAGACATATCTCGGTTAGAGGCTTCTATTGTGATTATAGCGACGATGACTCGAACCAAGATTATAGCGACGATGATGAAAATGAACCAGAATACGAAACAAGCGAATGAATCCCGTAGTTATTCTAATGACATAAGCTTTTTACTTTTTTTTAAAGTTATATATGGTTATCGATAATAAGAGAAGTTTCTTTCTTTTTTTTCAGTCATGGCTACTAGGGGTCGAGCATCTGGGTCATCTCGCTCTTCCAGGCGTTCACTCCAGATGAGTCAGCCATCACAACCACCTGGTAATATATTTATTATGAGCTGCTTATTTATAGTTGATTATAATAGTTAAATTTCTTTTTAATAATATCAGTTCCTCTGCCGTCGACGGAGCACGTAGCCGGATCGTCACATAGTAGGCGATCCATTGGTGGGTCTGCTGAGCGTATCACTCCAGGTACGTGACACATTGTAGGCAATAGACAATAGGAGATAGAGTTTTTTAAATATTTTGCTTTTGTGATAGTTGCTCCACCATCGATGGGGAACATAGTCGGTACGTCTCGATCGCGCGACCACGATCGTCATGTCATACCAGGTTATTTTTTGTATATTACTTAATTTTATGTAGGAGCCAAATTTTATGTATTTTCTTGTGATGGCAGTTGCTACCCCACCGCCACCGTCGAAAATACCAGACGCTTCACCACAATCTAGCGTTGGCGAGCAACATCTTATGCCAGGTGATATATTTATTATTATTGACATTTCTCAATTAATTATATTAATTATTTTTTAATAATGTTAGTTGCTATGCCGCCGATAGCACAAGCACCTGACTCAATTCATTCAGATGAGCGGACTACTACTGATCATGCGATACACATCAATCGAGGTGAGAACATTACTGTACATTTATCAATTATCACAATTTTAATTTGGTATGACACTGATGATTTATTATGTATTAGGGCCCGTAGTTGATGTCGGACCTTCACAGCCTACCCCAGCTGTACCGAATGATGATTCCTCTTCGAGTGATGAAGAGGGGTTACACGATAATGGGGTGGTCACTGTAAATAATATTGCTCGACTGTAAGTTAAATAAGTTGTACAAATTTTGTTATAGTTTTGGTTATCATTGAAAATTAATTCTTCTTTGTAATTGGTAGGACCACTTTCTTACCCGCTAGTACCATGTGGGATGTGGTCTCGTTCTTTCCCACTTGTCGGAAGGGGCAGGATCCTGGAAAGATGTCACAATTCAAGTGCGAGATGACATATTTCAAGCTTTTACGGTACGATCTTCTATTTGGATTACATAATTCGATTTATATTTATTTTAAAATTACTAAGTTTTAACGTTCTATTTATAGGAGGCAAATCAATTTCATCCAGATCTTAATTTAGGGACGATCCGGAGAGCTTTTGAGGAGGTCACTGCGAAACTCCTCCGAAATCGATTATACAAGTTTCGCAAGGTCGTCACGTCCGCCGGCCTCACTTTGGAACAAGGCATACAAAGATGCCCAAGACATATTAGGCGCTCGGTTTGGGAGTCCCTCTGTAGGAAGTGGTAAGTATGTATACTTTTACATTATTTTTATGAAAATTATAGTTTTTTTAAAGTGGAAGTATTTGATGTTCACAAAGGACGGATGAACGATGGCAAAGGAAGTCGAAAAAGGCAAGAGTTAACCATCTTTCAAAGCCCGAGGCCCACATCCACACAGGGGGATCGATGCGATTTGACGAGCATCAATGGCGCATGGTAATTTACATATAAATTCAATTAATCAAACTTTTAACTTATACTTATGTTATCAAATTTGAAACTTTATTGTAGGAGGAGAAAGAAGGCAGTCCCGTAAACTTTCGTGTGGTCTATGAGGCCACGCATAAGAGCCGGAAGACAAACAACTTAGTCACGCCCACTGCTCGTAGGCTTCTGGTAAGTCTCATGATATGGTCATTTGGTTGTTGCCGTTAGTGCGCTATTTTTGAAATACACAACGTTTAAATTTTTTAGGATGAGTATAATGCGAAAATGGCTGAAAAGTATGGAGATGATCCGAGTACTCAGCCACCAGGTAATGTTTCTTCATTGGTTTAGTCATGTTTTTAATTTATGTGATTCTTGATATATAATTTATATATTATATGATTTTATAATTTTTTTATTTCGTAAAGGACTCTACTATTTGGGAGGAGGTGGCCGGCACGACACGAGGGGGATACTTGCGTGGCCTCGGCACAGCCGCTCAGATACCTAGGAGGATCGGAGGATATGCAGGAGGTGCATTTGCTCTGAACTCATCCGCTACACCTGATCTGACGCAGCTATCACAGCAGCTATCGCAACAATTATCAGAGCAGATTCACAGCAGGTGTCACAGCAGTTGTCACAGCAGGTGTCGCAGCAGTTGGGTCCTCTATTGCAGGCAATTCAGGGATTGATCCAGACTCAGAATCCATCCCCGCGAGGCCATAGACCGAGCACGTCTAGGTCGAACGTCCGGAATGATAACAATAACTCCCAAACCTAGGATAGAAAACAAACTATGCATTTGTTACTTATAGACTTAAACATACATATAGTTTGTTAGTTCGGTTTAATAGCTTTCGTATTCTTATGTTATGATTTTATATTGCCTGTGATGATGTTATATTGCATGTGATGCTTTTATATTGCCTGTGATGAATATCAATGCATTTTGAGATGCATTATAAATTGTATGGGTGGGAAGGGAAAAAAATGAAGCTGGGGCGGGTAAAAAAAATGTGCAAGTAGCGACACCATAGCGTCTCATTGGCGTCTCAATGCATGTCGATGCTACTTTAAATATATCGCACTTAGCACTCTCTTAGCGTCTCATTGGCGACACAAGCACGAACATATTTGCATCAATATAGCGCCTTACTAGCGCCTACATTAGCCACACGTGGGCGCCGGAATAGTGTCTCACGTCTACCGCCCCTTGCACGTCGACTTAGCGACGCGGTCCTGCTTCGCGCAGCCGCAAACATCGCGTCTTAATAACGTCGATATAGCGTCAACATGTGGCGCTAGTTGCGTCTCATTATCTTTGACTCTAGTGCGATGCCACTAGCCACCGATTATCAACATCTTATTTTTGCGGCGCTAGTTAGACGCTAAGGAGACGCTCTTCACAACAGAGACGTAATAGCGCCTCCCTAACGTCTCCAACCTTGAGTCGCTAATTGCCAATTTTCTTGTAGTGGAATATGAAACCCCAGAATGGATGCCTAGGAATATTTTAGAAGTGAAAGGGCATCATTTCCGTCCTTCAACCCTATAAAATCACATCCCACTCTCCCTTTCTTCTCTCTTTGTTATTTTCTCTCATTTCCCTCTCTTACTTTAGTGTGTTTTGATTTCCTTGCTAGGGGACATTTCGGAGGATGAAGGAGAGGTGTTGGGACGTGAACAACACGAAGGAGGATGAAGAAGAAGAAACTAGTCAAATGGAAGAACAATCAAAAGAAAGAACAATCAAAAGAAAGAACTTTTTGATAAAAAAAGTGTGTATAATGGGATATTTGTCATGGAACATATTTCCTGAAAGTAGATACATGATTAGTACTTTTATCTCATTTAAAGTTAAGTTATGGTTGATAATGGTTGTTCATGATGATTAAGTGTGAGACTAGGCTTATAATGGTTAGGTTTCACTTGTTTTCATACATAGAAGTACTGATTTAAGATACTCAATTATTATGGATGCCTCTTGATATGGTTTTATGATCCTTAAGCATATATGGATTTCCCCAAGTTATTGTAATTAGTCTATACATGATTTATGATTTTAAAATAACTAGTTTGAACCTAAATCAACTTACTATGCTACTTATGAGAATGCCTAAGTAATGATATCATGAAGCCTTGATTCTTATGCCTTAAGTCCTTTATGAGATCATGATGAACTTGTTGTAAAATACAATGGAATGATAGATTATTATGTTGATAAATTTGATGATTATAGACAAGAAATGTGAAATGAACTTATGAATCTATGAATGGATGAAGTGATTTAATGATTATATGTGTTTAGGATGCCCTTTGATCATGATATATATATATATATATATATATATATATAGGCTTGCATTTAATTTTATTTTGATTCATTTTCTCATAGCATGCATTATTTTGTGACCTTATTTTTTTTAATTTTATGAAAATAAGAAACTATCTGACTTTGATATTTTATTATCTAGGAAGAACGAGAAACGAGCTACAAAATCACCGGAGAAAATTACACTCAAATTGGATTCAAAATGGAGAGAGAAATCAAATTTTAACAAAGCTGCCAAGGCCGTGATAGATCTATAATGGCCCATGATAAAATGGTCGCTAAGACCGTAAAAACCAGCATGTTTACACCCATTTATATCATTGACTATGAAAAGCATATTATGAGTCATGAAAATTATATTCAATGGCACATATGAATGGTGAGCGTCGAGTCACGACCGTTACAAGCAACTTTCATGCGTAACAGGTCATTACTCCTAAGACAACCATAATATCTTATTTTAACATAGCATTACACATATTTCATGATGCCTATAGAGACATTAGAAAAGAAGGAATATCTTATTTTAACAAAGCATTACACATATTTCATGATGTCTATAGAGACATTAGAAAAGAAGGAATATCTTATTTTAACAAAGCATTACACATATTTCATGATGTCTATAGAGACATTAGAAAAGGACTAAGTAATGGGTCATTACATCATCCTCTCAGCTGTTACAAGCATTACTCACATCTCGTTACAAGTTTATCACGGATATCATAGTGAAGGCAGAGAAGAAATATGTAAAGTAATGGATTGTGACAACTCTATAACGGTCATTATATTCATAAGTTGCGAAGATCAATAGGAATTTACCAGATTCATGAACACTACAATATTGTTATAGGCCGTGATTGCACATGCCGACTCCAAGTCACATACTGATTGACCCATTATAGTAGTGTTACGGGCCATAACTCTTCATGTGAATCCAACTCCAACTCTGATTTAGCCATGGATTCCTTATCACAAGTCATGATATGCACCGTCCATCTTCATCCCCTTCATTTTTGAAAGAATGATAATTGCATATCAACTCCAAATATCCAGAATATATTTGGAAACATAATTATCCAAAATTTGAGAGGTTTTGGGTGGTTTCCAAGTCAAATAAAAATTCCATGTGAATTTACTTATTTTGACATAAAAAGATTCACAATCAAATCAAAACTCGACGAAAATCCTCAGGACATTTGGAGGTTATAAATAAAGGACTTCTAGGATAAAGAACATGATGGTTGAAGCTTGGGAGCATTGCTAAGGATGAATTTCGAAGCTTGAAGAGGATTGTGTGAAGAAAACTATGGAGCAACTCAGCGTTTGTGTTATGTGGTAATCTAATGCATGCAAATACAATATATAATTAGCCAATACATTTAATCTTATTTCGATTTATTTTCTTATACCATGCATCATTTATGAGTTTATTTACTTTAATTTTATAAAAATAAAATTTTATTCAACTGTTATGTTTGATATAAAAAGAAAGAGAAAAACTCTACCAAACCACGGAAGAAAATGAACTCAAATTGGAATTAAAATGAAGCTAAAAATAAAAAATTAGAAAAAGTTGTCAAGTTTGAAAATTGAATATAACAAGTCATGGCAGAGTCATAAAAGGGTCTTGAAGAACTTATAATGTCTTATTAAATACCTCATTTCTACAAAAAATTTGCATGACCAGAGTGTTATGGATCGTGAAAACATAAAATTTACTCCGATTTGAACACTATAATGACCATGAAAGCTATGGTATAGATTGTGAAATATCATTCCTATACTAATTTGGACACTATTTAGGCCAATACGAAGTTGTTATGTGGTGTTACGAAGTGGGTTTTTGAGATTTTTTTACTTTTCTCAAGAATTTTAATACCAACTCTAATCTTATCATAAGTCACAGCGATAATTGGAAAATATATTTATTTAGAATTAAAGATGTTTTGGATGGTTTTAAAGCTCAGTTAGAGTCTAATATGAATTTTTGATATTTTGACATGGAAGGACTTCCAATCAAATTGAAACTTTGCGAAAACCCTTAGGACACTTGGAGGCTATAAATAAAAGCATTAGAAGACAGAAAATAGAGTGCTTGAGACCTAAGAGACATGCTGTATTGCAAAGACTAATTTCAAAGTTTTTGGTGATTGCTCAGACGGGGTAATTTCAATGCTTTGCAAAAGTTGAGATCACCAGAAGCAAAGAATTATGTCTTCTACCTATTGTTTTGATGCTCTTAACTCATACTTTTAATGCTCAATTTATTATGTAATAGAGATATTTATTTTATTGAGAATACTACATGAATCCTATTGATTAGTTTTGAGTTAATATAGATTGTTTTTTTTATTATGAATGATATGTTTCATACTTTTTGTTGAGCATACTATCTTCTGAAATTATATTACAAATTTGGTACGGGATGATTAGTTCTACAATTTTATTACTATTCAGTGAATTGATCTTTAACTTAAGAATTGAATCATTCATAACACAATTTTAGTAACTTGATGTTTGTGCTGAATTTTGTACGCTCTTTTAGTTTTTTTTCGATGTTGGATGACTAATAGTCTAGGATGTACATATTAATGTATCTTAATATCTTACTAAACTTAGGATTGACTAGGCCTTTGCGGTGTAAAGTTTTGCGGTGTAAAGTTTAACAAGAATTAAAATAGTTTGATTTACTCGACTGAGATCATTATTTTAGGTAATCCTAATACATCTTAAGAATCAAAATTGTTCTTCTTGTTTATAATGTCATCGTTGTGCATGCAAATTCATCTTAATTTTTAATCATCCATAATCCTAAGGCTCAACAGTATTTTATTTTTTTGTAATTTAATTTTACACTTTTATTTTTTTGTTTAGAACATCGAAAAAATTATTTTCTCCTAATAGGTTATTGGGATAGATTATATTTAACTAGTTCATTGTATGTTCGATATTCTATTTTCTACTTTATTACTTAATACGACTAGTGCACTTGCTAGCAAATTTATTTGTTACAAATTTATAACATCATAGTCCAAAGATCATCTACTGTGATGAAGTATGTCTTCTAATTATTTTTTTGGACGCCCTTTACTCAGAATTTATTATTTTTATCTTTTCTATAATAGATCTATTTATTTTGACAAGAATATTACATGAACTAAGTTGATTAGATTTGGATTAATATAGTTGTTTTGGTTTCTTTTGATTATGATTATTGTACTTAATTCTATTTTATATTATTATATTATGATATCAGACTGCAAATTAAGTGTGGGATGGTTAGTTTTAGTATTTGATAATTGTTAGCGAAATCAATTTTGTATTTGTAATGGAGAAACCGCAACACAAATCTAGTAGCTCAGCATTTTGTGCTAGCTTTTGAACGGTCTATCAATTTAAACTCCGTGTTAAATGACTATTAGTTTAGGATTTACACCGTAACATCTTAATTAACTAAAATTAACTTAGGGTTCATGAATTTAAATTCTGGAAGAGTTAAGATAATTTGAATTACTAAGTGTAGATATAATTAATTTAAATAATTCCAATATGTCTTAAAAACTAAACTTATTTATCATTATTATAAGGGTTATTTTTTATACCTCCCTAAACTATCATGATTTTTCACATCTAATCCTAATATATGAACTCACCGAAGCACCTCCTTATTCCACAATTTTCACTTTAGTTCATCCGTCTAGTTCTATTAACTTTTTCATCACTTTTTTTATTTTTTATTTATTAAATGACTAAACTTCCCTTCTCTCAACTCTTCTAATATTTAAAAGTTTAAAATAATACAATATAAAAAAGAAAAAAAAGTGGCATACATGAGCGACCTAGCGTCACTGACGTGTAAGGGGGCATCGCCCCCTTTTTGCTCCAATCATTGACGGGGCGAAAGGGGGGAGGCGATGCCCCCTTTTCGCGCCAGCGACATGCAACAAAGGACATCCCCCCCTTTTTGCGTCAGTAGCCAGCACGCATTCGCGCTAGTGATCGACGGGGCGATTTGGGGAGGGGGGATGATGCACAGTCGGGAAGCATTCCCCCAGTGCACAACGACGATGTCACATTTTTTATATTTATTTTATTCTATTATTTTTAAATTATAACCATTAGAAGAGATGAGAGAAGTGTAATTAATTTAGTCATTTAATAAATTGAAAATGATGGAAAAGTTAACAGAACTAGACAGATAGATTAAAGTGCAAATCATGAAATAATTTAGGGAGACACTATGGTGAGTTCATATATTAGAGTTAGATGCGAAAAATTACGATAGTTTAGAAGAGGTCTAAGAAAATAACCCTTATTATAATTCAAATGCAAGCTAATCATCCATAATTATAAGACTCAACATCAATTTATTTTATTTATTGCTTACTTAATTTACTACATACTTATTTTTTACATCACATTATCTTTTTTTCTCCTAATAGATTATTGAGATAAATTATATTTAAATTGTTACTCGTGGAATCGATAACTCTACTATATATTTTATTATTTGAAATGACTAATGCACTTGCTAGCAAATTTATTTGTTACAAATTTATCGCATCAGATCGCAATGACATGCACCTCTATTGAGACTTTCGGATGACCCTGAGTAGACATCCAAAAGTTCTCGACCGAGAGTGGACAACTTTCAAACCGAACGTCCGAAAATGTCAATTTTATAATGAATCGGTTGACCGTCAATGAAAAGTCGCAATATTGAATGTTCGGGTCCCTTTACAGATCGGACATTTGATACTTAAATTGGTCGACCACAAGGATATCATAATTTGATGAATGTTAAATCATTTTCAAATTGAATGATCGGTAACTAAACCGGACGTCCAAAACTCTCATATGGCGGAGACATACTCTCACACAATTAGGTACTGGATGATCACTCTCTAGCATGAACGATCGAAAGTTTGACCACCGAATATTCAACCCTCATACTAGACGTCTACAATTCGTACAAAGATTATACTCATATCCTTTTTATGGATCAAAATTGAATCGATCTTTCCTATTTAATATCATACTCATTCTCATGGATTATATTAATAATTGGAGGTGTTCTCTTGATCTCATATCATTGATTTGATTGTGCACATTTCTTTGTCCGCCGGTAGTTCGGAAGGCTATTTCTCTCCGTCGCAAATTTCGTCCAAAATTATGTAGGATTTTGATCCTTCGAAAATTGGCTGTTAGAAAAATGTCTTTTTTGTAGTAAATCTTTATGTAGCATATGGAATTCATAAAACCTCAAACGTAAATTTTTATTTATAGCACTAATTGAATGGCAAAGAATGGACATTTGAACAATAACGATGATTATTGATCTTCTTATTGACATATCATATTGATTGAAGTCGCTCTTGCTCTCTTATAATCTAATTTGATATTCTTGACTTATTGACATATATGAATGGTTGAGCCACTCTTGCTCCATATAATCTAATTTGATCTTTATGACTTAAAGATAGTGGTAAATTAAGAAAAGATAAAAGATGTAAGATGTAGGTCGTCTTTGTTATCGACAAGAAATAAGAAAACATGTTTAATGGAGGGATAAATAGTTATGTGGCCCATGTGTTCAATTTTACAGCATTGTGTCGTCCATGGAGTCACATAACACAAATAGTTATGTAGTTATGTGACTATTGAGTTTTTGCATTAGCATATATATATATATATATATATATATATATATTAGTAATTAATTGCTTCATACATATATCTTGTCAAGCAGTTGCTAAATGCATGCTAGCAGGAAGATTCAAGTTAATTGAGTACATATATTTCCCTTAATTGCATAAAAAAAAGTAGCTTTACAGTTGGAACGGAAAAAATGGTGATGTATCATATTTCCCTTCTCTGCCTGTCTCTATATATCGCTACAAGAAAAATGCGTATATTCACAGAAGAAAGGAAAAACAAATGATGCATCATATAATTCCCTCCCACGCCATTTTTTTTTTAGTCGCGTTTTCTCCCCCCATCTTTGTGATCTCAGCTACCATCTCGTGTTGTTGATTGTTGCCACTTCGATCTTTTCTTTTCCTCTTTGTGCATTTTGGTTCTCTTTTTCCGGTGGAACGTCGCTGACTCAATCAAATTGGTCGACCTCGACGAGAAGCTTGCCGACGCATGCATGCGCGCACTTGACGTGCTCATGTGGTTTGACGTATATACACACGATCCAGATCGACAATGAGATTAGATTTTGTTGTGTCCGACATGGATATCCTCGTCGGCGATGAACTTACCCCAGAACCAGTGCTTCTTCCAGACGAGGATCATCTCCTCGATGGGCACGTTCTTGGTCTCCGGCAGGAAGAGGGCGATGAAGATGGTCATCACCAGCACCCACCCGGCGAAGAAGTAGAAGAGCCCGAACTTGAGGTGGCAGAGGGCGGTCAAGAACACCTGCGCGATCACGAAGGTGAAGGCCATGTTCACCGACACCGTGATGCTCTGCCCCGCCGATCGGATCTCCAACGGGAAGATCTCGCTGGGCACCAGCCACCCGAGGGGCCCCCACGACCACGCGAACGCCGACACGAACATGCAGATGAACAACACCATGCAGCCTGCGTACGTCCTGGACAGCTCCTCCGATTGCCCGCTCGTCCCGAACTTGATGGCGATCATGGTGCCCACCACGATTTGGGACACGAGCATCTGCGATCCGCCCTGAAGGAAGAGGGCCCTCCTGCCGGCCCTGTCCACCGTTGCTATGGACACGAAGGTGGCTAACACGTTGACGAGACCGGTGATGACGGCGGACATGAGGGAGGCCTCGTCCCCGAAGCCGATGGTCTCGAAAAGCACGGGGGCGTAGAACATGATCACGTTGATGCCGGTGAGCTGCTGGAAGGAGGGGATGAGGACGGCCATGGTCAGCTGTGGCCTGTACTTGCTCTGGGTGATGTTCTTCCACGGGTGCTTCACGCTCTTGGAGTCCTCGCCACGAGGTCCTCGAACTCGGCGTTTATAATCAAGACTAACATCATAGTAAATAATAGAGAAATTATATTGCAACCAAAAAGATCGAAAGATTCTTCAATGTACTATGGATCAATGCAAACAACTAGCAATATCGGTGATGACAGATTTAACTTATGAAGACAACACCACATATGTTTAGGACCGAGAAAGTTCATATTGTTATAGAACTACAAGAAATTTGTCGAATAGTCATGCCTATTAGCAACGCAAAAATTGTGACGATAATTCGATGCAATCGGGTCAAAATAGCGACGCTATTGGGTCGAAGATCAAGTGACACTAGTTGTCTCTCAATAGTCACTAATTAGCATCGCATTTGCGTTAATAACTCAATGCCAAAATTGGCGCTTTCTCAGAGCTACGTCACCACTAATATCACATGCGAGAAAAGAAAAATGCGCAGTAAACTATAGCACTGCATTATTGTCAACATCTTGCAACGCTAAAGTGAGCTAAAATAAGGTTCTTGCATTGTCGACACTATGTCGATGCTATTGTGGCCTTGTCGCAAGGCGCCATAGTGTCATCAGTTGCCTACGACACGAAAAGCTTTGTGCCACCTCTCTTGTGACGCCATTGCGAGACTAATGTATTGTTATTTTGATGGCATCGCTATTGTGACGCCGATGTGGCATAACCATTATAAGTATTAGTTATTAATTGTAAATTGATTGAATGTACATAAATGCAAATACACATATATGTGCATGCATACAAATACAATTATATACTAATTATAAATGTATTCCTTGATGTATATAAACACAAATACAAAATATATGTACACAGATACAAATATACATACATGTCTGTGTGTGTATATTATACATATATATATATATATATGAGGAATATTATGGTGCATATGACAGAGCATTTTCCGTGACAACACGCAAAGTATCGTGCCACCAATGTCACTCAACGCAAGCTTGTGGTTGCTCAGTGTTGTCCCAAAGAACATATGGCCTTATATTGCATAATATTGTGAAGCAGCAAGTTATCTGCCCTTGTGCATATCTTGTAAGGTCATCGCATCAATTTGGGGTAGATGATCAACGATCCAACTACCTTCGTGATGTGTTTCGTCAGTCATTCCTCGTATGGAAACTATTTCACCCTCGTTTGCCATCACAATTTCCTGGACCCTTCAAGAATCAAGGCTCTGGTACCAAATGTTGGCGCTAGGCCAAATTTGTGATGCGAAAATAACGAGAGAAAAAGAGAACAAGAGGAAGAGAAAAGACTAAGAATTTGTGGCAGATCAAAATTGTATGTTTTACTTAACGAGTTTTCTCGTGTATTTATAAAAAAATATATCTATAACAAACTACAAGATAAAAAAAACTATCTAACTCAATATGGATAAAACCAAAAACATATCGTGCATGGGATTAAACTTTATTATGCATGAGATTAAACTTTTTAACAATCAATTAACAATTTATCTATTTGTTAAGAGCTAAATGTATGCTAGCAGCAAGGTTCAAGTTAATTGAGTACATATAATTGTTTTATATACTTAGGCAGGGGATTAATTAATTGCTTAAAAAAAGAAGCTTTACAGTTGGAACGGAAAAAATGGTGATGTATCATATTTCCCTTCTCTGCCTGTCTCTATATATCACTACAAGAAAAATGCGTATATTCACAGAAGAAAGGAAAAACAAATGATGCATCATATAATTCCCTCCCACGCCTTTTTTTTTGGTCGCGTTTTCTCCCCACCCCCACCCCACCATCTTTGTGATCTCAGCTACCAACTAGTGTTGTTGATTGTTGCCACTTCGATCTTTTCTTTTCCTCTTTGTGCATTTTGGTTCTCTTTTTCTGGTGGAACGTCGCTGCCTCAATCAAATTGGTCGACCTCGACGAGAAGCTTGCCGACGCATGCATGCGCGCACTTGAAGTGCTCATGTGGTTTGACGTATATACACACGATCCAGATCGACAATGAGATTAGATTTTGTTGTGTCCGACGTGGATATCCTCGTCGGCGATGAACTTACCCCAGAACCAGTGCTTCCAGACGAGGATCATCTCCTCGATGGGCACGTTCTTGGTCTCCGGCAGGAAGAGGGAGATGAAGATGGTCATCACCAGCACCCACCCGGCGAAGAAGTAGAAGAGCCCGAACTTGAGGTGGCAGAGGGCGGTCAAGAACACCTGCGCGATCACGAAGGTGAAGGCCATGTTCACCGACACCGTGATGCTCTGCCCCGCCGATCGGATCTCCAACGGGAAGATCTCGCTGGGCACCAGCCACCCGAGGGGCCCCCACGACCACGCGAACGCCGACACGAACATGCAGATGAACAACACCATGCAGCCTGCGTACGTCCTGGACAGCTCCTCCGATTGCCCGCTCGTCCCGAACTTGATGGCGATCATGGTGCCCACCACGATTTGGGACACGAGCATCTGCGATCCGCCCTGAAGGAAGAGGGCCCTCCTGCCGGCCCTGTCCACCGTTGCTATGGACACGAAGGTGGCTAACACGTTGACGAGACCGGTGATGACGGCGGACATGAGGGAGGCCTCGTCCCCGAAGCCGATGGTCTTGAAGAGCACGGGGGCGTAGAACATGATCACGTTGATGCCGGTGAGCTGCTGGAAGAAGGGGATGAGGACGGCCATGGTCAGCTGTGGCCTGTACTTGCTCTGGGTGATGTTCTTCCACGGGTGCTTCACGCTCTTGGAGTCCTCGCTGGCGGCCACGAGGTCCTCAAACTCGGCGTTAATGTCGTCGGTGCCTCGGATCTTACGGAGCATCTCCTTGGCCTCCTCGCTGTGGCCGCGTTCGATGAGGGAGTTGGGGGTGTCGGGGAGGCCGAGCGACCCCAAGGTGATGATGAGCGCAGGGACCGCTGCGAGCGCCAGGCTGACACGCCAGCCCCAGCCGCCCTCGATCTTAGCGGTGCCGTAGTTGATGAGGTTGGCGGCGAGGATGCCGACGGTGATCATGAGCTGGAAGCCGATGTTGAGCATGCCGCGGAGCTTGGCAGGGGCCATCTCCGACAGGTAGAGGGGCACGGACTGGTTGGCGAAGCCGATGCCGATGCCGAGGAGGATGCGGCCGAGGATGAGCATGAGGACGTTCTTGGCGGCGCCGTTGAGGGCGGAGCCGACGAGGAAGGTGATGCCGCCGAAGAACATGGACCACTTCCTCCCGGCCACCCTGGTGACCGTGGAGGCGGAGAAGGAGGAGACGAGGGCTGCCAGGTAGAGCGACGACGTGAAGAGCGTCAAGGGCACGCTGTCGAACTTGCAGTACTGGTTGGTGCCCGTCGCCTCCTGCTCCTTCTCGTACACCGAGGGGAAGAACTCCATCAAGAACGAACTCATCGACGTTACTCCCCCTGTTTCATTTCGTATATGCCATTATATATGATCAGTTGTATGTTGATATATGCAATTATATATTAACGAATAAAACATAATAAATGTAGAGAGAGAGAGAGAGAGAGAGAGAGAGAGAGAGAGAGAGAGATGTAAGAGACCTGAAATGCCAATGTCGTAGCCAAAGATGAGGCCTCCCGAAGACGCGACGAGGCAGGCCATGAAGACGAAGAGGGTCATCCTCCCCGGGTGATCCTGCCTTCCTCCTCCTGAGGCAATGACCGCACCCCCCGCCATTTTCGCGTATGCTGCAGTGCACCAACGAAAACGGCGATGGAGGATCGTCGGCGGCCAAGGCCAAAGGAACTTATTAATTAAGCAGTTTAGGGAGGTTATTGCAGTAGGACGAATTGGATGCACAATTTATAGAGAAAGAAAGAGGAGAGAGAACAGAGCAGAGATAGCGGAGGAGGAGGAGGAGGAGGAATGTGAGGCAAGGAGGAAGAAGTGGAGGCCTTTACATGGCCGTCCGTCCATGCAACATCAAGCTCTCTCGCGTCCTAATTAGTTTAATTAGAAATCACTAATCGCAGATTAGGATGGTGTTTGGATAGGATTCGAATGGGGATTAAGCGTTCAAATCCTATATTTTGACTGTATTATCCTCTTTCGAATCATTAAGCAGAATTAATTATGTTCACGTCATTGCCATTGTGAAAAGCATTCCGAGTGAAATGAGATCCATGAATCCCTGTGATTTGTCACACTAAGCAGAATTAATCATGCCATACTATGTTACACTACCAACCATCATTAAGTAGAAATGCTCTTTCTGATTGTTATATTTGACAGCATTATATTATATTATATTATACCTATTTTATATGCCACTTATTTTCACTGGAAAAGTTCAGGTCATATTTGATAGGATCAAAAGTTAAGCCATTAAGTACCTCTTCTCCAAAAAGAATTCCAAGCCAAGGCTAATTAAGTGGATATTATCACTACAATAATTCAATCTAGAGATAAAAAAACAAGAGCGAATGGAAAGATTAGGTTGTTGATCACTTATCCAAAATTGAGTACATGAAGAAAGAAACAGGAGTGGATTCACCAATCATAGCTGAATTACCGGACGATGCTCTATTTTCTGTTTCAGTTAGTACATGCCCATGTTTTGCCGACATAGTAAATTTTAAAGCCGTGGGAATCCTGCCTAACAATTTGGATTATCGCAGTAGGAAAAGATTTTTATTAGAGGTAGAGAAATACTTTTTGGATGATTCCTATCTATTCAAGGACAGATGGTCAGTTAACAAGGTGTATACTTGAATATTATGTACAGAAAATTAGATTTGTGTGTCACACTCCCGTCTACGGGGGACACGGAGGTGTATAACAAACCGCAACAAAGATTCTTCAAGTAGGTTTCACTTAGCCAACACTATTTAAAGACGTATATCAATATGTTAACTCCTGTGACAGATGTCAGAGAACTAAGAGCATCTCAAGAAGGCACGAAATGTCGCAGACCGGTATTCAAGTAGTGGAACTATTCCATGTTTGGGGAATTGATTACATGGGTCCCTTTTCAGGATCAGGGAAATACAAGTACATTATAATTGTACTTTTCCAAATGGGTAGAAGCCATACCCACCACCCACTGTGACTCCCATCATGTTACCAACCTTTTCTTCGATATCATTTTCTCTAAATTTGGTATGCTTCAGAGAAACACTTTCAAGAAAGACAGTTCAACACTCTGTCGTCGAAGTACAACGTTACTCACAGGGTTGCTACCCCAATCCACAGACATCTGGACAAATGGAAACATCCAACATGCAAATGAAAGCAATCCTGGAGGAGACAGTAACAACTTTAGAAGAGACTGGAGTTCAAAATTTGACGACGCACTTTGGGCCTATAGAACTTCATTCAAGACCTCTTTAGGGACAACCCCTTATGGGAAGGTGTGTCATTTGCCAATTGAATTGCAGCATAGAACCTTGATTTAAAGGGCGCAGGAGAAAATAGAATGCTTCAGTTGGCGGAGCTAGAATAGTTAAGAGATGTCACATTCGAAAATTCGACCATCTACAAAGATAAAACCAAAAGGTGGCATGATAAGAACATCAAACAGCGACAACTCAGAGAAGGAGATTTAGTTTTACTTTTCAACTCTAGATTTTGTCTATTCCCTGATAAATTAAAATCGTGATGGACCGGGCCATTCAAGCTTTTAAAAGTATATCCATCGGGAGTGGTGGAGCTCGAGCGAAACGAAGGAGGCACATTCAAAGTAAAAGGTCATAGAGTGAAGTTGTATAGAGAACCAGACATAGTGGTTACTGAAGACACTCTTCTACTCCAACCTCCTCTAGTCAGCTTCATCACCCTTAATAACGTCGAGCACACTAAACAAAGATGCTTCTTGGGAGGCAACCTAATGCATGCAAAATACAACATATTTTATATTATTATTTTATTTAATTTTTCTATAATTTAATCATGGCATGCATCGTTTTAGGTCATTTTTAATAATAATTCTGGATTTATGCAGTCTGACTATTGATTGTTTAAATATTTTAATTTTTAAATAAATTGACTTAATTTCTATAATTATTTTGCAGACGAGTCGGACAAGTCTAGATGACAAGAATTAATTCTTTTGCGGTCGAGATCATTGGGTGCAATATGACATCATTAATCGAGCAAAACATACTTGGTTATCATTAGCCGATACGTAAGTTGTTATCGGCCGAGATAAAATAAGAAGGGCGCAAAACAACATAGAGATGGAGGTTATCAGCCGATAAATCCAACACCAAAGATCTATCCTTAACCAAAGTTTATCGGCCAAGAACTCCATATCAATCAAGTTTATCAGCCACAAAATCCAAATTTTATCCTTACCGGCCAAGAATGTTGGGCACAAAAGTTTATATTGAGCAAGTTTATCGGGCAATAACTCCAATCATTGGGCGAAAAATATAATATTAACAAAGTTATTGGCCGAGAATCCTCAAGAAAAGTTTATCGTCGAAGTTTTATCTTTAGCCAAATTTAAAGTTGGTCGTATGATTTTATCGACCGTGATCTGCATGAAGACCTTTCGCACCTATAAATACGTGAACAAGCTGTCGTCCCAAAGTGTGCTTTGAAGTGTGGTTTTATTCTATAGTTGAGTCGTGAACTCTGTAGGCTACGACCGAAAGGAGAGAGGTGCGACGGCTGGAGGTTGATCGCGACTCTGATCAAGTCCGAAAGGCTGCTCGACTGTCTGCCCATGATTCGAAGCTTCGACTTTTTATTATTTGGGTGTAATTCTTCCAATTTTTATTATTGTTTTATTATCTCTCCAAAATTTATAGGATGAATGCTATGTCTTTATTTATTTTATTTTTTAGGAGATTATTATTGGAGGGAAATTCTGTGAACCCTTATTTTAATATTATTGAATTTCTTTTGATCAATTTTTAATTGTCTTTAGTGCTTTTGATTTAATTATTAAATTTCTGAGTTAAGTAATTACCAGTTCGTGGGCTACTTGATTTTATATTTTATTTAATTAAATTAAATGATTTATTGTGGAATTAAAAATTGACATAGGTCTAATAACTAGTGTGTGGAGAATTAGATCTGTGTGATATGTTAGTCTATACCAGTTTATGGAGTGATTAATAATTTAGGATTTTCATATTAATGCATCTTAAATTTAATCTCATCTGCATGAATACCAATTTGTGGGACTTCAGTTTTGATTAAATTTAAGATAGTTTGATTTGTCAGATTAAATAGTAGAATTACCAGTTTGTGGACTCTGTGATGTTAATCTTGTAAATTAATAACTTGAAAAAATTCCTAATCCATCTTAAGAATTTTAATTTATCTTTTTCGGTTCACATATTTATCCTTAATGCATTATCATCCTAAGACCTAATTTCAACACCATTATCTTATCTTATTTTCTATATTTTATTTTACAATTGCAAAACTTCTTTTCCAAAATCCATATTTTTCTTCTCTCTTATTAATTTATAAAATTAGACATTGAATTAATAATATTCCTCGTGGGTTCGACACTCTTTACTCCTATTTTCTATATTACTTGAGCGACTAGTGCACTTGCTAGCGATTTTATTTTGCTAATCATTTTACGCATCACAACCCAAGCCTTATTTACCTTTCTTAATTCAGTTTTTGTCTTTTCAGAGATAACAATCCACCTAGTAAGACACACATGTTGGAGGAAAGTTGAATGTAAGAGATGAAAGATGCATTGTTAAGACCGAAGGGGCAATGGCGGGAACCAAGTTCTTAAAAGAGCGGGACATTTTGCTATAGGATGAATGGGAAAATGCTACTGGTCACCAAGGAAACGACACCATGTCGCACAGTACAGCTACGCTACAAACAAATTCGATCCACAAATCATCTCTTGCATCCACCATCATAATCAACCTAACATAAAGGTGAATTCGTACCCACATGGCCTATCCCCGTAACCTTTCTATCCACTTTCTGCCCTTTTCTGAAACCGCCTCTGCATCACGTACGAGGCGTAGTAACCCATTTGAACGAGCATTATTTCCCGACTCAAAACTCCATCTTCACAGTCGAAACCCTTCATCTTCTCCGAAACCCTTCACATCTCTGCAAAAACCCTCTTCACTAAACACCCTTCTCCACCTTCAACGGCCAACATGGTGCTCACCAGAAACAGATCAAGAGGCATACGTTGGGAACCCAAGCAACCAAGCTCCCGACAGATCGTTCTTAGTGATGGCGAAGAGGAAGTTCTTCAAAGAGCACCTACTCAGATGGAGATCCCTCTACGAGCGCCCGCACCACACCTACGTACTACGTTTCACGAAAGCTCCAGCAGACCCTCGCCGAAAATCATCGCAAGAAGCCAACAAGCTACCCAAACGCATAGTGCTGAAAACCCCTCGGAGACGAAGGCGACAACTGAACCCTCAGAAAGCAAACACCGGCCAATGCACGAATCCGAGCCATAGACAAAATGCCGCCCCAAATATCGCGCAGGAGGGTCAAATCAGTAGCACGGAAGCCACATCGGACTCGGCCGATGACTATGATACAAGAAGACACTTCTGACAGCAAGGGAACTCCAAGCAAAGATGACAAGGGAGGGACGGAAGTAGATCAAGCTCCTCAAACAAAGTCTTCAAAAGTACTGCCACCAACTGAGTCACAACACAGAAGATGCTCTGCTTCACCCTCACAGGCTGAATAGGAAAAATGAAGCAAAATGAGGATAGACCCAAGACGTCAGGAGTCGGCAGCGCAATCAACCATTGAGGTAGAAGCATGGTCAGTTCCTCTACCACCTACCTTCACCCATCCTCCATTCGCCAAAATCTACACCCGACTGCCAAAACCTCTTCCCCTTCCCCTTCCAAACAGCCTTCTCCACTGGTGCGTGGTGCAAAATTGATAGCAAATGCTAACAAGTGCATTAGTCGTTCAAGTAATAAAGTGAATGAGTAGAATTATCATTTCCACGAGGATGGTTAATAACTTAGATTTTATTTTAACCTTGTTAATTGAGAAATTAAGAAAATATATGATTTCGAGTGTGAATAAAAATAAAATAATAAAAATAAAGGAAATGATCAGGTGGAGAAATAATAATTTGATGATTAAGGCACCTAATTATTACAACTAAAATGTAATGAATTTTCTTGACTTAGAATTAATTGAATCAATAATAGAGTGAATTCCCAAAATTAGTTAACCAATGTTTTAGGCTTAAACTACTATCTTAAGAAAAATTAGAATAAATTAATCCTTTCGATTTTTAACTTATCTAATTAATCATAAGATGCATTAAATTAAAATTAATATTAAGGGCTTTCTCAAGTCACCTTAATAATGTAGGATCCCAAAGGACACCAAGAGGGGGGTGAATTGGTGTTCAATCGAAAATGTCGATTCCATAAAAATATGTTGCGGAAGCACAAAACTAATTCTTTAAAACTTTTAAAATAAAGCAATTCAGATCATATCAAACTCAATGTGAGATGGGGAGAGAGAGAGAATCAAACGCAAAGGCACGGTGGTTGTTGACGAGGTTCGGCCACACCATGGCCTACGTCCCCGCTCCGACTTCTCGACCATGGCCTACGTCCCCGCTCCGACTTCTCGGGACCGTAGGAGATTCCACACCATGGCCTAAGGGGGGGATTTTGAAGTTGACGTGACTTTTACTTTTTTTCAAAGTTTTTTTTCTTTTTTTTTCTTTTCTCTTCACACACTATCTTCACTAAATAAAATTATTTAATAGATATAAAATAATTTTAATAAGTGTTTAATATAATATTATTTATTACCTATTTTTCATTAAAAATTTTAATATTTCATTACATATAATTAATTTAAAAAAAAGATTTTTTATATTTAAATAATACAATTTTTAACAAACTTTTTCCCATAAAAATTTTTTATTTTAATTAATAATAAAATTATACTTCATAATTATAATAATCATTTTTAATTCAAAACTCACCCAAAATTCATCCATCACATCTACTTTTTCCCATCACATCAACCATCTTATTCCTCATCATCAAATTCCACTCCAACCAGACACACCCCGAATTAATCTGTCAATTCAACTATGCACAGAGAACTTACGAGGAACCACGATTCTGTTTCCAAACGACCCCTTATTAGACTGTGTTTGATTGGAAACAAAACGCGAGAACAATGCATTATTTTGCCAAATGGAACGTGAGACAAGAACTTCACGTGACCTGTGGCCGGAACATTTAGCCAAATGTTCCGGCCGAAAGTTCTTGCCTTCGCAAGTGTTTTTAAGTTCTTTTTTTTTTTACTTTACGGCTTGTCAATCGCAAGTGTTGATTTTTTTTCTTTCATCTATTTTTTAATTATTTTCTAATGTATGTATATATAATTTAATATATATTAATACATTATTAATCATCTTATAAAATAAATTATTAAATGTAATTAATTAAAAATTATAAAATAATTAGTTCTTATAATTAATAAATATTTTATTAATTAAACTATTCAATTATTTTTAAAAAAATAAATTATATTTGGACAGTAAGATGTACGCAAATTATAATATTAATAATATTTATAAGATTTAATCAAAATAAATAAAAAAATATTAATAATATAACGATTTACATATATTACAATATTTATAACATATTCTTATTTACTATAATTTTATACTTCATAAAATAATAAATTATATTCTTAGTTCTTATTTTTTTACCAAACACCTATTACACTTTTTCATCCAAACACCAAGAGAACTAATATTCTCATGTAGGATCCCAAAGGGCATCAAGAAGGGGGTGAATTGGTGTTCAATCAAAAATATCGATTTCACAAAAATACGTTGCGCAAGTACAGAAACCGATTCTTAAATAAAGCAATTCAGATCATAATATGAACGGAGAGAGAGAAAGAAAATCAAACGCAAAGACACGGTGATTGTTGACGAGGTTCGGTCACACCTTGACCTACGTCCCCGCTCCGACTTCTCGACATCGAGACCTTCGGAGATTCCACTAATCCCTTCCTTTGTTCCAAATGGGGCAAGGAAGAAAGACTTTTGCATCAACCACCATTTCTCCGCTTCGAGAAGCAAGGCAATCTCTCATTCTAGGAAGCTAATTTATTTCTCTCACTCAAGAGGTAAAATTTTGAACCTCTTTTACATAGGAGCTCTCTGTTTTTCTTAACAAAAGTGTTTCTTTCTTTTACAAATCTATGCTTACAAGAAGAGAAGAGAGAAAGAAGAGAAAGCTATAAAAATGAAAACTTCAAGAATTGATCTCCCTTCGATAACTTGAAATTTTTCTTCAATGAGTGAATGAGCCTCTGGCTTTGGCCCTCCTTTTATAGCTTTCAATGTGTGAAAAATTCGTCCAAAAATTGTTCCACAAATTCCTCCTTCAAATTTGACCGTTACTGTTCATTTGACTCGAAGGCCGCTTCTGAACCGGTCGACCGGTCTATGTAACCGTTGCGCGTTTTCTTCAACTTCTGCGTTTGATCGGTCGACTGGTCCGTCGACCGATACATCGATCGGTATCGGCTCGACGTCGTCCGGAGCAAGCTCAATAGTTATCGATCGACCAATATCATCTCGACCGGCCTTCTTTGCTTCAACCGGCAGATTTATCAACCTGCACTATTTTAATCATAACTTTCTGCACAGTTATCCAAATTAGATTATCTTGAAATCTATGAAAAACTAATAAAATTATCTACACTCTGAAGTTCCACATTCATTCAAAACTAATGAGATCAGTTATAATCATTTAATCAAAGTGTAGTGCATAAAATTATTCATTTTTCTTTAAATTTTTTCAACATTTCAACTTTAATCATTCTAATTTTATTTTATAATTTTATATATCATTAAAACTTTGACATTTGCATATTTTTTAAAAATTAACATACCATACAATTTTATAATTCAATGGCTAAATACTTTCTAGCCAAGCAGACCCTAAATTCATTATCTATGATGCAAATTGAATTCTGAACCTTGACGCATGGGTAGGAAAATGTGGAGGCTGTAAATTCGCACTCCTTGATAATGTGAAAAGCGACCATCTTTACAGAAGGAAAATAAAAATCGATTTTTCTTATTTATTTTGCGTATGAGAAGACGATATAACCAAAACTCTAACTCCGATCAAAAGAGAATTCGGGCTTTGTCGAAAAAGGAAAATGGTTGTAAAATCAGTGTAAGAAATTACATCTAAAGAGGCCGAGGAGTATTATCATTCATAACTAGCGATATGAAATTGTTGCCTTCCAAGTTGCAAATAATAATAACACTAAAATGTACACAACGTAAGCACTAGAATTTCTTTCACCTTTGTTCAGGTTAGCCACAAAAATTGTCGAAACCCAGTTATTACCAACAGCAGCAACATCTCTCGGGTTGCAACCACTTTCACTGTCTTTGCTTCTGGAGAACTCTGGCGTCGAGGAATTAAAAGCAGAGAGAGCGCAGGATTCATTCCTGTTGCATAACCGGGACTCCCTCCTCTCTCCAACATTCATTCCGGTTGCATAAACTGGGATGAATATGATGCCGCACGTTCTCAAGCCCAGCCACCGGTGCTGCTTCTACCGCTGGCTCCCCAGGCATTACTGCTAGTGCCTCCAGCATCACTTGCACCCCAAGCACTGTTGTTAGTGCCTCCTCCTCCTCCGTCGTTACCTGCTCCCAGATTATTGCTGTTGTTGCCTCCACTTCCACCCCAACTACCATTGTTATTATTCCCACCCCAACTCACAAGGAACATGTCCTTGCCAGGTGAATTTTGAACTTTGGCACCTGGAAAGTTGCTCAAACCATCGTTTTCATTTGAACCTGATGCCCACTTTCCGGAATTATAGTAATCAGGATCGCTGCCATCAGTACCAAAATTCCCTCTGCCACGCCCACGACCACGGCCACGTCCTCGTCCTGGCCGAGGTAGCCCACTAGGATGCCCATCTTGGCCACTGCCTGCTTGGCAAGACATAGAAGGAAACTCTTTAGATTCCTTGACCAAAAATATAATCACATTCCAACAAAATAATTTATTTCTAAACAAGTACTTGTTGACAATAAACAAACTTATGGGATAATGAAGGAACTAATGCAGCACTACATAAATTTGCATGAAATATGCATGAAGGTCGTCTACACGGGACATAAAGTAGCATATTATCTACAATCACTGAAATAGGAAGCGGTTAATTCATAAGCTCTTGAACATCAAGCCTGCAACTGAAAGAGAATAGAAGAAAATGTATGCGTAAAGAGATTATTTCCTTCCCTGTATTCTTCGTACAATACATGAAAAAGTGCTTTCTCAATTGACCAATAGATGGGCGTGACTTTTACCCTAAAAAAAAAGAATGAAAGAAAAGGTGGGTGTATGACTTGACACAGAACTTATCTGTCCAAACTGAAGATCTTACTAAAAGAAACTGGCAAATACTAAACAATGGTTAGTTAGTTACAATATACCACAACCACCAACAATAAGACACTACTAAGCTGACACCAAGGCTGAATTGCCTTCAAATCAATTTATCAAAAGTGATCACACAAACAAGCTCACTCTCAAAAAAGAAATCACAGTACAAGTTTCAGTAATTAGAAACCATGTAGGACAGAATCGTATGATGATGTAATACTACATGCAACTCCTTTTGAGAGAGTACTGCTTGCTTCGCAATGAAAAAGAAACTGGATGACAATTAACATTATTGAAACAATTTTGCCTTGGCCTAATTGTCAAAATTACCTGGTTTAAAACCTGTCTGCTCTCTCCAATTATCAGCATGACCAGGTGATACACCAGTAATAGATCCCCCCCGGGCGGAACCATAAGCAGGACTTTTCATTGGTACCATTGCAGCAACTGTTCGGAGAGATGGACCGGCATCAGGAGGCGGCTTGTCAATGTTCTTCTGAAAATATGCCACAAGACGATCAATGTCCTCAAAATCCCTCTTCCGAAATCTGAATCCTTTCGGATACAAACCAATATATTCATGGTGTGGATTTGAACTCCTGATGTAGGTCAAAATGAAAGTCCCTGGATGTTCGTGGGATATGCCAAAACCATAAACTATCCTCATTGGATTATCTGCTTTTTCTAATCTTAGCATTTCATCGACTTCTCCCTTTGTTCCTCTTCTAAATTTACGGTAAGCCAGCATATGTTTCAGATGAGATGCCAAAGGATCAACGTATCTATCCATCACCTAGTTAATTGAGTGATGTTAATATGGAGGAGCATCGGCCAAACCAGTAGCAAAGAAAAACAGGAGAAAAGATTGAGGATAAAACATAAAACAGTTTATATGACATGAGTGCAAAGGACACAAGAAAAGAACAAACTAATTCCGAAATTTAGACTGCTATCATTAAGGTGCAATAACTGAAAAGATTATAAGAAAGCTATCTTTGGTCTTCAATCAGCACAAATAATTTATTTTTTAAGTACAAAATTGCAGCAAAATGCTTGAATGTGTCAAGAACATGAAGAGTAACAAATTGCATTATAACATAAACCCTATTGGATCAAGAACTCTGTGATGAACGTGTAAGCCCCTAATCATGTATAGCAAACAGTAATTCACAAAATACTTGTGTTTTTTTAGAGAAAAAAATACTTGTGATTCTATTTATAAATGTGCATTTTCTTACTTCTCCCATAATTTTAAGTGCCAAGATGAAATTTCAAAAAGTTAAACCTCATTTAACCTCAACTAGGCCACTTGGGACATTGAAGCACAAAGTAATACCTAAGACATTAACTCCACTTAAATTTGGATAAAAACTGAGTTTCTTTAATAACTTGTTCTAACTGTGATTCAGTGCCTCGAGGCAACAAAGACTCCTTGAACATATTTGCCATAATTTCAGAAGATATGAATGCTTGTTAAGATCCATAAAGCTGCAGAAAGTAAAATATTTTGTGGCGGTCCATGCAACAAAAGGAACAAGAGACAAAAAGTAAAATATCACCAACCTCATCAAGATCCTCAAATGTCTCACTGTCAATTGTCAATGTTTTCCCCAGACGAAGCAAGCTTGTTATGTCTTTCTTATCCTTCCCGCCCTCTACTATTTCTTTGTGAGCAAAGACCCCATCAGATATTTTTAATGTCAGTGTCAAAAATGATGGCCCTTTAGAACTTGGTCGAACTATACTTTCACCAGGGTCCTTATCTGCGAGATACTGTCCAACAAACAATTGGAAATGTAATCTAACAAGTCAATTGAAAAACAATTGGTCCCCCAAAAAAAAATGGGAAACAATTAATTGATGTATCAGCTTTAAAAAATCCAGAGGATTACCTCCATGGCCTCATCAGCTGTCAAATTCTGGAAACGAGGATGAACAATCATTCTTGGCTTAAACCGTTTCTTTGCGAGCTCCTTTTCCTTTTGCACCTTGTCTTGTTCACTGAGCAAACTATTTTTATCTTCATGATAGTAAGGATCACGATTGCGAATGGATTGATGTCCTCGCCTTAGATCACTAGCCTTGCAACTTAAGTAAACCACAAGCCTACTTTTATTGGCATGCTTAATTTTGCATGTAAGCACATCACCTTCATGCACCTTTTCAGGATCATATCCATCCTCAGAGAAATCTTCAGCAGATATCATCCCCTTCAGTCCCGAATCAAATGCACAGATAACACGGTTCTCTTGCACATTACGAACTGTTACCTGAACAAGTTTTCCTTCAGAGATTGTGTCCTCAGTTTCACCTGAAAGCATAAAAAACAATTCATCGCCATCTGGCTCCTTGTATGGGATACGCCAATCTTGAAATCCATGTAGTAACTCCATCTTTATATCATAAATGGTCTCAGTTTTCTCTGTTCCAAATCGCTCGAAAATGCTTTTGGCATATTCATCAATATCAAGTAACTTGAGCATGTCTGGCCTTTCTCTAACATGTTCAATTGCCATTTCTTGGGCATCGTCATCCATGTCATTTGGGTCATTTGGAGCATCCTCAGCATAAACATCCTTAGCCAAGTTCTTTGCCAGCTCATAAGATTCGGGATGAATTCTTGTATCATCGAGGAGATCAATCAGGTGACTACTAGAAACTGCTGTACCACTCCGACAAACACGAAGAAATCCAACAGCATTAATAAAAACCTTCTTTCTAAGAATTTTACCCATTGTAATCTCCTTTCTATTGTATATAGATCCGGATCTAACAAATGCTCGTTGCAGAACAGAAGCTTTACTTGGACCAAGGCCAGAAATAAACTGTAGAGGTGCGAAAAGCCACTCATGACTTGCAGCTAGGTTCACATCGATACCTACTTGGTTGGTGGCGTCTACCATTATCTGTTCAACAACCTCATACTTTTCATCTGGCGTAAGGAAATGTTCCAAGGGGCAAAGTTTCCAAGACAATATTTCTTTCCCTGGTCCACAAAGTGTCGCAACCATTGCAAGAGGATTTTGAAGGTAACGACCCAGAGCCACAGCACGCTTAACAATACCTATAACAGACAGGCATATTAGGACAAGTTAATGAAAAGATATGGTAATACAACATAAGCAACTAATCTTACCAGGCTGAGCAGGGAGTTGATCGGAGGAAATGCGTGAATTTTCATATAATCGAGGTAATGATTCATCACCAAACACAATTTTGATTTCCTCAAAATCCTCACTCACATCTTTGGGATGATCTTCTACAATTTTAAAGATAACCTGATTGCGAGAATCCAAGCAACAATAAAAGATGGGAACATCTAATAGCAATCTTCAGCTTCATTACTCAGACAAAAGAAATGTCATTAAAGTCAGACAAACAATGAGCCCCAGATATTTGGCCTATGATCAATTTAGGCATGAATCAAACTTCAGGAAGTTAAGGAGTTAAGTAAGCCTCAAACTGTCAGACATGTGGGATTAATTTGACCAGACCATCGAAAATTGGACTCCCCCTCCCAACTAGCGTAAAAACCTGTCGAATCTCATGAACATGGATCAACGAATATGAGCGGAATGGCGTCGTATGATCCATGTAGCCGACCCCACCTAGTGGGATAAGGCTTTGTTGTTGTTGTTGTCTAAAAGGTTCCATATGCAAGGTTATAGAAGCCTGCTTCCTGGATTCAATGTTTTCAACCATTCAAAAAGGAAATATTTCTAACTGAACTAAGTGTGGACTCAGGTATTTAATTACAGCAACAGCCAAAACCTGAATCTTGCTTAGAACATTGAACATACAAAATGAGATAGCTGGACCAATGTTGTCAAACTCAGACTTTTTTTTTTGCAGAGGCCCGTAAATCAGACTGGTACAGAAAAACTGAGAAACACATAAAAGTTGGAATTGCAGCATGCTACAAGGCTTTTATGTTCAATATACGAATACTGTATGTAAACAAAAGGTATTGGAGAATGTCGTGTTTTAAAATGTCAAATGCAGCATTTTGTCAAATTGTAAGTAATACCTAAAAATAAGAATTGCATTCATTCAAGAGTCAAAACATATATAATAATTAAAAACAATAATTTTAAAAAAAATCTTATTTATAAATAAAAAACTAACATGTCTTATTAAAAATGATCAAGGTTCAAGAATAAATAGTAGTTATCATAATATTTAAAAATAAATTCTACTTAATATTGATAAACATTAAACAGTAATTGTACATCATACATAAAATGTAGCAATTAATAACCCAATATCCTAGAATCTAGCAAAATTGATAACAGTGTGAATTTCTAAAGCATTTTAAATATATATACTATTATCTGAAAAGAAACCTGCAGGATCAAGGGCATCTGTGGTCTTATCATCTCCTCTTCTAGTGAATAGAAATGGATTGTTCTGGACATGAGAAGATATTATCTGCTCACGGGCAGCTGCTCGTGAACAGATGACTACACAAACAGACCTGCTTGTGAGCAGATTTGTTATATGTTTGCAAACAGAGACCAGATCTGTTCGCGAGCGGAGGGAGCACTAGCAGAGGTCAAGAGAGAGCGAGAGGATTGAGATAACATCAATGACGCAGCAGCGTGCAGTGACAGCAGTGAAAGCAACGGAAACTCAATGACAGCGAACGGCAGCGCAGGAGCAGCGGTGAAAAAGGTTACCAGACCTAACCTTGGAAGGATCAATGGGCTGTGTTTGGACATGGGGCTTGGAGACCCAGGTAATAGGACATGGCTGGGCACTCATGTCCACGGAATTTGTGAACCAGCACGTGGTAGGAAACACTTTGGGGTACAGTGGACACAGTTGGACGCAATTGAGGCACCCATCTTAGGAGCAAGCATTTGATCCTACCACGTGCTGGCTCAAAATGGGTCAGCAACTGATCCAACACGTTTTTTGTTGGGTGGCATAATAAAATCGTGGACTGCACAAGTGAACTCAGTATTTTGAAAACTTCCAGGGCAATGGCCCTCAAAAGAAAAACAAGCAGGAGAACAAGAAACGAGGATCTTACCAAAAGTAAACTAAAGACTAGTACCCTAAAGCAGGGAGATATCTTGAGCAAACAAATCATTCTGACCTAACACACATCAAGCTCAAACTTCATGTGATGCTTCACTTCAACTTCAGCAAGTCAAATGAACGTCAAGAAAATTTTCAAACTCATTACTGGACCAGCCATCATGATTTCACCAATACAAATGATAGGTGAAAAAGAACTGAAGCAAGACCAGTAATGGCCACTAAACAACCAACTGACCATATCATTATTTAATATATTGAAGATAACTTCTTTAGGGGAAAAAGGATGACTAGACTTTGCTAGCCATCCTAATGTATCAAAATGTACTGATGATAACTCCCAAAGTACCTCAATCAACAACAACAACAACAAAGCCTTATTCCACTAGGTGGGGTCGGCTACATCGATCATACGACGCCATTCCGTATATTCGTTGACCCATGTTCATGCGATTCGACAGGGTTTTACGCTGGCTGTCAGGGCCTAACACAACCCTCCTCCTTTATCCGGGCTTGGGACCGGCTATAAAACATAGGCGGAGTTCCAAAGTACCTCAATCAAATGAAATACAACAACAACAACAAAGCCTTATCCCACTAGGTGGGGTCGGCTACATGGATCATACGACGCTTCGTTGATCCATGTTCATGAATCAAATGAAATAAATTCTAGATATTTATAAGCAGATCATATTTTAATTAAAAAAAAGGAAAAAACTTCACAAAGAAAGCAGTGATTTCTACCAGAAATAACGTAGTGCAGAGCAGACATTAAATCTAAAGGTGCAATATAATGAAAAAAGAATAATAAACTACCCATCCATACCTCATAAATATCATCTTTCAGTTGTCGGCAAGCCATGTTTGCTGTTCCCACACATACAGCATGTGGTTGGTGGTCCGTCATAAACTTCAAGACTCGTTGTTGGTCATTTTTCTTTCTTTGCTGTTCAGCAGCAGCCTGAGATCTAACACTTATTGATCCAGCATACAGCACATCCAGCACTTCTCCTGCTGAATCCAACATAACCATAGTAGTTGCAGGCTTCCCAGGTCCCCAGCAACAAGCCATTACTCTAGCTTCAGGTTCATCTTCAGAGTCATTGTCCACATCCTTGCGCTTAAAAGGGGCAATAGAAACCTTTTTCCACAACTGTTTACCATATTCCATGAGAAGCCAATTTTTTGATCTGGCTGTCAATACAGTCCGAGCTTCCTTTTCCATGGATGGAAGAATAAAGGTGAAAAATGCATCTTCCAAGATCATTTTTCGCTGTTCATTCCACAACTGAGCTGATCTACTTACACATTCGCTCAGATAACAGTCAGAAGCATCAGCTAGTAACTTCTTTTGAACTTCTTCAGGGAGCTTAATTGTAACCTGAAGAAGTTTTTCTTCTTCACCTTTCTGTATAAGTAACCACTGTGCATCCCCAAACTCAGACAATGGCTTGTTACGTAACCACTTCACTCCTGCGAGTTGATGATATGGATCAATGATCAAGTTTCCTTCAGGAGTAGGGCTCGTTGACACAACTGCTTTCTCCATAAAGATGCTCCGAACATGCTTTTTAACACTAGGCTCACATCCAATCTCAACAGATGCCTGTAGGAGGACACAAAAGAGTTAAGATCTATGGGGATACACCTAATCTATAATGAACAATTCTACAGAAGAAAACATATTATACCATGTGTCTAGCACCTTTGAGCACATCCTCTGGCTTTCCAAACATAGCACATGTAAAATTTCCTGCTATTTCTTCAGGAGCTTCCTTCAAATCTTCCAGTTCATCTGAAATCTGCAAAATAAATAAAACAAGAGAAATGACACAAGAGATGCAAAGAGGCAATAAAGGCTTCATCATAATGCAGTAAAACGTCCTACCAGAGGAAGAAAGATAAAAGAATCCCAAACAAATGTTTTGAGAAGCACCTTTAATTTCCCAAAAAACTATAAGGGATAAAATATGCATTTAGAAGGATTAAAAAAATCACCTTTTCCAGTGCAAGAAGCAACCCTAATTGTTCAGCATTGGCTCCAAACTTGTTGGCAACCTCCCATAATCCAGCCTTGTGACAGACACTATATAATGACTTCCTTTTTGGCCTCTTAAACTGCCCTTCCTCTGCCTCCACTTCACCAGGTGGAAAATGAAGATTAAACTTTGCATCAATATCATCCACTTCCCTTTCAGTTGATGCATCCTTAAGTGCCTCGGTGACAGATATAAAAATATGTCGGTTTAATAAAAGTCGTGTTTCATCATATATTCTTCTGGCTTCATCTTCAAATCGTTTAGTATAGTACACTTGAAGAGCATTCTTCCTTTTCTGAAGCAACAGCCATTTTCTGTCCAATGTATGAATCGCCCAAAGCAGCTGACAAAATAAAAAAAAGGAAACAAAATGTTAACTTCAGCTTCAGCATCATTGAAACCAGTAACCCTATTCTTTGATGTGCTAGATTATAATTCATCCATTACCTTATGCCATTTCATCTTTGGTTTATCTTCACTATCACGAACATCAACATCAGGATCTTTTAAAAGACTCTTACATAGCTCCTTTCGGTACATACTAATGAAGGGAATCTAAAAATGAGCACCAAAAGCAAGTAATTAGCTCATATGTGGAAGAAATGCTTGTTTCTTATTAAAACTCCAATACACGAGCAGAAGTTCTTACATCAAATTTCTGTACATGTAACATTGTCAAAACATTTCCAATATCTTGCTTATTAATTTCTTTGACATAGCCATAACCAACTAGAGATGGCATATACTCGCCAATAAGTTGCTTATATATCCACGCACTCTCTTCATCAATATACTCGTCATCTGTTGGAGGAGATCCAGTGATCTCCTCTGAAAGCTGGAAACAAATCTGTCAGATAATTGCTAAAAAAATTGAGCAAGAAGAATGAAACAGGCATCAAACCTTGTTGCTACCTGGATTCTCTCAGGTATGTCAGTTTCCCGTATCATGTCATCCCTTGGAGTCATATACTTCTCAGAAATGATGAGCGGCTCAAATTCATCTTCTAATTTCTTCTGTCCCCATTCACCATCATTGGCAACCCTTGCAAGGCCTTCCTTGCGACGGGTCAATAACTCATCAACATCACCAAATATCTCATGTGCTTCCTGCAGAGCAGATGATGAGACACCAGGTGCTTGTCGTGTCTTCTTTTTCTTTAGCTTCTTTTTTCTACATCCAGAAGGCCGGTGATTATATATTGGATATTACTATAATATCACGGGTTGATGGCAATCTAACTAGACTAGTAACCTAAGATGCCATACCTAATGGGGGCGCCAGTCTCATCTACATCTTCCTCATCCACTATAAAATCAGCCATTTCATCATCCTCTCCCAACATATCTCCATCTTCCTCTTCCAACTGTTCGTCTTCCTCAGCAATATCTTCCAAAGGTGCGGCTGTCCGCACCAAAATGCAAGTATTAAAGTCTTTCATAGTGACTCAATGAGCATGAAGAAGCGTCATACAGAAAGTCGTTACCTTCATCATCTCCAAAAAGGCTGCGTTTGAGCTTTTCCTCTGCGGTCCTTCCTCCTCGGCTGTTCATGTCTGATTCCTCTTCATCTGAGAACCCAGACATCTCTCCAGCTGCAGAATCCCTTCCAGCCTTCTTCAGTCGCTTAAATTTGCTGCCTTTCTGAGAATTTCATTCATCCAATATATGATTATTTGAACATAAGGAAGAAATCAAAGACAAGTTTTATCAGAGAAATGTGAATGATAGAGGACATACAGGACGGGCCCGTAAACCAGTTTGTTCCTCGATCAACTCATAGTCATCTTCATCGAGAAGGAAGTTTTTCTCCTCCCTGTATGAAGTAAATACTTCAGGAATGTGAAACTCGTGCCTTAAGATCAAGTAAAAGGACAGCAAAGGATTTAAAAGCCGCACTACCTCTTCTTCTTTTTCCTTTTCCTGTGCCGCTCGTCGTCACTGTCGTGCCTTTCCTCCTCTTCTTCCTCTTCCTCTTCCTCCTCCACGTCATCCACTATAAAACCATCTTTCTCGTACTCATCCTGCCCCTCTTCTGATTAAAGAGTCAAAACCTCCATTAACACTAATCCAAGACGGCCAAAGCAAACAAATAAAACCGCGGAAAAGCTAAAAACCCACCGTCCTCTTCTTCATCGTCGTCATCGTCGCCGCCGCCCCGATCGTCTTCTACATCCTCAGCGTCCCTCTCCATCGCCCGTTCTTCCTCGTCCTCTTCGACCTCTTCTGCAGACACAACCGCAAGCAGCTCAAAAAAGTCAAGCCAAATTAGGGGAAAACACTCGACAATGGTCCAAAACCTACGAACATGAAAAACAATAAAAAATGGACAGCTCACCTTCTTCGTCGGAAAGAACGGTTCTCCCACCCATGTCGCCCGGAGCGGAAACCCTAGATGCAGAGAGAGCGAGAGAAGAGAAACTGCGGCGAACAGCGTGGAATTCCGAGGGCCGACGAGGAGAGAAGACGGAACCCTAACCACGAAACTCCGAGGAGGAAGCAGATGAGAGCTCCGACGAAGACGAACGAGAAGGGAAGGAAAACACGAACGAAGTCGAGAAATCGCGATCGGACTGAGAGGGAGAGGGGAAGGGGGAAAAGTGGCGATGGGTATAATATTTATATTTATCGTTTATTTATGTAATATAATAGTTATTGTAATGATGCGTATTAATATTTATATATTTGTGTATTTCAGAAATATTCGATAACCTTTGCTATTTAAAGGAGATAAATATCTTGGAGTCTTGATTTGTTTACTATCAGGGGACAAGGTGGTAGAAGAGTAATTATGAGCGAGCCCTTGGAGGAATTACATTCCTCATTTTTTATTGTTGTAATTACTTGATCTTTTTTTTTCACGCTTTGATAGGTAATAATCATTTTCTCGATTATGCGAGTGACGTGACGCAATAAAAATTATAAAATTAATAAAATATATATTATAAAAATTAATAAAAAAACTCAATGAACGCGCCCCTATGCGTGCGAGCTCGCGAGGGGGGTCGACGCCCCCTACGTGAGCTCATCGGCTTTTCTTCCTCCCCAAGCAAGAGGAAGAGCATCTCCCCGCCATCGGCGATCTCTCTTTTTTCTCCTCCACTTGGCCACACCCCTGGCTGTGCTGCTCTTTTGACTACAAGGGCTTCTCCACGGAAGAAGTGGGTGGGCCGGTTGAGGTTCATCCCTGGTTCTCTGTCCCTCTCGTCGATCAGTGACCTCTTTGAGCTCCGCCGACAAGTGACCCTACCATAGATCATGGTAGACAAGTACAACAAGTGCTTCCATCAAGTTGGTATTCTCCGAGTTCGACATGCTCCGCTCCAAGAACCTCCAGCTCGCAGACTACTCGACGCCCTTGGCGGTGATAGGATTCGACAGCGAGGTGGAGTTGGGGACTACGTCGAAGAGCATCTCCATCCGCTCGTCGAGGTACTTGGCCGTCGGAGGGTCGCCACAGCCCCCACTTCCAATGACAAGTACCACGGCTAGCCCCTTGTTTTTTTCTTTATTTAATTTATTTTTAATATTATTTTAATATTTTTATATTGGGCCATGTTAGCATTATAATCGAAAAATTATCTTTTGTGGTAAAGTTGGAACCATCTGTATAATTTACCCACGAGCCCTTACGACTGTGGGCGAGCATTTAATTGTCGGATTGGATTATTATTATTATTATTATTATTATTATTATTATTATTATTATTATTATTATTATTATTATTATTATTATAGCAATTCTTGAGGGTTCAACAAATTTTAAAAAATGTTCATTCCATTCGATTGGTGAAACAAAATTTTGACAAAATTATTCGATGAACTTTTCCGATAGTTTACTTGTATATAACCTCTTCATCTCTTTTCTTAAGTATTATGTTTCGCTTTTTGCATGGTTTAACTAATTTTAAATTTTTTTATTGCATTGCTTTATTTAATATGATATATACTCGAGCTTATAGATGTATAACCCGACCTCACCTTATCCAAACATTCCGAAGTTTTATCCCATCACGTGACGAGGGAGTGGTTCTTCGGTACTTCTTGACTTTTTTATTGACTTAATTGATTAAGAAGAGTAACTTATAATTGAAAAAACTTAAAAAATATTGTATCCAATTAAATAATAAAAGTGAAAGCTAGAATAATAAATAAAAATAAAGGTACATCGTCATTGAAGTCTGATAACCATATATACATCAAATAACAAGTTTATGCTTATAACATATTATGGCCTGTTTGGCAAACTTCAAGATTTCATTAAATAAACTAGATAATAACGATTTGATTAGAGTATAACGGTTAGTTATTAGTAAATAATAATTTATTTATAAATTTAATAAAATTATTTGATAAACATAATGATTAAATTAATGTATTCTAGTAAATGATAAAAATAGACGTAAGACATAATTTATGATAATTTATGCACATCATATTCATAATAATTAAATTTATAATATTTAATTTTGAATAGTAATATTTTTTTAAAAATTATTATTCTAGTATAAAAATTGTGTATTTCAAAATAAAAATCTTATTTGGGTAGTAAGTAAAATTAAGATTAAAAAATAATATATGATGTCTAATAATTAAATAAAAAATATTAATTTTAAAAAAGAGGATATAAATGGAATAAAATATGAAATTGCTACTTCTATGTTCTATGCAACTGTTTGGTGCGTAAAAAAGTAGGATTTTTTTTCGCTGCCCTCCCAAAAAAATTTCACGTCTATTAATGACTTTCGAATATTCCGCTTACATCCGCTGCTTTTCTCACTTAAGTCCACTCATCAACCTCGGTTAACTTTTCCATTAATTTTTATTTTTTTAATTTATGAAATGACCAAACTGCTCTTCCCTTGTATCATCTAATATCGTAAAATATAAAATAATATATATAAAAATAAAAAAGTGTGCTTCCGGGTCACGAGATCGCAAGGGCGCCCCCTCCCGTCAACGACGAGATTGCAAAGGGGGGTGTGCCCCCCGTAGGTCGTGGGGGCATCCCCCCTCCCCTCCTCGTGATCTAATGAGATCGCATGTCGCTGATGACGAGATCATAGGTCACGATGGAGGGAGGACACTCCCCTCTGCGATCTCGTCGCCGATGATGAGATCACAAAAGGGAGAGACGTCGCCCCCTACCTCGCAATCTCATCGCCAATGATGAGATTGCAAAGAGGAGGGGCGTCGTCGCCTCCCCCCTACCCCGTGATCTCGTCGTAAGTGACGGGTCGTCGGTGACGGGTGGCCCTCGCGATCTCATCACACCCCTTCCCCTACATCGTGAGCCGACGACGAGATCGCAGGTCGCGAGGGAGGGGGATACTCCTGTTTGCAATCTTGTCGCTGACGACGAGATTGCAGGTGATGGGGTATGCCCCCCTCTACGATCTCGTCACCGATGAGGGGCATCCCTGTGATCTCATCGCCAAAGAGGGGGTGATGCTCCCCTCATGATGGAAGGGCAATTTGGTACACTTTTTTATTTTTATAATATATTATTTTATATTTGACAATATTATATGATATGAGAGAAGGGCAATTTGGTCGTTTCTTAAAATAAAAATGAAAATTAACGAGAAAATTAAGTTGACAGATGGTCTTAAGTGGAAAATGTGGCATAGTTTAAGGATGTCTGCGGAATATTCAAAAGTCGTTGGTAGACGCGAAAATCAGTGAAGGTCAGCGAAAAAAACCCAAAAAGTAAAATATTTAGTAGCGGATAGATTTTTTAGTAGCGTTTAGAGGTTTGAATACAAAATTAAAGATAACGATTTCACATTTTATTCCTATTATATCCTCATTTTTTAAAATAGAAATTTTATTTAATTATATATTAAATATCATATTTTTTAATATATCACATCTTTAATTTTACCAATCCAAATAAGATTTTATTTTGAAACAATCAATCTTTTTATATTAAAATAATATTTTAAAAATGTCATTATTCATAATAAAATATTTATAAATTAATTATTCTAGATATGATGCGTATATAAATGATTATAAATTATATCTTATGTCTTTTTATCATTTTATATAATACACTAATTTAATCGCTACAGATTTTATTAAATTTATAAACAAACCACTATCCGCTAATAACTAACCGCTATACTCTAATCAAATCGTTATCCTCTATTCGAATCATTATCCTCTAATAAGATTGTTAACTATGTCAAACTATGCTAGTAGGAGTAGCTTATAACATTTGATGTTCAAACCTCTAAACACTACAAGAAGAAATTATTTATCAAATGCTTATATATAGTAGCATTTTGATTCGAATAAAACATTATTTGCTATTAAATGCTCTAATTTTTTACATGTCTGCCTATGTCATAATACATAACATTAGTATCTCTCATCCATAACTCCATGGCATATAAACTCGTGCACTCGTCACTCAAGTAGAAGTCATCACGCACACATCAATTATGTTGCTAGATAAATCAAGTACATGCATAGATCAACACAGGGGAGGAAACTATCCTGTAACTATAAAATGAGTGTGAATTCAATATAGGTCGTAAGATGATGCACAATAATAGTAAGAAAGAAGCATAATATCATATAAGTCGTGAGGATCATGGTAAGGAACAATGGTATAAAGAAATCATTTAAATAATGACATGAGTTCACTTCATATTCATCGGTAGTACTTAATATCCTCCACTTGAAAAGGCATTCCATTTTAGTTTCCTTTGGAGAAAATCCTTCCATTTATCTTTATACATTCTTTACATTTTTTTTTCTTTAGTTGCAAGAACTCTCCACATTTAGTTAACATCGTTGCAAAGATGCAAGTGTGTAGCTACCTAAACCAAATAGGCAGTGAGGAAGTGGCCATAAAAAAAGAAGGATTATCTCATACAAGACTATTAACACTCAAGCGACTTTACACATACTTATCTTTATTTTCTCCGACATTTTTCTTGATTGATAGTTTGGATCATCATTGATGACAACAAAAATGTGATTCCAATCATCAATAACAATTATATTCATCATTTTTAAAATGTTACGAACTTATGCACATTATTATCCTTCATAATATATATAATCATTTTTATAATTTTTTACATTAAAAAACTCTTTTTTGTTATTATCAATGATCCTCTAAACTATTCACGAAGAAATCAAGGAAAATATGTGTAATACTGCTTAGCATGCACTTGACATGGAAAGCGCTTGACACATACATTAAACCATATATATATATATATATATATATATATATATATATATATATATATATATCAAGCCTTAGCATTGTTGTTGCTCTTGCCTCCCCATCGGCATTTCTGGTGCCCCGATGGTGGTCCTCTTCTGGACCTTCTTGGCCTTGAGGTTACTTGTCATGGTTGTAATAAGCGACACCCAGGAACGCATTTTTGTACCCGAAAAGGTTGACCGGGGTGATGGTGTCCTTGATGACGGATCACGAGAACGCGATGAGGAGCCAGTCCTTCACCTCACCCCCCGTTCATGGTCAGCGTGGAGGTCTTTCCGACCAGTAGGGACACAACGATGTTGAGTGCGAAAACGCATGAGGAGTTGGTGTAATCACTCAAAAAAATTCAAAAGGGAGCAACTTAGTAGTTACAACAAGGCCTTAACAAGATAAATCAGCTACACTCTACCCACAAAATATGGAGATTTAATATCTAATTAACTACTCCATTAACCCCTTGATCTAGAAACTAGGAAGTTCAAAATCCAAAATAGCCACCTAGGGACCTACCTCCCCATCTTCCCTCAATCTCACACTTGTCTCCAGGAACTCTCCCATGGGAAACATCATGGGATAGGGACAACGAGGGCGCACCCACACTTGATCTAAGTGGATCAAAGAGAGGAAAATTACAAAAACAGGTGGGTGAAAATTGAAATCACCTTGAATGTCATCTAATATGGATAAATCATTAGATCTGGTCATAAGCAACAATGCCATGATTTTCCTGCGATCTCAATCTTACTTGTTCATCTTTATTTGCTTGTTGTGTTGTGGTTAGGCTTATTCTTGACATGTGTGTATTGTTGTTATGCGCTTATCATAATGCCTTGCCATCTTTTTGTTGTTGATCTCATGCTTTGTACTGTGATTCATACCATGCAATGTTGTTTTTACCTTGTATGAACTCCTGGTTGTATATGTATCGTGATTTATTTGCTTAAATGAAGTTGTAGGACTCTCAACGTTATATTTGTATTAAGGACCCGATCTGGATCCCATGAACCCGACCTGAGTTAGACTCCAACCAAGCACCCGCAAACTCACCGCGTGTTCGTAAAACCCAGCCCGAGTTAGCGAACGATGGAGCTAGACATGTCTCAACATTTTCAACCCAACCCAGGTCCATCCAGACCCCAGTCCGAGTTCATCGTGCATCAGACCCTGACGGCTGGCGATAATTTTCTTATCGAGCTCAGCCAAGGTATGTTATATACTCGACCCAAGTTCAATGCTGGAAGTCCCCAAGTTCCTCCAAAATATGCGAGAGTTCTGCCCACAAGTTTATTCAGATTTTTTGTTTCAGTTTCAACCAAAACCTGACATGATATTCCTCCATCTAATTGTATAACTAATTACCTATAATGATCATTCATTTGATTTATGATTGATTATATGATTATTATTGATTTCTTGCTCACCAATTAATCTCAGAACGACATCGAACATTGATTATGGTCAAGTAAAGTGCATCAAGATAGATAATAAGTTTGCTAAATACATAATCACTGATGTATTGTTAATGAAATACTGAACAAGTGTTATCTGATATCGTTACCGAATCATTGATACTACTATCGAATCATTGTAAGGATTATGTTACCAAATTTTTTAATATCGAATTACTATTATTATGACTACTGAATCAATTACTGTCATTGGATACGCCATCGATCATTGTTCATTATTGAAACTTCATATCATTATTATTATTAATATGATTTTGCTGAACATGTTACTATTCATTGACTATATGTCCATGGATTATTGTTATACATCTTTTTGCTCACATATCCAACAAAGGTATGCCTCCGATATGAGTTTACAGATTTATCTTAATTAAAGGATATTCATTGTATGTTATTATGGTTTCCCCACTTGAGCTGTAAAGCTGACGGAGAATTGCTTTTGTGTTTGATTTTCACAAACCCAAGTCAGTGATGGTGGGTGAAATGGTGTGTTCCGATAATGTTCAAATGATGAGAAAGCACATGAATTTAAGGACATATTTACCTTTCTTTATACTTCCTCGAATCATGATGTAGTAACTCCGAGATTTCAGCACTTTATTGTTCTCATATTCCATATCTATTGATTAATTTATCCTTCTCTTGTTGTGTCATATTTGTTGACCAGCCTTAGTCAAATGCAAGGTTGTCAGGATCGCTTGCAGGATCATAAGATCGTAAGATCCTACGATCCAATAGTGGGCAAGCGATCCTGATCTCAGTTTGGGGATCGGAAATGTAAGATCGTATAAGGATCGATCGCTGTATCGTAAGATCGGTAAGATCGTAAGATCCTACCTATCCTGTGATTTTATTTTTTTATTGAGAAAAACTAAAAAATAGAATATTAAAAGTTAAAAATTGGCAACAAAGGAGGTAATTTTCTCTGACTATCATTTTACTTTATTTAAATTTATTTTTAAAAAATAAAATAGAATATTAAGAATAAAAATTAGCAAGGCATTAGGTTAAATTCCTCTCCATTCTCTCCCTCTTCATTTCTCCATTCATTTTTTATGAGTGATCTATTATAATTAATAAACTTATGTATAAAATGATATTTAGAAAAGAAAAAAATTATTTATTTATTTATATTCAAATGAAAAAAACTGATTTACCATTGTTAATTATCATAATTAGTTTATCTTAATTTCTAACTTTTTATATTGTTATGTAGTCCATGAAAGTTACAAATTAAGTATAACATAGATATTGAGAGTAAAATATTAAATAATGATTATTATTGCTACTATTATTATTATCATCATTATTATATTTTTAAAAAAATATTTTTTTATTCATAAGATAGGATCTTACGATCCTCGATCCTCCGGACCTCGCCCGATCTTACCTCGAAAAGCGATCTTGACAACCTTGGTCAAATGTATAGTCAAAGTCAGGTGATCTTTGTCACGTGGTAGGGATCGATTTGGGAGTGTTACAATTGGCCCCAAAGGTAGGAGGTCGGGTGGATATTGAAGCCACCGCAGAGAGGACTGGGAGCTCGACGAGGGACAAACACAATGAGGAAGGTGAGGCAATAGGGAGCGACGTAGTAGAGGGAGGTGATTGGGTTGAGGGAGATGCTCCTGGGCATGAGGAGGATCTGTACGAGGATGAGGCAGGTGGCCTCGAAGGTGACGGCACCGAACTGGAGGGCCACACCCCGGGCATCGAAGTGGCCCTCGCTGTTGAGCATGGTGGAGGGTTGGAAGGGCTCCTCATGGAGGGCGGAGCGCAGCCAGCAGAGTAGACCGCGATGAGCATGAGGGCCTTGAGCATCGGGATGAAGGAAACAAAGAATCGGGGAGGACGGAGGAGGCATAGTGTAACAACTCTGATTTTTGAGATTTGATAAAAGAATATTTTATTATTTTATTTTGAATCTTGTTTCACAGAAATTAAATTGCTAAAAGATAAACGTTTTAGCCTTTGAGGTAAATAAGATAAAAGCATAAAGTTGTTGGGTCTTTATGTTCTCTTATTGTCTCCAAGCTCCGCTATCATATTATTATTCAATTGAATTGAATGGGGCAGATAGTGTATCTAAAGGTCTCATCATCCTTTAGAGTGTTTGGTCATGGTCCCCCGCCATTCACAAATGATTGTTACCTCTATTATTGTTGGGTGGCTTGACGTGGGTTGATCTCCCATTGGCTAACATGAAAGATGCATGAAGTTTTCCTTAATTGATCAAGCACTCTTCATTGAATTAGATAACTCCGAACATTGTAAATTAAATTGAATTGAAAACGAATCAAATTGAATTGAATTAAAATCAAATCGAATTGAATTGAATAGATCATGGACATATGGATATATTGGCATTGAATTGACAATTGTTATTTCCCTATTGAATTGAATTGTTGTTGGCTAATGATAATTGATTATCAAATTGTTATCTATTAATTGAACATTAATCTATTAATCGTGTAATTGATAATTGTTAATTATTAATTATTAGTGATTTATATTGATCTTTTGACCATAACATGGATATATTGCTCATATTGACAAATTGTTATATTATTAATTGATTATTGTATTAATTGCTCAATTGACTCATCATTAATCACACCTCATTTTCGATTGAGCATATTGATTGTCTATTGGACCCTACGACTGTACTTGAATCCGTGCATGTAAGAGAGCTATATAGGATGATTCTTTAGGTGGCTACATGTGTTGCACATGGTATTAGATTGAGTTGTTAGTTTTATTATTTTTGTATTTATTATAAAATGTGAACTTAGGAATAGTTTACTTATTTTGAATATTATGAATTATTAGCTATTATTATTGAAAAAACCTTCCACATTTATGATTTATATTCTGCAAAAAATATCTTATAGAAAATCGTGTAGCATTTCTTGGCCGATGCTAGAAGTCATGTGGGTCTCGGGACATTACACGTAGAATCGACACAACATGGCCGGCGCGGATGGGAGGTCGACGAGGGCACGGACAAGGAGGAAGCGAGGGTGGAGCAGAAGGCCGTGTAGATCATGGTGAGACTGATGGGGAAGGGCGAGTCGTACATCTTGAGGTCCATGATGTACTTGTTGTACATGATCACTGTGAAGCTAAGGGAGATCCAAACGGACACACAGTCCTACGAGAGGAGCATCTTCTTCAGCACCACCTGCTCCGCTGCCGCCGTGACCAATCTTAACTTCTTACTCAAAAGCAAAAGCGTACTTCTAGATGGATGGAAATGATCTGAAAGAAGCAGAGGGTGAAGAGAAGTGTGTGTGTGTGAGAGAGAGAGAGAGAGAGTTGTGGAGGGAGGAAGAAGACGACGATGACTACAACTATGTACGCACATAGTCATCATCGTTGGGTGGATAGATTAGATTAATTTTCTCTATCTCTCTCTTTTCAAGTTTCTAGAATCTTCTTAGTAGCACCACCTTCTCTGGTTTGAATATACTTGGAATCCATTATATGGTAAGGAAAAAATGATTATTGGAAAACTTTGGCTCATATCAGGACAAAGGTGCGCGGAAGGCAGAGGAAGAACTTGTTATCCTAGAAGTTGAGAAAATATACTTAAAGACAAACGTTTCATAGTTGCATGGAACAAGGAAAGGTAACGTTGGATTGTCTTTTTGAATATCATCTTTCATTTCGAAGAAAAATCGTAATCTCTAGTTTGTTTCAGTCATGCAAGTAGTACCAATGTAATTCTTCCTATTTTATTATTTTGATTTTAGTTTATCTCTCCAACATTTCTAGGATGAACTTCGTATTTTTAGGATTATTATTATTTGATAAGGGAAAATTGTTTGAACCCTACTATTATTGATTTAATTATCCTTTCAATTTCTTTTGATTATGATTGTGACTTTTAATGTTATTCTATGAGAATATCTTGTTTTAATCTTAGATTACAAATCAATTTTGGAGTGATTAATTTTAGGGCATAATACTTTTCAGAAAATAAAATATTAACTTGTAGGTTAACTCAATCATTACAGAAATTCTGAGCGTAATACTTAATTATTTGCGATCTAATAAATTATACCTAGCGTTGGATAATTATTAGTTTAGGATTTACAATTTCATGCATATTAATTTTTTGTTAATTACGAAGTTTACTTATCGTTAGAAATATTTTAAGTTTACAAAAGTTAACATAGCTTGATTTAAGTTATTTTTAGTGATCTTAATCCATCGTAAGAATCTAAATTATTATTTATCATAATAGTGGATCATACAAGTTTACCTTTGCAATTTTCATCCTAAGAGCTATTTTATCACCATCATCCTATCTTATTATTATCTTATTTACTCTATTTTATTTTATAATCACAAAACCTAAAATTCTATGTTCTCCCTCTCTTATTAATTTATAAGATTAGATATTAAATTAACAATATTCATCATGAGTTCGACATTCTTACTCTTATTTACTATATTAATTGAGCGACTAGTGGACTTGCTAGCAAATTTAATTATTACAAATTTTACGCATCAAGTTCAACATTCTTACTCGTATTTACTATATTACTTGAGCAACTAGTGTACTTGCTAGCAAATTTATTTGTTACAAATTTAATGCATCAAGTTTTTCAAAAGAAAGATAATAATATAGTGTGTGTTCATTGCAAGAAGGTTGGACACAAAAAATCACAGTATTATAAACTTGTGGGATATCCAGCACACTTTAAGTTTAAACCGAGAAATCAAAATGCAACAAACATAGCTCAAGTTCAACTAGCAAATAATGAAGAAGAAAAGTTTACAGATAAGCAAAGTCAGTCCTTAGACATGAAGCAGCATTCGAACAACAGAAATATGTTATGCAATTTCTCCACAGAGATAATCTCATAGTTCCAAGAAATATTTACGAAAGGCGTACATTGCAAAAAATATATGCATAGACTGGATCATTGATTATGGTGCTACAAATCATATGACCTTACATATAGATTGGCTCATAAACATTAAATCCTTAAAGGGTTATAATTTTGTTTCTCTTCCAAATGGAAGCAGCTACCCATATGGGTACTCTTGTACTAAAATGAGGCATTAAATTGTTTGATGTACTTTATGTGCCAGATTTCACTTTCAATCTGATGTCAGTGGCAAAAATGACTAGAGTTACTTGTAAGTTCAATTTTCCCTCATACTGTGTTTTTATCTAGGACCATTTGAATGGAGTGAAGAAGTAGACTGATGAGAGAAGAGGTGCGTTATAGACCAGCAGATTTGCAGTGTATAGCAGCAGTTACAAGTGCAGAAGATTTGGTGTTGTGAAATAAGAGACTTGGGCATCTACCATTTGAAAGAATGCATTTGATTTCTTCTATGAAATTTTGTAAAGATATTGACAATTTGCACTATCCTATATGTCCTCTAGCTAAATAATTTCAGCTACCTTTTGTTTCTTCACAAAGATTACCTACAACTTTGTTGGATATAATTTATTTGGATACCTGGGGTCCATTTAAAATTTCAACACATGATAGTTTCAAGTATTTTGTGACAATAGTTTTTACTTTTTCGAGAATGAGGTTATCTCATAAGACAAAAATCAGAAGCTTTCTTTGTTGTTAACAATTTTCTCAATCTAATTGAAACACAATTTCAGCTCAAAGTCAAAATTATAAAATCAGATAATGATAGTGAATTTCATCGGATGCAGAGAATTGTTTAAAAAAAAAGTGGATTATGCATCAAAGCAGTTGCAATTATACCCCACAACAAAATGACCTAGTGGAAAGGAAACATAGACACATAATTGTGGTTGCTAGAGCTTTGTTGTTTCAGTTTTCTTTGTCTAAGTTTTTTGGGGAGATATGATTCAGGTAGCTGTCAACACCTTTAAGAATAACATTACACCATATGAAATGACATTAAAGAAAGTTCCAGATTTAAGGCATAAAGTAATTGGCTGCCTATGCTATGCCACCAATAAACTTATCATAGATAAATTTGATAAAAGGGCAAGCTCCTATGTCTTTCTTGGATACTCCATGTCAAAGAAGGGTTATAAGTGTTATAAGTGTTAAGATTGATCTCTAGAGATGTTGAATTTTTTGAGAATACTTTCTCCTTTAAAATTGAAGAATAAACTACTGAAGTACGAGGGGTAAATCTCAATACTCAGCAAACTCACTTAGTCCTTAGGGGAAATTATTCAATTCCCACATGATGACATTTCTTTAGTACAAGGTGATTCAGACCTTTCTTCACAGCAAATGGATAATACTCAGCAACTACAACCTGATTCAGAGTCACACAGACAACAAGATAATTCTTACTTGATATAGAATTTGAAAAGAGAGAGAGAGAGAGGGTTAAAGTATTTGTTATTCCTCAAAATTTACCAATGGTACAAAGATTAAAAAGGGATAGTAAACCTCTGGTTGGTTAGATGATTATTAATGAATGCAAAATACAACATATATTTAGACATGCATTTAATCTTATTTCGAATTATTTTCTAATAACATGCATCATTTTATAAGTTTATTTATATTAATTTTATAAAAATAAAAATCTACTCAAATATTATATTTTATTATGTAGGAAGCAACAAAATTGAATTGCCGTGAGACACGGCCATGACCAGCCCATCACAGAGCGTGAAATCCATGTTGTACACACTGTAAGAGCTGTGAAAAAATAGTTACGAGCCGTGAAAATCCATTTTTAACATAATTCGGACACTGTTTAAATCGTTAAATCACCATAACAACTCGTGACGAAAGCCAAATCCGAGTTTTGGACAAAAGTTTGAAAGGATTTCAAGTAGACAAGGATTCCTACTCTATATGACCCTAGGATGATTTAGAAATATATTATGGCTCAGAATTCAGAATTTTAAAAAACCAAAATTTTATAACTAAATCAACTCCGAACTTTCCTTATCTTGACATAGAAAAGATTTTCATTTTTTTCTCCGATCACGTAAAAACTTGAACCCCTATAAATATAGACCTTCTACAGCCAAAAGAGAGCATGCTAGGGCCTGCAACCGAAGCTTTCAAGACAAGAATGAGGGATAACTTCTGAAGTACAAAGGAGAAGATTTCTGCGTGGTAGACTCATGCGAGGATTGCGTTGTTTCTGAATAGTACTCTTTGTTCTATATATTATTGAGATGATATTTTAGATTTTTCATATTTTATCTATCTTAGAACTTTGGATTATTAGTTTTTGTTTTATTGTTTAGTTTTAATTGCAAGAGTTTTAGTGAATGAATGATTTTTTATTTCTGATTAATCAAATAACAGTTAGTTTAGTTTTTATGAACATAGTTGTTATGCTTAATGCTTTCCTTTAGAATTTAATGATTTCTAGGATGATTATTAATTGTGTATTGTAACCAATTCTTAATTCATAATTTTCTGTTCGAATTGATTCTTAACTTTTATGTTGAAGCAATCCATGTCATAATCTAATAAAAATCCGTACGAAATATTAGATTGTGCGGTCTGCATAATTGACCAGTGCGGGCGATTAAATAGTTTAAGGATTACAACATGTTGCATCTTGACTTCAATATAACTGTGGGCATATTCGTGAGTAATACTTTCATATTATTATTGTGTTAAAGATAGTTGATTTACCAAACTTTATGGAAAAATTGATAATAATTAAATGCTAACAAGTACACTAGTCGTTAAAATAATAAGGTGTAGTGATTAGAGTATTGAACTCACGAGAAATTAACTTACTTAACTGAACTAATTTCAGAGGATAATAAGAGACGATATGTTTTGGGTAAAAGTGTGCAAAAAATAAAATAACAGAAAAATAAAGACTAAAACTAACAATGCGTAGGACTTTAAGATGATCTACAATGATTCAAACAGTTTGTAATATTTGTAAAATCAAGCATAAACATGAAATTCATGTTTTAGTTTTTAGACGGATTGAGGACAATCTCCCGCACGAGTAAATCAACTATCTTGAGATAATAATAATATAAAAGTATTCCGCATAATTATGCCCTCAATTATATTGAAATCAAGATGCAATATGTTATAATCCTTAAACTACTTAATCGCCTGCACGAGTCAATTATGCAGACCGCATAATTTAATATTTAGCACTCCTCTATTAGATTATGATATGCATTTCTTCAACGTAAAAGTTAAGGATCAATTCGAACAGAAAATGATGAATTAAAAATTAATTACACTATACAATTAGTAATAAATTTAGAAATCATTAAAATCCGAAGGAAAGCATTGAGCATGAGCAACGATATTCATAAAAACTAAACTAATTATTTCATTAATCAGAAATTAAAAATTGTTCATACACTAAAATTCTTGCAACTAAAACTAAACAATAAAATGAAAACTAATAATCCAAAGTGCTAAGATAGATAAACATGAAAAATTCTAAAATATCATCCCAACAAGATGTAGAACAAAAAGTACTCTTAAAAAACAACGATCAAACTGCTGCGCAATCTTCACATGAGTCTACTGCGTAGAAATCTTTTCCTTTGCACTTCAGGAGTTCTCCATCGTTCTTCGCCTAAGCTTAAGTTGCAGGCCATAGCATGCTTTCTTCACGTGGTATTTATATGGTTTTAGGTTTCTGATGCACGAAAAATCAAACACTAGTTTATGCCATTTGATTAGCATTTTAGAATATTTTTATGTTTAGAAAAGGGGAGTTTTGATTTGTTTTTATATAATTTTCTTTAGATTTGATTTCTATAGTCTGAAAATTATTCATGGTAGGATATGAGAAAACGTCAAAATCAAGACAAGAAAGGCCCTAAAACAGTTCAGAAAACTGCCACAGCCGTGACAATTATTTTCATGGCCGTGACAGAAAAATATTACAATCAGAAAATTGACTGTCACTGTCACGGCCATGACAGTTTCTGTCATTACCGTGACAGAAAGATTTTCTAGTAAGTACTTTTCAGGCTTGACAGCCTTCTATCACGGCCGTATCAGAGTCTTTCACGGCCGTGACGGTGGACGATTAGACAGTTTTAGAGTCGATTGTATCCACTTTTTCGATAGAATATCAATTTCTTTTCTTTGGGGATGAGAAAACCTATAAAAGGAGGCAAAAGAGGTCTGTAAATGCATCCCTTGAAGTCTACAAAGAGGAGAAGATCGAGAACAATAGCGAAGCTTTGTCGGAAACTCACGAGAGCACATGACTCGTTTTCTTTTTCTAATCTTTTATATTAAATTTGATGTTGGTATTCTCAAATTTATTCCTTTATTACGATCATTCTAGTTGAACTATATTTATGTTTTGAAGTCTTTTTTAATATTAGTTTAATTTGAATCTTTAATAGCATTACAATTTCATGTTTAATGCTTTCATTCCATGATTTGTGATTTGATTGCTATCTAAGAAGAAATAATTATTTTCATAATAGTTTGTAGGATCTTAATCTATTGCATGCCACAATTAGGGAAATCGAAAGAGACTTAATTTGTGTAGTTATTAAGGTGATTTAAGAAAGCCCTTAATATTAATTCTGATTTAATGCATCTTATGATTAATTAAGTAAAATAAAAATAGAAATGATTGATTTATTCTAATTATTCATAAGATAGTAGTTAAAGTCTGAAACATTGGTTAACTAATTTTGGGAATTCACTTTGTTATTAATTCAACTAATTCTAAGTTGAGAAAATTCGTTACATTTTAGTGGTGATAATTATGTGCCTTAATCATCAAATCATTATTTCTCCATGTGATTATTTTCTTTTTATTCACATCTGAAATAATATATTTTCTTAATTTTTCAATTAACAAAGTTAAAATAAAATCTAAATTATTATCCGTCTTCGTGGGAATGATAACTCTACTCATTCACTTTATTACTTGAGCGACTAGTGCACTTGCTAGCGTCTACTATCAATTCTACACGCATTAGTGTCCATGTGACTGGAGAAGAAACGAAAACCTTTTCCTATTCAAAACAAGAAAAATTATAAGTATAATTGATTCTGAAATTTTGACCTTGTCAAACTCCGAAATTTGATCCATCACATGTTTTCAAATCATCCTAAGATTATATAGTATGAGTAGGAATCCTTGTACACTTGAAATCCCTTCAAATTTTTGTCCAAAACTCGGATTTGACTTTCGTCACAAGTTGTTACGGCGCTTTAACGGCTTAAACAGTGTCTGAATCATATTAGAAATGGATTTTCACATCCCGTGATTACTTTTTCACGACCCTTATAGTGTGTAGAACATGAATTTCACGGCCCATGACAACCTGGTCATGGTCGTGCCTCGGGCCAACTTTCTGGGGTGAAAAATTTATTTTAACGGCTCATTATTGAGTTTCACGGTCCTGTTTCATAGCCCGTGAAGAGACTTTTCACGGCACGTGACAACGCAATTTCAATCTTACGCAGCTTCACTATTTTTCACTTTTGACTCCGTTTTAACTCCGATTTGAGTGCGGTTTTCTCCATTGACTTCATAATACAGTTTTATTGCCTAGACAATAAAATACAACATTTGAGTAGATTTTCATTTTTATAAAATTAATTAAATAAGCTCATAAAATGATGTATGCTATTAAAAAATAATTCGAAATAAGATCAACTAAATATATGTTGTATTATGCATGCATCAATTATATCTTCAGTCATTACAGAACACTCTTCTCATGATATCAAGAATTTCATTTCTTATCATGTACTTCATATTATCTTAGTTTTCTCACAGCCTTATCTAAAGTTGAGGAACCTTCCGATTATGATGATGCTGCCAATGATTCACATCGGATCTTAGCAATGTAGGAGGAGATATAGGCTCTACAAAGTAATGGTACATGGAATGTTGTGGATTTACAGAAAGGAAAGACACTTGCTGACTGCAAGTGGGTTTTTAAAGTTAAGCTTACCGCAGCGGGAGAAGTTGAGAGATACAAGGCCAGGCTTATGAAAAACGGTTACAATCAAAAGGAAGGAATTGACTTTAAAGTGGCATTCTCCCCAGTAACTGAGTCGGTTACTATCAAATGTCTTTTGTTAGTTGCAGTTCAATCCAAATGGTTGCTTTATCATTGGGACATCAACGATGCATTCTTGAATCATGACCTATATGAGGAAGTATATATGTCTATTCATGAGGGTTTTACAATAAGGGGGAGTATGAGGGGAAGATTTGCAAGTTACTTAAGAGCTTATATGGGCTCAAACAGGTCTCGAGATAATGGAATATAAAAAAAATACTGAGATTCTACTTATGGCTGCAATCCAAGAATGACTATACACTATTTACTAAAGGCAGTGGAGTTAAGTTTATTGCACTTTTGATATATGTGGATGATATCTTAGATGCCAACAATAGTCATGCACTCATTGAGTCTAAAAAGAATGATTTACATACCAAGTTAAAGATAAAATATTTGGGAGAGATGAAATTCTTCTTAGTGATGGAGGTACTAAGAACCAACTCATGTATTTTTTTGACTAAGAGGAAATACCCACTTAATCTCTTATCAGAACTCAATTTTTCAATTGTAAAACATAGTGGAACTCCAGCAAAACTTAAAATTGACCACATTTGAATATGATGTTCATGTTCTCAAAGCTAGCAACCAGGATGACAAACTTTTGACTGATCCACAGTCTAATTGGAAGGCTCATATATCTTACTCACACTATGGCAGATATAACTTTTGCAGTACATCACTTGATTCAATTCATGCATGAGTCTAAAAAAAATCACATTTTGATGCAAAATTGAGAGTAGTGAAATACCTAAAACGGTCTTTGGACAAGGTGTTATGTTTTCATCTAGTAGGAATGCTCAAGTCTCTGCCTATGCAGATGCTTATTGGGCATCATGTCTTTTTACTCGTAAGTCTATTTCTACTTTTTGTTTAAAGTAGGAGACTCACTAATTTCATGGAAGTAAAAAAAGCTGACTGTGGTCTCTCGATCTTCTGCAGAGTCAGAATATAGAAGAATTGCCTTGTTAGCGACTGAACTGATTTGACTTGAGAGAGTGTTTGCTGAACTTCGTATGTCGCTAGAGAGACCCTTCCAAATTTTTTTTTATAGTAGAGCAATCATTCAGATTGCAGATACCCCAGTGTTTCATGAGTGCACTAAATTTGATTGCTATTTTATCAGGGAGAAAAGAATTCGACAAATGATTCGTCTTCAATATATTTCTACCGAGATCAAATTGCTGATCTCTTGACAAAGGCACTATCAAGGCACCAACATGATTATCTTGTTGGTAAGTTGGGTTACAATCCTTTCCAATCCCCAACTTGAGGGGGAGTGGTTCTAGGTTGATGTAATTGTATCCGTACTTTAGAGTTTACATATTGCAGTTTTATATGTAATTGGATATCTCGATATCGACGATAAGTGTGTTTGTAACAGAGGGTGTGCAGTATGTCTATAAGTTTATATCGTGCACCTCTCTTGAATATAAAAGGCTTAGAAGGAGCTGATCCTTTCTTGCATATCTACAGCTAGAATGAAGGTCCTTTGGAATGGAGAAGAAACCGAGAGCTTCCACATGAGCAGAGGAATTCGTCAGGGCTGCCCGTTATCTCCATACATTTTCGTCCTATGTGTCGAAAGGCTTGCACACCTCATTCAAGAAGATGTGACAGATGGATCATGGAAAGGAATCCGTGCAGGCCCAAGAGGACCTTCAATATCCCACCCCTTCTTCGCGGATGATATCCTATTCTTCGGTGAAGCAACGCCAAGCCAAGTAAGCAGAATCATGAATATACTAACAACTTTTTCTGAAGCCTCAGGTCAAAAGATAAACCAATCCAAGTCATCAATCTACTTCTCAAAATTAGTACCGACAACAAAAAGGGAGGAACTCCAGCAACTATGCGGCTTCACCGAAGCCAAATCTCTTGGTCGCTACCTTGGAGCTCCAATCATTCATGGACGCTTAAAGAAGTCACACTTTCAAGGAATTATTGAGAAAATGAGATCCCACATTTCAGGTTGGGCGGCATCGACACTTTCTGCGGTTGGAAGAACCTCTCTTGTACATGCTTCACTCCAAGCAATCCCCTCCTACCTCATGCATACAATGCTTTTTCCCAAGGGTGTCATCGACGAGATTGAGAAGACCAAGCGTGCCTTCCTATGGGGCCATGCAGCCACAGTTAAGAAGCTACATACGATATCTTGAAATACCATCACATAGCCAAAAGAAAGGGGAGGCTTAGGCCTTCGCAGGTTGGAGCCACTAAATTTAGCATCACTCGGAAAACTTGGCTGGTAGCTACACTCGCAGCAGGATTCACTTTGGACTCAGGTATTCAAAAGTAAATATGCAAATCGCATTGGAACTGGATTCTTTTTGTCATCCAAACCTGGGGACTCTTGGCTGTGGAAAGGCCTCCAGACTGCTTGGAACAAAGTCTCATTTGGGGCTTGTTGGGCACTCGGCTCAAGTGAAAAGGCTTCTTTCTGGAATGACACTTGGAATAGGACCTTGGGATCATTGGCACGCCGTCTAACTTGTCGACTGAATGATATGTCGAGTGCAGTCACAGTTTCTTCCATGGTCTCATCAGATGGATCTTGGAACCGAAGCCACTTGGAGAGTTTCCTCACTGAGAATGACATCTCCTTGATCGAGTCTTTGCCGGTGCCGCACCATAATGATGGCTGCGATAAAGCCTACTGGCCCATGGAACCCATTAGCAAATTCAGTGTACGCTCTGCTTACACCTTCCTTATGGAAGAGCATTGGAGAGATAATGACCCACTCTGGAAGTGCATCTGGAAGAGTAATGGGCCACAACGTATCAAACACTTCTTGTGGATGGCAGCACACAATAGACTCCTCACCAATGAGCAGAGACTCAAAAGATCACTGTCATCAATTGGAGATTGCCCGTTATGCCAGGGAGTGATAGAAACAACGTTACACGTCTTGCGTGATTGTCCGGCTGCAAAAGAATTATGGACTAACATTACTCCGCAATCTCGGGGAAACTTCTACACTATGGAACTGAGAGAATGGTTGTTATCCAATACCCAAAACTCTGCCTTCACCAACACGGAAATAAAATGGACATCTTTCTTTGTGGTATCTTGCTGGTGGCTATGGAAATGGCGCTGCAGCCAGATCTTTGATGAAGGATTTAAGGCACCAAACAACAAAGTCCTACATGTCTTGAAATCAATCGAAAGTTTTGAATTAGTGGATAGCTTCACTAAGGGCATGAAGTCCAACACGAGCATAAGCAGAGGGGTGCACTGGGTACCCCCGGATGATGGATGGGTCAAGTGCAACACAGATGCTTGTTACCGACAGATGTCAACTGAAGGTCATTCTTCAAGTGCTGGGACTCTGATACGTGACTCGCATGGCTATTGGGTAGCAGGCATGTTGAGTACAACCAGTGCCCTTTCACCGCTGGAAGCCGAGCTCGAGGCTATATTAGTCGGTCTGCGCCATGCAAAATCAAAAGGTTACTCTCACATCGTAATGGAGTCAGACTCTGCCACATCCGTGGAGGTAATTAATAGTATTGTGCACTTAAGCCCTCATTTAACAGTATTAGTGACATACGCAAGGAGAAAACTGAGAATACAATCTTCATACATGTGCCTCGAGATGCAAATAACTGTGCCGACCACCTTGCTAATATGGCGCTACGGTTGCATGCACATGACCAGGAATTACTGTTGCCTCCACAAAGTCTAGGAAAACTCCTCTTTGGAGATTTGTACGGGGTTCATGTACCCAACCCAATAGCTTACTCTATGTAAACCAGGCTTTGGCCTCTTTTCATTATCTAAAAAAAAGGCTTAGAAGGAGCAGTTGTAGGTTGATTTTTTTTTCTTAGGGCCTGTTTGGGAGAAGGGAAAATCAAAGAAAAGAAAAAAAACCATGGTAACTTTTTTCATCTCCGTAAAACTTAAAGTGATGTGTTTGGCTATTAATTTAATCCAGTTCAAAACCACGGTATGAAGCTTAAACCGTTGTAAAAAAAATTAGGAGGTTCAAGCTCCGAATTTTTTTCCTGTGAGCGGCAAAAAACAATGCACACGCCCAAGGAAAAAGAAGTAAAGCCACACTTCATTTTTTATTTTTTTCCTATGCTCTCTTTATCAAACATCAGTAACACATTTTCTTTAACTCTTAAGCCGAACCGAAGTACAAAGTCATTCACGCCATCTCGAGAAAATCAAGTAAGAAGGAATACGTTATACAAAAAAATGGGAGGGGCAAAATTTTCCTTTGAGGAGGAGTTACGGAAATAATCCAAACAAAATGGTGGAAATTTATTTTAAGTTTAGTTGTCGTTGGGAGAGTTGAGACAAAATAAATACAAAAAAAAAATCAATTAACCCAAATTAATAAACAAAAACAAAAAACAAAATATATAAACAAAATGAAACTAACATTCATTCCCCCACAGGCCACAGCGCCAGTAGTAGTAACTGGAAACAGGTCTTCACCATCGCCACGCGTCACTTGTTCGGAGCATCCCCCGGAGGCGAGGGGCGACCCGACCCATGTTTGCTGCTTGTCCGCTACCCACTACCACCACCCACCCAAACAGCGCACGCGCTTTTGGTCCAACTCACCACTCCACGGAGACGAGTGCCGCTCGCCGGAGTCCCGCCGGTAGGTCTGGCCCTCGGCTCCACCCGCCGCTGGGCACATCGTACACCAGCACCGCCCCTTCCAGCGCCGCCGTCGCCACGTCCGTCCTCCTGCCGTCCCCGCTGCTCCCAGCCGAGATGTGCACCAGCGCCACCACCTTGTCCTCCCCCACCGCGGCGCAGCTGAACCTAACGACCGCACCTCCTCCGCCGATCCCCGCCATCGCCGGTACCGGAGGCGCCTGGAGCCGCGTCCACTCGCCACCGCCGCCTGCAACTCTTCTCCCCCTAGCCCCACTGCCCTCCCACCTCCAGAAGGACACCTCCACCGCGTGGCTGGCCAGCACGTAGACGTGGGACCCCACTCCGCACGCCCCGACGACGCAACCTCCGCCGGGAACCACCGCAGCCGCGCCGGCCGCCCCCGTACGTCCTCGCACCCACGCCCCAGCTCCCAGGTGGTACGCGTCCATGGTGCCGGCGCAGAGATGCGAGTCCAATCGCCCATCGTCAGCACCGCCGACTCGCAAGCCCCCCGCTACGCAGAAAACTCCAGCGAAGGAGGCGCCGACGCAGCCGTAGCGTCGGCGGGGGGTATCCCCGACGACGCGCCATGCGTCGGCGGCGGGATCGTACTCCTCGAATGCAGAGGTTCTTGCGGCGCCGCCTGCGACGTAGATCCTGCCGCCGACGGCGGCAGCCGCAAACTTCTTCCTTGGATACAGCGTCGGCGCGCGGGGCGCGACCGCTCCCGTCAAGGCGTCGTAGCGGAGAGTTGCGCCGCGGCCGATGATGTAGACGGATCGGCCGAGCGAGACGACGCGGGCGTGCGAGATGGAGAAGGACGCGTCCAGGATCTCGAGGGGGACGGGGGAGGAGGATAGGGTCCAAGAAGGGGAAGCATCGGGGAAATCGGATGAAGGGTAGAAAGGAAGGGAGGCGGAGACGAGGAGTCCGGATGTGGGGGAGAGGGAGAGGGCGAGGAGGACGGGATGGGGGCGGCGGAGGCGGAGGAAGGCAGGGGAGGCGAGGAGGACGGCGAAACGGCGGCAGACGAGGGGGAGGATGCGGAGGGAGGCGGGGGGCGCGCGGGCCAGGCACTCGAGGAGGAGGTCGTCGGGAAGGGACAAGATGGGAGGGCAGGGGGAGGCGGCCGCAGCGGAGGTGGGGCGGAATTCCGGGGATGGGTGGGCGATGGCGCGGCGGGGGTCGGGGCGGCAGGGCTTGACGAGCCAGGAGAGACTGCGGGAGCTGCAGGCGTCGGAGGAAGAAACGCAGGCGGAGGCCATGGCGGCAGTGTGGTGGTGACGAGGGACGAGGGAGGAGGGCAGTGTGGTGTACTGTATGTATGGAGTGGGGGTTGGACGGAAGGGAGGATTTAATAATTAAAGAAAGCAGGGTAGTGTAGTGGTGGACACTCTGTCTGTGTTTGTTATAATGCCCTCCCTCCTCCCCCTCTCTCCTCTCCCCTCTCTCTCGTGTTGTGGAGTGGAGACATGTGACGAGGAGAGAGAGAGAGAGAGAGAGAGAGAGAGAGATGGGGTTCATGTCACATGCCGAGACAGCATCGTCTTGGCCGACGGGAGACATTTCGTCGAACTAGTGGCGCAATTTGCGTATACTCTCTCTATCCAGGTGCTTTTCTGACTTCCACTTTTATTTTGTAGTTTTTTTTACGGTCACCAATCAGTTTTCTCAATTCATAATTTAGTATCAAATTTATCGGAGGGCTCTCCTGAATTATATCATAATTTTCACTTATATCAATCCGTCAATATTTCTTAACTTTTTTTTTGTCATTTTTCATTTTTTCGAATTATTGAATGACTAAATTGTCCTCTTCCTTGTACCCTTCCTTCGACATGAGTGACCTCACGGAGAACCCATTTGCTGACTAGGACTGCGACTTGTCCGTCGTCCAATTGTGCTAGGGCGCGTGTGAGCACGCCGAGGCGCGAACTTGTAAAGAGGGGCCAATATGAAGGGGGAGTGTCCAAGCTCACCGGCACGCGAGCTTGTCCAGAGGGGTCGGTAGGAAAGGGAGCGCTAGCACCCCCATTTTCTTCCTCACGACGAGAAAGAAAAGGGGGCACACACAAGCACGTGCGCCGGCGAGAAAGAAAAAGGGGAGCGCTAGCCCCCTCGCGAGCTCGCACAAGGAGCACCCCATTGCTGCCAACGACTTTGTGCAGAAGGTGGAGGTGAGGAGAAGTCGTCGACTGCGTACCGGACAATCCTGGCTTGGACTACACTTACCCTAGCGTCTAATGTAAAAGTCGTGAGGGTAGTTTAGTCATTCAATAATTTGAAAAAAACATAAAAAAATAGTGGGAAACTTAACAGATCTTGACGGATGAATCTAAGTAAAAAGTGGAACATAATTCGGAGGAGCTCTACGATAAATTCGATAGTCTTGAATAGACGCAAAAAGTCATAGTTCAGAGGAGGCTTAAAAAAAATAATCAAATTGGCCCCAAGATCAACTTTGGTGGAATTTTCAATATTATCACCAAACTGTACTTCCTAAGTCATTCAACATTAAAAATATTTTAGTCGCGGTCATCATGATCGATTATCATCAATCAACTGGCGCTAATATGGATGCTTATCATCACATTAACATTTTCTCTCATTTATCTAATCTTAATTTTGTATCTACATGGCCTTTTAACTTTTCAAAATTTTCAAACACGGTCATTCAACTTTTCAAAATTTTAACCACGATCATCATTAAAAAAACTAATAATAATAATAATAATAATAATAAAAATAAAATAAATAAATAAATAGCACTTGGATCGACTCATCACAATTTGAGACAGACCAGTTGAATCGGATCGTTCAATTTTTTATATGTATTAAATGTATAATATTTATAATAATTAATATTATTAAATTAGGGAAATAAAAAATAGAAAAAAATATCGATTATATTTTTTACCTTAGAATATGATTATAATTTAAAAATAAAAATATTCTTTCGCACGAGATTTCGTCGGGGCCGAACTAAATCATATCGAGCCATCTAATGGGATGCTGGGCATGACCAACATGCAACGGAATATTGAGTCAAATCGTAACCATATATATATATCTAATTATTATAATATCATATATTACAATGATATTCGTGACCAAAATTTTGAAAAATTGAATGACTAAGATGGTACAAAATTAAATTTAGATAAAGGAAGAGAAAAATATTGATGTTGTATTTTTTATTTTTAAATTTGACATAGAAGAGAGAAAATGCTCACACAAACATTCCCATCAGCGTCACGTAGCTATTAATGATTGATTAACGATAATCGATCGCGATCGAAACATTTTTGAAGTTGAATGATGGAATACCCTGTAAGTGAAAAAAACTCTTGAAATTATTCAAATAGATAAATAGCAGCGTTAAGTTTTAAGTTCAATGACAAAAGAAAAGTGTTAATACTCCTGAACTCCTGAATTCGAATATCCTAATTGTTCAATATCGAAAGACAAATATATATATATATATATGTATATATATATATATATATATATATATATATATATATATATATATTCCAACCAACTTCTTAATTTTGTATATTCATAGTTGTTCAACATAACATATATCGAGATATTGCGCATATGATCCTTTAAGATTTTTGCTCACATAATCTCGTAACTCTCCAAGATTTTGTAGATCTTGTACAATTACGACTTTAGATCTATCAACACGATCAATGCATGGTTAAAACTAGCGCCTTGTTGACGATGTAAACTAAATTACGGCGATCCAGGCAATAATATTTATTCAGAGGAGAGATGACGAACTACTTAACACTCATGAACAGATGAATGAATACAGACAAGTTCAAGACCAATTAGACCATAACGTGAACAGGACCCCCAAGATAAAACAGTACAAATTGAAGCAAAAACTTTCTGCAATGCTCATTAACAAGCATAAATCATAAATCAATGCAAGAGGGCCAGATAAAAACTTCCATAGTTCTTGCAGAACAAGGCCTACTACAATGTGGTAGGCATCCTCCTCATCGAATGATCTCCCTGATTGTTCCTTCATTTCAAAGATTCAAACTAGTTGCATGGGACAACTTACACCAAAATGTTTCTGAAAGTCTCAAAGAAGCCTCGAATGACATCTCTGAGGGACCTCTTTGATATGGATTGGAACTAGTGGTGGGTAAAGACTGGAGCATTTTTTTTTCTTTGCTGGAAAGATCTACAAACTCCGCATATATTTTATAGTCGGTCCCAAGTCCGGATAAAGAAGAAGGGTTGCGTTAGGCCCCGCAGCCAGCGTAAAATTCTGTCGAATCTCATGAACATGAATTAACGAATGCGGAATGACGTCGTATGATTCATGTAGCTGACCCCACCTAGTGGGATAAGACTTTGTTGTTGTTGTTGTTGAAAAGATCTGTAACTTTTTCCTCCATGCAAAGTGAACTCTTACAAATACTTGTGAGACAGAGAAACAAGGATTCTTATCGAGAGTTATGTGACTGCTCACCTACGCGATCCTAGTACACATGACATCTACTATGTTGCATCGGGGCAAGCACTGTTAGTCATATAACAACTACTGTTCATAACAAGAGGCTAATTATCTCATTTTCTCATTCAAAAGGCAAAAACAGTAAATGTAAGAAAGAAAGAGTAGTACCCTTCTCACTTAACATGACATTGCTGAATGACAAATCCTAATTGTGAGGTACATCTGATAACAGGCGTAAATTTTACTGATGAATCGAACCTCACGAACGCCATAAAGATAGACAAACCTATGGGCACAGACATGAAATTATGCAAAGCAAAGTACCACAGTCGAAACATTAAAGTAAAAATCTAAGCTAGAATTCTGAGAAGTTGATATAAAAAAAAAAACAAGAAATGATGAAGTCTGGACTCCAAAGCATTCACATTATTCTAGTAGCTTTTTTTATGGAAGTGATCTAGTCAGCAGTCATCTGTGTTGTATTTATCAGTACTTTTTTATGGAATCTTTGAGATGTTTATCAGTGAAGGATAAATCACCTAGTTTTCTCTTAGCAAGATGTTTCTATTAAACCAAGAAGAATCTATGAGATCAGAGAACCAAAAATATGAGGTAAAGTATATCAGAAACTTGCAAGCATCATATTTTTCAGACTAGCAAGTACAGTAACTGGAAAACATCTTAAATTTATAGACCTTCGGGTATATAAGAAGAAGAATAATTACATACCTTTGAAAGCAGCTTGTGAAGCAGAAGGCACCAGAAAATGAAACTTAAGACGTCAACAAATATGATTCAAGTAAGGAAGGATTTCTCAAAGTTGGAAAAGGGTTGCTTATGTAATATGATATTTGCACGCTGGTCGAAGAAAAAAGTAGCTCTTCATTACATACATACAAGCTTCCAAATAAACTGAATTTACACAATAGAACACTTTATAATTGTTCCTATAGTGTGTTCATTTATGCTATTTATATTGTACGAGAAATTCCTACTCATGCACAACTCCGACAAGTAACCTAACAATTTTCACAGATGACACATAACCAACAGATTTCTGGGAGTTATTAAAGCTACAATGGATCAAAACTTTATATCTTAGGATGCAATTCATTCAGCTTGGGAAGAAGATGATATCAAGCTTCCTCCAATGTTGATCGAGTTCATGTCGGCAATTTCCAACTTTTGTCTGACATCTCTATTCGGGGGGATCTGACAATCTACAATTGCAGGCACAGAACTGCCATCCCAATTGCTGCCGCTGATACAATGGCCATTGCTATCACAATGCAGAGCAACAGCATTACACTGAGTCTGAAATGGGAAACCACCCAATTCGGCGTCAATCTTCCCTCGAACATCTGACAGCAGACTTCTAAGTCGGACTACTTCTGCCTCGAGTACTAATTGTCCCTGCAATTTCTTCACGAGCTGCTGATTCATGAGACGCAACTTTTTAACTTCCTCTTCCAAGTAGGCGGCATGGGCCTTCTTCTTCTCCCGGTACTTCCGCACAGCCTCGCGGTTTCCCGGCGCCTTGCCTGGTTTTTTCGTTTCCTCTCCGTGCTTCCTTCCGCCCTCGCTCGTCTCAAAAACTTGAGTATGAGTGTGGTAACACGTATGGGTGTGGGACGAAGCTGCAGGCCCAGGGGGATTGCATGTGTGCGTGTGGGTGCATGTTCTACCATTCCGAAAGAACTCATCCAAGGACTGGTTCATCTCCAGATTCTGCAGCAGTAGGTGGCTGGAGAGGTCTAATTCTCCAAAATCCATCACGGGCACAGCCACAGATAAAGTATCAGTTCTTCCTCAGCTTTCAATTTATTCAAATGGTTCATGCAAACACTTCTGACGGAGTCCGAAGGCCGCAAAAGAGCTCTGTAATCCAATGTGCTCAAACATCGACCGAGAATCAAACTGGAAAAAAAAAACCCGACTTTATAAACCTTTTAGCCCTGATTCAGAATTGATTAACAAATTTCCTTCCTATCAAATGAAATCACCTAAAACAGATTGCAATAATCGTACGTAGCATCGCCAAACTATTTCTTACCAATATGCTATGAAGAAAAAAAAATAGAGAGACGGATTAAAAGAAACTTACTCTGGAGGAAGAAAACCCAAACTTCTGCACACTACGATCACTCGCACCCAAAAGCGCGCAATCCAAAATCGGAGCTTTTTCCTGCGATCGGACGCAGGCTGACCGCGCGAGTCCAAACCGAGAATAAAAAGAGGCACCTTGTCTGGGGAAAAATCGACCACTGGTTCGAAGACTCAGCCGAAAGCCGGAGCGGCACCTAGGAGAAAACCTTTCTGCAGGTGGAGGAATCTTTTTGGTCTTCTTCTTCTTGATTGAGGAGTTCTTCCTTCTGGTGGTGAACGGGAGAGAGAGAGAGAGAAGAGAGAGAGAGAGAGAGAGCTAAAAGGGTTGCGGATCCTGTTGATAGTGCAGAAAATAAGAGAGCCAGGGCGAGAGGAGCACAATATGTTTCCCGTTTAGCTGATTCTTATGTTACAGGCTTCATCAAAGATCAATTATCATATTATTATTGTTTTTATTTCTTTTAATTTTTATTATCATCAATTGTGTCATCAAGGAAAAATCATTAACTAATTTATCTTGTGGTGTATTTTAATATAAATGACAACCATCCTTCTTGTCAGCAGAAATCGGCGTCTGCCCTTGTATTTGTGCAGGATAAAAAAGGTCAACTGTGTTGCTGTTTTCGTGTAGAGCTCATGTCATAAATTTCAAAAACTAAAAGAGAAAACAAAAAAAAAATTATTAGCAATAATTTTTTAAATATCAACGAATTCGTGGTTCAATCATTGATTCAAATATATGTATTTATACGCGTACCTTCTCAAAGTTTATTAGTAGATAACATATTCCGTTGGAAATTTAAGAATTGTCATATGCATACCTATTATATATATAATATGTATTAGTATTATATATATATATTTATGTAGATTATTATCTTATGTTACTTAAATTTGTGGATTGAAATTAAGCAGAATTCATACATTATCTTTCTAAATTATCATAAATAATATTATTCGTGAGGGGACCAAACTCTATATACAATAATGAAACAATTCAATCCAGCTAACCTAATAAAATATTTTCAAGATATTCCGTGAGCATCAATGGGAATCAGGTACAAATTCTTGCTTTTTTTTTTCTCATAAAAAAAAGATTAAAAGCGCGATCGTTTCTTTCCGGGATATTTATGCAAAAAGAAATAAATAATCACCGCCATCCAAATTTCCTGCAACACTTGCACTCTTTCGATATATTTTTGCAATGCGAGTTGGAGCTTCTATTTTCAGATAAACCAATGACTAGTCGTTTTAGTCTACACGATGCTGTCGCAGAAAACTGATTACAAAGAAGATGAGCTCACACTTCGTCACAATTAGTACTTCAACCAAGCCATTTGCGAAAATGAAACTTTAACACACATAACAACAATAACAAAATCTTATCCTACTAGATGGAGTCGGCTACATGAATCATACGACGTCATTTCGTTCTATTCGTTGATCCATGCTCATGAAATTCGACAGGATTTTACGCTGATTGTCGGAACCTAACACAACCCTCCTTTATCCGAACTTGGGACCGACTATAAAACATAAGCGGAGTTAAACTTTAACACACATATATACACAAATTGTATATATCGATGGAGGGAGAGAGAGTGCAAAATTTATCGCAATTAACAGACAATTATCTAATCAATGGGTAGATCAATATGAACAATATATATTATGAAGTTAATTAATTGATGGAGCACAACACGTACAACGTGTACTGTCATCATTGAACCCCTGGACTGGACTCAGTCCAACTGTTCTTCAAAAGATAAGAGATCAAGGTCACATTTTCATATGAAAAAAAAAAGAAAGACTAAAGGGAAAGGGGAGTCCAATTGAATTGAAGTGTACATGGTCCAATTGAATTGAAGTGAAGATGGTCCACATCCGGTGAGAAGTTAACCTGCATGGACTCTGTTAATCTATCAAGTCTTCCGGTGGATCATAAACAATCATATCAGGAAATAACTCTAGAAAATCATGCTTGACTTTGTCTCTTAGCGCAGGATATGGTATGAGTCCTTTCAGCATAACTCGGAAAGGCAGTGAAAGTGGGGGATCGGTAGAGCTTCTCATATCCTCGTAAAATTCCATAGCTAAATCAGGTAATCCACCATCCAAGAAAGCTCTAACAATGTCACCATATGTGTGCTGATCAAAGTGGACATCTTCACTCTTCAAATGTGACCAGACAAGCTTTGCTTCTTCCGACTTCTTGTTCCTCGCCAACATCATGAGCATGTCTCTGTAGAAGTACATATCTGGTCGATACCAGATCTCTTTCCGCACTGCATCATATATCTATGAAAGACAAAAAAAGAAAAAGAAAAAGAAAAAGAAAGAACAACTCAATACTATCATGTTTGGTATTCTGCTATCCAATTAATACATTGAAATTTAAGCTGATCTTATGAACAAAGCTAAAATGATGTAACCCAGAGAAAAAAAAGAGGAAAGATAAATAAGACCACCAAATCTCTAACCTAAAACACATGAATCCTATTACGCTGGCTGTAGTGATGAGAGCCATAATTGGTAAATATATGAGTATCTCCAATGATCTTACATGTATCAATCTACTAGCATGCCTTTAAGGAAAAACATGTAACTTCATCATGTGTGATTTTTTATTTTAATTTGATGAAAAAAATGTTACTGGGTGCAGGGGCATTCAAATGAAACAGATGGATGAATTTGGTTAATTGGCAGAGGGGATGTAGAAATAAATAGTTATAGCATCACTTTTAAGAGAATAGTAATAGCATTTTGAATTACATCAAGTCACTAAAGTCTTAAGATGGTGTTATTCATTATGCGTACTGGAGAATAGTATTGAGTCATTTAAAAATGCAGTGTGTTGGTTAATGATCTACTACTTAAGTTATTTGATTGCATAAGAGTTTCACTATTCAGATCTTAATTCAATGAGAACCCTAGTGACTATAGATCTTTTAAGAAAAATGCAGGATACCCAATCAAATGGCATCTACATGAATTTTAAAGAAGAAATGCTACTGAATCAAGTGGATTTAAGTGGCAGACTCGATGGAGGTGCTCTTTACAGAAGGTGGCCAAGCATTCAAATAGGGAGTAAGAAAAACATCAGAGCATCATCTGCTATTGGGTACCACCAACAAGTAGTATAGTACAGTGTTGTGCAAAGAAATGGGTGGCCATGCATTTGAATAGGGACTAGGGAGTCGGAATATAAAACAGTAACAACATCATGTGCTACTGGATGCCACCAAAAAGTAGTAGATGGCTGTGCAAAGGAATGATTTACCTTGCTGGATTGGATATCTTTCATGATTAGGAGTTTTAGTTCAAAAGACAAAAAAGAGGTTATCAGATCTGTACGAAGACTTCATGTAGATGTTTAACCAGAAAGATTCTAACACAATCACAAATTAACCTACGAATACGATGAAGTCTCAGCCATAAGCCAGCGTGACCACGGCATCAGTTTAAAGTTTGACCCACTTACCTATTTATTTATATATCAAATAATAGAACACAAAAAACACAAGCACATACATAAAAGTCTGATAAGACATTCCATTGGCCCAATTTCATCATGTTCATCTGTTCCTACTGAAAAAAAATACGATTACGAAGGAATTCTGATGTAGGTCCCAAGGCAAAAAATACCGCCTAGTGCAAACTATAATTGTAGAACTGATCCTAACTTTGAAGAAAAAGTTGAAACTTTAGTAGCAGTTTCTGACGGAAAGCCGGTTTACCAGGAACTGCAACTGTCAATGAGAACTCATGCCAATGCCAATTGATATACTGGTTGGGGCTGGGCACAGCCGTTGCCTGCTCCACATACACACTTGGAAATGTACGAAAAACCCCGAGGAAATTAGACACTCGGACCAATCATCCAATATACTATTTCCAATAGTGGCTTAATTCGTCCCATTCAATGGAGAAGGAAATGGAAGTGAAGGGCACTGCAGAGTTGGGAAACTTTGGAGCGAGACAATAACAACGGAATCAGCTCACCTTCATGGAGAGGAAGACGTGGTCCTGGCGCAGGAACTCGGCCAGGACGGCGAGCAGATCCGTGCGAAGGAGGCGCGACACGTGTGACTTCATGAAGCGGTCGAGGCGATGTGCGTCGGGAGCGAGCCGCTTGAGCTGGTGGACGACGAAGAGGCCTTCCTTTCCCATCTCCTTCTTCCGCCGCCAGATCGAGAGACTAGGGCACGACGCGGTCGAAGCGGCGGCGGCGGAGGAGGAGAAGAAAGACGCCACGGTACTGCGGCCACAGACGCCGCGGCCATGGAGGAGGAGGAGTAGAGGGGTAGCGATCAGAGACGATGAGGAGGATGAGCGACTGGCTACCTTGAGGCCGTCGATGCGCCGGCGAAGGAGTGAGGCGGCGCCGCCGCGAAGCATGACGGAACTGTCATGCGACGCCCAGAAGAGAAAAGAGGAGAAAAACGAGCAAGAAATGATAAAATCACGCCGCAGGACTGTGGGCTTTAGGGGCCAAGGCCACTCAAATGGGGTTTTTTTTTTGTGCGGTCCGGTTCTGGTTCGAATCGGTTGGAAATAAAAACTTAAAATTGATTAACAAGGATCCACAAGCACGTCACAAAAACGTGTATTTTTTAATGTAAATATTTCAAATGCTCAATAATGAATTTTTTCTTGGATTTAATTTAAAGTATTTTTTTAGATCTGTGTTCTTAACTTTTTTTTTAAAAAAAAATTCAAAACTAGTTGTTAGAAAGAAATTGAATGTGTCGTTCTGAGGTTCGATTTTTATTTTGAATGTCCAAACCTACTATCCTCATTCTAATACATTTTATATTTTAAATAGTTTTTATATAATTATGCGAATGAAATATTTTTGTAAAAAAGCCTAAAATTTTATTTATAAATTTTATATTCATTTCTTAGTTCAAATATCTCAAATATTAAGCAAAAAAATAATGCATAAACTTATGTTTTAAATTATTATTTTTTGGATAATTTAAAAAATATCAAATTGTTATTTCTAGACAAGTTTGTAGGTGGAAATATAATTAAGGTTTATAGCATTCCAATTCCAACATTTAGTACGTTTGGATGATTTATTGTTCTCTCTCATATTTGAAATTGTTTTTTAGAAACTATTTATGTTCAGTTGGATGTAGTATGCTTATTTTTTAAATAATTTTATTATGACCTTATCATTAAATATCTTTAAATTGTTAGAATATCCATCTTAAAAATTCATAACAATATAGTCTACCAAACCTTCCAAGGCAATTTGATGATTAAATTGTTGATATGGATTTCACATAGCATTCATGTAAACTAAGATCAAATAAAATATAATATATTTATTAAAATAATATATAATTATTTATTTAAAAATTAAAATATAAAAATGTTCTTATCCTTATCAATTTGTTTTGTAATAATGTTTTTTTAATTTTCAATTATTAGAATATAATAAGTACAGAAGTGATAATATTTCCGTTGAGCACATCATCCGTCATATAAATTAATCGGATCATATAAATTAAGTGAATGATAATGGATCGAATCTCTATCCCATCTGTTCGTTAAAAAAAATACAGTTTAATCATAATATTAATATGTCACACCCCCAAGTTCTCTTTTTCTTTTTTTTTTTGTTGCTTTGTTGAGTGGGTCGCCGGACGTCACTTTGTATGAGCTTGAAGCCATGAACGGAACGGAACGGAGGTAGTCGCGGTCGTCTATATCCAAAAGGACCAAAACCCCAACAACACGCAGCAGGGGGGAGAGAGAGAGAGAGAGAGAGAGAGAGAGAGAGAGATGTTGTAGGAGTAGTAGTTTGAAGTAGTAGTTTCTTTGCGAAAGCAAACACATTTAATTAACTAGCAACGAGGGCTTCTTTTTCTTTTGGGATATCCCGACACGAAAGCGATCCCTCTCCTTTCACGCATGGCGGATGTAACGAGGTGCGTTGCAATCTGCCAATTCTTCTTCCATTTCTTTCTTTCGCTGCAAATTTAAACCTTAATCGATCCGAAGCATTTGTTTGTTTCCGCGCGTTTCAGATCCGATTTCACTGTCAAGGTCTGACCTTTTTCCCTCAGCGTTCCAAGTTATCGACTGCTGCGATTTCTCCAAAAGTTGCAAAGCACAAAAGAAATGGAAATTAGAAGGAAATAATTTAAAAAGGAAGGATTTTGCTCGGCAGAATCGTTTAAAAATCGTATCTTGACGTCTGATTCTGGTGGTCCAACGAAAGAAAGGAAACAATCGCCCTTGGTTCGTTCTTGCATCGCCGCGATGGTTGGCGGCGCCGGACGAGGTGTCGATTCTTCTGCTCATGCCAATGGTTCCCTCAACCACTCCAACGGCGCGGAAGAGAAGCTCGACGAGCTCCGCCGCATCCTCGGCAAACCGGACGGAAGTCTGCTGAAGATCGCCGGAGTTGGCGCCGGAGCGTGGGGCAGCGTCTTCGCCGCCCTCTTGCAGGACGCTTACGGCCAGTTCCGGGACAAGGTGCAGATAATAATTTGGAGGCGGCCGGGACGGTCCGTGGATCGGCCCACGGCTGAGCACCTCTTCGAGGTGATCAATTCGAGGGAGGACGTCTTGCGGCGGCTCATCCACCGCTGTGCGTACCTCAAGTACGTCGAGGCTCGTCTCGGGGACCGCACGCTCCACGCAGACGAGATATTAAGGGATGGCTTCTGCTTGAACATGATTGACACGCCGCTTTGCCCGCTCAAGGTGGTGACCAATTTGCAGGAGGCCGTGTGGGACGCGGACATTGTGATCAATGGTTTGCCATCTACTGAGACCAGGGAGGTGTTTGAACTCATTAGTCAGTACTGGAAGGAGAGGATCACCATGCCCATTGTCATTTCTCTGGCAAAGGGCATTGAGGCATCTCTGGATCCAGTTCCGCGAATAGTCACTCCCACTCAGATGATCAATCAAGCAAGTAAGATCTTCGATGGCTCCTAGTTTTTGCTCATCAATGTTCTTGTTCTATTGGACTGTTGCCATATTGATGAGAAATATCTGTTCATGATCATTTTGATTCTTTTGCACTCTATGTATCTTGTAACTTCAATTTAGTCATCTGCCTTCTGTTGATGATGAAAAGGATGAACTGCTGACTTGTTATTTGCCAAAAGGTATTTAACATGTAGATGTGTTGTTAAAGGGCAATAGCTGACATTGACACTTATCAAACACATATATTTTTAGTAGAAAGAAAGAAAATATGTTACATCAAATATTTCACTCTTATTCTATCTTCTTCCTGTGCCCTAGTTGGATTTGTTCAAGAAAATGTTCATTGTCTGTCATATTCTTTTAGATGTTCCTTTTGCTCTTTTTTTTTTTTCACAGTGCCTAATCTCGATGCATAGAATGCATAAGTTGTTTGTTTGATTTCTCAAGTAAGGATACTGCCTTTTGCAGCTGGAGTTCCAATCGAGAACATCCTTTATGTTGGTGGCCCGAATATTGCTTCGGAGATCTACAACAGGGAGTACGCTAATGCACGGATATGTGGAGCGGATAAATGGAGGAAACCACTTGCTAAGTTTTTAAGGCAGCCTCATTTCATTGTTTGGGACAACAGCGATCTTGTCACACATGAGGTTATGGGAGGCTTGAAGAATGTGTATGCTATCGGTGCTGGTAATATGCTTCATTGCTGATCCTAATTCAAACTCATGAAACTTCAATATTTATAGATGGGTCTAGCTGCCATGTTTCATGCCCTCTCTTTGTCTAAACCATTCCTGATAAACTTGTACTTTCCAGGCATGATTGCAACTTTAACAAGTGAGAGTGCCACAAGCAAGTCAGTCTATTTTGCACATTGCACTTCTGAGATGATATTTATCACTCATCTGTTGACTGAAGAACCAGAGAAGCTCGCTGGACCACTGCTCGCAGATACATATGTTACCTTGTTGAAAGGTCGCAATGCGTGGTATGGACAAATGTTAGCCAAGGGAGAGCTTACATTGGATATGGGTGACAGCATAAAGGGGAAAGGAATGATTCAGGTAACCTATCTGTTCTTCTGTTTCTTATATTGGAATGATACGTTACCCTTTTGTTGAATTCATACTAGGACCTCAGAACTAGAAGTCTGAACACAGGGAGTTTGCACAAGACATAACTTTTTTGGTTGCATTTTAATCTTTTAGGGTGTTTCTGCGGTCCAAGCTTTTTATGAACTCCTAAGTCAGTCTAGCTTAAGCCTCTTGGATCCTGAAGAGAAGAAGCCTGTGGCTCCCGTCGAACTTTGTCCCATTTTGAAGACACTCTACAAGATATTGATAAAGAGGTAGTATCTCTATTTTGCATAATCCCCCTCCCTCTCCTATTCGCTCCATTCCGTTAGTTCAAGTCCAACTTTTCTTCATGGATTTGCAGGGAACTTCCGACTCAGGCAATTCTCCAAGCCCTTAGAGATGAAACGATGAACGATCCTCGGGACAGGATTGAAATAGCGCAGAGCCATGCTTTCTACATACCATCACTTCTTGGCAAACCTCAATAGAACATCCTCTTCTGGGCTGAATGATTGCAGTGGGAAAGATGCTTTCCTGTAAGCTTTCTTTAAGTTGGGCAGAGTGATTGCTTGTAAAAATTAATCGCGGTTAGCTGTTCTTGCATGCATTTATTTTGGATTGCTAAAAACTAATAAGATGGCATCTTGCTTTGGTTGTACATTGAATAAGATGTGTAAACAGATTTGTTTTATTCTTGCACTTCCAGAATCCTCAAACAGTTATGTGAATTTCAACCACACTGAAATGTGTGTGACAGCAGAACAATTGAAGGTTCAGGTTCATGGGTCATTCTTGATAATTATTTGTTGTCATATTGGAGAACACTGAAAATTCAAAAGAATTTAAAACTTCCTAAATTGCTCAAACTCTCGGCCGCTCAAGCAGGCGCCCAATATTGTGAGGGGTCGGCAACTACGCACTACCGGATGATCAAAACATTTTCGAACGTTCGGAAGTGCAACAGATAGAAAGATGAAGAGCAAAACATTTTTCGAACGTTCAAAAGTGCAATAGACAGAAAGATGAAGAGATCGGTTTTCATCTCTCTCTCATTGCACCGTAATAATGCCCTTGGCATTTATGGCACGAAGAAACCTTCCAATTAATGCCCTTTAAGCATCACCAACTCTCTTGTTTTTCTTCCATCTCATCTTCTCCACTTCTCTACTCACCTCCCAATGAATGCCCTTTAAGCATCACCTACTTTCTTGTTTTTCTTCTTCCATCTCATCTTCTCCACTTCTCTACTCTATTTGTGCTCTCTTCTTGGACTCGGCCAGAGGATAGCGAAGCAACTCCGATAGGTTCCTTGGGCACAGGTGACGAGGAGGACGTAGCCGAAATCTAAACCAGTGAAGAACAAACAAAGAGATTGCTCAAAAGGTGTGTTATTTAGGATTTGCGTCATGGGGCATTTTCCTGAGATTAATGCATATTTTTAAGGATTTAATTAGATGTAGAATTCATGCTAAGAGGGGTAGAAGTCGTGCTATATGATTTTCATGAAGTTTTCGATTTAATTTTCCATTGATTATGTCTTAGTCAAATGATATAATGATTGATGCAAAATTTTTGTATTATGAATGATATGGCTGAATCATGTATGTTCAAGTAACTAAGTAATAGATTATTATGAATCATGGATTTGATGACCTTTGCTACTAAGATTGAACTTATGCTTCCATATAAGAGTGTATTGTGAAAAGGACATGATCATGATGAAATCTATGTTAATACAGGCCTTTGGACCATGCTTGATGATAGGAATTTTAGTAAGATGTTTAGTTATATGTTGTGATTGAAAACTTAAGGACTCCACAACAATCTGCGACTCTGCTGATCTGAAATGGGGGACCGAAACCTTTTTCGGTCCTTCGAATCACCTTGTCCGAGTATAACGACTACTAGATGGGACGTCTAAAATTGGATCGGACGATTGTTATGGCCTAAAACGGAAGTCCGAAACTCTTTGGATGATCAAACTGAAAATATCGAAACTTGGAAGTGGCGACGATAACTAGTCGGTAGACCCAAATTATTTCGAGCGACTGATTTGGATTATCACGCTAGAAAAAACTTCCGACGGTGGAAGGGAGAATTATCCCCAATCGATCGAGGAAGACGAAATGGGTTCTAGTGGACGACCAATCAAATTTCGACAGATCAAAACTCTGGACCGAAGGTCTGAGAACTCTTTTGATCAATCGATTCAGATACGACCTTTTGGACGATCGAAAGATCAACTCAGAATGGACGATCGAATCTTTTTTGGCTGACCGATGGATACAGAGCAAAACTCTTTAATGAAACCCAAACGGACGCCTACTCGATCTTTCAAACGTCCGATTCATGGATAGAAAGAATGTGACTTTAACTTAAACCTCATGATTCGACAAGTCTCAGTCCATCTTATTAGTACATAATGACATGACATTAAAGATAATCTAGAGCCACCTTTGCTTCGTACAGTTTTGATTGACTCTTGTGATCAAAAGATTAGTCAGTAAGTTAATAAAGATAAAAGATGAAATGGAGGAATGTCATGCCTACTTAGATGGGGGAGTCTATCATTTTGCAGTACTCCCCTTGAGGAGTCACTTGCTTTGAGTAAGACACTCCTTCCACTGTTATGGATGTTTTCGTCTTGTGCGAGGTCATCCCCACTATTATGAATGTTTTCACTTTATGCGAGGTCATTCCTCATAGTGTTACCGCATTGTGTGAGTTCATTCCTTTGCCATGGTACTGATCCTCATGGGCCCATGTTATGGTTAAGTAGTTACAAACTCGTGTGTGCATGACATATCCTAAAGAAATGGAAAGCTCTTTCAACTTATGGATAAGATGAAACAAAAAGAATGGCTAAAGGTGAATGAAAGAATTTTGTCTTTATGAACATAAACAAATGGCTATGGAACATGAGCCACAGGTATATAATATGAATGTGTGCCTGGTTGATGTATGTGCGATGATTATAACATAGGTGGTGCGTGTACATGATTATTGTAGAGTTTAGATGAAGTCTAGTATTATGTATGAGATCTATTGAGATGTACGTGGCATGGACTTTATATGCCTATGATGGATTTGATATACTTTTTATTATTTTAGCTTTCGCATTTTCATATTTAATTATTATAATATTTTATTTATTAAATTTTCCGCTTACGTAACATTCTTTTTGACATTTGGATCAATAAAAGAGTCAAAATAAGAAAAAAAATAGTGCACGAAAAAAAATTGTCACGTCAAATTTTGAGATGTTACACATATGGACACAGAATTGCAATCAGGGTCATGAAACTTTGTACAAGTTCAGATCCAGCGAGCGGCCTCTAAGTCAAGAGACATTAAGAATAAGGATAATGGTCCAAAAGATTGAATATGTAAAAACAAACCATGTAAGATCCAGCGTCATCCTCCATCATCATCACAAACAGGCTTTTGTGTAGTGACGAGCACATCGGTTTGATGAACTTACACATACGCCTCCCTGCTGTATGAATCACATCGTTAGGTGAAGTTGGAATTGCATGTATGGAATGAATTGAATAATGATCCATTAACTTGGTAACTGCGATACTTGGTCATCTCATGATCACACGTATATCCCGAGTCCGAGCTCCTTGGGGTCTGTTTCCACCATCCATGGAGGCCTGCAGCTTAGATTCCAAGCATACGAACTACATTCATGGAAGTAAGTTAATCGGCCTATATGAGAACAAATAGTCTTGTAACCAGTGTTTTTAAAAATCGGACTGAATCGATTGATTCGATTGGTTCAACCATGAATCAGTCTTACGATTCAATATTAAAATTCATTTTTTTAAAAAAAAGTTGGGATAAATCGGTTCGATCTAGATAAAATCATATTGAATCAGGAAATCGGTTCAAATCAAATTTTTTTTCAAATCAATAAAAAAGTAAATTATTTTATGAAAAAATATAAAATAAGGAAGGTATAATGGTGAAATAAATGTGGAAAAATAGAAAGTATAAGAGATAATGAAATAGAGTAAATTATGGAGTGTGAATTAAAAAAGGAAATTAATTATAGGAAAATTAGATTTGAAATTTATGGGGAAAATAAAAGTGAAAATAGAAAGTATAAAAATTAGGAAATTAATAAGAAGGAAGCTATCTTTGATATTTGTAAATAAAAAAGGAAAAAAAATAAATATATAAATAAAAAATATTCACAAAATTCTAAACAAAAATAAGAAAAAAAATATTTGGTTAAAATTATTGTAATAAATATATCTTTCAAAACTTTTTAATCATGTTAAAATAATAATTAAACATGATTATGTTATTATTTTATATTCTAATACTTTTACTTATTATTACTTTGAAAGAAATATAAATATTATTAGTTTAATAAGAATCATGATCCAATTGTTCCATCGGTTCGATGTGGACATTGCGTGTAACGATGGGGGCATTCCACGGCTGCATTTGCTCTGGCAAGAGTATACATTTATTAAGCCATGAATGATAATAACATATAATACTCTAACTGAAACAAAGATGGCGTTGCTCCTAACAAAGCCATGCATGGCGTTGCTCCTAACATATAATACTCTAACTGAAACAAAGATGGCGTTGCTCCTAACAAAGCCATGCATGGCGTTGCTCCTAACATATAATACTCTAACTGAAACAAAGATGGCGTTGCTCCTAACAAAGCCATGCATGGCGTTGCTCCTAACATATAATACTCTAACTGAAACAAAGATGGCGTTGCTCCTAACAAAGCCATGCATGATATATTGAGTAATTAATACAAGCTGAGATATATAGATCAGCTTTACAATCCCCGCCATTTGAAACTTTTGACAACTTAAAACATATGTTTCGGGCCTAGTAGGAAGTAAGTAATGCACATGTGCGGCCAAGGTCTAATCTAAATAACCAAGACCTCACACATCAAATAATATATATATATATATATATATATCCTATTGACTTGTCATAGTGAGAATCAACAGAAACTGGTTGTGCTCAAACAAGTGAGTGCATCAAGACACATAATGGAGCACATAATATTAACATAGAATGAAGTCTCAATAAGTTTCTGTACACATGAAGAAAGAGACATTTAATGCCATATATATTTGCATTTTTTTCCGGCAAGTTGCTTTGCTGCTTTGATTAGATATGGGCATGCATTTGCACCTGTAACTATATATGGAGTGCTGCTTACTTCTGCATACCCATTTAGATATTACTGACGCTTATTAGGGGATAGAACAACTTAGATAAAGTTCATGATAAAGAAAGGAAATGACGAAATTAGAGTTGGGAGGAAGGACTTACAACAGGAACAAATTTCACGGTACCTTCCATTCCCCAGTTCCAGAAAGATGGCGCCGTACCAAATCTAGCACAGACCGTTGGTACACCTAAAATCTCATGGGCGCTCCTCACTTCAGGCAAGTTCCTGCAAATTAACATTTGGTGTTACTTCTAAATATTTATACATTTGAGGCCATCAATATTGACTGCAAGTTGCAGCACAAGTCTTAACCATTAAAGTTATTACTTTGGAACTTACAACAAGTAAACATCTCTCTTTCCAATCCCTTTGCCAAAATCAATGTTGCGAACTCCACTGTGTGGCCTTAGTTTGATTTTTTCACCTGGTTCCATTGGCGCTTTAATTACAACATAAGAAGATTAAACCAGACCGATCCGGCCTTCGATCCGGATTGCTCTAACGGGTCAGATCAGACCGAATGATCGGATCGGAGTATAATAAATTAATATAATTAATAAAAATATGTATAAATTTAGCATATATTGTATCACTAATAATAATGACATAACAAAGTTTTTAATCACAACTCAACACAATCAATAATTTAAATCTAACAATAATCCATATAATAACATAACAATACTAAAGAATTAAATGCAAAGTCATAAGATAACATAACTAAATACAAACTTACAATTTACAAAGTTCATAAAGTACCATAACAACATATAAATATTCACAAACACAAATTCATTTCATAATTCCTCCACAAAGCAACAAAATTAAAGTAAAATGAGTTAAAAAATATAAACAAAATGAGTTAAAAATCATACTTGGCAATTATAAACATCTTACAAATCAATAATTTGAATTTTGAAACAAAAAGAAAAATACATTTACCTTCTTGCATATGAAGTTTTAATCCTTTCAAATTATTATAGAGCATCTTCTCCAACTCATCATAATCAAGAATTGGACTCTTCCTCCTCCATAATCCAATATTCAATCTTGTCTATACTTTCATAATCAATAGGATCAAGAAATGCTTCTTGTTTAATAAGGTATCTACAAAATAATGAAACAATGATAAACATAAACATATAAGAGTTGTCAAATCTAAATAGAAAGTTATAAAGGAAAAAATGAACATATAACATTTTCATTTCACAAACCTATTTTTCAAGCCCAAATTGTAATGCACATAGACAAGATCATCTTTGATGTTCTAACTTGTTTCTTTTCTTTGAATGATTTTTTTTCAAATACACTCTAATTTCTTTCACAACCAGAAGATAATGCAGTTTGACTTAAAAGATGAATTGCCAATTGTGACACTAACGGAGCACTAAATTCAAAGCTACGCCACCATTAATCTATCACAAAATTTACATAAAGAAAAAATGTTAAGTAATTCTTAAATACATAAAATTAAATGTAAGAATATAATGTAAAATATAAATGAATCTCACCGGGTCTCAACTCTTTAGCAGTTGCAATAGCAAGTTGCTTATCAAAACTTTGCAATCTATCTTGATACAACCAACTTTGTTTTAACACTTCAGTTTTTCGACTTGTAACAATTGTATCCAATACATCAAGCCATCATTGTTGAACTTCTGGCTTAATGCAAATGTTATCTTTGTCATAATAGAAAGCCGAATTCAAAAAATATGCAGCACAATGAATATGTTTTCGAAGTTGGTTATCCCATCGTTGCTTGATTATTCTCGTGTAAGGTTTGTACAAAATTTTCTTATGCATGGCTCTATATATACCATCATACATATAACCAAGGGAAGGTCTATCATCTCCATCAACAATTCTTAATAAGCATATCAAAGGAGCCACAATTTGCACAATAATGCCACAATCATTCCAAAATCTACTATCTAGCACAATATCAATGACAACTTTAGCTTTCTTATCTTTGTAATATCTTGAATTTGTAAAATCTAAACTCGTCACCAAAACTTGCAAATCAATCTTGTGATCATGGATGCTTTTCAATGCAATGAAGGTTGTTGCAAATCGAATTGGACCAGGGCGCAAGATTTCAGTCCACTGTGGTCTTTTCCTTAACCAAGCAAGCAAAAAAAACATGATTATAAACAAACTTTGTTACCTTTGATGCTCTTTCAGTTAAGCTATTCATAAGAGTCATTTTTCCAATATCTCCTAAGATTAAATTCAAATAATGTACAACACAAGGAGACCAAAAAATGGATGGATACTTCTCATTCAACAACCTGCCAGCAGCTTGTTCCAATTAGCATTTGGAGAATCTAATGGCTAGTTCCAATTGCCAAACACTCCTTCAAAAGCAATGCGGACAAATCTGCATGTCATGGATCCTTTGAAATGCATGTCTGCATGAAAACACACATCATTCCTTGCAGGGCCTTCTTCTATCTGTGTGTGTATTTTTATTTTAATTAATCAGTGGATACATATTTCCATTATAATATCAACATCCCAACCACATCTTTCTTTTATAATATATGCATCTCATGGATACATATTATCCATGCTAATTGAAGTTTGTCTTGCACATGGTCACCCCTTCCTCCAGATAAGGAGATCAAAGATTTTTGTTATCAAATGCTTGGTTCTTAATATTCTAAATGAACTCAATTCTAACAGTACCACCTGCTTAATTGTCAAATAGAGTTAGTTGTCAGGTTTTGTAAATTCAATTGTCATTGTATCAATCTAATTTGTAAGACTGTTTCGAGTTTATTAAATGTTAGAATTTTTGGCGAGAGAAATTATGCACCGAAGAACAAATCGAGAAATTTAAGGTGACACAAAATTTTATTAAATGAGAAAAAAATATAATTCAGAACTCTTCTATAGGCACTTCCTTTCCAAATGATATGAATTTCATATCGATTGAGATTTTTAATTAATTCCTAATTATGACACTTATCTCGTGAATTAATCCATCCGACCCTCACAGGCTCGTTGTCCGGGCAGCGAGATCCTTGTAGTGCAAGGGCACCTTTTACTTCAAAATGTCTTGAAGTTCAAACGAATTTTCAATTAGGTAGGATTCAAGGTATTATTAACACAAATAAACTTTTATTCACCCCTTAAGCCTCTTGGATCCTGAAGAGAAGAGCATGTGGCTCATGTTGAACTTTGTCCCATTCTGAAGACACCCTACAAGATATTGATAAAAAGGTAGTATTTCTGATTGCCCAGTGAGAGTCATATTTGTTTAAGAATACAAGATTGTTGTTTAAGAATACAAGATTGTGCAGATGATATACACGTCAGCAGTAGATGATTACATGGCATTGATAGTTATAACTGTCGCGATATAGCTACATATTGAACATTGTGATTTAGTTGATTTTGTACATATTAATACACAATACTTCATCCGATTTCTTTCCTCTATTCTCATGATTCTCCATTACTCTTTCTTCTTCATACCACATAGTTGCTTCATGTTGTATGTTCGAACACAACACGAGCTGGACTTTCCTATGTGAGTGGATCGAAAGTTCAACTTTTTGGAAGGGACATTAAAAAGTCCCTGGAACCTTGGTCGATCAGTTGTTCAATCCTTTCCTCTTGATCAAATGCATTTCGCCCCATCTATCCTCCTGAGGAGAAGTTTGGTTTCAAACTCCAGAGTTGAGATGTGACGATTGAGTCGTGAGCACTTCTATTTGCTCCATTCCAGTAGTTCAAGTCCAACTTTTCTTCATGGATTTGCAGGGAACTTCTGACTCAGGAAATTCTCCAAGCCCTGAGAGATGAAACGATGAACGATCCTCGGGACATGATTGAAATAGCACAGATCCATGCTTTCTACATACATCACTTGGCAAACCTCGAACATTCTCTTCTGGACTGAATGCTTTCCTTCAAGCTTTCTTGAAGTCCAGCAAAATGATTATGTAATAACCAGCCCAGAAGTCCCATTAATTGAACTTAAAAGTAGAAATTTAGAATTTTAAAAAAATAGTGTACGAGAGAATCGATCATGGGGATGACCGATCCTCTCTCCCACGAAACCCCCCCACCCCACGAAACTCTTTTTCCCCCCACTCTCCCCTCACTTCCCCCCTACAACTCCCTCTCACGAGAGTTGATAGAAGTATAAAGGAAGGTAGGGAGGACTCCAGTGCACCTTTTGGACTCCTCACACTCGGCCATCCCCTCCTCTCTTCTTCGTCTGCTCCTTCTCCGGTGATTGACGAACCAGTGGCGAACGAACGACGAGCAGACAGCTCTCGCGCGAACGACACACGTAGGACGATCCCACACTCGCGAACCTTCTGCGAGGCACCTGCGCACACTTCTACCGGCCGAGAACGTTCGGCGAACCATCGGAACGACGTCAGCGACCACAGCGACCGAAAAACGAACGAAAATGAGGTACCATAGATGTAAAATCCCTTAGATGAAGAAATGTAGATCAAATGTCACAAATTTCAATTCCATTATGATCTAGAAATAGGTAGGAATGTTTTTCGTATTATGAACATCACAATCGGACGATTGGAGGTCGGTCGAAAATAAAATTTCCGATCGGCGACTCTGTTCTGTGCGAAGAACCGGTCGACCAATTTCCTGATATCGGTCGACCGATCTTCGATTTGTGAAGGCACGACTCATGGCTGGTCGACCGATCCGAAGTGTCGGTCGATCGATCCGGCGAAAGCTGTCGTGCCCCATCGCATGAGATCGGTCGACCGATTCCAGAAGGGTCGATCAATCCTGCGACAATGACCGGCCGACCGATCAGTATCGAATGGTCGTCCGATACATCCAGAGGAAGCATTTGGCCGAGAGCAGAATCGGTCGACCGGGCCCCTTGGGAGGTCGACCGACGCGACGAAATCGGTCGATCGATCCATAGGGACAGTCGACCAGTCCCGAGAAGGAAAATCATTAACTTCAAAGTAAAATGATCAAAATGCCCTTGAGGGGCTAGAGTACTTGTGAAATGACCAAAATGCCTTTGAGGGGCCAGAGCACTTATGAATTGACTAAAATGCCCTTGAAGGGCCAGAGCCATGTAATGAATCCTAAACCTCCGATTAGCCAATGTAAGCCATGTCCAATGTAGAGAAACAAGTAACGGACTCTTCATTCACAGGAAGGGGATCAGACTTTACCCCTTCTCTGAATCATAATTATCAACCCCACATGGTAAAGAAGATAAGTAAAGCAAAGATCAATGAATGGGATAGCTATGTGTTATTCAAGGTCAAGGTCAAGGCATTGTACATTGGAGGGATAGGTAGTTGCACTGAGAAGACAGTGTACCTACCGGTTTAACTACCGCTGCTCCTGGACCACAGTACCTCTCTCACCTGTGCTCCGAATAAGAGTGACACAGTGAACACACTCTTCTCCCACCGGGGCATATGTGAATTTCATTGTTATGCCAGAGGGACAAGTAGTTTAGCTGAGGAGACAGTTAATCTACAGGTTCGCAACGACCACTGTTCCTGGGATGCAGACCTTCTTCCACCTGCATTCCGAAAAGGTTGTGCCTGAGTGTACGCCTTCCCTTTCATGGACACCATGTCACATTCAGAGCAGAGACACCTCTAGCTTCCCAATTAATTAAAGTCGAGCTCATATATGATAACGAACATCAAGGAACTTATAGTAATATAAAATACGTAGTCCCACACAGAGTATAACAGAGCATGGTAATGAATAACATTGGACAATAGAGAATGGTAATGGATTACAGAGCATAGCATTGTATAAAGCATGGTTAAAGTAAAAAGTAAAGTCATTGATTATTGATAATCATTTTATCGTCTATGACTCTACGAGTACTGGGCGTTAGCTCACGGGCATTTCATGCCACTGCTTTGGAATTTTGCAGGTGAGAACCCTACTTAGGGAGGAAGTGGAAGAATGCAGAGCTTCGGGATGACGGCACATGACTTATTACAGAATCTCAGCTTTCCGCCATTGTTATTCTGCATTTAAATGATTTGATGTAAATATGAAACATTTGAATTTTCCTTTTTAGCCTTGCTTTTGTTGTTATTCCCAGAACTATTTGAACTATCCTTGTTTCAGCATTTCTTTAGAATTATCTTACATCATGTGACATTTGTTGATTCACAATGATATCTCTTCCGCATTTCATATCCTTATTATTTCCCTATCATTCCATTGCCACGTGAGTCATTTGTTGACCAGTCAAAGTCAAGTGGTTACAGTGGTAGCGCTCCCTTGGTCAGTCTAATTGTCAGCGTTGCAGAACGGCTGATTTTGGGGGTGTTATAGTTTGGTATCAGAGCATAAGTTCTTGACTCCCAGTGTTCATAGTAGGGTATAGACCAGTGTCATTGTCATTCATAACAGAGTATAGTCATTGCATTGTCCATTGGCCTCACAGTCAGAGTAAAGTCATGTGCAAGCCTCCTGAGCAATTGTGACTCCACTCCTCAAGTAAGTAATAATGAATTATTCAGATGGATTATTTTATATTGAAATAACCTGCTTTTATAGATGCCTCCCTGCCGCATAACTTCGAGGGTAGTACGCGCCAGTAGTAGGGTCTTCTGGGTGGCTGAAGCCACTATGCACCCTCCTACATCAGTGACTCCAGAGCAGAGGCGAGCACGAGCACAGGGCCATAAACGTGGCCGTGACATCTCGACCCCACCACCACCAGCCCAAGAGACCGAAGAGGAATCTGATTTGGAAAGCGTGAGCAGCAACTACCCGGTGATGTCACCCACATTATCGGAAGCATCTGAAGAGACAAGCCCAAGTAGCACTCCAAGTCCGCCCTATTGCATCGTCTGCGTACAATTTGGGCACTACATGAAAGATTGCCCTGAGTGGATTGAATATAAAAGGAGCTCCAAAGATAAACCTAGGGAAACGTCCCATCGTAATGAGTAGCAAGGGATTAAGGGCACTCTAGATGCTTAATTTGTTTTCCCTTTCTTTGAAATAAGACTTAACTATGATGGGTTTGTCATCGTGTGAAGCATATTTTTCATTTGTTTAGCAAAGACAGCAAAGAAATGAAAGGTTTTTTGGATTTAAAGAACAACTTTTAGTAAAACTTATCATCAATCGTGTTGTTTCTCGGAGATCCTTCCATCAAGCAAGATGCAGCAACCAATTGATGAGGTCGAGGACCATAATGACGAAGGGATTTCGAATCCCCCACTGCAACCGGGACGTCAGGAACGACGGCTTCCTCCCCCATGCACCATACAAGAATTCTGGAGGCTGAGGCCGCCTACTTATAGCAGTGAAGGAGATATAGACGTGGCCGAGCAGTTGATCGATACCATGGAGGACAAATTTAAACTTTTGGATTGCCCGGATCACAAACAAGTGATATTTGCTGCTGACACCCTCACCAAGGACGCTAAAGATTGGTGGAAGGTGACCAAGGCTACCGAGTTCGCGGGCATTAAGGCGATACCATGGGCTGACTTTCGACGACTGTTCGAAGTCCGCTTCTTCCCCGCCTATCAGAGAAGAATGAAGTAGTAGGAATTCCTGAACCTAAGCCAGGGGATAATGATTGTGTCTTAGTACTACACCAAGTATGTTCGTCTCCTGAAATATTCTAAGATGAATATGGACAAACAGGAGAAGACTAATCATTTCGTCAATGGTTTGAATCCGAGCTTGAAAGGGCAAACACGACCAGGAAATTGCAAACTTCTGACTGAGGCAGCCCAGTTGGCAATTCTAACAGAAAATGACCAGCAAAAACTACAACGTGCCAGAAGAGGGCAACAAGAAATGGGACAGGGTTCCAACCACAACAGTTCAGGAGGAACAATTACCATCAACGACGGGACCAGCGACGGGATAACCGTCCCCGACCGTACCCTGCTCCACAACAACCTAAGCGGCCCCATTATGAGCAATAGCCCCGACCACCTCTAACACCACCTTTTCAACCTCAGCAAGCACCAGCACAACAACAATCTCAGCAGAGGCAACCCCAGCAGTCGGCAAGGAGACCGGCACAACAAAGGCCCCAACAATCCAGAGCTTCTCAGGCACAACTAGTGCAAGGTGAGAAAGTCCTGTGTAATACTTGTGGCAGGACTCATGCTGGAGTGTGCCGTATGAACACCGGCGCCTGCTACCATTGTGGCGTGATGGGCCACTTTTCCCGGGACTGCCCACAGCGCAAGCATCTGATACAAGGAAGACTCTTCAACCTGGAAGAGAATGCGCAGCAGAATGATGCTGATGTCATTCGAGGTACGCTCTGTATTGTCAAGCTATCTACTACTATTTTATTTGATTCTGGAGCCACTCATTCTTTCATATCTGAAGAGCGTGCTATTACTTTGGGGATATCTGCTATGAACCTAGAACTTAGCATGACTATTCTTATCCCACAAGGAACACTATGGACTACTAGATACTTAGCTAATGTATCAGTAGAAATTGATAAAATGAACTTTCCTGCTAACCTGATCATAATACCCATGAGGGATTATGATGTCATATTGGGCATGGACTGGCTAGCTCAACATGATGCTACCATCATGTGCAAGCAAAAGAGAGTGGTGATAGGAACAAATGTTAAAGAGAAAGTCATAGTTAGAGGTATACACCGAAAAGAACCCAAAGTCATAGTGTCAGCAATGAAGGCGTAGAAATTGCTTAAGCAAGGTTGCAGAGGATTTCTGGCAAGTGTGACAAAGGTGGAGGCTCCTACCAAGATCCCACAAGACATAGACGTCGTGAAAGAATTCCCGGATGTGTTCCCTGAGGATGTCAGTGGTCTACCACCAAAAAGAGACATTGACTTCCACATTGAGCTAGTACCAGGCACGGCACCAATTTCCAAAGCTCCATAACGCATGGCTCCTGCAGAGATGAAAGAACTGAAGACACAAATTCAAGAGCTACTGGATAAGGGCTTCATCAGGCCCAGTGTCTCACCATGGGGTGCTCCGATCCTTTTTGTCAAGAAGAATGACGGATTAATGAGACTGTGAATAGATTACCGGATGCTCAACAAGGTCACAGTAAAGAACAAGTACCCCTTCCTCGCATTGACAATTTATTTGATCAGCTCGCCAATGCCAAAGTATTCTCCAAAATTGATCTGCGGAGCGGTTACCATCAGCTCAGGGTAGCAGAGGAAGATATCTCGAAAACGGCCTTCAGGTCATGGTATGGTTTGGATTAACTAATGCTCCTGCAGCATTTATGAACCTGATGAACCATACGTTCAATGAACATCTCGACAAGTTTGTGATCGTCTTCGTGGACGATATTCTCATCTATTCACCAAGTGTGGAGCAACACAAGGAAGATCTGAGGATTGTTTCGGAAATATTACGAGCAAAGAAGTTGTATGCGAAGTTCTTCAAATGTGAATTTTGGATGGACCAAATGATGTTCCTTGGGCATATCGTTTCCAAAGATGGGATATCAGTGGACCCGGCTAAAGTCGAGGCAGTGTCAAATTGGACTCAGTCGAAGAACGTCTCCGAGATCAGAAGTTTCCTCGGATTGGAAGGATACTATAGGATGTTCATTAAAGATTTTTCCAGACTGGCACTACCATTGACCAAGCTCATGAGGAAGGGAAAAAAGTTTACTTGGTCCACAAAGTGCGAGGAAAGCTTTCAAGAGCAAAAGAGGCGATTGACGTCTGCACCCATACTCACCTTATCATCTGGTAGTGGTGGGTATGTAATTTACAGTGACGCTAGCGGCACCGGACTGTGATGTGTTTTGATGCAACATGAAAAGGTGGTAGCTTATGCATCAAGGCAGTTGAAGAAACATGAGGTTAACTACTCTACTCATGACCTCAAGCTAGCAGTTGTAGTCTTTGCTCTCAAGCTCTGGCGACACCATTTGTTTGGGGAACAGTTCATAGTATACACAGATAACAAGAGTTTGAAATATATGTTCACTCAAAGAGATCTGAACATGCGTAAGAGGCGATGGATGAAATTCCTAAAGGACTATGAGTTCGCCATTAACTATCATTCAGGGAAGGCGAATTCAGTAGCTGATGCCCTTAGTCGAAAGTGGGAAGACTCAGTGGCCTTCATGCATCTCCGACAATATAAGATGATGGAGGAACTCTTCAAGTGGGCTCCACAAGTAACACCTAATGGCTCGCTTATGATGATGCAGTGGATCGAGTCAGGTCTTATTGGACGGATCATCGCGGCACAAGTTGAAGACTCTAATTACCAGACCATGATGATCAAAACGAGTCTGGAAGGAAATGATTTCAAGGTTTCATCATATGGTGGCATTCGGTTCCGCAATCGATTATGGGTACTCAACAGCGCAGAGCTACGATGAGAAGTTTTGGATGAATGCTACAAATCCGAATTCACAATCCATCCTGGGAGTACGAAGATGTACAAGGATGTGCAGAGAAGCTTTTGGTGGTCAGATATGAAGAAAGATATAGCAGAATATGTGTCCAGATGCATAGTATGCCAGCAAGTAAAAATAGAATACTAAAAGTCTCAGGGTATGTTAAAGAGCCTCGTGATACCACAGTGGAAGTGAGAGGAAATCACCATGGACTTCATCACAGGCCTCCCTCGAACTTAGAAGGGACACGATGCAATTTGGGTGGTAGTGGATCGGCTTACCAAATCGGCCCATTTCCTACCCATCAAGGTGAAGCAACATAGCTTAATGGATCTGTATGTGCAGGAGATCGTCAGATTCCATGGAATTCTCTCAGTTATCATGTCCGACAAAGATCCAAGATTCACTGCTAGGTTTTGGAAAAGCTTACAGAATGCTTTCGGCACAAAGCTACGTTATAATACTGCATTTCATCCACAAACTGACGGACAATCAGAACGAACTATCCAAACAGTGGAAGACATGCCTCGAACATGTGCCTTGGACTGACATGGTAATTGGAACAACCATCTACTTCTTATCGAGTTCGCATACAATAATAGTTATCATGCAAGCATAGAGATGTCCCCATTTGAAGTTCTGTACGACAGACCGTGTCGTTTTCCAACATGTTGGGGAGAAGTCGACGAGAGAAAACTATTAAGCACTGAGCTCCGCAAGCAGACACAGGAGTATACAAAATGGATTGAATTAATCAAGAAAAGAATGAAGTCTGCTCAAGATCGGCAGAAGGCCTACGCCGACAAGAAAAGACGAGAACACACATTCAAGGCCGGCGAACAAATCTTACTCAAAGTCTCACCAACCAAGGGCGTGATGAGATTTAGCAAGAAAGGAAAATTGAGCCCAAGGTATGTGGGTCCTTTTGAGATTTTGAATATGGTTGGTGACTCTGCATGCAGGTTGGCGTTACCCCCGGCATACGCCAGAGTGCATAACGTCTTCCACGTCTCGCTGCTCCAAAAATACAAACACGACTACGTCAATGTCATCCAAATCGAGGAGCCAAACCTCAAGGAGGATCTAACGTACGAGGAGCAGCCCACAGAGATATTGGAACACCAAGAGGTCCAAAAAGGAAAGAAGACAGAAACGCGAAGAGGTCAAGGTGGCGTGGAAGCACCATCAAGGCAAAGAGGCCACATGGGAACTAGAGGCAGAAATGCGAGAGAAATTCCCTATACTATTCGGTAAACCTTGATTTTTTTCTAAATTTGAGGACGAATTTCTTTTAAGGGGTAGTAATGTAATAACTGGCCCAGAAGTCCCATTAATTGAACTTAAAAGTAGAAATTTAAAATTTTAAAAAAAAAGTGTACGAGAGAATCGATCATGGGGATGACCGATCCTCTCTCCCACGAACCCCCCCCCCCCCCCCCCACGAAACTCTTTTTCCCCCCACTCTCCCCCCACTTTCCCCCCTACCCTCTCACAAGAGTTGATAGAAGTATAAAGGAAGGTAGGGAGGACTCCAATGCACCTTTTGGACTCCTCACACTCGGCCATCCCCTCCTCTCTTCTTCGAATGCTCCTTCTCCGGCGACCGGCGAACCAGCGACGAACGAACGACGAGCGGACAGCTCTCGTGCGAACGACACACATAGGACGATCCCACACCCGCGAACCTTCTGCGAGGCACCTGCGCACACTTCTTCCAACCGAGAACATTCGACGAACCATCGGAACGACGTCAGCGACCACAACGATCGAAAAATGAACGGAAAAGAGGTATCATAGACGTAAAATCCCTTAGACGAAGAAATGTAGATCAAATGTCGCAAATTTCAATTCCATTATGAACTAAAGATGGGTAGGAATGTTTTTCGTATTATGAGCATCGCAATCGGACGATCGAAAATTCCATTTCCGACCGGCGACTCTATTTTGTGCGAAGAACCAGTCGACCGATTTCCTGATATCGGTCGACCAATTTCCTGATATCGGTCGACCGATCTTCGATTTGTGAAGGCACGACTCATGGCCGGTCGACCGATCCGACGGAAGCTGTCGTGCCCCATCGCATGAGATCGGTTGACCGATTCCAAAAGGGTCGACCAATCCTGCGACAACGACCGGCCGACCGATCCGTATCAAACGGTCGATCGATACATCCAGAGGAAGCATTCGGTCGAGAGCAGAATCGGTCGATCGGGCCCCTTGGGCGGTCGACCGACTCGGCGAAATCGGTCGACCGGTCCTGAGAAGGAAAATCATTAACTTCAAAGTAAAATGATCAAAATTCCCTTGAGGGGCTAGAGTACTTATGAAATGACCAAAATGTCTTTGAGGGGCCAGAGCACTTGTGAATTGACTAAAATGTCCTTGAAGGACCAGAGCCATGTAATGAATCCTAAACCTTCGACTGGCCAATGTAAGTCATGTCTAATGTAGAGAAACAAATAACGGACTCTTCGTCCATAGGAAGGGGATCAAACTTTACCCCTTCTCTGAATCATGATTACCAACACCACACTGGTAAAGAAGACAAGTAAAGCAAAGATCAATGAATGAGATAGCTATGTGTTATTCAAGGTCAAGGTCAAGACATTGTACATTGGAGAAGTAGGTAGCTGCACTGAGGAGACAGTGTTCTGATGCGTGTAGAATTGATAGTAAACGTTAGCAAGTGCACTAGTCGCTCAAGTAATAAAGTGAATGAGTAGAGTTATCGTTCACACGAGGACGGTTAATAACTTAGATTTTATTTTAACCTTGTTAATTGAGAAATTAAGAAAATAGTTGATTTTAGATATGAATAAAAGGAAAATAACAAAAATAAAAGAAATGATCACCTGAAAAAAATAATGATTTGATGATTAGAGCACCTAATTATCACCATTAGAATGCAATGAATTTTCTTAACTTAGAATTAATTGAATCAATAACAAAGTGAATTCCCAAAATTAGTTAACTAATGTTTCAAGCTTTAACTACTATCTTATAAATAATTAAAATAAATCAATTCTTTCAGTTTTTAATTTACTTAATTAAATCATAAGATACATTCAATCGGAATTAATATTAAGAGATTTCTCAAGTCACCTTAATAACTACACAAATTAGGTCTCTTTCGATTTTCCTAATTGTGGCATGCAATAATTAAGATCAATCCTAAAAATTATTATGAAAATAATCACTTCTTCTCAGATAGCAATCAAATCATAAATCATGAAATCAAAGGAAAGCATTAAACATGAAATTGCAATGCTATTAAAGATTCAAACTAAACTAATATCAAGAAAAACTTCAAAACATAAATAACGTTCAACTAGAATGACCCTAATAAAGGAATAAATATGAGAATAACAACATCAAATCTGGAATAAAAATGTAGGGAAAAGAAAACAAAAACTCTAGCGTAGGCTAAGCGCGTCATCTCTCGAGTTTCCGACAGAACTTCGCTATTGTCCTCGATCTTCTCCTCTTTGTAGGCTTCAAAAGTATGCTCCAGGGATGCTTTTCCAAGCCATATTCTACCTCCTTTTAAAGGTTTTCTCGTCTCCCAAGAAAAGAAACAAAAAATATATCCAAAAAGTGGATAAAAATGACTTTAAAATGACCTAACAGACCGTCGTCACGGCCGTGCAATACTCTTTCACGGCCGTGACAGAAGACTGTCAAGGCTGAAATTTACTTAGCCAAATTTTATGCTGGATCTTGTCTGTCACGGCCATGACAGTTTAACTTAGCCAATTTTCTGAGTGCTGAATCTTTCTATCACGACCATGATCAGAACTGTCACAGCCGTGACAGTCTTCTGAGATGTTTTAGACCTTTTCTTCCCTTCATTTCGACATTTTTTCATATCCTATCATGAATAATTTTCAAATTTAGGTAGAAATCAAATCTAAATGAAATTATATGAAAATAAATCAAAACTCTTCTTTTCTAAACATAAAAACATTCTTAAGTATTAATCAAATGACCCAAACTAATACATGATTTTCGGTGCATCAAATACCCCCAAGCTTAATATTTTGTTTGTCCTCAAGCAAATTTCAGATAAGGCACAGGACTCCATCACAAAACCAACGACCATCACTAGAGTATCTTTTCTCAATCAATAACTAGCCTTGCAAAATTCTTAGCATTTAAACATGTCTTTCTTGCATATCTACAAATAATATTAGTCAATCTCCTAAGAGTATCAATATTGAACCATAAGTCTTTAAGGAGCTTATTTTCATACTATTATTATTTCACATTTCATCATTAAGATTTTTCTTTTCTTTTCACTTAAGAATTTAGTAATCCTCCATATTACAAAAAGTGATCCATGTAACGAGCTTTCGACCGACGGATCCCAGAGCAGATGCCCTTAGGTCGCCAAGCAAGTATCCCCTACGGATCTAATCACCCAGACACACCAAGGATCCAGAGGATACTTTATACTTTTCACTTAACTGTTGGAGCTCAACTAGCTCTCTTTTCATTTTCATCTTTGCATTAAAATTAATCAGCATAATTATAAGCTCCAAAAAGACTTAATGCTTTCAATAGAGATGCAATTATAATCAAGACTAACATCATAGTAAATAATAGAGAAATTCATCATTTAAAAGCTAGTCCTTCTACTTAGCAACAAACTCAATCCAAATTCCAATACTCTAGTGATACCCAATAAAAAGAGACAATGATTGAATTTCATAGATTAAGCAATGTTCTGAAAATAAGCTTAAAGATAATAAAATAATAAACACGGAGAAATGAGATGATAATTTTTTTAAAAATTATCATAATTAGATGCATGCCAAACAAAATAGGATGATAGACTCAAAATATTCAAAATAGACATGCCATGCAAATGAAACAAGACTAAGTCCCTCCCCAAGCTTGAACCTGACACTGCCCCAGTGTTAGGCACGTGCACATGAAAATTATGAAATAATAATAAAATGCAAAAGGAGTAGAGACAACCTGATGATTTCTAGTCAATCATGTTGCTTCAAAAGGTGGCTCAAAGGCTTTTTCAGCATGGTTCGAACATGGTTGCAGTTTCGGAACCGTCACAACCATTCCTATGTCTTTCACAGCCGTGCTTCAAGGGCATACGCGATCAATTCGGGAAAGGCCGTGCTAGAATGTGGAACGGGCGTGACATAAGCATTGCTTCACATACCCTGACACGATCGTGCCACAATAGAGGCACGGCCGTGACAGTAATCTCCCTGAAAAAAAATATGCTAATGAAAAGAGTATAAATCTATTACTAATCTAAACTAAAAAAAATCCAATTTTAATGCTAATAACTGAAAACTAAGGGGACAAAGGGTTAGAAGTGTAGTTCTAAGTTATAGTTGTTAGCTTGACTTTTACCCTTTGGCTACCTCAAGTGTCTGGAAGGGAATCGAAGTGACATTTTTCCATCTTATCTCTGATGTAATGCTCAAGGCTTTGTCCCTCTACTTTGAAAGAATTACTTAGATAATCTTGTAGAGATTGGTCCTTGGACTTCCAATGCATCGAATTTTATGTTGTCTGATGTGATGATGGTGTTTTCTCTTCTATCAAGGAATGATTTGAAGATAATGGTGGGATGGTTGTTTCTAGAGGCTCATTTCTTCTTCTCACTTGTCCATCTTCTATAATATATTCACTTGTCTCCTTGACCCTCCATTGAGTAATCCATGTCTTCTGATAATGGTTCTTTCTCGGTCGTCTTCTTCCTGGATTAAAATATTGCAAGTGACATGGGCATATAATAGATACAGATTTATTCATAATATTATCCCCTGAGGCATAAGCAATCTGAGAAGTCAACTCCACTTTATTCTCCGATGCTTGAAATTTTGCCTGCATCATATCAAACTTAGCATTAAAATTTGAGGATTGAGGAGGAGAAGAAATAATAACTGATTGTTGATCCTTCAACTGTGCCAACTGTGATTGTAGATTGCTAATGAATTGATCTTGTAGGATGAATCTTTTCTCTATGACTCCAATCAATTGGCACAACTTTTTTTGATGTTGGAATTTGACTCTAAGTAGGTGGATGGAGGAGCATCATTTTTCATTTGGATCCTAGCCTCCAATTGCTCTACTTGTCCCAACAACTTCATAAAAGTTCTTTCTTGAAGTTGAAATTTTTCTTTAGCCATTGTGATGAACTTTAACATCTTGTCTTCAATTGAAGAATTTCCATGTACCACGAGAATGAGTGAGATACTGCTATTTGCAATTTCTGAAATTTGTGCTTCATGATCCTCAGGCATCTTTCTTTGTTCTTCCAAATAGTAATCTCCCATAGTCTTTGGTTTTGTTGTCATTTGGAGATATTTCCTGATCACACAAGATAAAGAGATATGAAAATATGTGAATTAAAAAAAAATCTGCGTGGAATTTAACAGGAAATAAAGGCTCTCAAATAACAAGTAAAATAAAAATAAAAGTTACTAAACACGTCCCCGGCAACGGCGCCAAAAACTTGATGCGTGTAGAATTGATAGCAAACGTTAGCAAGTGCACTAATCGCTCAAGTAATAAAGTAAATGAATAGAGTTATCGTTCCAACGAGGACGGTTAATAACTTAGATTTTTTTTAACCTTGTTAATTGAGAAATTAAGAAAATAGTTGATTTTAGATATGAATAAAAGAAAAATAACAAAAATAAAAGAAATGATCACCTGGAGAAATAATGATTTAATGATTAGAGCACCTAATTATCACCACTAGAATGCAATGAATTTTCTTAACTTAGAATTAGTTGAATCAATAACAAAGTGAATTTCCAAAATTATCAATGTTTCATACTTTAACTATTATCTTATGAATAATTAAAATAAATCAATCCTTTCGGTTTTTAATTTACTTAATTAAATCATAAGATGCATTCAATCGAAATTAATATTAAGGAATTTCTCAAGTCACCTTAATAACTACACAAATTAGGTCTCTTTCGATTTTCCTAATTGTGACATGCAATAATTAAGATCAATCCTAGAAATTATTATGAAAATAATCACTTCTTCTCAGATAGCAATCAAATCATAAATCATGGAATCAAAGAAAAATATTAAACATGAAATTGCAATGCTATTAAAGATTCAAACTAAACTAATATCAAGAAAAACTTCAAAACATAAATAAGGTTCAACTAGAATGACCCTAATAAAGGAATAAATCTGAGAATAACAATATCAAATCTGGAATAAAAATGTAGGGAAAAGAAAATAAAAACTCTAGCGTAGGCTAAGCGCGTCCTCTCTCGAGTTTCCGGCAGAGCTTCGCTATTGTCCTCGATCTTTTCCTTTTTGTATGCTTTAAAAGTATGCTCCAGGGATGCTTTTCCAAGCCCTCTTCTGCCTCTTTTTAAAGGTTTTCTCGTCTTCGAAAATATATCCAAAAAAGGGATAAAAATGATTTTAAAATAGCCTAACAGACTTAGCCAATTTTTTAAGTGCTGAAACTTTTTGTCACGGCCATGACCAGAACTATCACGATCGTGACAGTCTTATGAGTTGTTTTAGGCATTTTCTTCCCTTCATTTCGATGTTTTCTCATATCCTATCATGAATAATTTCCAAATTTAGGTAGAAATCAAATCTAAATGAAATTATATGAAAACAAATCAAAACTCTTCTTTTCTAAACATAAAAATATTTTAAAGTGTTAATCAAATGAACCAAACTAATACATATTTTCTGTGCATCATGTACCTACCGGTTTAACTACCACTGCTCCTGGACCACAGGCCCTCTCCCACCTGTGCTCCGAATAAGAGTGACGCAGTGAACGCATTCTTCCCCCACGGGGGCATATGTGAATTTCATTATTATGCCAAAGGGACATGTAGCTTAGCTGAGGAGACAGTGAATCTACGGGTCTGCAAGACCTTCTCCCACCTGCATTCCGAAAAGGTTATGCCTGAGTGTACACCTTCCCTTTCATGAGCACCCTGACACATTCAGAGCAGAGACACATCTAGCTTCTCAATTAATTAAAGTCGAGCATATATAGGATAACGAACATCAAGGATCTTATAGTAATATAAAATGCATAGTCCCACACAGAATATAACAGAGCATGGTAATGAATAACAGAGTATGGTAATGAATAACAGAGCATGATATTGGACAACAGAGAATAGTAATGAATTACAGAGCATTGCATTGTATAAAGCATGGTTAAAGTAAAAAGTAAAGTAATTGATTATTGATTATCATTTCATCGTCTATGACTCTATGAGTACTGGGCATTAGCTCACGGGCATTCCATGCCCCTGCTTTGATATTTTGCAGATGAGAACCCTACTTAGGGAGGAAGTGAAAGAATGCAGAGCTTCGGGATGACGGCACATGACTTACTACAGAATCTCAGCTTTCCGCCATTGTTATTATGCATTTAAATGATTTGATGTTGTAAATATAAAACATTTGAATTTCCTTTTTTAGCCTTACTTTTGTTGTTATTCCCAGAACTATTTGAACTATCCTTGTTTCAGCATTTCTTTAGAATTATCTTACATCATGTGACATTTGTTGATTCACAATGATATCTCTTCCGCATTTCATATCCTTATTATTTTCCTATCATTCCATTGCCACGTAAGTCATTTGTTGACCAATCAAAGTCAAAGTCAAGTAGTCATAGGCAGTGGTAGCGCTCCCTTGGTCAGTCTAATTGCCAGCGTGACAGAAGGACTGATTTTGGAGGTGTTACAGATTACATGTAAAGGTTAATTGCAGTTAGATGTTCGTGAATGAGTTTGTTTTGGATTGCTAGAAAGTAGAAACTAATAAGATGGCATCTTCCTTAGGTTGTACATTGAATAAAATGTACAAACAAGCTTTTTTTATTCTTGCACTTCCAGAATCCTCAAACAGCTATGTGGATTTCAGTCATTCTGAAATGTGTGTGTGTGACAGCCAGGTTCATGGGTCATTCTTGATAATTATTTGCTTTCATATGCACACAGGATTGCAAGCAGTGTCATGCTGCTCTTACTTCATATCAGCATAAAGATACGAAAATTGTGCCCCAGAGCAATAATGAAAATTTGGACAAGTTCAAATCCAACAGACATTAACCATAATGATGGTTCAAAAGATTGAATATGTAAAAACAAACCATGTAAGATTCAACGTCATCCTCCGGCACTATCACAAACATGCTTTTATGCAGTGACGAGCACATCGGTTTGATGAACTACATGTATGTCTCCTGTATGAATCGCATTGGTACGTGAAGTTGGAATTGCATGTATGAAATGAATTGAATAATGATCCATTAATTTGGTAATCGTGACACTTCGGCATCTTATGATCACACGTAGATTCCGAGTCCGAGCTCCTTGGGATCTGTTTCCACCATCCATGGAGGCCTGCAGCATAGATTCCATCCAAACATATGAACTACATTCATGGAAGTAAGTTCATTGACATATATGAGAACAAATAGTCTATTAACGATTACTTGTTCATTATGAACTGTATTGTTCCTTGACTTGCACGTTCAAGAAGCACTTTCCTTGCTTCAACAGCAATCCCCTCTGGCTGCAATGCATGAAACACCAGGATTTTGAGACTTAAAAGACTTTGGTTGGTGTTTTCTTTCTTTTTCCCGTTTAATTTAATTTAATTTTGGTACAAAGTTACCATCTGGAATTGAAAATGCTATTCAAATCTATTCACTTTATGTTATGATACCTCCTCCGGAAACCAGACGCCAGGTTCTGTGCTACCCTCGAGCATTGCTAGGGCAAATGCAGCCGTGGAATACCCCACCGACCTGAGAGAACAATTAGTAATATCAATCTAGAAATTGAAATGCATAGGCAGGTCAAATCTGCGTTAAGAAATACCGGAATTCATCAATTTCATAAAGAAAAATAGAAATTACTTTATGACAATAGAACTTACACTGAAAGGTTCTTGTGGCTGAATAGACCTAAAGTGTTCCTCCCATTCGAGCACTCCAAGTCTACCTGAGAAAGCCATGCTAATAACATAAACTCAAACAAAAATTGATAGTAACTGAAACAAATATGGCAAAGTTCCTCCTAGGTACTAACCCTCATTGATACGCGCTGCCCAGCAATGCCATCAATCGAGCGAACTAAGGGATCAAAGAGTTGTACCAACTGTTGGACCTTTTTTTTATCTCTCAGAATATCCTGGAAAATAATGGAATACTGAGTAATACAAACAGAGTTATAGCTTTACAATCCCATTAGAAATGTAGACAACTTAAACATATGTTTTGGGCCTAGTAGGAAGTAATGTGTACGTGCAGTCAAGGTCTCATAACCTAAATAGCCAAGATCTCATCATACCAAGACCAAGTATAATGTGTATCGCCTACTTTCTATTGACATGTCTCACAGTGAGGATCAACAGAAACTGGTTGTACCCCAACAAAGGAGTGCATCCAGACACATTATGGAGCAGATAGTAGCAACGTAGAATGAAGTTTCAATAAATTTCTAAGACACATTATGGAGCACATAGTAGTAACCTAAATAGCCAAGATCTAATCATACCAAGACCAAGTATAATGTGTATCGCCTACTTTCTATTGACATGTCTCACAGTGAGGATCAACAGAAACTGGTTGTACCCCAACAAAGGAGTGCATCCAGACACATTATGGAGCACATAGTAGTAACGTAGAATGAAGTCTCAATAAATTTCTAAGACACTTCTAGAAGTTTGAGGCAATGTACAAATTCCATACACACGCAAAAAAGAGACATTTCATGTCATATTTGCATTTTTCTCAGCAAGCTGCATGCTACTTTGATTAATGTGAGCATATGTTTTCACTTGTAACTATCTAGTGCTGCTTACTTCTGCACACCCATTTAGATATTAGTGGCACTTACTAGGGGATAGAACAACTTAGATAAAGTTCATGATAATGAAAAGAAATGACAAGGTTAGAGTTGGGAGGAAGGGCATACAACAGGAACAAATTTCACAATAGCTTCCATTCCCCAATTCCAGAAAAATGGCGCCGTACCAAATCTAGCACTGACCGTTGGTACACCTAAAATCTCATGGGCACTCCTCACTTCAGGCAAGTTCCTGGAAACGTTTGTTATTTATATATTTGAGGTCATCAACATTGGCTGCAAGTTACAGCAGAAGTCCTAACCATTAAAGTTTACTTTGGAGCTTACAATAAGTAAACATCTCTCTTTCCAATCCCTTTGCCGAAATCAATGTTGAGAACTCCACTATATGGCCGTAGTTTGATTTTTTCACCTGATTTGACAGTTTTGGATGGTTCAGTGATGTTTTAATTAGAACATATGAAGATTAAACTAGAACTTCAAAGAGCTGGATTAAGGGAGACCTTTATTGTAGACAATAACATCTTCTCCAAGCAGCAGAAAGCTCGTGGTTAGTATTGTTGGACCAGCACCACCAGAACCTGCGGTATAATAGAAGAATCTGAAGACATACATTAGAAAAGCATGCATCTCTACTGGAAAACAGCAACAGCAAATGCTCCTCCAACTAGACCTTTACTGCTATTTGATCATCTGCATTCACCGTGTTATTGATATCCATATTTCCTGTTGTGATATGTTAAGTTCAGATACTAACCTTAACCTTTCTGGTATACCAGCATTTTCACTTTTGGCAGAACGAACTAGCTCAGCTGCCATTACTGTGATTAAAAAAAACGTATTATAAGATATTCACATATATACCGGAAGCTAAGGTGTTATCAAGAACAGAAATCGTTGGATATGTGAAGTATGATAAGCTTAACAACTTGTGAACTGCTTAAGGTGATAGAGATAGGTCACTGTAGATGTCATCTACTATAGTTTTCGAGTCACAAATATCTCAGAAGTCATCAGACAGATCAGATTGCAAATTAGTGGATACTAACATATTATAATATTTGTCAAAGACACTATTATTGACCATGATTATCTTTCATAATCAATTAGATACCTTCAATCATCTTCGCTTAGTAGATGTGTTCTAGGAAACTCTGCAAAATCAATTACGATCAGGCAATTGATGGATTCTTCCACATTATTTACATGATGAGTAGGTTCTTTTTGAAAAACAAAATTCATGCAGATTGGTATTTGCTTTTATATTATAACATCTTCCAATAATCAATATGTTGTTTTACATATGATTATGTATGAGAATCCATGACCTAATAAATAGTTAATTCTTTGTAACTCCGATGAAAGATACAAATGCCCAAAGACAAAGATAAGGTAACACCATTGCTCACTCCAGGGTAAATTCCAGCAGTTGTTACAGCTGGAATACCAGCAGCTAGTGCTTTTGCGTGGAAAGTCTTTGCTCTTGATGCATAGTCAGTGTCATCGCAGACATCCACATATGCTGTCTGACTAACAAGAAAGGATCTCCTTTAAGGACGATGCAAAATGAAATTTAGCAATAGAAGTAGTATACAATGTATCAATTAGGATATAGTTAAGACCAAAAAAAATGTTACCTTAGTAGATATTGCAGTTTCCAAGACTGTGCACTTCTCTTCCCGTTGAAAAGGTCCAGCTGCATGAACTACCAAATCTACCCCTGGAATTGAATATGCATAAGCATAGGTTTTGCAGTAAAGAACCAAAGAATCATAAAGTGTTTGTTGTATGCAGAAGATGTACTAATGACAATAAAAAAGGGGTCCAAGTAGATTAAGAAAATACACATCATCCACACGCATATACACTATGCATGATTCAGAATCAGATGATATGATTACATATCACAACTTGGTTAAGAGTTGCACAACATTCCATGGCCTAAAGTTAGTGATTGGTCTTGCATATAAGCTTATCAATTCCAGCAGCCAATTTATATTGTGGGATTGGCATGTCTACTTTTGCCTAACATTTCAAGCTTAGAAAAGCAATAATGCAACTTCAGGATAGAATAGTAAAAGAATTATCTTTCCTTCAAGTATTAAAAGTTTCAAGCAACAACAACAACAACAACAAAGCCTTATCCCATTAGGTGGGGTCGGCTACATGGATCATACGACGCCATTCCGCTCTATTAGTAATCAAACCTTTCGGTATATTCGTTGATTCATGTTCATAAGATTCGACATGATTTTATGCTGGCTGTCGGGGCCTAACATAACCCTCCTCCTTTATCCGGGCTTGGGACCGGCTATAAAATATAGGCGGAGTTTATTAAAAGTTTCAAGCAAAAAGAAAAATATCTCTAATAAAAGCCAGTTCATTAATATAACTATGGTGGTTTTATGAGTCTTGAAGAGATGAGGTATTGAACATTCTGATTTCACTTAGCACACCATCCCTTATCCTTTCCAGAATAATCAAGGTCATGATTCGGATGTCTAATTCAAATATAACAATCCAGTGGAAATCTGTTACATTTTTTTTTATTTTGTTCCGAGAAGGCATACTACGTGGCTAGCTAGCATGAAAACACATGTGCATAAGTTTCATTATTTCTAAAGGGGAAACAATACATTCAAATAAATCATGATGGTTGGAAATTGATGTAAAAGACCAACCTTCTAAAGCTCTCTCTAACATATCTGCTTTCTCAATGTCAACTTCTACGAATTCAGCATTTCCTCCAAGTGTATTTACCAATGAGGCACCTTTTTCTCTGCCAAACCATATATAGCATGAAACTTAAATTTTATTGATAGATTCCACTCACAGCATAATGAGTTGCATAATTTGACAGAAATGACATTCTTCCAGTGTTTCATTTTGGGTTTTCACAGCATCTAATAGTTAAAAGAAAAAAGAAAATACGCAATTCGGAGAGCTCGACACTATTAACTATTGCTTAGCAAGTTGAAATGCCATCGCAGTTTCGCAGAGAACCAAGTAACAATCTTGTCCGATGAAGAAGTCGAGGAACGGGCTTCAAAACTTAAACGAGAGACTTTTCTTACTAGAGAATAAAAAAAATCAAAACTTTATAATAAAATCGAACTCGAAATGGTACCGTCCAATTGGAATTTGCACGTCTAGATTTCGGAAAACTGTAACCTGAAAGGAGGTGTTAGAGCTAGTAGGACACCAACCGGTTCCTTCCGCCGACGAGGACGCGAAGAGAAGGACAGAGCTTGGAGAGTGCGGCCGCCGTGGAGCCGCCAACCCTCCCGGTTCCCCCAAGAACGAGGACGCTGGAGTCGCCGGGCCTCGCGCCGTTCCCGCCGCAGCGCTGCATGGCGGTAACGGCGACGGGCCTGCAGAGGTGGAGGGAGGTCGTCGCCATTGTTATGAGTAGGGAGTGGAGGAGGAGGAGGAGGAGGAGGGTTGCACGTGTTGAGCTGAGCTTTAATTACAGGTAAGGTTAGGAGAATGGATGAGGGGGCGGAGGAGGAGGAGGCTGCAGGAAGAAACGTGGATACGTCGATGGTAACCACTCTTTATCCTCCCCTTCCCCCCTCCAAAATATAGTTCGATCCAAAATTGCCCAACTTTGCTTGGTGATTTATTATTCAATTAATGATAATAATAATAATAATAATAATAATTATTATTATTATTATTATTATTATTATTATTATTATTATATGATATAAAGTTTTACTTATCTTGTTAACGTTTGGATGAAAAAACAGAATAAAGTAGAATTGAATAGAAAAGAAGATAGTAATGACTGTTATTCATGTTGGTTGAGAGAATATTTAATCTGAATTAGTTGTCTGGTTTTATAAACTCAATTGTCATTGTATCAATTTAATTTTTAAGTGTTTCGAGTTTACTCACATGAATAAACTTTTATTCACCCCTTTTATTTTGCATCCAATGTCTTATATTTTGAAATTGGTTTGTTTGGCTATTAACTAATGGAGGGATGGGATGTGGCAATTAACTAATGTTGAGTGTGATATGTCAATCATGTTTATATAGTAAGTTATAAAAGATGATATAAGGAAGGAAAATTTTGTTTACTTAAAAGTTATTTTTACCCTTTATTATATATAAATGACTTATAATATTTAATGAGTAATAAATATTTATTATTTTATCACTTAATTTATTTTTTTCTTTTATTTTTTATTTTGTCAATTTTTTCTATTTTTATTATATTATTTATTTTTTGAACTATTTTATTCATCTATTTTAAAAAGTAAAAGATAATATATATATATTCATATAAGGGGAAAAATAATTTATGAGAGAAATGGTTTAATTTGATAACAAGATAAATAATTTTATTTGGTAATAAAAGAGGGGTTAGGGGTTAATTGGTCTAAATTATTTATTCTTTCTTATTTCACTAATTTGATGGAATGAAAAATATGATGATTGAAGAACTTAACTATTCCACTCCGCTCCTCTTAACTTAAACAAAAAAATATAACCAAATATGATTTAATTAATTGTATTCCTCTATATTCCATCCCAAACCTCTAAATTTCTCAATCCAATCTCTTGAATAATATATCTTTTCCGCACCAAATAATATGATATGTCTTTACCTTTTTTAAGCATTTAATGGGCATGCACTCTGCTCCTAAAATCTGCAGGGATCTATGGCAAATGTGATTCACGGTAGCAAGCTATTTAATTCAACACGGCAACGTTGTAAACTAGGACCGGACGTCGACCCGGATAAGTCTCCGGATCAGGTTGGACCGGTCGAACCGATTAACCCGGACGGTCGAACCGGATATTAATAAAATAATATAAAAAGATAAATTGTAATACTTATATATTCTTATCAATAATTAATATATTTCTACAATAAAGTACATATGATTAAATCATTTTAATTAAAATTAAAAAATCAAATGTGACATATTTAACTATTGATATGAGTTTTATGTGATTTTAATATATTCAATTACAATTTACAAATTCATTTTCTCAAATTTAACTTTACTTAAACTAGAAAGATTATTGTAGTTTCTATTTTTTAATTTAATTAGGTAACTAATCTTTTCATATTTAATTTTTGACATTTAAAATATTATAAAATTTTTTATCAAAGAAAATAATTGTATAAATGACTGATGATAACCATTGGCATTCAGATAAATAAATATAGCACAGTGGTATATACACACAAGTTTATTTCAGGAGGTCTTGGGTTCAAAATCCAGTGTCCATATTATTTCAAGATATTTCCAATTTTTGAACTGGCCGGTTCTTGCAAAACCGTCGGTTCAACGGTTCAATCCGGTTTTAGACGGGTTTTGACCGGTCTTGACCGGTTTGAAACGGTCTGAATCTCAATCCGATTTTGGGGTCGAACCAAACCCGCCCAGAGTGACGGTCGACGGTTGGACCGGTCGGACCGACCGGTCCGATCCGGTCCAAACAACCATGCAACACGGTTCACAATTGGTTTAGCAAAGACTCTCACGGTTCACGCCTCATCGCCAACCTCATTGCTGCCTTGCAACCATCTCCCAATGTGTGTCATCAGCAAAGATGTCCTCCTCTGGTCCCTCGCCCTCTTCTCCATCGTCTCCCTCTACGACACGACTAGTTCATCGTTTCCATTCACCTGCCCTTTGTCATCGCTCATCTGCTCGTCATCACTGCTCGCCTGCTTGTCGTTGCCATCGTCTGCTTGCCTATTCATCGTCATCCCCCTACTCATCGTTATCGCTCGTTGTTGACATCACCTGCCCACTGCCGCCATCGTCTACTTGCTTGCTCGACGATTCGATGACGAGACGAGGCGATGCCGATCTTCAAATGCTTGAGATGGCTGCAAGGCGACAAGGGCTTCAGCGGCGAGGGACGAGGCAGGGCTTCGATCATCACTCGCTGTCGACATTGTCTACTTGCCTGCTCGACTGTTCATTCATTGGACAATGAGGCGAGGCGACACTGATCTTCAGTCGACCGCGAGACAAAGAGGGCTTCGGCTAGGGCTTTGACTAGAGTACCAGGTAGCGAGAGGGGAGCTGAACCGATTATGAACAATGTTGAACTGTGCGGTTTGCTGTAGTGAATCATGCCTTTTTTAATTTGTTGTTGATGTTACATCATTAAATTCTTATTTTTATTACCAAAACATGCGCACAGCTTTCTTCTATTTTTGAGATGAGAATATGAAATGATCCCATTCTTTGCTTGTTTTTTATGATTTGCTAATTGAAATTAAAAAAAGGAAAGAAAGTGAAAGCCATCAAGACGATAAAAGGGATCGAAGTTGATTTATATAATCAACTTAGAGTTAAAATTCGCAAATATGTTGCCACCTAACCTACCAAATAATTAAATCATCTTTATCAAAGAGTGTATAAACAAATATTGCTGAATATACAATACAACAAATGAAAATCATAAGCTATTTGAACATTCGATAGCTTATTTTACTGAGGAAAGAATTCATAAACATTAATATCCACAGAATAAGATCTTGATCATGGAACTATAAATTTCAATTTGGTAATTATTGTAACATTCTTAATTTGCATTAGACCAAATTAACTTCAAAAGAAAGGAATCTTAGGGGCAAAGTAGTCATCGGGATTTTAAGCAAAAAGTAGACATTTATGCCCTTAAAAGTGAAGTTAGTTATGAGGCAAATATATCATATGACAAAAAGAGGTTGAAATTAGCCCTAAAACCTCGAAAACCCATTTCTTCTTCTTCATTTCTCTCCCAATTGGGTGCAACTTCCTCAAGAGCTCAAGAAGGTTTTCATGGTGATCTAGGTGCTGGAGGAGAGCAGGGAGGTCAAGGGATTGGAGGAGAGCTCGATTGGAGGCAAAGGGAGACTAGACGAAGAGGAAACATTCCTAGGAACGCTTAGAGATTAAGGTATGTATGGGTGAATCCACACACTATCTTATTCCAATTATTCTTGGGATAAGGACGTGATTGAACTTTTCGGATTGGATTTATGATGTTTTTGTTGTTCGTTTTAAGGGTTTGATCATGTTTGTCGTAATGGAAAGCATGATTCATTTCGTTGGATTTGGTTGTTGTTTTATGGACTCACGAATGCTAGAAAAGTAGTAGGAGATCCAAGAATAAATTGATGTGTGATTTGGTTTGAGAACGACCGATTGAAGTTATCGTTATGTGATTTTTCGATATAGATCGGTCGACCAGTCAAGAGATCGGTCGACCGATCAGGACGAGCAGTCGACCGGTGCGTGAGTTTTTCATTGCGTGATCGCCACTGTTTTCGACCAGTTTATGAGTTTTCATATGTGTAATTGCTATTGTTTTAATCGGATGAAGTGTCGGTCAACCTACCGAACGACTGACTAGGAGATTTAAATGCTTTTATTTAAATCGATCGAATCAGTCCAAGGGCGGTCGACAAGTTCATGAGTTGTTTCATACGTGAACAATATTTTTTAATTCGAACATCGACTCAACCAGACGATCGACTGACTGCATTAAATCAGTCGACCAATTCAATAGGTAAAATAGCAGTCGATAGCCACTATTTTATTCAATCATGCGTCCAATCGATCGATAGGTCGACCGGCCGATCGAGAATTGTTGTTTTGAAAATTAAACACAATGTTTCTTTTAATTATTGATTGTGAGCCAAGTTGTGTGTTAACATTGTGATTGATATGATGTTCATGTTCTTGCTTGACTTACATAGAAGTCGAATGCATGTTAAGCCATAAAGTTAAAATGAACATTGTATTGAATTGGCACGTGAGGATAATACTTGGTCCTTGCTGAATGAATATATGTAGGAAATAGAAATGACACGACTTTGAGGTGTGAAGGCTTGGCTAGCCTATAGGCACAAGGGCAATCAAGTACCTCATCGTATTGGTAAAGATTCATTAATGATTGATTGATAACTTAATCAAGAAAATAAGTTAAGTAACAAAAACGTACGAATATTATGTTATATTGGGTGTTTCATAGAGTAAATGCAATGAAACGTTTTTAGTCATTATGAATATAGATAATTGGGCATTACATAATGTTAATGCAATGGATATATATAATTGAAATGTGAAATGAATAATTGCACATTAAATGATATTAATGTAATGGATATATGGAATAAAAATGTGAAATAGATAACTAGCTAGCTTTCATGATCTATTTTGAGATCCTTATTGTGCATTGATTGTCATTTTAATCGAAATAATTTATGAATTATTGAATTATTTATTTTTATGACCCTTACATACAACTAATCGGAGGTGGATATCCCTTGCATCGGGGTTCGTGTAAGAATGGATGAATAAGTTGAAGTTGGTGAAGAGCTCATGACGATGGATTGCACATGGCATCGCCATGGTATTTTATGTCATTTATGGATTATATATGAGTCGGTCATGGATCATGTTTGTATGTCCTCTTGTGAGGAACGTTTACGAGTCATTAATCGTTATGTTTGGACTTCTTATTTGGGTTATCCGTCATGATATATTTGATGTTATCAAGCTTAGTGTTATATGATCAATTATGTTTTATCGCTTCCGCTTTTTGAGTGGAATAAATTTTTAATTATTTTTTTTCGTTGCATATTATCATCTTGATTTGGTATCAACTATCATATTGTTCATCGTGTAATGCGCTTCGAGACATGCTCACAACGTGTCGTGGGGCTAATTTCGGCAAAGTTAAAATTATACATCCTTATACTAATCGTATGCTTTTAGTTAAATTAAAACTCGCCATTAGATTCCGACGCGGCCACATGTCAGGGGGCCATCGCCGCGTATGACGGGTCCAAATCGATATGCAGTACCACGTCACGCCCCCGCCGCTTGTTTACTTCACGGCTTCGTTAGATCCGGAGATTTCTTGATCTCAACGTTGCCCCGTGAAAAGCGTCAACTCCGTTGGTCAACGTTTAGAGAAGAAAAATGCAAATAATAATATAAATATAAAAACATCCGTGTTTCATAATTTAGAACATAATAAGAATAAGAACGTATTTATATCGACTTCGTTTGTATTAACTTAGACATCTCTAATTCCGACACCTCTCTCTCTCTCTCTCTCTCTCTCTCTCCTCTCCAGATTTCCATCTCCATCTACCATCTCCGATCACCATCTCTTCGTCTTCTTCTTCTTCGTCTTCGTCTTCTCGGATCCGCAACCATCGCATCAATGGCAGGCTTCCCGCCGGGATCCAGCTACCCATACGGCGTGCCACCGCCTTACGGAGCTTCGCCTCCACCTTACGGGGGCCCTCCGCCTCCGCCACCGCCGCCGCACCAACCCTACGCCTCTGCCCACGACCCCTACGTCGTCCCCTACGCCGCCGGGGATAAGCCACCGAAGGAGGGCAAGACCTCCTCCGCCTCCCTCTTCGGCAAGCCCTCCGCTCCTCCCGCCTACGGCTACGGCGGCGAGAAGCCCCCCAAGGAGGGCAAGTACCACGACGCCGCCCCCGGGTACGCTCCTCATGGAGGAGCAGCAGCAGGAGCGGGACGGTACGGGTACCCAGCCGGAGGATACGCGAACCCTTTCGCGTCTCTGGTGCCGCAATCGTTCCCTCCGGGGACGGACCCGAACGTGGTGGCGTGCTTCCAAGCGGCGGACAGAGACGGAAGCGGATTCATCGACGACAAGGAGCTGCAGCAGGCGCTGTCAACCTACAACCAGGCCTTCAGCTTGCGCACGGTGCGCCTCCTCATGCACCTCTTCAATAACTCCAACGTCCACAGGATCGGTGAGTTCTTCTGACAAGAACAAATAAAAAAAAGAAAAACCATTTGTTTTGGCTCATTAAATCGATTGGATTGGAATACTAGGCGCATTGTTCGCACATTCTGTATAGAAATATTATGAACTTTTTTTGCCTTTATGATCATTTGGTTGGGCTGCTTGGGTGGGGGAAAAATGGTGATTAGGACATCCATGTTAGATGCGTTATTAGCAAAGCTAAGCCCCTGATTCACTTCGTCCTTTGGTAATAAATTGATGAAATTTTCAGTAAATCAACAAGTACGCATTCTCACTTGCATTGCCACCAAATGGCACTATCAAGTACGCACGCCCACTGAATAGCGTTCCATTGTTACACTTGTGATCTGAGAATCAAGAAGAAGTGCAGCATATTTCCAGGATTCCAACGTTTTCTTGGCCACTGGATTGCTTACCGTGATTGGCTGGCTGAGTAGTAACAGTGCCAGTCACGCACTCGGCACTGTTTCAGAACGCTAGTCCAAAACTGTAATCCAAATGATGGAGGATCATGTCAGCTGGCAGCTCCTTGTTAAATCCACACAGATGATTTTGTTTCAGGTTTTTCAAGTAGCAGTTTATGTTTGATCACAAGCCGAAGACCTCTTGCATATTATTCTACCTGGAACTTGTTTTGGTTCTTTAATAATGTGGTTACGACCCTTAGAATGTGATGATCTCAATTGTATCTTAGTTTGCACCTTCACACATTCTAAATGAGATTTCGAAAGCATCTTTTGTTGCTTCTGTATGCCATCGATCAATTAACTTAATCTCCCCGTTGTACTTTGCAGGGCCAAAAGAGTTCACAGCAGTGTTCTACAGCCTTCAAAACTGGAGGGTATAAGAAAGTGATTATTGTATGTTCTAGTCGGTCGACTACTTTAATTTCTGGCATTTACCTGTGCGAATATGCTTTCAGGCGATCTTTGAAAGGTTTGATCGTGATCGGAGCGGTCGAATTGACCTCTCAGAACTCCGAGATGCTCTTCTAAGCCTTGGATTTGCCGTGTCCCCGCCGGTCCTTGATCTACTGGTGTCCAAGTTCGATAAATATGGAGGCGAGGCCAAAGCAATTGAATACGATAACTTCATTGAGTAAGCGATCATCTTCTTCTGCTTATGTTTACTGATGTTTTCCTTTTCTTTTATAGCTGCTAAGAAATTCTTTTGTTTTTTTTAATTTGTTTTCGTGTTTTTTTATGGCTTGCAGGTGCTGCCTTACGGTTAAGGTAAGTTGAGTAAACATTTTTCCTCTAGATCACCACTTACATATTTTTCCTTAGAATTGATGGTGCTAGAAAATTGAATGCTCTTTCTTCGTGGGATGACAAATTTCAGGGTCTGACAGAGAAATTTAAGGAGAAGGATTCCAAGTGTTCTGGCTCGGCAACCTTCACCTATGAATCCTTCATGCTAACAGTTCTGCCTCTTCTCATTGCTTAGGTGTTTGTGGACTCTCGTTCTGTTGATCATTTGCCTCAGGAATCGAAGAGTTAATGGGTTTTTTCTTCAATTTTCTCATGTACTTGTGCTTGTGAGATATCAACGGATATTAATCCTGATATAGTTGGAGATGGTGTTATGTTAATCAACAGTAATTTTACATAATAATATGTCTGGGGAATTGCGTTTTCTTGTAACATCAACCAGCTGAAGGTCAGATTTGAACATTCGATCCGTTGTCTCTTTATGAATTTGCTCTCTTCTAATTAGAGTCAAATTAGATGTCCCAAAGTTCGAATTAATGCGCTCGCAGCATTCGCCAAAAACTTTTATCGCTTCCACATGATCCATGCATGGCTAATTTACATGAACAAAACAAAATATGATGCTGCGATGGAGTAATCAGAACTCTGCATCAGACGTCTCGAGGCAAAAGATAGTGCTGCAGATAGCTCAAGCCATCATCGATCCCGGCGTACCTCCAATTAGCAGTGCTCATCAATCCCAGTGTCATCTTCCTGATCACCCTCCTCCTCCTACCTGCGTCATCTTCCCCTTCTCCGTCGCCCTCTGCCGCATCCGCATGCAGCCACACTTCCGACTGGAGAGGATGGCCGGTGCCGGGGGAATGCGCGCAGCACGACCTAGCGTGCGGCAGTTCCTCGGAGAACCACATCTCCGTGCCACCGAGGAACCTCCCTCTCCCCACCTTGTCCATCATGGCGAACGCCCGTCGACACCCCTTCATGACCACCATCCAGACCACGCGCAGCTCCTCGCCGGCGATGTCGACCGCCGCGCAGCCGCTCCCGACATCTACCCCGAACCGGAAGAGACCGCACCCGGAGGCGCTCTCTCGCAGCTCCTCACCTGACTTCGCGAGCGACACCAGCGGGGCCCTCGGCGAACCGCCCCCGCCGCCGCCGAAGACGTCCACGGTGAAGATGAGGTCCCGGAGGGAGATGTGAGGAGCGGAGGGTGTCGGGTGGCGTCGCTTCGAGGCGGCGTGGAGGGTAACGAAGATGTGGCGAGGTGAGGAGCCGTGGGCGTTCAAGTGCACGGAGGCAGGGTAGTGGGAGCGGCAGTGGGAGGCCCAGAGGTGGTCGGAGGAGAAGATGGAGCTCCAGCTCCTGGAGACGCAGGAGGCAATGGACAGGGTCTGGGGCTCCAAGTATTCTGCTAAGAGGACCATTGCCGGCCATGGCGGACTACACCTGGGATCCATTTGTTGCATGAAGCTGTACGAATAACCGTGGGGGGAGGACAGCGATAGCAACGACAAGAATCGACGAGACGACGTGCGCCGTATTTAGCAGAGATGCCAACTTGAGAGACTAGATTTCCAAAGGGGGCAGGGAGCGGCGGGATGTGCAGTGCACGAGTTGTCCACGGTACCTACGGTAGGGGACACATGGAAGCACACGTCGCCACCGTGTTCGCTACTTCGCTTGGCGATGTGCATGCGTCGGCGCGACGATGAAACGCCGTGGCCTGGCGTGGCGTGGCGTGTGGGAGCGACCATGAGCAGTTGGTGTGCGCATGCTTTTCGCGTGCGCGGTTGCGAGCAACAAGCTTCGCTTTATTTATTTATTTATTGATTTATTTATCTGCTCCTCAACCATATTTTTTTTCTGTTCTCTTTATACATGGCATAATTCGATCTCGTGCATTTTAAGGTAGGATTTAAGAAAAAAAAAGAAATATGCATTTTTTAATGAATTACACATGGAACAAATATGTTACATGACATTGGTAAAACCACGACAATTAAATTAGATTACTGTCCTCACTTAAAATAAACATAGGCAAATACTAGATATTGGCAAAAAAAAAATGAAGAGAACACTTGCCCTGCCCTGGAGTAATCTTAACAAAAAAAAAAGAAAAGAAAAGAAACTGGTTTAAGCAATTTACGCAAGCAAACTTCCAAGCCATTTCTTCATGGTGGACCCAACTCCCTGTTAGTGTGCTACCAATATATTTAGATTTCAACCAACACCAAAGGAAACCATATTTCTGATACAACACCTTGAAAAAAAGCCTAAAAAGAAAGACGGCTAAAAACTCGATATAATTCACCTGTTAGGGCTTCTTGTTCGCCTTTGTCGTTGCCAATCTGTAATCTTTTGGAGCTCATAAACATCTGAAAGAATTATGTTAGGATAGGGAGTGGAACCGTCAGCTAGCTCAGTGCTGCCAAGCTCCATTCAGCACATCCCCACCGTCCCATATCCTCGCAAGCTTATGACACAACAAGGCACATGGAGAACTCATCAGCCTGAAGAAGATTGTCCTCTTGAGCATCGAGCATCACATCTGAAACGTTTCCTCATCAACAATTCTACCAGAGCATTGAAAATTATACTAGAGGCCATGGTGGTTCAAGATTAATCTGGACAGTTAAGCTCTATGGCAGAATAAAAAAACAAGTATTTGAAAAAGTGTTAACCTTACCTTAGTCCAGTGATGCCGTCCATATAAATGTGTAGTTATGGCCAAACCATATATGAAAATTGGTCGCAATTATAAATAACACAAGGTCATTAGCATATAACAGAACATCCATAACATAGATGACACTAATCAGATCCCAAAACTTCTCATCTAATACCTGAATTTTCGAGTTCACGATGGGTGACGAAAATGGGAGAGGCATACAACTGGAAAAAGAAAGTCATTTTGATTCAGAAGAAAAAAAAAAAGAAGGGACAAAAATTGGATACCCACGAGCTTGATAGCAGTGCTCCCAAAATTTTGATCAAGATGTTTATATTGTCTGTCAACATTCAAAGTGTTTATAACGTGGATACCAGAACTTTTTAGTCGTCAAATAAAATGTAGTTGGAAATAACTTTGGACTTCAAGTTCTGTCACTAGAATCATGTTTCTATTCCCTCCGCTCATTCAATTAGGATTCAGGTTTAAGATCCGTAGACATTTGCTTCACAGTGAGAATGTAGAAGCAAACCATCAAGGAGAAAACTAAAGCAGCAGAAAACATTAAAAATAAATGTCTAGATGTCATGTTTCAAGCCTCGCAATGAAGTCAATACGTAAAAATGCCAGCCTTCAATCCTGAGAAAGTGAATATAATGACAGTAATGGCAAGATACTAAGATTGCTGCCTCCCTCTCCAGAAACTGTACAAGCTTTTTCTTCTTGTTTTGAAATAATGCAAACCCCAATAACCAATTGTGCATGGAATATTTAAAAGCAATGCTTTAATTGAATGAGACTTGAGAATACATCTTACCTTTGCACAAAAGCATATGGAATTCTATTCCTTGGAGGAAATTTGATAAGCAACAGAGCAAGCACTTTTTATTCAGAATAATAGTATGATCAAATATACATATTCCGAAGTGTAATGCAGTAACTAATAACATTTCATTCCTACACGAAACTCCTTGTCCTGCAAGGTAATCAATAATTTTCCCTAGAAAAAAACACTCCTAAAAAATTATTGTTCCTCCCCTTGTTAAGGTTAAGTGAGCCTCTTGGTCACTTAATTTGAACCATGCACAAAGTACTTTGTTAAATAAACAATAACAATGGTACTTCCAGCATATTTCTAATCTACATTTTTTGTTGTCCCTACTATGTATCTAGAACAACATATTTAAGAACCTTCCCGAATCAAATATTTCAGAGGAAAGCATCTCAAAGATTGGCTCACTAATATTTTTCAATCCCAATCATAACAGAAGGCGACTGTATCATATGAAATTCACAGGGCTTAACCATAGTAGCATTTATTGGACCATAAAATACATGCTCAAATAGTTTGTGATTTTTCTTTTTTTACAAAAGGGAGGAGGAGAGTGGGGTGGGGGGAGTAATCCATTGCTTAAATATGGGTTGGCAACTTCACATTCATGAAGGACAGTGTTACGAAAAGGGAGAGAGGGATCGCACGAAATACAGAAGAACACGAAGAGGAAAAACGGCGGCGGCTCTTTGTTATTGGAATAATGATGATTACAAGGGATGGGTCTCGGTCTAGACCCCTAGGGAGTTTATATAGGCACTCCCTTTGACAGATGATAGGAATTACATACGGACTGGGACTCTAAATAAATCTCCTGAAAATAGGACACCTATCTCGTGATAAGGAAATAAATCAAATCCGAATCACAAACAGAATACCCCTAGCAGGGGGGATCCCCCCCTTGACCCCCCACAGGCTCGCTGACCGGGCAGCGAGACCCCCGTAGGGGAATTCTGCTGAAGCGCCTGACTATGTAGGGAGGACCAACTGGGTTCAGATTCAAGGCATTATTAACAGACAGAGTAGTTGGTTATACATTATTCCTTTTTCTGTTTATCGCCCAAAAACATTCGCCTGAAGTCCTGATTTTTAATGGATCACATAACAACATGGAAACACAACTATTTACGTCTTTAGATATCTAAGTAATAAAACATGTTTAGTCAAATTAGAATAGTTCAAATCAGGTCTTTCTTTTTAGAGAAAATGAATCATATATATCTTGACGGGGGAAAATGCTAGCACTCTCTGCAACATTGAATTCATAGGAAACTGGTGCATCAAGCATGTTTATTACATATTTTTTTATATATTTTTAAAAGAAATAGTCCCAGAGAAGCAAAAACTATTTGTTTCCAGGGGCGAATCAAAAGTTATCAAACAACCTTTTATTATATTATACCAAGATATGCAAACAAGCAAGAAGAAATATGCATCATCAGAGAATTCTTAGGGGGACATTGTATAAATAACATGAGTCAATTAGAACAATAGTTTTATACACAACCAAAGAAGACTGACAATCGTTATTCAAAGGTTATCCAGATGTTAAGTACTAAAGAAACATTAGTTAGCAGGAAGTTAGCATTGAACCTTAGTAAAGCACCTCAGACATCGGCTCTAAACCCATTACTCTTGCTTCAGTTGCAGTAATTTCTTCCTTGAGCCTTTTAATCTCCATCCGGAGTTGTGATTCCTCGGCCTTCATTAAGAGACGCTTTTGAGCTGTCTGTTCCATGTTGAACCTCATATCTTGTGGTTCAAAAGGTCCACGAGATCTTTTTAAAGTTAGTTGACCAGAAAGAAGGCGTTTGTTGGTTTTTCTCTGCACATCTTCCACATTTTCCTTCTCCTCGTTTTCCAGAATACCAGGTTCTTCTACCTTTATCACAATCTCATTGGCTAAAATAAGATCAGCTCCTTCCTTCTTTTCTGTTTTCATTAAAGCTCCTTTCGCTTCATTGTGCTGCGCAACAGTTCTGTCAATATCCACAGCGTTGACATGTCCAGAAATCTTCAACTTTTGTGCAACTTTTTCAATGGACTCACAAGAGAATTGCTGCTCCACATGTTCCTTCTCTTCCATTGTGTCATTATTGAACTCTTGGATTGTAGTAGCACCAGGTTGAGGCATCTCAACATGAACCATCTCATTCTTTCTAGTGGAATCATAGGAATCAAGCCATTTTGTGAACATATCATCATAGGATTCTTGCACTTCAGTCTTGTTATCTTGTATAACCTCTGCATTTTTCATCTTATTTTCTACTTTTTCACTTCTCTGAGTCTTGCCCAAATTACTTGACGAAACTTCTGGCTCAGTTCTGGTGTTGTCTGTATTATCTGCATAATCCAGCATCGGTTGTTTCCACCACATGGAGTATTCAAGTGTGACCCCAGGTTGTGTACATTCAGGAGGAATGTAAAACTCAATAGTTTCATTGGTGGCATCATAGGTCTTCCATGCTTCTTCCCAAGTTGAATTAGTGCGCGGAACACAGCAGGGTACGTCCTGATCCAGACCAAACTGCATTGCCACACGATGAGGAAGATACTGTTCTATGTCATTTAACCCTACAAGCTCACATATCCTTAGGAACTGTGCGAAAGACCTCAATTCGTCATCAATGCCTGGACCTCTACGCATCAACTTAACATCTCTATTCTCATAGAAAGAAGGCTTATGCCAATTATCCAAGTTTGATGTGTAAGGGCGCCAGTGGAACTTGGTGGGTGCAGCAAGGACTGAAACCACCAATGAAATATCTGTCTTCCTACCCACATCATGCCACCGTGCAGCTCTGGAATCCCCATCCTTAATGAAATTCTGTTTCTCAGGCATGAAATCCACAAACCGCTCCCATAACCACAGCTGCAGCAAGTTGAAAGGCGACCAGACGACCAAAGGCTCCACCTTTAGGCTGCCGTCACCAGCCAAATACTCCTTCATCAATCGCAGATCTCTGTAGAGGCTGGCGAGAACCGCAGGAGCCAGCGCAATCCTCTCCCCCCGAGCGAGCCTAATGGCGATGGGAAGCACATGCTGCTTCACAGTCTTCGCAGGGGGCGACGGGAACACGAACCTGGAGAGCCACAGCGCCAGGAAGGCGACGTGCTCGATCTCGTCGCCCTGCCCTTCCATGAAGTGTCTCATCCAGGCGCTCTGGTCGGCCTTCTTGCTGGTGGTCCGGTTGAAATTCCTGTGCTCCTTGACCATCCGCAGCCAGATCTCCGCGAGCTCCCCCGACGGTGGCCGCCTGACGGAGTCCCCGAGCGGCGAGAACCCGCCGAGAACCAGGGCGTCCTCCATCGTCATGGTGACCTCGGCCCAGGGGAAGAGGAAGGAGTTGGTGTCCCCGTCCCAGAACGCGGCGGCGCCCAGGATCGAGGGGGCGTCCTTCTTGATCTTGTAGGTGGACGCCCGAATCGCGTCCGAGACGCCGGCTCTGGTCCAGACCTGGCCGTAGAGGGGGCGGAGCTTGTCGATCCAATCGGACCAGTGGCGGAGCGGGGCGGTCCAGCCTCGGAAGAGGACCTTGGAGGCGTGGGCGGCGAGAACGGGAGGATGAGGGTGGCGGCGCAGCGAGGGAGGAGGATGCGAAGGAGGGGATGCGGGGAGGAGGGAGTTGCAGAACCATGCGTTCTTGGTGAAGGGCTTATTAGGGTCATCTGGACTCGCAGTTAACACATCCGCCGCTGCCGCCGTCGTCATCGTCGCCTCTCTTTGGACAACCAAAGAGAGGACTTTTGACGCTGCTTTGGTTGCATCTCCGTCTTCGTCTGCATCTGCATCCGCTTCTACTTTGGTGGCGGTGGGTTCGTGAGCTTTGTTCATCTTTTCTTCTTAGTAGCAGTTCGCAGCAGCAACAGCAGAAAGGGAAAGCGAGGGGGGAGAGAGAGAGAGAGGAAAGGAGAGGTTTTGACGAGGTTTTATGGAGGAAGAGACCAAAGAGGGGAAAGTTGAGGGCAGCAGTGCAGTGGTTACTTGTTGGCAGTACAAGTAAACTTTGTTATTAATCAAAAGATAAAATGAAGAAGATGAGAGAGAGAGAGAGAGAGAGAGAGAGAGAGGGCGTGGGGAGGCGGTGGGGGTGGAGAAGGGAGGGGAATGGACTTGATTAATCTAATTCCATTCAATTATCTTATTTTAAAATCAGTTTATATATAAATTATCTTATATTTCATCCCATGTTAACATATCACAAAATCCCATAAAAAGCAATTTTATCATACAAAAATCATTATTGTGTGGATAACAGAAAACGTTATTGGAGATATTTAATTCGGAAAAAAAAATATTTCTTTTCTGGGTTGTCAAATATTTATTTTCAGTTGTGCAGCAAACAACTGATGGACACGTGTCTGAAGTGTTGAAAAGCATGAAAGTATTATAATATACTACTTACGCCTCTAATATTGTATGAACCGCAGAACCCGCTATTTATTTATTAATATTGTATAAAATTTAACTATCAAATCATAAATTTATGTTTATGGTTTATAATTAAACCGCACATAAGAAATTATATCATCCATATGAATTTTAAATGCACTCTCCTATAACATTCCTTTACTTACTAATAATTTACGTCAGCATAAATATATAGTAATAGAAACTTCCGTTCAACGTAAACCAAAAAACCTAGGAATCTTAAATTAGATATCATTTTATATCTATTATATCGATTTTTTTTTATCAAATTAGGTAACCTAAATGAGACTATTAGTATCGAACATACACATTAGAATGTTGAAAGCATACAACATTATCGAGAATAGTTTTTAAAAAAATTAAGTCCATCTTTTTTCAGTTTCTCATGAGTTATTTTGATTTTCTTGAATATACATAATTATGAAAATAAAATGAATTTTTTTTAGTTTGTTTCCCGACATATGTAAATTATGATTAAAAAATTTCAAAATAATTAAGCAATAATAGCAGCAGAGTGTTATTGGAAATGACTAAATAAACAATTTCTTAAAAATAAATATATTATACTGTTGAAAAAAAATTAACCGTCATGTTGTAAATACCTATTTACATAACATTCATTAACCATGCAGAGAAAATAAGTTAAATGTTCAAATTCATTCTAATATGATTTGATAATAAGATGGATATATAATTAAAATGCAAGGAGAAGAATATACAATGACACGTAAATTAAGATAAATAAATAAATATGGATATAAAATATATTTTACACAAACACTTGAAATTGTTGTTAGAAATAGCAACACGAATGATATTTACACAAAAGTAAGATATGATCTTTTTGACAACATGATTGGATGACATAAAGAAGTAAAAACATGAACTTTAACTAAGTAGATAAAAAAAATGAAATATTTATAATTAAGAATTTTTATTATAGATATATGACAATTGCATCTGGTAGTAAACTTAATAATATCAAACAACCAAAGCAATAAATTATCTTTCATTTATTATTTTCCGGATTAATTTTTAAAATTAAAAAATTCACTCTAAAACCATTTTAATAAAAAACACCCTATAACGGATCAAATTTTTCGAGGCCTACTTATATATAATTATATTTTAATATATATATAATAAATTAAAATTAGCCTAAAAATACTTAAGTTTATATTAAATATAAAATATACTACTAAAAATTTAATGTTGTCAAATTAGAGTTCGATATTGTGATAGATATGAGATTATATATAAAAATTTATTGTATTTATAATAAAAATGATAATTTATTAATTAATTATATAAATAAAAAAAGACTCCATGGATTTTACGATTTTCCGAGTAGGGCCTTAATTTATTGGATGGATTTTAATCTATTAAAAACTAACATAAATCATATTGGAATTCCTAATTTTTTTTTTCAATTCAATTTTTTGAAATTGAGTAGATTTTTTGCGTTCGTCCCGTCTTTTTTTAACCTCAACTGATAATTAAGGTATAATTTTTATTAAAGTGTATGGACGCATATTTTAATTAAGATAAATGAATAAAATATGAAAAAAAAAACTTATGATAGTATTGAAACAAAGTTAACTATGAAGCGATTCCTTTTTTAATGGCGAAAAAGGTAGTATTGCATACGATGCTAACAAAAAAAACAGTAAAATATAAAGTAATTATATGTATATCAAGTAAACATTTCTCAATAACTTTTATAAATGTTTTTAACAGTCAGAAAAGTATTTGTCAATTAAGATTCCATTTTTTTACAATTACTTTTAATTTATAAATAGGTTGTAATTTATTTATTTGATGGAATAAACGGAGAATAAAATCTCCACGTTCTACCAAATATAAATTTGCCAACTGGCCGTATGAACTATCAAGTACATACTAGTGTTATGCCCGCGCGATGCGCGGATGATGTGAAATTAAATGAATCAAATGTTTATAAAATAGGTAAACATTAGTTTGTTATATTTTAATATTACAGAAAGTATATGATAAATTATAACTCAGAAAAATAATTTATTGATATATCTAATTCTCTTTGCATCCCATTTACTTTTCTATCTTCTTAGAAATTAATATTCTCATTTAAATTTAAGGTATTAATTTATTAACCTATATTTATGATCATGATACATATAATCATATATTAAATTTATTTAGATCACTATTTGAATTATTTAAAAAATATGTTGAATTTAAAATACATGATGAACACTTGGTGATTGATGCAAATGACCAATTATGCTTCTTTTTATAAATATTCAAGTCATGCATGTAATTATGTTTTTGTAAAAAAATGTATGCAATTTAATCATGCTATGAATGTAGGGATAGATTCCAACCATTATTCATGCTTCATCGTCAAATCACAATCATCACAACAATATGCAAAACATATCTATCAAAACAATATGCAAAACACATCTACACAGTTATTGTTAATAAATAATGAACTAATTAAACATATATTTTATTATATACAAATGTTAAAATATATTACATATGTTTTTTTGATATTTGATTTCTTATTTTTTCTACATAATTTCCCAAATCCTAAAATGATGCTATATAATTTGGTGTTTAATCTATTAAGATAATGTTACAAAATAATATAATTTTTTTTAAAATGATGAAGATGGAATAGCAAAAATATTCATAGATATTGATTAGTTAAATTAATTTTATTTTCAATAATTAAATTAAAGATTTGTTAAATTAATTTTAAAGGAAAAACTTAACAGTGATGATATTAAAAAAAAGGCATAATAAAACAAAAAGAATCTCACATAAAACCGAAAAAAGAAAACTAAAATCAATTTGAAATATTTCCATTTTTTTTATACTTCATCTTGTGCCTCCACTTTTCTATTGTAAAAATTCTTCACCAGTCTGCATAGAGAAATCTTTCATCTACAATTCAATGTGGTCAATTTTATTTTACATAAAGAAAATATTTATTTTTTTCTCAAAAAATCATAAAATATAAAATGTGCTACGTGATGTTTTAAAATAATACTATCTAAGATCATGAAATTATAACTAAGGATACGTATATAAATAATACAATATAATTTCCATTATAACATTTTTTAAATCTACTTTCAAATCTAGATGGAATCCATATCTCTATCAGATTTATCAAATGATAGTAATGTAAGCTGCATACTAAATCTATAAGTGATGTTTGCCACTACATTCTAGATATGATTCATATCTCATGAAAATTGAAAATCACAGTACACAAAAGAAAAAGAAAGAAGTTTAAATTTTTATTCTTTCGTTACTATTGAATACATAAATATGAAAAATGATAACTTTATACAATTTGTAAAAAAATAAATCCAATTAAAAGAAATTTTTCAAGGCTCTGCCATGAATGAAATTAAAGATATAAAAATATCTTGCAGTGAATATTTAGCTATATAATATCATTCGACAATGAATAAATATAAAATTTTCTTTAACAATCACATGACTAACTAACCAAATTACCTCATGCTTCTATTGGGACTTGAGCATTACATGAAACTCCAGTAAAACACATCACATCTCAACAGGTCACTATCTTTTTATATGTCTATAAGGGCAGTTATAGGAACTAACTGCATGATTTGTAGTTTGTAGATTATTTTATGATAAAAGGATAGATTTTATACGTAATGGAGATGCTCAATAATATTTTTAAAAATTTTCAGTTACAATACCTATTTATATTTCAAAGAGGAATATTTAAATGTCTATATCTATATGCTTTCAAAATATTTATATCTATTTATAGGAAATAATTCCAAAATATTTGTCATGAAGAAATACATAAATCAAATTTATAATAATTCTCTAACTAAATAATATAATATAAATTCAAATTGGTTTTACATGAATTAAAAAAAACAACATCTAGAACAAAGAAGCTAAAAAAACATGAGAACATGATAGAATACACTTACCAAAGGATGGATTTGTTTCTTCTTGCAATTTATGAAGTGATATACATAATAAAGGTAGTAGTTACTAATTATTAATTAATCATTTAAATAGCTAACCATTAATTTAAAAAATTATAATAGACTACATAAAATTTTAATTAGTTATAAAAGCTTTAATGCATAAAGGATGGAGTCAGTTGCTAATTAACACTACTAGAAAAACGCTGATTACCCCGTCGGTAATCAGCCTGAAAACCATCGATAAAGTAATTACTGACGGTTTTTTAGTCAGAATCGATCCGTCGAAAAAACGCTCGTCGCAAACCGATTTGCGACGGTTGGAAAAAATTCGTCAAAAATATCGACGGTTCTGACCGTCGGAACAGTCCCCGACGATTCGAACCGTCGAAATTTTCCGACGGTTGCAACCGCCGAAACAGTCCCCGACAGTTTGAACCGCCGGAAAAAGCCGGCGGTCCGAACCGTCGAATTTTCTGACGGTTGCAACCGCTGAAAAAGGCCGGTGGTTCGAACCGTTGCAACTTTTCAAAGGTCGTAACTGCCGAAACTTTGCAACCGTCGATCTTTCGGCGGTCGCAACCGTCGCAAAATATTTTTTAAAATATAAAAAAAATTAGCGGCCGGATCGGGCCGCAGCCAAATCCGGCCGCCCGCAACGGATCCGGCCCCCAGCAGCCGCTAGGGGCCGGATCCGAATGCCCGACGGCCGATCCGACCGCTGGAGGTCGGATCCGCCGCCAGGCGGCCGGATCCGAACGCCCGACGGCCCGATCCGGCCGCCTGAGAGCCCGATCCAGTAGCTTGGCGGTCGGATCCGGCCGTTGGAGGTCGGATCCGGCCGCCTCTGGCGGCCTAGCGGCCGATCAACTGCTGGGGGCCGGATCCGGCCGCCAGCGGCGAGATCCGGCCCGGCCTCTGGCTGGAGAAAGAAAGAGAGAGAGACGCCGGCGCGGAGCCGGAGAGAGAAGGAGAGAGAGACGCCGGTGTGGGAGAGCGTGGGAGAAGGTGCTCGCGGCCGAGAGAGAGAGAAAGGAGTGGAGGGAGGAGGGAGAGAGAGAAGAGGGAGGAGGAATATAAAGGTAAAAAGTGGAAAGAAAGCGAGAAAAGGGAAAAAAAGTGGAGTAACGAAATTTTAATTATCGACGATTTCGACCGTCAAAAACGTAAATATTAACTATTTTTATAATTACCGACGATTGTGACCATCGAAAATATATTTAATTATATACAATATTTATTTTTTTATTTTACCTAATCGTTACCGTTACCGACGGTTTGAGCCGTCGCTAGTTATATTAATAAAATATTCTTTATATGATATTATTATACATTTATCGACGGTTATGATCTTCGAAAATTGCGGCAGATTTTACGACGGATGGATATCCGTCGGAAATATCGACGTTCGTAATCGTCAAAAAATTTAATAATACTATAATACATTTTATAATTTATTTTTTTATTTCCGACGGTCGTGACCGTCGAAAAATCCGTCGGAAAAATTTAATAATAATATAAAAAATATATAATTTAATTTTTTAATTTTCGAAAGACATAACCGTCGGAAAAGTCGTCGGAAATTGCGACGGATGGATATCCGTAAAAAATATCGACGTTCCTAATCGTCGAAAAATTAAATAATAATATAAATCATTTCCGACGGTCATAACCGTCAAAAAATTCGTCGGAAACGGAACCGTCGAAAAATTCGTCGCAAATTGCGACGGATTTAGAACCGTCGGAAAATCGCGATTTTCTTGTAGTGTAACTAACCATGAACCCAAAAAATTATAATAAATTATATAATGCTTTAGATCATTATAAATTATAGAGGACACATGTCATTATAACAATATGCCAGATGTCATATTCTCCTTCACCTTCATCACTGTTTTGCTTTTAATATAGTATAGATTATAAGTAACATATACAATTCCCCGTTATACGATACGGATACAACTAGCGAATGCTGTACGGTTCCAACTCAGCACCCTATAAATAAAGATCCCGTAATTAACTCCGTAATAATAATAAGAATCCTTATTAAACAATAATTCTCTCCCCATTCTTAGCTAAATTCCAACTTAATTACCCAAATCACTCCCTTAATTGTTGCTATTAACTAATTTAGTAAATATATTGCACATCTTTTGCGGCTAATTATAACTTCCTCCCCATTAATCTCGTTTTCTCTCCTCCTCCCCCCCCCCCCCCCCCCCCCCCCCCCAACTCCTCCGTCCCCCTAAGCAACCAAAACGCCAATTACCTTCTCCTTCTTCCTCCCTCCTCTGCAACTGCAACTGCAACGGATATGATCTTTAACGTATTAATAATTACGAAGCCTTGCCGTTACAGTACGTAAATTACGTATTGTAAATGGGGCTCCTGAGATGCTTCAGCTGCAGTGTCCAAACGACGTCGCCGGACCCGAGCGCCCCCACTACGCCGTCCAGGCGCTCGAGGCAGCTCGCCATGGTGTTCGATAAGTTCGACTCCAACGGAGACGGCAAGATATCGTCCTCGGAGCTGGCCGCCTCCTTCCGCAGCCTGGGGCAGCCGCTGAGCGAGGAGGAGCTGCGGCGGATGATGGCGGAGGCCGACGCGGACGGGGACGGGTTCATCAGCCTGGAGGAGTTCCTGGAGCTGAACACGAAGAGGGTGGACTCTCCGGCGCAGCTGGAGGATCTCCGGCGGGCGTTCTCGGTGTACGACATAGACCGGAGCGGGAAGATATCGGTGGAGGAGCTGGCCGAGGTGCTGGGCTGCCTGGGGGAGAAGGCGTCGATGGCGCAGTGCCGGAAGATGATCGACGGGGTGGACGAGGACGGCGACGGCCAAGTCGACTTCGAAGAGTTCAAGCACATGATGATGGGGCCTCGGCCACCTTCTTCTTCTTCCTCCTCCTCCAACGCTTCCAAGGGATAAGCATTAAGCAGAATTAAGCCTGGAAACATACTTTTTATATATGTGCGATCGAGAGAATAGATCCAACGACAGAAACAATTAAAAGAAAAAAATCTGAGAGAGATCGATGTAATGGAACGATGGAGATAGAAAGCTTAATTATTTTGTTCGTTTAATTAATTATTGTGCAATCCAATCCATCTAATCATCTTGCATAAATTGGATGACTCTCTCTCTCTCTCTCACTCATCTTGAATAAATTGGATCTCTCTTTCTCTCTCTCTAAACATTTATTATGATTATTCTTCCTCGTAATACTTGCATTCCTTCTTATATTACCGCACAATTTGCCTTCTAGTCCTTCAGGTGTAACGTTCATATGAACTTTCTTATCGTTTTATTATTTACTATAAGATGCTTTAAAGTGTTTTACTTCTCATGGTAACGGGCCGTTAAAATCTAATGACGACCTAAAGGTGATTATTGGATTGGGCAGTCCGGTCTGTCCGTTGTTCGATCCGATAACGTATCGGTTAGTTCGTCCAAGTTTAGACTCGGACCCGTTCAATTTTTTAATGGGCTTGGGCTTATATCAGGCGGGACAAGGTTATTCATCCGTTTGTCCGGTACTGATAGTCCAATATTCGTCCGATAATTTATAAGCCGTCCGTTAGTCCGTTCATTAACCGTTAATAGATTAAACTTATTAAAATAATATAAATATTATTATATAATTTTATTTTAATTAATTCATGTGATGCTATTATGTTATTTAGCTAATGTTAATTGGTTATGCAAAATGCATGATTCTAATTTTTTATTCTTTTAAATCATATGATCATATCTTTTATATAATGATATATTTTTTTATTCTTCTATAATGTTATTTATGATTGATGCAAAAGTAAGAATGCAAGAACCATTTACATTAGGGGTGTTATTTTCGATCCGGTGAACCCGACCATCTGATCGGTTTTTTGTTCGGGTCAGACCCGACCCGAACCATTGAAAACCCATCCAGCATTGGGTCGGGTTCTAGTTCAAATTTTTTGACTCAAGTGAACTCGATCTGAACCAATAGACCCGAACCAACTTGAGTTCTAACTTATGAACCGGCTTGGGTGGGTGGATCGTAGACCGTGGTTTACTGGTTTCATTATCAATCTGCATATTGCTGCAATGCGGCGGCCAATGCCCTAAAGCCCTCTCGCAAAAAATCTCTAACATTATGTTTGGATGAACACTCATTAAGGGAAAGGAAAGAGAACGAGGGGAAAGAAAATGGGAGAGAAAGAAAAAAAAATTTTTACACCCCAATTTGAGGTTGAAACAAAATAGCACAAAATGAGGGAAATGGAGGGAAAAAAATGGATTTTTTCCTCCATTCCCCTCTTTTAAAATTTTATCCAAACAAAGAAAAATTTTTTTTCCCTTCCCCTCCCCCACTTTACCCTCCATTCACCTCAATCCAAACACATTGTAACTCTCGCTTCGCCTTCACATCTCCTCGATGGCTCGACTCCTCTCGCCTGGACTGTTGGATGAAACACGAAGAGGCGAAGTCGTGAAGAGCCGAAGCCGTCCTGCTCCTGTTGCTTCCTTGATCACCTGTCAACCACAACATGGAAGAAGCGATGCCGCAAGGAGATGTTGTGCCGCTGCAATGCCGCCATGCCAGCAGCCCTCACTGCTCTCATTCGTACTTCGCTGGCTCCTCCGTTCCCCATCCTCCCCTTGACGTTGCTCAGTTTTCCTCACTCGAGACACTTCCTCTCCTCAGGACGTCTCCTGTATTCTCCCCTGGACTTAAGGAAGTAGGCAAGCAACACTGCCAGCCACGACATTGCAATTGGAGTGGATGACTGCAAGTTGTGTAGCTGGGCAGCCTGGGTCGTATTGACTCCCCATTGGATGACTGCTGTACAGCTATTGCATTGGTTCTTTCTATGGTTCAGTGCTTTCCCTCTCAATCTCTCATCATATTTTTTTTTTCTTTTCCTCTTTATATTACAAAAGTGATACTTATATATTATAAATCATTTATTAAATTGCGCGCAAGGAGGTTTGATAGTTTGTAAGGGAAAAATAGTTCGGATCGAATCGGATTTTCGGACGAAAAAATTAATTGCTACTTTTTGAGTCGATTTTTAAAATTAAAAAAGCAACCTAAAATCATTTTAAAAAAATAAAAATCACCCTCTAGCGAGTCGATTTTTTCGGATGATTTTTTCGGAGCCTTATGAACATGGATCAACGAAGGCGTCGTATGATCTATGTAGCCGACCCCACCTAGTGGGATAAGGCTTTGTTGTTGTTGTTGTTTGATTTTTTTGGAGCCTTACTTTTATATAATTATATTTTAAAATATATAGAATAAATTAAAATTAATATAAAAAATTTAATTTTATATTAAATATAAAATATACTACTAAAAATTTTAAGTTATTAAATTAGAGTTGATAATGTGATAGAAAAGTACAAAATTTTATACAAAAATATTCTATCCACAATAAAAGAATTAATAATATATGTATTAATTATATAAATAAAAAATAGATTCCATGGGGCCTACGATTTTTTTCGGATGGAGTCTTAATTTTGACAGTATATTTTAATTTATTAAAAACCACCCTAAATTATATTTGAACCCTTAATTTTTTTTATCTTTTTTATTTAAATTTTTTAATTCATGTAGATTTTTTATCGAATTTTTATAAATACGTGGGAGTATCACATGACGTTCTTCCGTGACACGAAGCGCGAAATCTCACGAGCCCTATATCGCTCAGCGCCCAAACGCATGACACACCCTCCATCACCTGATAATTAAAATCCATGCATCAACGTTCAATCGATTAATATTCTTTTAACCGGCCTTCCGCGTTCCTAAATCACCTCTGCTTATTAAGTTCAACTAATTCGACTTCAACTCGTATCATATACTCATAATGGTAAATAAAAATTTTAATAAAAATATTTAAATTTAAGCTCTAAATATTATGAGTTGCTTACCATTGATTCGATTAATAGTCATAGTCTTGCATGATTGAAATATTAATATTATTATTATATTTTTGTCTTTGTTTGGGAAATGTCTCGTCTCCGGCGCGCATTCCGGTCTCCCTCGCGCCCGCCGCCAGCCGCCGCTCCCGCGGTCGACTGTCGAGCTTCCGTCGGTTCCTCTGAGTGCTCCTCAAATGCGAAGAAACTCCACCTCCTCCTCCGATCTCGTCATCTCCGCCCGGCCCTTGATTTCCTCCTTTCGCTTCCGCCGACCGCACTCCCGGACCACGCCCACAATGCCCTCCTCCGCCGCCTCGCCGCCTCCGGCCACCTCCGCTCAGCCGTTCGCATATTCCGTCGCATACCATCGCCCTCCGCCTTCTCATTCAATTCTCTCCTCGCGGCGCTCCTGCGCCGCGGCCGCACCCGCGCCGCTGCCGCGCTGTTCGACGATATGCTCGCCTCCGCCATCCGTCCCGACGTCTGCACCTTCAACACCCTTGCCCGCGGATTCTGCCTCAATTCCATGGTTGACGAGGCCCTCAGGGTCTTCCGCGACATGCCGCGACACGGCTGCGCTCCCGACGTCGTCACTTATAATACGCTCCTCGACGGCCTGTGCCGCGCTGGCAACGTTCCGACTGCGCACAACCTCCTGAATCGAATGCGTAAGAGTAGCTCTCTTCTTGCACCCAACGTCGTCTCATACACCACGGTGATCCGTGGATACTGCAGCAAACGACTTCCGGACGAAGCCGCAAAGCTCTTCGAAGAGATGGCGGCGGAGGGACTGAAACCGAATAGTATCACCTACAATACACTCATCAAAGGACTCTGCGAGGCCAAGAGGATGGATTTGGTCAGAGGCATCTTGGAGCGGTCAGAGGGCTATAGCGAAGTTTCGACCTTTAAACCAGATACATGCACGTTTAACACCATAATATCCACCCACTGCAATTTGTCTAACATTGCTGATGCTATGAAGGTGTTTGAAAGAATGATGCAACTGAGAGTGAAGGCTGATTCGGCGACTTATAGCACCCTGATATGTTGTCTTGCGGAAAATGGGGATTTTGAGAGAGCAGAGGAGTTTGTTGATGAGTTGTTGGAGAAGAACGTACTGGGAAGAAAAGGAGGATCCCTTCCTCTGCTTGCAGCTTATAACCCCATTTTCTGGTACTTGTGTAAGGAGGGTAGAGCAGAGAAGGCGAGAAGGTTGCTTCAGCAATTACTTGAGAGGAGTGCCAAACTGGATAATGCAGCGTTCAAGACACTGATTTTGGGTCACTGCAAAGAAGGTGCATTCAAGCAAGGATACGAGCTGGTAGTCTCCATGGTGAAGAAAGATCTCGTGCCAGACATGGAGACTTTCGAGACTTTGATTCAGGGGTTTCTACAAAAGAACAACATTGGTTTGCTTTGGGAAGCTTTGAAGAAGATGCTAAATTGTGGCCATCGGCCTAGTACCAATACTTTTCATTCTGTGCTCGTGGGGCTTCTCAAGAAGAATGATTATGCTGAAAAAGCTGCCGAATTGCTGTGTGTGATGTTGGAGAGGAAGATCCGCCAGAACATTGATCTTTCTACAGAGGTTCTAGATAGTTTGTTAGCACAAGGTTTATTTGATAGGGCATTTCAGATTCTAAAGTTGATATACGACAGTGGCTATACTGTGAAAATGGAGAATTTGATTACACATCTTTGCGAGGACAAGAAATTCTTAGAGGCCCAAGAGATGTTGTTGTTTGGCTTGAAACAACATCAGAAATTTGACATAGAAACATTTGATGTGGTGCTTCATGGACTGTGCGCAAACGGAAGAACTTCAGAGGCATTTGGACTGTTTTATGAAGTGAATGAAAGAAGAATTTCATTTTCTTCTAATAGCTTATCTACACTAAAGCTTGCACTAGAAAGAGATGGAAGTTCAAGAGAATCAGAGTTCGTTGCCAAACAAATTAAATCTTGTAACATTGGCACTGCAAAGTAAATCTAGCCATTAATGTTTTATCCTCAGTACATAAAATTTTTAGTTTTCTCGTTCCCTGCATTCTCCATGCATTTCACGGTACATTTCAGTCATTCGAATTAATGTCTTGTATACGAAAAGTTATTTGACTGTTGCGCACAAAGGAGTATCATATTTTTCATGGTTAGTTAAATCTCCAAATATTTGATCCTTCTCCTCATATTGCCAGTCCCATCATTACTAATTTACTCGACTGCTTCACCGACAGTTCTATAAGTTTGTCGATAAGGTAGGCATTAATAAGCAAATATCACAGTCTATAAGTTGCAGGAGATATATAGGAGAAGAAATATGTTGCAGGAGAGAGAAGAAGCGTCTGTCGGCGAAGAGAGCTATTGATGGCGGCATATCTTGGCAGCGACGGATCGACGGGATCAATGGAGTGGCAAATTTTCTATCCAGAAGAGAAAACAGCCAAAAGTTCTACTCCTCATGATTGGTTTTCATCTCGTCCCTTTATCCAAAATCCAAGGGCCCATGTAAATGTGTTTCACCATAGAACAGTTTTTGGGTGTTCCACCTCATTAAATATATATAATATTTGTGAAGTTATATTGGTGGATAAAGAGAGCACTTGTCATATTTAATTAACTAGGGAACTCTATCGCGCGCTTTGTGCGATTAAACTTTTTTAATATTAAATTAAACATGCACTTGTAATTTTAAATTTTTAGACCTAAAAAGATAATTCTTCAATTTGTGTGAAGACTTATTTGTAAACAAATATTTTTGCTCATCCTTAATACACGTGCTCTTCTTAATTTAAAATTCATCTACAATATATAAAATTACAATATAAGTGAAATTTAAGTGTCAAAAAATGATGTGTAAGCATAATTTTATGTCAGCTCTATCTCTTGTTCTCTTTTCATTTTTTCCTGTGCTTTTTATGTTAAAGAAAAAAATTGAGGGTGAAATATCATTAGATTAATAATTGACATTATCTTATAGAAAGAATCTATGCAACATTTCCTTTTTTTTTTCAATCTTCTGGCTGTGACTTCTTAGAGACATGTCTTTCCATGCTCTTTCTTCAAGGAGCCAATTGAATATGACTATCGACTAAATTTTTTTTCCTAAAGTATGTTTTCATGTATCTCCCATAGGAAAGACCTTGCAAATATTGTGAGATGGAGAGGCTACAAAGCAATAAAGGAGCTTCTTGGATTTTCAACTGGAAGGGAGAACATCTCATCTGAAACAGCTAATGCACAAGAAGATGCCGCTGCAAGCATCATCATGATTGAGAATGCTGGTTATATTTAACATGAGGGATACTGATTAACTTGTTGTTTTATAATCATTTTGATTCATTCATGATATTCAGAAGCTGAAGACATTACCACAACTGTGTCTTTGGTGTGTGCCTCATCAAATGATCCCACCGTGGAAGAGAAGATAGCTGTTCAGGAAGATTACACAAATATCATTTGCGAACAAGAATGCATGTTAGATTTTACATTGATGGCGTTCGATGACTTCTTGATTTTGATACATTGTCTTGTTTTAAAAGTTCAAGAGGCGACTACTAGTGTGCCTTTGATGTGTACCTCATCAAACAATCCCATGATGGAAAAGGAGATAACTGTCCAAGCTAATGGTACTGTGGTGGCTACCAATGATTCTGAAGTGAATCAGTTTTCAAAATATTTTGTGGAGTCCTTGCAACTCAAATCAGCAAAATTTGTACAGAGTGGGGAACTAGATACATTGGAAGGTACACTGACAAAACTGTATAATATAATGTTCTCTGCACTTCACATTGTTTTGCCCATAAACTTAAATGTTTATCAAATTTTTCCGATTGGTGCTAGAAGTTTCAAATACTTTATTAGTTAATTCTTGCAAAACCTACTGATCAAATTTGATTTATGTGATTTTCCAAAATCTGTGTACACCCAAGGGAAAGATTCCCAGTTTTTGACAATTCTGCATTAGAACCTTTTTATGTGCTATACCGAAATGAATTATAAATTTTGAGGCTAGTAATACTTGCACTAAGGAGACTGATACTTCACGAACAGTGAAAATTCTGATGAATTTGCTCTGTTTAGAAGGTTATTAGTGAATTAATTTATGATTGAAATACTTTTTTACATAAATGTCCTTGATGAGTCAATGTCTTGCAAATCGTTGTTCCAAGATTTTCTGCGGTTGTATACAATGAAGATGAATTCTAGTATCCGTGACAATCGATTTAGTTTCTTTTAACCACGTAATGAATAACTTACTATCATGGTAGTCAAGATCGGAATCTTACGTAAGATCGGATCGGCGATCGTAAGATCCTACCTATATATTAAAAAAATAGTTTAATATATAAAATTATGTAAAATAATATTTTTTTAAAATAATTTTGTAATGTTTTAAATTATAAATAATGTTAACTTGAGTACCATCCTATTAAGACTTCTTACAAATGCATATATATTATTTATATAATAGTAATTTAATATATATATTGACAAAAAATGGCAATAATAAGATGAATATGAAGTAACATTATACAATAACTTTTAATATACATTTATAATAGAGTTATTTTGTGCAAAGATATTTTTAAAATTTTAATTATATCCAATAACTTTTTCTTAATTTTATTTCTCAAAAAATCATGTTGCACTTGGTGAAAATTAAAAAAAAATAAAAAAAATAAAAAAATTGAATTAGTAGGATCGGTAGGATCTTACGATCTTGCTATTACGATCTTACCGATCTTGGAAAAATAATCTCAAAGTTGAGATCGAGATCGCAAATCCTAGGTAGGATCGTAAGATCGTACGATCAAGTTCGTGATTTTGATAACCTTGCTTATTATCAGATTTTGTATTTTTTAATAGTTTTCTTGTTATGTTTTTTTCTTGATTAGATGAAGATGGCAACTCCAATGTGGATGTGATTAGTAAGGTTGTGCATATTAAAACAGTAAGTTTCTTCACTTCCATCATAAATGAACCTCATATAGTACTTTGGTTTCCTCATATTGTTGTCTCAGGAACAACCAAATGAGAGCGAAATCAATCGCTTGAAAGTGCTAGTGGTAGAATACTTTCTCCTTTTCTAATCTTCTTTTGCTAATATAAAATAACAACAACAACAAAGCCTTATCACACTAGGTGGGGTCGGCTACATGGATCATACGACGCTATTCGTTGATCCATGTTCATACGATTCGACAGGATTTTACGTTGGCTGTCGGGGCCTAACACAACCCTCTTCCTTTATCCGAGCTTGGGACCGGCTATAAAACATAGGCGGAGTTATCATCTACGATATATAATAAAAATATATGCATTTTAGTTTGAACACACAATTGTATTTATTAAAACATCAATATATCATTCAATGACAGAGAAATCTAAAAGATAAACACAAATAATATTTAGTTAAGGAAAAGAAAAGATAAAGTAAAAGTTAAGAAACATAGGTGAGCATATGCATTTAAGATCTTAAACTAACATCCAAATATTACCAATAATTATGTCAATGAATAATTATGTTTAATAACATTGTAAAATCATTCATCATATTTAGTTAAATAAAATTATCGACTTTGTTCAGTAAAAGTTAAGAAACATAGATGAACATATGCATATTAATACTTTGAATAAACAATGTTAAACATTTATGATGGACTAATATAAGCAATTCATGTAATAAATATTACCAATAATTATGTCAATGAATAATTATGTTTAATAACACTGTAAAATCATCAATCATTATGATTTTAAATGAACATGCATGTGAGATCTTAGACTAACATCCAAATATTACCAATAATCATGTCAATGAATAATTATGTTTAATAACAATGTAAAGTCATCAATAATATTTTGTTAAATGAAAGGAAATATAAAAGTATGACTGTCCTTGAATAAAAATTAAAAAAATTGAGCACATAAATGTTAGTTTTTAATAAAGAATAGACGGTTAGATGGATGTGTATTAAAACAAACCAGAAATAGTAAAGTAATTAGTGATATGTTGTTTTTTAACAATAAATAGATGTTATTAATGAAAGACAAATGAAAAATAAGCAAAATAAAATATTTAGCTATAAACAACATAAATATATTTTTAACAATAATTATTGATCTCTTTTAAATAAACAACGTTAAATATTTATGATGAATGTGTATTAAAATAAATCATAAACTATCAATATTAGAAAAAAAAACATACTAATCTGTCATTATTTCAATGTCTCTTTTCCTTCGACCAGCTCCAAAAATGTCAATTTCTGCACCCCTGTTAGATGGCCAACGACATCTGATAATACTCTATTGTATGCCAAAAGACCAAAAAAGCGAGTGGCAATATAATCAGAAATATAACGCTGTATTGAGGCCATTATAAAGATTAAATTTGTGAACACAAATGTAGTCAATAGTCCTCGCCCAACGAGAACCTCTTCTAGTGACAACATCCATCATGTGGAACTATGGATCAACATTTCGCAAACAGATTGGAACAAATACAATAAATGGAATGTTGTAAAAAATGCCAGGGCGCCTTAAAGAAACTCCAGTTGCACTAGGCAGAGGTATAACCATTTTCTGAAAACATTTAAATGAGGGGTATGACATGCATCATTTGAAAACACTTGGTGCCAGTGATGACTGAATAATCTTAGCATTAAGAATCCATGGACAAACAGTACCATTAGGATAGTACAAGGCAGCAGAACGTCATTCAGGCAAGGAGAGGCAATTTCATAACCAGTAAACCACTTAGATATTAAAAAAATGTGGAAACGGAGAAACATTTTATAACTGGGGAGAAAAATTCAGCAATCCGTACAGCGCAAAGAAGAAAAGTTGCAAAATTAGATAATCCAAAAACAAAGCATTACTAATGGAGTAATTGAAGCACCTCTATATAGGATTCACATGCAAATGATCCTTTCTTCTCAAACTATGTGTGATCCAAGTACAACATCTTCAAAAAAATTAGTTTGTGCATTTTTAATTAATGGTGTGCTCATCCTAGTGGGATAAGGCTTTGTCGTTGTTGTGGTGCGCTCATCCTAACAGTTAAGTTGATGCTGCTTTGAAAGGATGGAACTAGATATCACCTGACCTCACCCTCACCCTCTTATCCAACTTTTTGATGGTTTAAGTACCTCACAGGTTGATAAATGCATGTTTAAGGCAATTCTAACGCCACCAAGATCAGGTAATGACGTGTGCATTGTAATTAGGTAGAAATTTGACTTTCTTTAAACTAATGAATAATCATTTGAATGGATTCCTCAAATATAATTACATTATATTCTGCAGTATGCATTTTAACGTACAATTTTATAATGAAGTTATTGAAAGAATAAATGACAACAAATGTGGTTCAGAAATAAGAACCAAATATGCCTTCAAAAGAAGATAGGAATCAAATATATCAAAGTGTTTATTTCAAATAATATTACCTTTGATATAGTATTAGTTCTAGGGTTAATTCCATAATCATCCCCCGAACTACAACGATTTTTTGCGTCTAACCCTAAACTATGAACTTATCGTATGATGTCCCTAAATTTTACCGTGATTTTCACTTAGGTCCTTCCGTCAAATTTTGTTAAATTTTCTATTATTTTTTATTTTCCTATTTATGAAAAAACTAAAATTCCCTTTCATGAATTGAAATAAATGTTTTTTCTTTTTGTGCCAAAATCATGAGAGGGCATTTAGGTCTTTTCATAAATAGAAAAAAAAATAACAGACAAGTTAAACAAATCTGACGGAAGTATTTAAGTGAAAATCGTGGTAAAATTTAGGAATGTCATACTACATGTTCATAGTTCAGGATTAACGCAAAAAATCGCTATAGTTTAAAGAAGGTTTATGAAATTAACCCTTGAATTCAAAAATACTGAGATTACATGAATAAATTTCTTAATGATTTTATCTTCTCAAATGAAACATTGTTGCAATAATATATCAATTTATATTTTGTTACATTTTGTCCCCTATTCATTGATTAGGGTTCCTATCACTGATTCCTTTGCCACAAATGAGAAAGAACACCTCTCCAAATAAGTGTGACGGAAAGGTAATGACTTAGTCCAGTTGCATTATATGAGCTATATCTTCATTACAGTCCAATACTTACTAGACCATATGTTATTATTCAGTTACCTCTTTTAGTGACCTTAAATAATGGCTCATAAAGAAATGTAGAAACCATGTCTAGATCTTAAAATTCAAATATCTTGTGAATGCTAAACACACTGCCTAAGATATATGAAAAAAATACTTCATAATATGTAGAATTTTTCGAGTCAAAAGGAAACTCTAACCATGGGAAAATATATGTTATCGCGTTCATATATCTTTTGAGGTTTAATCACTACAAGAAAAAGTCGTATTTTCGACGGTCCATTTTCGACGGTCCGAAATCCGTCTTAAATATCGACAGTTTTTTCGGCGGATCTTCCAAACCGTCGATATTTTCGTCAGATAATTTTCGACGGTTTAACCCGTCTAAAATTTCGACGGTGATAAATTCGTCGAAAGATTCCGTCGAAAATATTTATACTTCGACGGTTATGACCATCGATAATTTCGGCGGTTTATCTAACCGTCGAAAAATTTCAAGACTGGTTACGCATAATTATTGAACTTATCGACGATTTTGACCGTCGAAATTTGCGACGTTCAAAGCAACCGTCGATATTTCGGCGGTCATAACCGTCGATAGTATTTAAATAAAATATTCTACCTTACTTTTTTTCGACGGCCTCAACCGTCGAAAATGGAAATTTATAATTTACACAACCTATGTCTCTGTCGATGTTTTTTAAAAATTATCATTAAGGGAATCGACGGCTAAAACCATCGATATTTCGACGGTTTAAAGAACCGTCAAAACTATCGACGGCTAAAATCGTCGATATTTCGACGGTTTGAATACCGTCGAAACTATCGATGGTTTTTCCAGCGGATTGGAGCCGTCGAAACGCGAATTAATATAATATTATATTTACCTATGTTACTGCGGTTTCGACCGTCGAAAAGTGGTTATATAAAAACCAGACCGCACTCTTACTTAGAACGTTTTGAACGTCCGTTCGCCGCCGCCCGTTTCGTCCGCCGTTCGTCCGGCCGTCGACCACCTCCCGCCCGAAGCTTCCGCCGCAGGTAGGTCCGATCCCCGCCTCCTTTGATATATAATTTTTCTCTCCTTCGACCATTTCCGCGCGTGGCATTTGAATTATAGTTGTAATATTTAGAATTATAGTTTAGAATTATAGTTGTAATATTTTTTTCCTCCTTTTGTTTGATGGAAAACGATCATGAGCAAAAAGGGCCAAAACTGTTATATATACTTATTATATACTATCTCTATACCTAGCAGATTAGTAAACATTGGCTAAACAATCTGTTCTTCCTCAGTTGTTTCATATTCATTTTTCTTTCCTTATACAATTTTGTATGACTGAAATTTTTTATGATTTGCAAATAATGCAGTCATTATGTCATACTTGAACGATCGTCGATGGATGTACAAAAGAAATAATCCTGGTCGTAGAGGCTTGACACAAGAATTTATAGATGACGTTGACTATTATGTTACTGTGTCTTGTCAATCTTTACAATTTCAGCGGGAGGGAGCAATTAAGTGTCCTTGTTTGAAATGTGCTAGCACAAAGTTACAGACGATAGAGACTGTCAAAGTTCACTTATATAGAAAGGGTTTCAAACCCAATTATTGGGAATGGGATGATTTAGGCGAAGGAGCGCCTTCGACAAGCGTCCCAAATGAAGGTCTTCATTTTGTGGATCCTGAACCAACATTTGCTTCGCAATATGAACAGTCTGTTTATGACGCAACTGCAACTTAGTATGACAATATTAGATTTGAGCAGAATGAAGAGGCACCAAATCCAGAAGCAAGAGATTTTTATGACTTACTAAACGCATCGAGCCAACCCTTATGACCTGGGTGTGAAAGTCATTCGGAACTATCACTTGCTGTTAGATTGTTGAATCTGAAAGCCGACCACAATATTTCACAAGCATGTTTTGATGCATTTCTAGATATTTTAAAAGAGGTCACACCAACCGGGGTTCGTATTCCTGAAAATTTTTATAGGACAAAAAGATTGGTCAGTAAACTTGATCTTGGCTCAACTAAAATAGATTGTTGTCGTGATGGTTGTATGTTATATTATGGCGAAGACATCAATCTAAATGAATGCAAGTTTTGTGGGGCCGAACGATATAGAGTGACTAACAAGTCTCAAGTCGCTGTGAAAAGAATGCATTATTTGCCTCTTATTCCAAGGCTTAAAAGACTATACTCGTCTATAGGGTCAGCGTCGCAGATGAAGTGACATGCACAGCATAATACTTCTGAAGGTGTAATGCTTCACCCATCGGATGGTGAAGCGTGGAAACATTTTGATCGTAAGCATCCTGATTTTGCTAAGGACCAAAGGAACATAATGCTCGGATTATGCGCAGATGGTTTTACACCATATGGTCAAACTTCAGTTCCTTATTCATGTTGGCCGATAACAATAACACCAGGGACAAATCACAATGGTGGTTTGTAATAAAGACGAAGGCAAGAAGCAGGATAGAAGTTGATGGTGCATTGCAATGTGCCTTTCAAGATGACTCGCAGACGTCTGTGGCCCCTATTGTCGACACAGAATTAGTCGACGATCTACATGATTCGGAACACGTATTTGAAGACTTCGATAACGTCGACATACAAAATGATGAAAAGGATTCGGACGAAGATGAATTTGAAACTACGACGACTTTTGATGATAATGATGATGGGTACCAGTCATGTGAAAATTCAGATGATGAGTAAAGGTGTCTTTACTTGTCGTCACGAATTATCAATTTATTTTTACCTTACAACTAGGATATTTTAATACGAATGTTGTCATCTTATGGATTGTTCATTTACGACTCATATTCATTTTGTTTGAGACAATAGTTTGTTTGAGGCGTTAGCGATGCATGTGGACAAACAATCGGATCAACAAATGCCTGACGCGGACGATGCATTCTTATATTCGCTACCATCTCGTGAGTGTTTGAAATAATGATCAGAAGAAGTCATTCGCAAAAGCTTATTCGAATTAATTTGTTTATTTTTTATAAGCGCCTCCGGATATTAGGAATTGGTTCTCGAGTTATACGTACAATTCCGTTCCTCAAGATGCAACACAAGACGTAGCCGAACATAGTCAGGTCGAGACGTTGTGACATTTGAATTTTTTGTCAATTGTGAATTTGACTTGTAATAAATTTTGTACTATGCAGATGTATCGATTTGTTAAAAGTAAAAACAAAGGAAAGGAGCCGGTCGTCCCTAGAGCTCTCAGTACTCCGTGTGCTCCTCCGTCAGCCACGGGCATCCGCATAACAGAGCATTCTTCTCCTCCGTCAGCTCCTCGATCAGCCACGGGCATTCGCATAATAGAACGTTCTTCTCCGCCGAGTCCTTCCTCTCACGCTGATATTGCGGACTTGGATACACAATTGCCACAACAACCCGTCAGAGCTCATTGTTCCGTGGAAGACTCGGACCAGGCTTCGTCAAATCGTGTTTACAAAGCATATGCGCAGCCAGATGTGAATTTAGGGTAAGTGTTATTTTATGTATATCGAATCCTTATTCATGCTTTGATTCAGCCATGACATTTTATAATTCTGTGTCCTTCAAGATTTGTACCGTCGAAACCAGCGGCTGCAGCAGTTACTAAAGTATTGCGACATAGGTATACTGAAGCGTGGCTTACATGGAGGGAAGTTCCTTATGCCACGAGACAGATGCTATTTAATGAATTTCAGGTATCATTAGAAGCCAACATCATCATTAATATTTTTCTTCGTCATGCACATTAATTATTTTTAAACACTTACAGGCTGATGTGTGGTGGGAGCCCGAGCATACGGAAAAAATGTGGAAGACTTTTAACTCTCGGTGCTCAAAGAGATTGTCCGCGATGCTTTCTGAAGCTCGAGCTGGCGGAGAACGACCCAATTGGTTCCCCGAGGCCGTTTGGATCGATTTGCTAGGAAAGTGGTCCACCGAGGAGTACAAAGTGAAATGCGAAAAAGCAAAAACCAGTCGAGAGTCCGATTAGAGAGCGTGCTTGCATTCGGGCGGATGTCTATCCACGAGCACGATTGCTAAGAAAATGGTAAGGTCTTTCTCCGAACTCAGGACGAAATATTATACTTTAAGAAAATGGTAAGTAATTTACAAATTTTAAAATATTATCTTATTGCAGGAGAAAGAGACGGGTAGACCACCGACTCAGGACGAAATATTTCTCCGAACCCATCAGAAGAAGAACAAAGAATGAGTCTCGAGTTATGCCCGGGAGACATATGTATGTAAATTTTTGTGCCTTTACTTTTTTCTAAATTGCAAGTTAATAATTAATTAACAAAACTTTGAAGTCGATCACCTAGTCGTCGTTTGTAGTTAATTATTTTCTTTATATTTCAGGAGTCTTATAAAACAAAAGAAGTTGATCATATTACGCAAGCCACACAGGAGAGGACCACACCGTTGACCCCAAGACAACTTTGGACGAACCACGTCGGCGTGAAGAAGGGTCGCATTTACGGACTTGGATCTTCTGTGAGTGACACAGATATTGGATATGGTCGACGAAGTACTTCAGGTTCATCTCCTTCTACTATGCAAGAAATTGTGGATCAGGTGACCATCAAGATTAGGGAAGAGGTCAGACAGGAGTTCGAAGAACGTGAACGTCGTAACAGGGATGAAATGAAGAAAATGATGCGTGCCTTCATGCGTGGCGAATTGAATGACGACGACGCCGAGGTAGATTCATATATAGTACATAATTATTTTTGGAATTTGCTTTAATCTGATGCATCATTGTACTCATTAGATTCATATGCACTTTGACACTAACTTAGATTTTACTCTTCATCCCTTTCAGTTAGATATGTAGACTTTCAAAGTTTTCACCGAAAATGGAGTGCAGACAGTTGGATCATGTAAATGTCAATACTTAGTATAAACTTGTTAGTTTACGCTCGATTTTGCTCGATTTTGAGATTCGGCGTTAGCTTGTTAGTTTACGCATCTTCTAGATTTATCAAATTTGAAGATGCTCAATCAATTATTTATCAAATTATGTTGATGTTAAATTGAAATAATGTTTTTATATTTTAGATTTTAGATTCAATTAGATTGTGATTACGCATCTTCAAAACTGAATTCATGTTTTTTTTGCATTTTATATGTTATAACTTTTACTCTATTTTCAATTTTGTACAGTGATGTTTTGCGACGAAGATGATATACGAATTGAACTTCAGCTCTTCGTCGTGACGAAGATGTTATGCCATTCAATTTGTGAATTAAGCACGCCGTTCCATTATCTTGTTCCACTATGATTGACGTTATTGAATCTGTGAATTATGGATTATGTTTCATGTTTGGATACCCTTATGCCGAATTAAACTATCTGTGATGTGATGTGATGTGATGTGCTTTATATGTGAATTACGATATTTCAATCTGTAATGGATTATATTTCAAACTGTGCCGTTCAATTGAACTATCAAATGTGTTGTATTATCTGAGAATTATGTGTGAATTCATTATTTTTTTTAATTTTTTTACGTTTCCGACGGTCCTGACCGTCGGAAACAACTGAAATATTATAATTTTCAGCGGATTTTTTCGATACTTACCGACGGTTATATCCGTCGGTACACAATTATCGACGGTCGTAGCCCACGAGTAAAAGCCGTTGATACTAGATTGTCGATGGTTTTAACCGTCGATAAAATCGACGGTTCAAGCTGCCGATATATATCGACGGTTAAAACCGTTGATAGTTTCCACGGTTCAAGCCGCCGATAGATATCGACGGCACGAACCGCCGATACTGTCGACGGTTTAAGCCGCCGATAAATATCGACGACTCGAACCGTCAATACTATTGTCGGTTCAAACCGTCGATATATATCGGCGGTCGTGCCCGTCGATAATATTGACGATTCGCACCGTCGATATTTAACGTTCGACTGCCGCGCCCGCCAGCTAGACCATCTGTAATACCGACGGTTCAGAAGAAACCGTCGCAAAAAATTTGCGACGAGCCTTTTTCACACGATCATTGTCCGTCGAAAGAACCGTCGGAAATCGTGATTTTCGACGGATCTGACAAATTTATCGACGATTAGGACCGTCGGTAAAAGACAGTTTTCTTGTAGTGAATGATCCTTCACATACAAGGGCAGACCAAGGATCCTTGGTTTTATGGGTGCAATTTTTTTATTTCTCCATAATATATTTAATATGAAAGTTATTATATTTTAAAATATATTTAAAGCATAAATCAGCTAAAAAAATTTAATGTATTCAACCATTTTATTGTTGTTCAATTTTATGAAATAAATTTATTAGCAACATAATAAACAAATCCATATCATATAAGATATCATACAATTCACAAAGAAGTTAGTGACAAATAACAATGCATGATTATTATCAATTGAAATAATAATATGAAGACAACGGTGATTTTGTTTGTTAAATTTAGTTACAATCGTATCAATAAAAAGATAAAAAATTTTTTTGAGAGGAATAAAAAGATAAATTAAAGAGTTAAGATAGAATAATGACAATTGATAAATGAAAAATATTAGAGATTGTTTTCTACGGCCTTATAAGAGAAGAGATAATTATTAAAAGATATTATGTAACAATAAGAATATAAAAACAATCTATCAAATTTTATTTCAAAGTAGATTGTGTACAATATCTAGGTTATATTAACTATTATTAGAGTTAATATTTATATAATAGACTCTTAATTTTTAATGGGGACAATTGACCCCATTAATCTACATATAGGTCCGTCGGTGTTCACATAAATAAAATTTCATGACTATATGATACACATAGGAGCAGAAGATATGGGAAGAATAACTTTAATGAAATCCTAAGCAACTTACTGAGCAATTCAGATAGCTTCCCCAAGTTCTGATTATCCAAGATTGCCAAAATGAGTTGCTTATTCTCATCCAAGTACTTCTGGATTTGAAAATGAAAAGGTAATGAACAGATTTTCCCATTAACTTTCTCACTCTAACAAATTAAAATCGACTTTAATTTGCTCTCACCATCTTATATTCAATTTTTAGCATGAAAAGGAATTGGACCTCGCTCAGTTGAAGCAATTACTTGAAAATGAAAAGGTAATGAACAGATTTTCCCATTACCTTTCTCACTCTAACAAATTAAATTTCATGATCATATATGTCAAAAAAACTTGGTTTGAGAAATATGACAATAAGAAGACGGTGACATTATTTATTTAATGCAATCTATATGTTGCAAATGTTGTGAATGATGGTGTATCAGCAATAAAATGTTTTGGAAAGAATTCATTAAATAAACTGTACCTACCTAATCAAGATTATACAAGTAGTAATGACCCTAACCATGCATTCTGCCAGATTAGTCTAAACTGTAAGGCAAATAACTTTTTGGGCCATATGATCATTCACAAGTTACTTGTGCATTGTTCTCCATATACATTTTGGTATATATATTTTTTTTCTATGCAGAATGTTATTTTTTTTCGCTCTTAATTGTCATTTTTGATGAATAATATACCGAAAAGTTTGGTTACTAATAGAGCGAAATGACGTCGTATGATCCATGTAGCCGACCCCATCTAGTGGGATAAGACTTTATTGTTGTTGTTGTAATTGTCATTTTTCAACTCATCAATCTTGTAACAGTCTCTAGGCAGCATGTGTCACTTTGAAATGTAATTATTCTTATTGTTTAGCTTGTTTCTCTTTTTATCAGCCCTATTAATATTGTCAGAGGAATAATTGGTGTGCTCCAAGAGATCGAAGTCGTTCTTACCTTCTGCAAAATTTAAGCAGAATATTGAAGCCGGTAGCATTTCTTCATATTTTCTATGGAGACTATATATTTGCTGCAGCATAAGAAAACCAGCTCTCGTATTCGTATCTTCATGTTTCAGGGAGCTAATTCTCTTTTTTTTGTCTCAGATTTCTTTGTATGATTTGCAAGCTAAGGCCAAAGCTGATGTTGATAACATTCAAAGGAATGTGGCTGAGAAAGATGTGGAACTCCAAGCATTCGAGGAAAACCTTAGTGGACTTAAAGAGGTACCCAAAACTTCTTTTGCGGTGTGTCACAGCATGCATGCATATATTCCAGATAATTTGCAATGAAATAAGGTAGATAGATGTATATATGATTGTTATAAGAAATATATGATGTTAACTTGTCTGGGATGATGTAACTAGTACTTCTTTTCGAGATTTTCTTTCATGTCTCTGATATTTGTCGGATCACCTGAACTACCATCAAAATTTTGTTTTGACTTGTTTTTAGAAGTTTTTATGCATTATTTTATTTCAAGAAAATTTTTTATGCATCTTTCTTCTATGGATTACAACATGAAGCTTGAATTTTCATGAATAATGAAGCTTCTCTAATGCAGGTTCACATTGAATTTTATGCAAATGCCCAAACTGTGGAAGTTGCTGGAAGTTTCAATGGCCGGCATCATCGTGTCACAATGGATCCACATCCTCAATCTGAATCCGAAGCTACTGATGGAGGCAGGTCTGGAGTTTCATAGCTTTTCTCTCTAAGATATTTCTTTTTCCTTCATTGTTCTATTAAAAGCACAGGATTTTTTTTTTGTTAAAGAGGTGCAATTAGCATGTTAGCATAGAAAAAAGTGCAAATCTTGATGTTCATTTTATTCCTGTGTATTTAATGAAATTTACTTGTTATTGTGACGACAAAAGTAGGCAGAATACTATGTATAATTGTCTTGCCTTGAAAGAGGATTGCACATCCATTAGTGGGAAGGAACTTAAAATTAGGGATTACTTAGAAAATAACATCCACACTCACTAGATGCATCCATGTCTTGGGACTTTTTATTCGTATGTTATGTTATTTGCTTTCATGTCCAGTTTATTTTCTGTAGTAGAAAAATCGGTTCAAATCGGTTTTTTCAAATCAATAAAAAAATAAGTTATTTTATGGAAAAATTATAAACTAAGGAAGGTATAATAGTGAAATAAATGTGAAAAAATAGAAAGTATAAGAAATTAAGAAATAGAGTAAATTATGGAGTTTGAATTAAAAAAAGGAAATTAATTATAGGAAAAAATAGATTCAAAATTTGTGGGAACAAGTAAAGGTGAAAAAATAGAAAGTAAAAAAATAGGAAATTAATAACAAGGAAGCTATATTTAAAATTTGTAAATAAAAAAGGAAAGAAAATAAATATATGAAGAAAAAATATTCACAAAATTCTAAAAATATTTTATTATAAGGAAAAAAATATTTTTTTATTAAAATTATCGTTCTGTTAGATGTCTGGTCTGATTTAAAAAATATTATTATTTTTTTAAAAAACAAAATAATAATATTATCATAATTGAAAAGTTAGTTCAATTTGATCGAAAACGATGGTCGATTAGATCACGGGTGGTGGTGCTGCTGCTGCTGGTGCAGCGTTCAAAAGATCGTGTGTAATAAGCACATGTTAAATGTGTGCACAGTAATGAATAATCTTGTACGCCTGGAAACAAGTGGTAGATGGAGTCGTGACGTTAGTTTAGTTGCCTTGTGTTGTTCTTATTGTTGTTGTTGTTTTATGTGGGTGGGTGGGTGGGTGCAGAAATTGGACTTGGACCTGGTCGTGGACACATAGGCCCCCGGCCCGGCCCGGCGTTGCAATTGCATTTTGCATGGGCTTCCTTCCATAAAAGAAGTGATTACCTTATTACCTCCATCGTTGTCTAGTAACGGCGGTCGCCTCGCCGCCGCTCCAATTGACTCCGTTCCCGTGCCCGCCGCCAGATTCATTTAATTTACCAGTGTGTTGTGGTGTGTTGTGTTGTGTATATATAATTACTACATTGGCATGGTTAGTTTCCCTTTCATTTATTGCAAGCTCCCTCGAACTCCTCGCCTTGTCGTTAGTCGTTATCGTCATCCTCATCTGCTCGCCGCCCGCCACAATTTCTGAATTCCGAAGCCGATGCCTCCCTCCTACTCCCTATAGGCCTATACTCGTATATGTATATTTCTTATTTCTATACGTCTACTCGTCTTCTTCATACCCCCATACTCTTCTTCTTCTTCTTCAAACATGAATAAACCCGTTTGTGTAATAGACCTTTTCCCCGCTGATTCGGATCCATAACCTTTTCTACACGTGCCCTCTCCTTTTTTGTCCTTTTCATTCCGCTCTTCCTTCTACTGAAACGCCTTCACGTTCCGTTGCGTGGCGTCTCCTTTTTTATCTATATATATATATATTATTATTATTATTATTATCCTCCTCCTCGTCCTTTTAAATATACGCCAGCACCCTCACCTTCCTATTTAAGTATTTATTATGTAATCTTCTTCTTCTTCTTCTTTTTATTATTTATTTATTTTCCCTAATTTTCTGTTTCCCTCACATGACATTGTTTTCCCTTCTCCAAAGATTATTATTTATTGATGGATTGAATCGGATCGGAACCCCATGCATTGCCCCCCCCCCTTTTTGCTCAAATTTGTCGACTGAATGATTTAGAAATCGCTTGTTTGTTGATCTTGTTGTTCTTTTTTTCTGTGTTATTCGATCGAGAAATTTTGATTCCTCTGTCCCAAGTTGCATCGTAAATTTGCCCCCTTGTGGATTGAATCAATCAAGTTAGAAAAAAAAAAGACGAGCTTCGTGTTGTTTGATCTGATAGAGGAAGGAACGAACAAGAAGAAAGGGAGGGCGAAGAAGAAGGCATGGACGACATCACCGGGGAGGCGGTGGTCGACCTCTTCTCCATCGGCCCCACCACGCTCATCGGCCGGACCATCGCCTTCCGTGTGCTCCTCTGCACCTCCGTCTCCGACCTCCGCCGCCGCCTCGCCCTCTCCATCTACGTCGCCTCCCGCCACGCCCGCCGCCTCGCCCTCCCGCTCCTCGCCTGGTTCCACCCCAGGAACGCCCAGGGCATCCTCCTCATGGTCACCCTCATGGTCTTCGCCCTCAAGCGCTTCACCAACGTCCGCTCCCGCGCCGAGTCCGCCTACCGACGCAAGTTCTGGCGCAACATGATGCGCACCGCCCTCACCTACGACGAGTGGGCACACGCCGCCAAGATGCTCGACAAGGAGACCCCCAGGATGAGCGACTGCCACCTCTTCGACGAGGAGCTCGTCAGGAACAAGCTACAGGAGCTGCGCCACCGCAGGGAGGTCGGCTCCCTCAGGGACATCGTCTTCTGCATGCGCGCCGACCTCCTCAGGAATCTCGGCAACATGTGCAACCCCGAGCTCCACAAGGGCAGGCTTCAGGTTCCTCTCTTCTCCTTGTAACCAACCATCGATATCATACAAGTTTCGTCCATCCAGGAAAAGAAAACAGAAAAAAAAAATATACTCCTGTTTAAATGTAGTACACCACATTTGCGTGTTAGCAAATGACTCGTTCAATTATTTCCTTATTTCTCGTGATAACACATTAGTTGTTTTCGGCCAAAACCTAGGTCTTGGTGGGGCTGTGACCAAACTTTTTAACAGTGTAACAAGACCATCTTTGAGTAATTTCTTCTTCATTATGTCTATTTGCATAACTTCGCCTCTGTTTTATAGCCGGTCCCAAGCCCGGATAAAGGAGGAGGGTTGTGTTAGGCCCGACAGCGTAAAATCCTGTCGAATTCCATGAACATGGATCAACGAATATACGGAATAACGTCGTATGATTCATGTAGCCGACCCCACCTAGTGGGATAAGGCTTTGTTGTTGTTGTTGTATGTCTATCTGACATACCTGTTCATACAGACCTAGTCTTCTCTAGTTTTACTACATATTGGTGATTGTCATTTCCTTCAATTTTTAGCACTATTTAGTATTGTAGTTATTCTTTACTCAATTCTCCAAACTATTCAGTATTATCTTCTAATGTTCATCTGGTGTTTTCTTCTTTTCAACTTGGAAAATCAATATTGAATGCAGTTCCTTCATAATGCAGGTCCCGAAACTCATAAAAGATTATATTGATGAGGTAGCCACTCAACTGAAAATGGTATGTAACTCTGACTCTGATGAGTTGCTCTTGGAAGAGAAGCTCGCTTTCATGCACGAGACAAGGCATGCATTTGGTAGGACGGCCCTTCTCCTGAGTGGGGGTGCTTCGCTAGGAGCTTTCCATGTTGGTGTTGTGAAGACTTTGGTCGAGCACAAGCTCCTTCCTCGAATCATAGCAGGATCAAGTGTAGGCTCTATCATGTGTTCCATCGTAGCAACACGTTCCTGGCCCGAGCTTGAGAGCTTCTTTGACGACTCCTGGCATACTTTGCAGTTCTTTGATCAGTTGGGTAACATATTCCAAGTAGTTAAGAGGATTATGACACTTGGTGCAGTTCATGACATTAGGCAACTGCAAAGACTTCTGCGGCATCTAACAAATAATTTAACATTTCAAGAGGCTTATGACATCACTGGTCGTGTTCTTGGCATTACTGTTTGCTCTCCTCGGAAACATGAGCCACCGAGATGTCTTAACTACCTGACTTCTCCTCATGTTGTTATTTGGAGTGCGGTGACTGCTTCTTGTGCATTTCCTGGCCTCTTTGAGGCTCAGGAGCTTATGGCAAAGGATAGGTTTGGAGAAATTGTTCCATATCACGCCCCTTTTTCAATGGGACCAGAGGATGCATCAGGAACTTCAGCACGTCGATGGAGAGATGGAAGCTTAGAGAGTGACTTGCCCATGATACAACTGAAGGAGTTATTCAATGTCAATCATTTCATCGTCAGCCAAGCAAATCCTCATATTGCCCCTTTGCTAAGGCTGAAGGAAATCGTGAGAGCCTTTGGAGGAAGCTTTGCTGCGAAGGTACCATTTTGAGTTACTCTGTTGGTATCTCACTGTTACAATGTTCTATAATCCTTGTTTGCAAATGTGAATCCTTTTTCTGTATGCTTGCAAGAACTTATTACATGAGGAGGTATGCTTGAAATGTTTTTTTAATGCTTGCAAGAACTTTTTACATGAAGAGGTATGCTTGAAATGTTTTTCTTTTTAATGCTTGCAAGAACTTTTTACATGAGGAGGTATGCTTGGAATGTTTTTATGTCCAATGCATTAAAGTAATAGTTAATCGTTTATTTCCTTTTTATTTGATTGAGATTTTTTAATTTGGTGTTTTCCTATGTAGCTCGCTCATCTTGTTGAAATGGAAGTTAAACATCGATGCAACCAAGTACTAGAGCTTGGGTTTCCTTTGGGTGGGATAGCTAAGCTGTTTGCTCAAGATTGGGAGGGTGATGTAACTGTGGTTATGCCTGCCACTCTTGCACAGGTAACATAACGTGCCTGTACCCTTATGATCTTGGATATTGCATTCCAGCTCCTCATTCTTGCCCTTCCTAAGATTTGATATGAATCTTGCTTTGCTATTTTCTCAGTATTCAAAAATTATACAAAACCCGTCTCATATGGATCTCCAGAAGGCATCCAACCAAGGCAGGAGATGTACATGGGAGAAGCTCTCTGCTATCAAGGCAAACTGTGCTATTGAACTTGCTTTAGATGAGTGTGTTGCCCTTCTCAATCATATGCGAAGATTGAAGAGAAGTGCTGAGAGAGCAGCTGCCTCTCAAGGGAACTCGAAATTTTCTCGGTTCAGTGCTTCAAGAAGAATTCCTTCATGGAACTGCATTGCAAGGGAGAACTCCTCGGGTTCTCTCGAAGAAGATGTAATTGCAGTCGTTGCTGCTTCAACTTCAGCCAACCAAGGAACTGCTTCTGTTGCAGGACAGTCTAATAGAAATTATCAGGTCCAACGAAGTGTGCATGATGGAAGTGATAGTGAATCTGAAAGTATCAGCTTGAATTCTTGGACAAGAAGTGGTGGTCCGTTAATGAGGACTGCCTCTGCTGATAAATTTATCAGCTTTGTGCAGAATCTCGAGATAGATTCAGAATTCAACAGGAACTTGTCAAGAGAAGATGACGTTTATTCATTACCACCAAACTCCAACTCCATGATCGGTCAGATGATTGAGAGGGACGCTTACTACAATAACTCTAGAATAACAACCCCTGATAGAAGCATAGAGAATACAGATGAAGGCAGTAATAGAGGTTCCGTAGGTGCATCCACCAGCATAATGGTTTCTGAGGGAGATTTGCTGCAACCAGAAAAATTATTCAATGGAATTGTATTTAATGTTGTAAGGAAGGAAAGTCTTCTTGTCCAAAGGATCAACGACTCGGAACAACATGAATCTCCTGAAGAAGCAGACGTGGAGAATATACTTGTGGAAAGTTGCAATGCCAGTACAACTTCTGACTGTGTGGAGAACGAGGATGAGGCAGGGGTGCATGCTGATAGCTAGTCCTCTTGATCTCCCACTTCATCAATCGGACACTGTTGAAAGCAGTGGTCATATATTACTTGCTAATTGAACATTGCATTTTAAGTTGAATGCCTTGTGAGATATAGAGAGACCGTTCTAGAGGTAGCAACGGAATCCGCCCGGGTTAACAGTCAGGATCCAATAACATCTTTTAACTTGTGCCGGTGGCAGGGTTCTTGGTTGTTTCTGTCAGATGATCAATACAGCTTAACGTATGGTGCATATCTTGCTATGTCATATATATTCGACATTCTTTTAACCTGGTTGGGGTTTTACCAAGTCCAGATTTTTCCTATCAACAATTGTTATACACGAGAATACGAGAATTCTCGGGCTTTGAAACTATGTGGAAGACTTATGTCACTTCAATGTAGATATTATATATTCTGTTAAATTCGATCTAAACAATAATCATATTTATGTTTGGAGAAATGTACGATGGAGAATCTTAATGCTCTTTTATTTCTTTCCCGAAATCCTGAGATGTTTTTCTGCTCTTGGCGACCAAGAAGTAACTGGAATCTGGTTCCCTAGCGTCTTTGATTGCAGCAAATGAGACAAAATTAATTCATTAGAATTAATTTATTAAATCATCTTTTTTATTTTTATCATCACATTTAACTCTATTCAAATGTATTTAGAATTAATCTTTCAATTCAGTTATTCATAAAAATTCAGAAGAATTATGACTTAATTTGTCAAATTATTTTCTTTGCTATTGTCATTGACTTCAGATATCAAAATTTCAAACTGGCGCGCTTAAAATTATGTCCATATATCTATTTTTTTTTACTACACACTTCATCTTTCCCTGATACCTTTTTTTTAAAAAATATTAGAATATTAACTTTTACTTTTACTTTTACAATTATCAAGCTTCTGTGGTAACTTATTATTTTTAAACATTTTTTTCTGATTTAATAATGTAGGTGCGAAACAAGTGTGCTTCATATATATTAACTTATATTGGATCTTTAACTCACACTCTTGCAGTAAAATATGCATTTTTCTGTATTTCTTTCTTTTGGACGGACGGTATTTGCTATTTATTTTTATTCCCCAAGAAACAATATCATCATGCGGCATTACAATATCTCTCCATTGTTGTCAAAATTACAAAAGAAAAGTATTTTGAAAAAAAGAGTTATTTTAAATTATTTTGTGCAATATTATTTATAAAATAAATAGTAACCGGACAATGACGTCAATATTGTCATTATCAAAATTCCCGTTTTAGGCGCCACCATGTCGCTACAATTTGGATGAGTACAAGTTGCGGCAAGCCAAAAACACGCATTTAATCAAACACCTTTCGCTCGCTACACCGCGCAGGGCAGCGCAACTTGCTGCATTGACGCAAAGATGGAGGACGTGCCGCAATGCCTGGCCGCCTTCGTGGATCAGGGGTCGGTGGAGAGCCACCGGTACTTCCTGGCCCGCCGCACCGCTCTGGAGATGTTGCGGGACCGCGGCTACGCCGTCTCCCCCGATGAAATCGCCCTCACCCTCTCCGCCTTCCGTGCCAAGTTTGGCAACTCCCCGAGGACCTCAGACCTCCGCATCTCCTGCGCCCTCCTCGCCGACCCCTCCAAGAAGGTAAAACTCCTGCGCTGTCGCTGCTGTTAGCTCACCTCTTCTCTTCGGCACTACCATTTGCTTGTTTTACGGAGAGAAGTATCGCAACCACGCTGAATTATTCGACATTAATCCTTATTACCTTTTACCTTTTCAGATTCTTGTTGTTTTCTGTGATCCCGAACCTTTCAAACTCTCCACTGCTCGAAACATATATGCCACTCTTGACAAAAACAACTTGAATCGGGTTATCTTGATTCTGCAAAGTAAGGAGACTGCACAAGCTCGTGATGCTATTAAAGAGTTCAAGATCAAAGTCGAAGTGTTTCAAGTATCTTCCATACACAAAATTAAAATTGTCTTCTTCATATGTCCTTAAATTTCTTCTGCGTAGAAAAGTTTTGTTCTAGTTGCTGTTGCAAATTCATATTTTCCATCAGATCGTGAAACCATGTTCTGCTACATTACTAGGTCTACTTGGTTTCCTACATTCTCCCAGGTCGATGACTTCCAACATTCTGCTTTGTAGTTTGTAAAACTTAGTGCTGTGCATTATGTCTTGCTATCATATCCTGTGTTCTGAACATACTCCTTTTTTTTATGGCATGAACATACTGTCTCATAGATTAATTAAATACTAACAACAACAAAGCCTTATCCCACTAGGTGGGGTCGGCTACATGGATCATAAGACGCCATTCGTTCATCCATGTTCATGAAATTCGACAGGGTTTTACGCTGGCTGTCGGGGCCTAACACAACCATCCTCCTTTATCCGGGCTTGGGACCGGCTATAAAACATAGGCGGAGTTAGATTAATTAAATACTAACATAAACTTTTTTTTTGTGAGTGAACCGTTTGGTATCCTTTTATGGTGATAAAGATCTTGCATGTTAGAAATTAATTTACTTAAGCTATGAGTGAATAACAATACTACATAACTCAACTGAACTTCAACCCACTTTTATTTAGTGTCTTCCATATTGATCATCCTTGTCCCTTTAACCCTTAATCTGGATCGTCACAGTTGACACATAAATCATAACATGGATACAAAATCATTGCAATTATAAAAACTTCACAAAATACTTAACAGATAAAACTTTCAGAAGCCAAAACATTTTATACTACAACCCTGAATGTTATTGTTACATTATGATACAATGATCACATCATATATATTTATTTCAGCATACATGTCAAATTCAAAATGTCCAGAAGGTTTACAGAACAAGAAATGTGCAATTTCATTCATGACTCATTCCATGTGTAAAAGGACATTATGAGCATAGATCAGCACCCCAGATCTAAGTACAAAGAAAAATTAGAGTCTTTTTTTTTTTCTCACGAGCACATGCTCATTTGTAGGGTCAACAAGTAAAATTGTAAAATGGTTTAGAATTTCAAAATGTTTGGTTACTAATAGAGCGGAATGGCGATAAGGCTTTGTTGTTGTTGTATGTACTAACTATCATAAGGCATATAAATAAGCAATTTCCATATGAAACTTAATCAAATTTTCATAAGCAAAATGTTCTACAACCCATAAACATATGATTTATATTTCACATACCAAATCCAAAAGATCATGTAAAATCACATAATTTGTTCACGTAAAATTGTATGGGTCATTCAACTTGCATAGTTTCCTTTTTGGAAAACACATCTCATGCATGAAATCACAATTCTAAAATCCAAAAAACAAAACGCAGGATAATGTAGTGTGGACAATGATTAAAGAGACAATGTATAGCATCTTTCTTATTAATCTGCATCTGTTTAAAACATTACACAAAATTTTTGGAAAGTAAATATTATCAAGGCAAATTATCTCAAATATCAAGATTTCTTATGAAATCAGTCACTTATACAACAACAACAAAGCCTTATCCCACTAGGTGGGGTCGGCTACATGGATCATACGACGCTCGTTGATTCATGTTCATAAGATTCGACAGGGTTTTACGCTGGCTGTCGGGGCCTAACACAACCCTTCTCCTTTATCCGGGCTTGGGACCGGCTATAAAACATAGGCGGAGTTTCCCTACATCATAAAATGGTTAAGAATTATAGTAAACAATAGTTGCTATTTAAAAATACAGACCAACAACATAAATATAAAGAAAATAGGTTCCATAGAAGAAATCAGTCACTTATATTCAATAAAATATAACTTGTCAATTAGGTAGGTCAATCTTTCACTTTACAGATTGACAAATAGTAGAAGACTCATTACATTAGTATGGAAGACAACCACAAACTTGGGTTGTCATCCTTTTTCCTCAAAAAAATAAAATAAAAGGAAAAAAAAGGAAAAAAAAGAAGATTCAATACTTATGCTATAAATATTTGAATTACATGAATCCAGTTTCGTTTAAAAGTGAGCTGTGGAGTGTCTAACATATATAAAATTTGGATTTTAATTCATTATATTTTATTAACAGAAAATTTCGTAATAACAAGTATTTAATTGTTTTTTTTGTAATTCTAGAAAGTCTAGAGGTGTAACTAGTCTCTATACACATTGGGTTTTGGTGCTTTATCTTGAGGTAGGACTCTAGTTCTGTTAGGTTATAGTATAATTTCTAGTTATGTCTACTTGTTCCCAGAGTGTCACATATGAGTGCAGTAATTGACACACATTTTTTCAAGTAATATGTTACTTTTGAGATAATTCTTTCTTCATTAGAAACTAAACTTCTAATGGACCATTGCTTGACAAACTTCATATTTTTTTATGAATTACAAAATATTTGATTGGCCTCATTACTTATCTACTTTTTTCTAATTTCACCACTAATACATTGTAAATGAAACTTCACATAATTAAAGTGCTGTAAAATCATAAGAACTAAAAGGCTCAGTTTGGAACAACGGTTGCATATCTTCTCGTAATCGTGCTTATCTTTTTTCACTTTAAACCCTTAAACTGGTAGCTTTCCTCTTTTTACTCTTAAGGTGGGAAGCAAGGTGGTCAAAAGGTGACATCAGAAGTCTAAAGTTTGGTTAATATATAGGAGGGATTAAAATAAAAGTTTATGAGAGAATGTTATGAAAAGAGGGAGAGAGAGATCGCACAAACATAGAAGAACACACGAGACTTACGAGGTTCACCCGAAATCGGGCTACGTCCTCGGGCGGCGACGGCACTTTTTGTTATGGAATAATGATTATTACAATTATGCGAAATAACCTAGTCGTCATGGAATTTATATAGGGAACTCCAATACAAAATAGGAAATAGAAACCCTAAAATTGTCTAGATTTTGGGGACTCTGCCCTTGAGCCCCCGCAGGGGGGATCCCCCCTAGACCCCCCTGGTCCAGGCAGTGAGACCCCGTAAGGGACGGGCGGCCTGACTACATAGGGGCCTATCTAGGGTTACAACTAGGTTCAGATTCAAGGCATTATCAACGGAGAAGGTGGTAAATAAATAAATGGTTACTGTATTTTAGCTAAAACGAATAAAGTAAAGAGCTCATATGGGTAGGTCGGTTAGGTGAGGGGAAAATACAAGCTATATTAAACGAGCAAGTGGATTTGATTAGGACCAATTAAGCCAATTATTTTTTTTCTTAAATTAGGTAACCCAAAGATAATTAGGGCACTATGACTATAAGATTAATATATTGTTAAAGATTCATTAACTTTTTGTGGGGTAAATGTTCATTAACTTAATTTAATATTAATTAACTTAATTAACTTAATAATTATTTAAGTTATTACATTTCCCTTTCCATATAAACAATAAAATGCAATGAAGAAAATGAAACAAATATTCTTTTTTTTTCTTTATCAGGATGAGTGGTTTTGTTTTATAACTTGTAAATAGAGGTTCGTGCATATAATGTGTGTGGAAAAAGAAACTTCTAAATTCCAATCGGGGACAGATTTGTGAAAAGATTCAATGGGGCTAAAGTATTAGGGGAGACCAGATCCTTTATTTATCTAGGTGTATAATGTATTTATTGTGGACTTTATATGTATAAGGTAACCCACAATTGGTTCTCCATTGCTTAAAATGTATATAATGCTCTTAATCTATGAAGATGCACACAGTTGGCAATATCAATAGATCATTGTTTTGTTTTTTTTAACCCAATGTCATTACTTTTACTCACTATCCACCTTCTTGATGCATATTCATGTTTTTCTCAGATTACAGAATTGCTAGTTAACATAACGAAGCATGTTTTGAAACCAAAACATGAGCTACTAACACCTGAAGAAAAGCAAAACCTTTTGAAGGAGTACGGTGTGCAAGATAGCCAGGTGAAAGACATTATACTCCAGTCTCCAGTTCACTAATATCTTATTGAAAATTCTCTTCATTTCTTCTCTTAATCATATATGTTTGTTTGAGAACTGGATTTGTTTTAGGCTGCACTTTGCAGTAACTTCCTTTGTAGATAAATGGCCTCGTCACCTCACATTCTTTGCCCGAGTTAGTATAACCACCATATATGTGCGATCATGACTGAGTATTTAATACATATTTTGTTTTCTATCTATATTTCCAAAAGAGACAAGGAACTTGACTCCAGTGCGCATCTGTATTACAGATAATTTGGGTTTAGCAGCATCTAGATTTTCTTGTTGTTACCACTTGATAAGGAATATGCATTCAATTATACTCCAGCGAAATAATTTAAATGAGGGCTCTTTAGTTACACAATTGGTATATTACCAAGTAATATTCATGATTATTCATTCTTCATTTCAGTTTTAGTGGATTGTTGTCTTTGAATTTGGTTCACTGATCTATTACAGCAAACACACTAGGCGAAATATTGAACCTTCTCGTGCTAATGGGGCGAAATCCATCTTTAGCTTCTCTGTTTCTTTTTTTTTTATTTATTCTAGGCCTTGTGTTGTGCCCACATATGCACATTAGGATGTGGAAATTTTTTTTTTTTTTCTGGTTGAGCATAACGGCTGTGATTGTGTTATTTCAGCTTCCTCGTATGCTGGAGTCAGACGCAGTTGCTCGATATTATGGATATGAGAAGGGACAAGTTGTGAAGGTAAGTTACGATGGAGAACTTACTGGATCCCATGTGACTTATCGCTGTGTTATGTGAACCATTAAGTAAATGGTTCATTAGAAAAGTTTGTTCCAAGTTGGAAAGCATGATGTGCTGTTTTCCATCGCTAACAAGAAGTAAGAAGCAGGGAGTCGTGCTGTATAGGCTGTATTTTGTAGTCTCTGGATGCATATACTTTGAAGTGATGGGGGTTATCTTACCTAGTTATAGTAAGTTCATCTTTTTCTTCTGAACATAGTTTTTACTGGAAAATCGACAATGATATTGAACCGGCAAAAAACGGATTCAACCGGTAAACTGGAAATAACTTGTTCAACTTCAAATGTGATAAAAAAAATAGAAAATAAAGGTAAAAATAGGAAATATAAAGTTAGAGAGGAAAGTAAAAAAGTGAGAAAGTATTTAAATTAAGAATATGTGAAAATTTAAAATGAAATAAATATGGAAAATTAATAGGATGATAGGAATTGACGGAAATAGAAAAATGTAGGTACTGAAATGAAAGTAAAAAAAAATAAAAGAAAGTAAGCCTGATATATGACAAAATAAATTAATATATTATCATCATAAAATAGTATAAAAGAATGATAAAAAATTAGTATAATATATCAATACTAATAAATTAAAGTCTTTTATGAATATTTTACTATGAACTATAAGTTATGATTAACTTTTTTATTCATTATATAAATATTAATTATTGCTTATATCTTTAAAATTATTATGAATAATATTATTTTAATAAAATCTTGAATCCCATCAAATCCGATTCAATCGAGCATGAGCATGGCCATAATATCTTAATAATTATTGTTTCTTTTTTTTTCTTCTTTTTTTCTTTCTTTTTTCCATTCTTTCATGCTCTCAGGAAAAAAAGGAACTATACTATCTTACGGAAATTTTAACCATTAATCTCAGAAATTCGCTCTCAGGATAAAAAGGAACTATAATATCTTACGGAAAATTTAACCGTTAATCTTGGAAATTCTTTTGTCTTTTATATAAGGCAACATGCTAGCAGTTCCAGATGATGATTCATTTGATGAAACACATGATTTCATCAATTGTTTTTTTTATTTATTTATTTTTCGAATATGAAAAAATCTCATCTTTAAGTCAGGCCTTTTGTTCATGTATTTATTGTAAAAAAATATAACCAGATTCAAGTGTGATGGATCGAATAATGAGGCCCGTTGCACGACCACCAAAGCAGACGGGCCCACATGCAGCATCTAAACATCTACCTGGCTCTCTTCTTGTCCAAGATCAAGGGCTCTGTTTTATCGTTAAGTTAATAAAAATATTTGATAAATAAATGCAGTTGTAGGATTACTTAGTAATTATGAAAAGAACATAATATACATAAATATATAAATTGCATTCTTTTCTGTATAAGAATTATTACTATCATCATCCACTTTTGCCTTTTCCAAATAATTTAATTTACTTTAAAATATTATTACTCATAGAAATAGAGACATAATCAATTTAAGATAAAAAATGTATTAAATATCAACTTAACTTGATAAGATAAAAAGGAAAATAAAATATTAAAACAAATATAGAAAATGCTATTTAAGTATTAAATGAAGTCTTTAAAATAAAAAAATATATTAAAAAATAAATGTTCAATCGAAAATATCTCAATTTTATAAGCTAACGTAGATGTTCTATAGAGTTAAGATGGCAAATTTTATATTATATTTTGAAGTTACTAGCCAGTACAGTACAGCTTAAAAATTCTATCTGTTATATAAATTCTAAAATTTGGGCGTACCCAAAGGCCAAAAGGGAAAAAAAATTCCATCTTAAACTTGAGCAATGAGCTTATTTTTGTTGTAACTATTACCCACTTGCCATGCCATCAATCGAGGAAATTAACTTGTCATCAGTAGGTTTACTATTCTCAAATTTCTAGATCAAAATTATTATTTTTTAAAAATATTGTATAAGGTGAAATATCAGCTTGACTGTTGGATTAGTGAAGACTAGCAATTAGCATTATAAATAATCAAAGTGTCTTGGCAATTAAATTGTGAAACGTCTCTTATGAAAGAATAAGAAGTACGTAGTCTACTTGGGGTGGCAATTGGCAATTGGCAAGTTGCAGTGGTGGTGGTGGTGGTGGTGGTGAATCATTTCTTACTCTCACAAATCATAACAAAGTGTGTTACAAGTGGGACTGCGGGAATTATAATAAACCAACTCCTCTTTTTAAACAATATAATATATATCTGCAAAAGTTTATACTATACATCTACATCCACGTCAACACTAATATATATATATATATTGTTTTATTTTAACAGAAAAAAACAACTTCTGGAAAATTATTTCGAGGGAATGTCCAGTTTATTAAAACAAAAATAATGTACGTTTTTTATTCGTCAACATAATCTCATAAAAAATATTTCTCCCGTGTATATATATATATATATATATATATATATATATATATATTAATGAACGGAGACACACTTGTACTAAAGTTTTTTTTTTATTGTTCAAAAAAATTCCATAGGCTGCGTTTGGCACGAGAATATTGAGAGAATTTTTATTCTCGAGAACTAATTGATGTGATAGAAAAGTTTGGGTTGGTGTTTGAATGAAAAAGTGTAATGATGAGATTTAAAAAGTTGATGTGATGGATAAGTTATAGTGGGTGTTTGGATAAAAAGTAAGAACTAAGAATATAATTTATTATAAATTAATTATTATAATATTTATTAATTATGTGTAATGTTTGGATTTAAAAAATAATTGAATAATATTTGGATTAATAATATATTATAATTGAATAATTGAATAAAGTAAGAACTAAGAACTATGTTAAATTGTAATGTTTGGATTTAAAAAATAATTGAATAGTTTAATTAATAAAATATTTATTAATTATTAGAACTAATTATTTTATAGTTTTTAATTAATAACATTTAATAAATAATTTTATAATATCCTTAATAATGTATATTATAAATTATATATACATATAAACTAAAATAATTAAAAAATAGATGAAATTTGAAAAAAAAATTGCGACTCGAGAAAAAAAAAAGCAAATGTTCTCGCCTTCGACGAAAACATTGAATGTTCTCGCCGAACATTGGAAAAATATTTTCGTCCAAAGTTACGTGTCACGGGTTGTGTTTGAGAATATTTCGCGAAGTTATTGCGAAATGTTCCCATCCAAACGCACCCATAAAAAATAATTTTTCTCGGAACAATCTAAAATGATACATAATTATTTTCCGTAATAATAACAAGGCACCCGTTATATGACGCATCCCACCCAGTGAACCGGACGCCGTGACGTCGACTTCCCACGCCACCAGAACCTTCCGGAATTCGGAGGCCCAAATTTATTGAACTCTTGTAAGTTGTTATTATTATTATTATTATTATATTTCTTCACCTCCTTTCCTTCCTTTTTATTGTATTGTATCCTCCGCCGTAAAAAAATAACCCAAAACTTGCCCAATACGAATATGAGGCCCCGACCAATCAGAGCGCAGCATTTGATCGACCCATACGGCTTCCGCTCTCCGCCACAAGCTCAGATGCGGACCCTACACGTGGCTCTCTCCCCCCTGTAACAGCCTCCCCCCACCCCCCAACCGCCACGTGTCGGTCGACCTCTTCCCACCCCCCATCCCCCTCTCTCTCCCCCCCCCACCCCGCTGCGCTTCGCTTCGCTCCGACTACACCAAGTGGAGAAGACAACGACGACGACGAAGAAGAAGAAGACGGCGAAGTCTTGCTGGAGATGTTAAAGCGCGAATTCGAGCGGCCGAAGGGGGGATTTGGATTCTGGAAGGCCTCTCGCCCTCGCTTCCAACATGTTTGATTGGAACGACCAGGACCAGGTTGTTTTGCTTGTTCGATTCGCGTTTCAATCATCGTCGTCGCCATCACCATCGCATCTTCTGCTTCTTCATCTCTCGGTTCCGATTTTCTTTTTCTTCTTCTTCTTCTTATCAATTTTTGGGTGCGAATTGCGGACGAGCATGCTCAGTCCCTTTTCGTGTTATCTTTCTGTGTTTTTAGATTGTTTTTTGTTACGATTTTATGGATCTTGAGATTGGCGGTATGGTTCTTCGCCAAGGATTTCAATTAAAAGTCTCGCCTTAATGCCGAGGAGTGCCACGAGGAAGATTGTTTGGTTAATTTTAGTGGTCGATGGATTAGTTGGTTTATGGTTTCGTTCTTTCTTGCCGGTGATTTGTTCTAGTTCGCCGTTCATTTTTTTTTCTGCAATACAAGATCTGGTTGGTGGTTTGTTCTTGGTGTGCTATGTTGTTTCAAGGTCTATGGTTGCGAGATGGCTTATAAGGATAGGGGAAAATGTTTACTTCACGCTGAACCGCCGGAAAGTGATTAGCATGTAGAGTAGAGTACCAAGAGGAGAAACAAATCGGCAGTTATATAAAAAAAGGATGAAGGAAAAAAGTTTGTGCTTGAACTGTGTGTAATTAGGACTTTGTTGATTGGATGCCCGTTTCAGGTAGGGGACACAATATGGGATGAACTAAGTGAAGCTGAAGACCATATTGTGCCATTCCCCAATGGCGCCGAAGAGAATCTGCTTAATTTTGGAGACTTTGGCAGGAAGCAGAAAGAGGAGGCAGGTTCCATCTTTAGGTCTTTGGAGCATACTTCAGGAGACAAAAATGATTACTCTGGAACTACCACTCAGGGAAACAGTTCTACCTACGCCACAAACCCAATTTCCGGTTCGCGACTTGACATGGGTTCATGGTCTGACTTGCCTTCCTTAAACGCTGCACTTGGTAAAGCTTACGATGATGCTGATGATCAGGATTCTCTGGCTACAGAACTCATCAATGATTTTAGTGAACCACCAAATTTGACCGAAATGAAAGGTATGCACTAAGTGTTCAAGCATTACATGGTAATATTTTTCTCACATGGGCCCTTTGGATTTAATCTCATCTTTTTTTGTGGTGCAGTGGGACTTGATGCTGAACCTGAAATCTTTAGCAATGATCAGGGTGACAGAGAAACTGAAAATTACCTCGATTGCGGGTGGGAAAATCTTGGGGATTTCGATGACATTGACAGAATGTTTAGGTAACCCTTGTAATCCTAGATTCCTTTCTTGATTTCTAGTTTGTTGCGCTATGTTTTGGAGGAAAATCTTCTTCTATTTCTTAAATTTGTTGATTGAGGAAAGTTCTTGACATACATATTGGCACTCATGACTCACCAGTAACAGTGACTCCATATTCGGGAGGGAAATGGTTGATAATGCAGAATTTCTGTCTACCTCTTCTGATGTAATCAGTAACACAGCACAATCAATTCCAATGCCTGTAAGTTACTTCATTTTAATAGAAAATCGAACATCAAATGTGCAATTTATGCTAGTGATTGTTTTGTTTTACGTCATGGAACTTATGACAATTCTTTTGGTCCACAGGATATGCCATCAAATAAGGACCAGCACAGCGAACCTGGTAGCTCTCCTTTTCAGTTTGATGAACTCTTTTCTGGGAACACACATCTAGAAGAACAGGTACGCTCATGAAATATGTATGTAAGTGCATCATATTGCAATTGTATCTGTTAGCTACATATCTAATATGCCCCGACAGATAGCAAATAAGACTGCTATATCAGGAGAACAAACAGACTGTAAGAGCCATGTCACCAGAGGGTATCATGATATACAGCATCAGTTTTGTGAAAAGGTAATAGGATCCAACAGTTAACATATAAATCATACATCTTTCACTAGTTTTATGTCTTTGCTAGCACCCTACTTCAAGTTTTGTCAAAACCTTAACCTTCTCTCGAAACCTTTAGCAAATCCAAATAGTTCTCAATGTGGAAAACCATTCCATTCATCCCAAGAGATGCAAATGTGACGTTGGCTACTCGCTAGTAAGTTTTACATGGCCCTGTGAATTTACCACCATGCTGTGGAGTTACTAACCATTGGAATTGTTATGAAAAACGGGAGAGAAAGAGAATAATCACACAAAAGAACACACGAGACTACGAAGTTCATAAACTGAGCTCTTTTTGTTATGGAATATTGATGATTACAAGGATACCAAATAACCCAACCCTAGTGGAGTTTATATAGGGAACTCCAATACAAAATAGGAAACAGAATATCCTAAAACCGTTTAGGTTTCAGCTGCTTCGCCCCCGAGCCCTCGCAGGTTGGGAACCCCTGGATGCCCCCTAGACCCATCAGGTGTTCTGTCCATAGGGGACAGGCGGCTTCACCGCCCCGTAAGCGCTTGACTAACATAGGGGTTCATCTAGGGTTATAACTGGGTTGAGATTCAAGGCATTATCAACAAGAATAAACGGATATGTGAAAAACAATTTCTCAACTTCGGGCCACCGGTGTTATGGCCTAGAACTACTACTTAGGAGGGGTTCTAACTCAAAAATAGCCAGGAACAGGAGCAGGGCATGCAATCTCTCGAGTTCTCATTCGAAATTTCCTTTGTTGGCTTCAACGTGTACAGAAAAAGAAAACAAAGAAAGAACCACTCTCACTCGAATGCATCGAGACAGAAGTCAATTACAATAGGAAAAGGACAGAGTGGTCTTCTTTGAGAGAGCGATGGGTGGCTTTCTTTATTCTTTCATTTCAAACAAATGATGATGGATTGACTATCTTAACTAATAAACAACTATTTCATTGGAAGATAACACAATTTACAATTTACCTGTTGTTGTCTTTATGCAAAGGATACAGGGATTTCTTAAGATCTAGCTCTCCTTTTTCTTAATAAATAATGTTATATTGCCATAATGGAAGCTTCTTATTGAATAGCTATTCCATTTCTTTTTCATGGGCATTAAGTAGCTTTCTAGTATACTTCTTTTTTTTAAAGCTTCAGGACTTTCTTCTAACATGGCATTTCAGTCCAATTTGCAGGCTGATAACTTGAAGAGAGAACTTAAGACACTTGACAAGTCAGAGGAAGGCAGCAAGAATAATGCTTCAAAGAACTTTGATGGCACCTGGCCGCATAATGTAAATGAAATCCAGCAACTTCCAAGCCAACCTCTTCATGCTTTCAACAAATCTTCATTTAAGACACACCATAGTTCTGCTGTCTGTCAACAAAATCAACTTCGTGCTCATAGAGATGTAGGACAACCAGGCTCCTCTAATCAATATTTGTTACCCGGATATAATTATTCACCATATCCTTTTACTATTCCAGTATTTCAAAATATTCATGTTGAAAGTAATGAGCCAGCTTCCGTTGGTTATAAAGTCATTCCAGATCCTTCGAAGCATTCAAATTCCTTAGATAAAAAACCTAATATACCATCAAGACCAATAATGACGCCTCAAGAAAAGATAGATAAGTTGAGGAGACGGCAACAGATGCAGGCAATGCTTGCGATTCAGCAGCAACAACAGCAATTCGGACATCAAGTGACACCTAGTGACATAGTGGTTCCCCAAGCATCACCTAGGAAGCAAACCCAGAACTGTGTAACTAATGATGCGATTGAAGAGGGTGAAAACAAGCAATTTTCTTCTGAGCTGAATGTGAAAGCAACCCAAGACGAACCCCAAACTCTCTCTTCAATTGGTGATGATTATTCTCTAGCAGAAACTATGTATTATCAGCTACAAGATGCTCTTGGAAAGGTGATATTTATCAGCTTATCCTTTTTTACAAGTAGATATTTATCAGCTTATGGTCCCTCATGACTTTCTATGTCAGTTGTTTTCAGCAATGAGATCATAATATTTCTAAATGCCATTTATATTTTGGCAGCTGGATATTAAAATCCGCCTTTGCATTCGAGATAGCTTGTTTCGCCTAGCTCAAAGTGCAATGCAAAGGCAAAGTGCAAAGGACAGAAGTAGTACCAATATAAGCAATACAGATGAAGATGAACCTCCGGTGTATGAGACAAAGATGTCAATCAGGTCGGCCATCTCCTCCTTTTTATTCAATTTCATCTTCTCATATTAGATCTTGTTTTGCTGAACTATAACGCTGATTTTATATATAAGAGTTGACTAGCAAATAACTAATACTTCCATGGACATTATTAAAACTATAATGGGATCATATTACACATTTTAGCAAGGTTCTCAATTCATGTTTGACTTTTTTTTTTCTCTTTTGGGTGTGATTATATCTGAAAGAGAGTTCCTTCTTATTGATGTCTCATTTTTGGATCATTATTCCCATTTCTTGGTCCCTAATTCAATAGTTAGTTTTCATGGTTCAAAGGACTGACAAGTAAAATGTTGACTATTCAAAAACAGTCTGTTTAATAAATGAGTGTCTCGTGAGACTAAAAGGTTCAATACCTCTGCCTACACATGAGTATTAAACCATGCTGAGTGGCCTTTAAATTGAATTCTCATTATGTTGAAATGAAAACCTGGAAAACTTGATTTGTGTCAGAGAACTATATCTTGGATGACTAGTTCGTCCCTTCTAGTATTCTTTTTATGATTGAAAACAACAACAACAACAACAAAGCCTTATCCCACTAGGTGGGGTCGGCTACATGGATCGTACGACGTCATTTCGCTCTTCGTTGATCCATGTTTATGAGATTCGACAGGGTTTTACGCTGGCTGTCGGGGCCTAACGCAACCCTCCTCCTTTATCCGGGCTTGGGACCGGCTATAAAACATAGGCGTTCTTTTTATGATTGAAAACACTTTTGCTTTTTTTTTCCTATGTGAAGCAGACATGAATCTCAGACAGTTTAGTTTTTCTTCTATATGCATACACTTTTAGATTGATCAAGGCATTTTTATAGCACATTTTCAGTCATGAAAAGTATCGAAGTAGGAGAAGAGACTTACATATGGCTTTCATTGACTTAGAGAAGACGTATGATCGGGTACCAAGGGATGTACTTTGGAAAGCCTTGCAAAAGAAGAGGGTGAATGTTGCCTACATTAAGGTAATACAAGATATGTACGATGGGGCATTGACTAGGGTTATGACACCCGGAGGTGAGACAAATGAATTTCCTATAGGAATTGGCCTACATCAAGGATCAGCTTTAAGCCCGTATCTATTTAACTTAGTTATCGATGCTATAACCGAGAGTATCACAGAGGAGGTACCTAAGTGCATGCTATTTGCGGATGATATAGTACTTTTAGCGGATTCAAGAGAAGAGATTAATACAAAATTGGAAATATGGAGAAATACGTTGGAGTCAAAGGGTTTTCGTTTAAGTAGGAATAAAACAGAATATATGCATAGCAATTTCACAAATAAACAACTTAGAGACGATTTGAAAGTTAGGTTAGGGGAGGATATAATTCCTCAAGTGACAAAGTTTAAATATTTAGGATCAATTGTAAGACAAAATGGTGAGATTGATGACGATGTTAATCATAGAATTCAAGCTGGTTGGTGTAAGTGGAGGAAAGCCACTGGAGTTCTTTGTGATAGAAAAGTACCCAATAAAGTTAAAGGAAAATTCTATCGTACTGCTATAAGGCCAGCAGTGTTATATGGTAGTGAATGTTGGGCTATGAAGGGACAACATGAACGTAAAGTGGGGGTAGTCGAAATGAGGATGTTGAGATGGATGTGTGGTCATACAAGATTAGATAAGATTAGGAATGACCATATACGTGAACGAGTCGGAGTGGCTCCTATTAGTGAGAAAATGGTAGAGAATCGTTTGAGATGGTTTGGTCATGTTCAGAGAAGATCATTAGATGCGCCAGTAAGAAGAGTAGATGAAATAATTTGGAGTCCGATTAAAAGAGGGAGAGGGAGGCCAAGGCGGACACTTGGCGAACTAATAGAACAAGATCTATTGGTGAATAATATACCGAAAGGTTTGGTTACTAATAGAGCGGAATGGCGTCGTATGATCCATGTAGCCGACCCCACCTAGTGGGATAAGGCTTTGTTGTTGTTGTTGTTGTATTTTCAGTCATGATAATCCAATAGTCTTTCCTTCAAAAAACTCCAATATTCCATTCTCATTGCTTGATTGAGACAAGAATGAGATTTTTTTTTATTATGGCTTGGGGTCCTAAATGTGTAGAACCACCGATATCTAGTAAATAAGGAAATAGTATATATATGGAATATTAATAACAAGTGTAATAGAAATTACTTTCTTATGTTCCGATTTAATAAAAGCATGTATTTCATTCGTAATGACACATTCCAAGTCTGATTCCCATGGAATGGAATTGGTTGATTGCTCAAAATTGTTATGGTTCATTGTCATTGTCTTAAAATTTGTTATGGTTCATTTGTTTTCAATCAAGATGCCATGACTTTATGACAAGTAATATGAATAGCTGTTCTCATTATGTTGTTTAAAATAATTTCACGTGTATTCTTTAATAGAGTTACGAAGACACAAGATGAAGAGACAGGTACAAATCCCATTGACCGGACTGTGGCTCACTTGCTCTTTCACCGGCCTTCAGAATCAGTTGCAAAGGCTGTCAAGGAAGAAATACAATCACCTAAGATGTTGAACCATGGTAAAGTCATCATAACTCGGAGGATGAAAGTTATGTGCGAATATTCTTAAGCAAGTTTTTTTTTTTCAAAATGACATTATATCACAAGCATTTTCTTATGCCTCCCAGCTTCTAATCCACCATCCTTAAATTCCCATCCTACTGCGAAGGAGGAAAATCAGAACATTGGTGATGTAGAGGCACAACCTTCTGAGCCAAGTGAGATTTATTAAGAGATTAATCTGTGCCTATTATAGCTTTTCTTCTGTGCCTCGTTTAACACCTTGTGAGATTGTTATCTGTTAATGTGTCCCCTCTTTGCAGAGTAGAACACCTGTGATTCTGTGTAGCTCGGCAGCCATTCCTGGACAGCACGCTCCCCTTCATTCAAAACTCTGGCATTACTGTGAGTCGGAGCGCGCAAGATTTACGTAATTTGTACGGTGTGATTTAGAACCGAATGTCGTATGTAGTCTTTCAGTTGAGCTCCACTTTGGTTTGGATTGTAGATTGATCCCTGATACAATGAATACAGCATGATCTCAAACCCCCCCCCCCCCCCCCCCCCCCCATCATACTCAGGCATTTATAACTTACTGACCGTTGCCATTTTCCTTTGTTTCCTCCCGCTGCTTGTTATTCGTCGTACCATCCATTTGCATCTTCTTATTGCCCAAATTAAATCCGTATGAAACTGCACCAATCAACTAATTTGATCATTTTGGCCACCTCGCAGTATTTTTGGGGCGAGAGATTGACCACAATTAATTATATGTAAATTAATTAATATCTAGAACAGCGATAAATGAATAACAAGAAGGGAAGTCCCACTTATAAGAAGAAATATTTGGACAATAAAATCTGGAACGAGGATCCTTGTGGTGGTCAGATAGAAATGTTTCAGAATTTTGTGACGTATCAGATCCATATTTTATGCCATTGATGCACCCATCCATCCATCCATCCTTCCTCAATGTTTCGGTGGTTACGTATCTAATATATATACGATATGAAATGACTAAAGCTAAAATTGTCTTCGTGGGAGACCCGATTTACTGATTTCGTCGGAATTAATTAATTAGAAGAAGATAAAGTGTTAAAGAGATGTATACATCATAAAAAATTTCTTGTGTTATCTATCTAATAAGTCATCAGCTCGTTTTAGCTGTTGTTCTTAAAGTTACTTGCTTTAAATTAATGCCTTTGGAAATGCACTTGTGTCACGCAAGTATCTGTCGGCGAGTTTCTTTGCGTTTTCTAATAACTAAATCTAAAAGAATACCTTCCAATCGGAGAAACAATGTTGCGTAGATTGAATTGAATGATAATAAATTTCGCTACAAGAATTTTACAGATTTCCATCATGGAGCATTATTATTGTCACCTTTCAATTGAATGAAAATGCTTCAGTGATACGAAGTTGGGCAATATTATTGTCACTTTGAAAAATATTATTGAATAATATGATTGTCATCTTTATAAATACTAATTGTTATTTTTTTATATGAGCAGCAAATGAATACTTTTTATTTGTATATAATAAAATAGACTAATAATCTTCATATTTTTAAATCGACAATAGTGTCACCCATGGATAAAGTTAACAGCCTTAAGCTAGTTAATAATAATAATAATAATAATAATAATAATAATAATAATAATAATAATAATAATGGGAATCGTAAAAAAATTAAAAAGAAATGAAGGATAGCCAAGGAAGGAAAATAAAATAAAACAAAAGGAGGGGAGAGAAATTAAAAGGATGACAGTCTTATTGAATAAAAATGTATTTATTAACATAATTTGTCTTTTATTTAATTGTAATGAGGAAATGACGAGATAAATAGATTGAAACCCTACTAAAACCAACGCAACGCATGACGCGACCGGACACCTAAGTAGTAGTAGTAGTAGTACGGAGTCAAAGGCGTCTGCTTTCTCTCTCGCCCCGCCGGCGTCCTTCCCATGGCCACCTTCTCCACCGTCCTCTCCCTCAACATCAACAAGCTCTTCTTCGCCTCCTCCTCCTTCTCCTCCCCTTCAATAAACCCTCATCTCAACTCCTCTACCCCCCACCACCTACTTCGACCCCATCTCCCCCTCTTCCCCGATCACTCCCTCGCCTGCGCTGCCTCCTCTTCCTCCTGCCTCCGCCGCGGCGCCTCTGTCATACGTTCCGCTGCCTCCTCCTCCTCCTCCCCCATCCGCTCGCGCCCAGACTACGTCCCGAACCACATCTCCGACCCCAACTATGTCCGGATCTTCGACACCACCCTCCGCGACGGCGAGCAGTCTCCCGGCGCCACCATGACCAGCGGGGAGAAGCTCGTCGTCGCGCGCCAACTCTCCCGCCTTGGCGTCGACATCATCGAGGCAGGATTCCCCGCTTCCAGCCCCGACGACCTCGACGCCGTCCGCTCCATCGCCATTGAGGTCGGTAACCAGCCCGCCGGCGAGGACGGTCATGTCCCCGTGATCTGCGGTCTCGCCAGGTGCAACAAGAAGGACATCGACGCCGCATGGGAGGCCGTGCGACACGCCAGGAAACCGCGGGTGCACACATTCATAGCCACGAGCGAGATCCACATGAAGCACAAGCTGCGGAAGACGAGGGAGGAGGTAGTCTCCATAGCCAGAGACATGGTGGCATACGCGAAGAGTCTAGGGTGCCATGATATCGAATTCAGCCCCGAGGACGCCGGAAGGTATTGCACATTCTCTGTTCGCCGAATTGCCCATTATAAAAAACTGTGTTTTGATGTGTCGCTAGCTATCTGCTTCTTGGTGATCCGCAGGTCTGATCGAGAATTTCTCTATCATATTCTGGAGGAGGTGATCAAAGCTGGAGCGACAACTGTGAACATCCCTGACACAGTTGGCTATACTCTTCCTACTGAGTTTGGACAGTTGATTGCTGACATAAAGGCAAATACACGGGGCATTGAGAATGTGATTATATCTACACACTGCCAGAATGATCTTGGGCTTTCCACTGCTAATACGCTTGCTGTATGTATTTTTCTTCTCAAGTTGCTTCGATGGAATTATTGGTCTGATTGGTGGTACCCATCTTCACACACTCACTTCATTGGTTTATCTAAACTCAGGGAGCTTATGCAGGAGCAAGGCAGCTAGAGGTCACCATAAATGGGATCGGCGAAAGAGCTGGGAATGCTTCTTTAGAGGAGGTACTTGGTCCCCGATTGTGGTTGAACAAAGATATCACTTCTTCATCCTAATTATTGTATGGAAAGTTGTAAACAAGCTAACACTCTCTTCTTTATGAAAAGACACTCCTTTATCCCTCACAAAAGACCTGTTTCTCGAAAGCTTCTAGGAACAAAAGGTAGTCAGTAGTATGATTGTAATATCATTCTAGTAGGGATTCTTGCAATAATGATGCTTTCTAGAAGACGAATTGAAAGGTGTCTACTATCTACACAGAATGCAATTCACTTTCCTTTTTTTTTTTGGGTTCAATAACATGCATCTTTTTACATTGCCATGTTTTATAGGGTTACCTTTGTACTATATCTACTCTTTTCATCACTTTGTTTTTGCTTTATGTTTTTCTATGGGCTGTTTTTGCTCTATGCTGCTTGTTTCAGTAAAGTCACTTGAATTAATGTGGGTCTCGTATATGCTCTCTAAGTAAGATATATTGAACTTGGACATGGAACTTAGTGTTCTATCTTCTCTCTTTATCTTAGTTTCTAAATATTTTCTTGAATTAGGTTGTTATGGCCATAAAGTGCCGTCAGGAACTGATGGGAGGCTTGTATACTGGAATTAATACAAAACATATTGTCATGGCAAGCAAAATGGTTAGACTCTTTATTATCTGAATTATGTGTTCTTCAGAATTCATTCGCTTGTGTTAAATGTTCCCATTTCTTGTTTGCAGGTTGCAGAATATACTGGACTGCACGTGCAACCACACAAGGCTATTGTTGGTGCTAATGCTTTTGCTCATGAAAGTGGCATTCACCAGGTTTGGACCCACAAAGACATTTCACATACTCAGTTTTTGGTCTTGAAATGTAAATTTCAGTCGGTCTTCTTAGCATGTTGTGTTCCATTTTTTTCTTGTTAAATATATTGCAGGTTTCCAGTAGTTTTAATAAGATGATGAATATAACAATTCAATATTCGTCATAGGTGAAGAGTTTCTGCATATATTATTTAGAGAGATAGCTTTGCAAAGCTCTATACTTAAAGGCTTTACTAGAAAAATATGAAATTCACAACTTGCCTCGAATATTTTTCTTTTGAAAATATGCTTGCCTCCGATATTGAATTTGTGGCTTCATATTTATGTCTCTAAATTAAGATATCTTTGGCAGGATGGGATGCTTAAACACAAGGGAACTTATGAAATCATTTCCCCTGAAGACATTGGATTAACTCGTTCAAATGAATCTGGTATCGTGCTAGGGAAGCTTAGGTAAAACATTAGTTGTTCATCAAATACAATGTTATTCTTTGTAATTGTTCCCCAAATGGCCTACTTATAAATTAAACTAGCATGGAAGCTAATTTTGTGATTGTATGTTTAATGATAATTACTAAAGTTATTAAGAAGATTATATTATTTGCTAGTAATACTAAAGGAAACGAGTTATTGCTTCAATCTCCAGTTATGTTATGAGGCTGTGATAAACTAATAGTCCATGTGTTCTTTACAGTGGACGCCATGCTCTAAAATCGAGACTACTGGAGGTACTTGACATTGTTTGCCTTTTATGGATTGGAACTTCATGTGTTTGCTAAAAAAAAAGTATGATACATTTTGTTCTATCGTCAGTTTGGCTATAACATAGATGACAAGGAACTTGATGATGTTTTCAGACGTTTCAAGGAGGTTGCAGAGAAGAAGAAGGTGAGAACCAATGTTTTAAAAGCTCGTTCTTGTCTCCCAATTTTGGAGAGAGTTGTTTCTCACCTTCTCTGTTTTTCATTGCAATGCTTCTATCAGACAACAGTTTCAAAAGTACTAATTTGTCTGCATATCATGACATTCGTTCTCCCCATCAAAAAATTATGACATTCGTTCTGTCATTTTTAACAGAATGATTCTAGTCTCCTGTCTCACCAAATGGGCTTTTGTGAACTTCTGGCCCCTGGAGTATTGGGCCTAACATAAGATACATATAAGTAGTTTTCGTTTCAATATATATATATATATATATATATATATATAAGCAGTTTTCTGTTGGTTGTTTATACGTAGACTTTCATATGATGTATCTGCAGTGTTAATAGTGTTAATCTTCTAGAGGGATGCTCAGGAATGATTTACTTTTGCAGCGTGTTTCTGATGAAGATATAGAAGCATTAATATCTGATGAAATATTTCAACCTCGAGTTGTTTGGTCTCTTGGCGAGCTACAGGTAATTTATTTACTTGCATTAAATAAGTCATAAACTGCAGTTAAGCACTATTTTGTACTTATGGTCCTAGCTTGTAGGCCACGTGTGGAACCCTAGGCCTTTCCACAGCAACAGTAAAATTGATAGCTTCAGATGGTGAAGAGAAAATTGCGTGCTCAGTCGGCACTGGTCCAGTTGATGCTGCCTACAAAGCCATTGATAGCATAGTCCAGGTCAATCTACCAGCACCTATTTCTTGCTTCAGGTTTATTGAGTTATTGTTATTACATCCACAGTGCATTTTATTTATTGTTACAAAAAAAATCTCCACACAGAGAATGAGAGATGCTGACTTTTTATTCACATGAAAAGCTCTGGTAGCACAGTTTCCTCTAGGGAGGTTCGTAATAGTTATGGAGCATGTAACTCAAATCGTTACCTAATGCTAGAATCACACTGTCAAGATATTAGTTCATAGGTGTGCTTTTTGTTTTTGATGGGCAAGAAGGATGACTAGCATGGTCTAGTCATGTATTGGACTATTGAAAATGTGCAAGTGTGAGTAAGTACAAAACTATAGTGGGTGACAAAAGTTGCTTCTTCCAATTCTTATACCAACAGTCGTTCAAAATAGTCAATGTTTAACTGTGGTATGTAGGCCGATTGCTCTCATGTGGAAATATTTGCAAATATCACTAGTCCATCCAGCTAGATCTGAAACGCGTTACGATTTTATTCCTGCTTATTGAACTTCCTGTTCTCTCTTATATGGGGTTTTCTACTAATCTTCACTCACAATCCCAAGGAATTGCTTCTTGTGAATGTGAGAACATCGACACTGGTATTTCTGCTTGATACTTGTCACTAATTACACACTTGAAACTGCAGGTGCCGGCCGCGCTAAAGGAGTATGCTATGAATGCAGTGACCGAAGGGATTGATGCAATCGCAACAACCAGAGTTGTTATATCTGGAGACAGCCAGACATCCACTCATGCTTTAACAGGAGAACCTATCCAACGAACCTTCAGGTGCGTGTGCGTGCGCGTGCGCGTGCGCTAATATGCCTACATATCATAGACGCAGGGCCCCTTTGCTGGATCATCTTCAAGATCTAAAATCACCCCTTGTCATATTCCTGCAGTGGAAGCGGGGCAGCAATGGACATCGTGGTCTCCAGCGTCCGGGCTTACATAAGTGCACTTAACAAGATGCTGGGTTTCATGTCCGCTATGAAGGCTACAAAGGAAACCTCTCAGCAGAAAGCTTCCCCTGCCGAGTGACCCCGTGCCACAAATCTTCCTTTCCCTGTGTGCAACGTGTTCCAAGGCCACATCCTTTTTAAGATTTGATTCTACATGAGCTCATCTTTCTCTTTCTTCGTCTTCTAATAAGAATTCAAGGGTTCTCGCCACCTTGTTTACCTACCCAGACTAAGACCTTGTTAGGGTACAATTGTAGGTTCGTTAAGGATTTTTCTACCTTTTTCCTAAGTTTTGTTCTAATTTAAATGCTGATGGATGTTGATGTTGCTTTATTATCAGTAGCTCTCCTGTGCTTATAAAGCGAGTCCCTTTGAGTTGATGCATTCTCTCTCCATCCGTTGATCCTCAACGGCAGGCAACCTAAAAACAGAGAGAGAGAGAGAGAGAGAGACCTCTCGTTTTCCTCCTTCCAAGTGTTGCACCCCGGAGCATTCCTCGCCTCCCCTATCTTCACACCTTCTCCGCAAAGAACTGGTGTCCCTTTCTCTCTCTCAATTGACGAACAAAACGAAGGAAACCGAACCAAAAACGTAAAGTACCCACCGGTAAAGAAAAGAAAAAGACGAAGAAAAAACATATCTCATCCTACCGACGCATGCATGCATGCGTTCATGCACGTACGCACGCTCCATGCACTCACGTCCATCAGCAAAAGCAGATTGTGAAAAACAAGCAATTGACAACGGCAGCATCACCATAAGAGAGAGAGAGAGAGAGAGATAGAGATAGAGAGGAGAATGTTCAAGGACATCCCGCTCGCCAAGCCATGGGAGAGCACCGTTCGCAAGTCTCAGCAGCTGCAACAACAGACCCGCCGCGCCGCCAGCTTCATCTTCTCCCTCGCCTCCGTCGCCCCCGCAGCTGGAGATGGCGCCGCTCCTGCCGCCGCCTCCGACGAGCACGCCCCTCCTCCCCCGTTGCCGCCCCGCATGTCCTCCTGCGACGAGCTTCTTCTCCCCTCCATCTTTGATAATGGCACTGACGACGACGACGACGACGGAAACGAGAGCGACGACCCTGCCGGCAGCCTTGAGCATGCTGAGCGGCTCCTCGCCAACGGCGACTTCTACACCGGACAGTTGCGGCGCGGCCTCCCCCACGGCACCGGTAAGTACCTGTGGACCGACGGCTGCATGTACGAGGGCCAGTGGAGACGCGGCAAGACCACGGGGAAGGGCAAGTTCTCGTGGCCCTCCGGCGCCACCTACGAGGGCGAGTTCAAGTGCGGCTACATGGACGGCACCGGAACGTACACCGGCGCCCTCGGTGACACTTACCGCGGCGGCTGGGCCATGAACCTTAAGCATGGGCAGGGCATGAAGTCGTACGCCAACGGAGACTACTACGAAGGAGAGTGGCGCTCTGGCCTCCAAGACGGGCAGGGGCGCTACACCTGGAGGAATGGCAACGAGTATATTGGCCACTGGCGTGCTGGCGTTATCCACGGCCAGGGCACGCTCACCTGGGCAAACGGCAACCGCTACGAAGGTGGCTGGGAGAAGGGCTTGCCCAAGGGCAACGGGAGCTTCCACTGGGCCGACGGCGGCCGCTACGTCGGCAATTGGGGCAGTGAGAGCGGCGGCGTTCTCGTTCAGAACAAGGGCGTGTACCACCCGCCATCGAACGCGTCGTCCCCCACGGTGCGCGATCCGCGGGAAGTCTTCTCGATGGCCCTGAAGGAATGCACGGTGTGCCCGGCGGAGAACGTCTCGATCCTCCCATCGCAGAAGGCCCTCAATTGGTCCGGCGTGGAGGCGGACTTCCTCCAGAAGCAGGCGGCGTGGCGGTCGTCCAAGTCGTGGGAGGAGTCCCCCAGGTGCCGGACCTCCCTGGACGACACCGCGGCCGCGACTGGGAGCACGCCAAGGGTGCCTAACGGCCACGTGAACACGGTACAGAGCGACGGTGGCAACAACGGAGCTTCCTTCTGGGACTCGAACGGCGACACGAGCTTTGACGCCGAGAACTCTCTCACAGTCGGCGGGGGCGACGCGGCGGAGGCGTCGACTGATGCAGCAGCGGGAGGGGGCGGTGGTGCGCCGAGTTCAGAGGACTTGGCGGAGGCGAGGAAGAGGTTCCAGCGGATGTTGAAGTCCCTACCGAAGGAGGTGAAGAAGCAGGGAGAGAGCATCTCCAAGGGGCACAAGAACTACGAACTGATGCTAAATTTGCAGCTTGGGATCAGGTGCTTTAACGTGTACTTTAGCAGCTCTGCATGGATCATGCCATTTCACAGTGATAAGTTTCATCATTTCATATGCAGCTAGGTAATATTGTCCAAAAGAATGCGCTCCATCTCAAACTTATCCTTTCTTCTTCTGATCATGCAGGCATGCAGTAGGCAGGAATGCTGAACCCACGACATTTGATCTAAAAGCATCAGCATTTGATCCCAAAGACAAGATATGGACGAGGTTTCCTCCTGAGGGAACGAAGCAGACACCCCCTCATCAGTGTTCAGAATTCAGGTGGAAGGACTACTGTCCATTAGTTTTCAGGTCAGTGACCAATTAAATTCTTGCTGCCCTTTTCTTTGCATGATGCTAATCCTTTCCTTATTGAGTGAATCGAGTTGCCAACTTGATTAGATTTGGACCTTGAATTTTTTTTTTATATATATTCTCAGGACTCTTCGTAAACTGTTCAAGGTAGATCCTGCAGATTACATGTTGTCAATATGCGGCAATGATGCTCTTAGGGAACTATCATCTCCTGGAAAAAGCGGAAGCTTCTTTTACCTGACAAATGATGACAAGTACATGATCAAAACCATGAAGAAATCTGAAGTAAAAGTAAGTGTGCTATTTCTTCATTTCAGTTTCCCTATTCTTTCTGAATTATAGAAGTAATAACAGAGATTCTGTGCCCGTTGGACGTGCTTGATATTATAGGTGCTCATGCGGATGCTTCCTGCATATTACAACCATGTACGGTCCTATGAGAACTGCCTTGTCACCAAGTTTTTCAGTCTGCATTGTGTGAAATTAACCGGTGCTACTCAGAGAAAGGTGAGGATTGTACTATTACGTAGCTGTAGCATTAGCTCTAAGAAAACTAGAAGGATCAAAAGTTAATCCTGCAACAAACGTTTCAGGTCCGCTTCGTTATAATGGGTAATCTGTTCTGCTCGGAGCACATAATTCACAGGCGTTTCGACCTGAAAGGTTCTTCTCTTGGCCGCATAACAGATAAACCTGAGACAGAAATTGATGAGACCACTACATTGAAGGACCTTGATCTCAATTTTATATTTCGGCTGCAGAAGCCATGGTTTCAGGAGTTCCGCAGGTAATCTAATCCTGTTCTCTTTGTTTCAATTGTATACTGATTTTCTAGCTCCCAACTATGTCTATTCCATTATTAGTTGAAGTTTTTAATGTGCCAAGAATGTTGTATGAACTTCGCAGGCAAGTTGACAAAGACTGTGAGTTCCTAGAGCAGGAATGGATAATGGATTACAGTCTACTAGTAGGAGTCCATTTTAGAGAATCACCAGTCCCCCAAGACACTGATGGTTATTTTTCAACCTTGTGCATATTATTCAATGTTCTGTTTACTGCAGGCTATTTAACCTGATTGAATGGATATAATTTTGTGTGGCAACAGGTAGCAGTGATGTTATAACCGACGTGAACGGGACAACTCCTCGCCTCTCAAAAGCTAACATGGATCAGCTTCTTGGTGATCCAACTAGGTATGGTGCAACAGATCATACCATCAGATCTATCTTCTTGAACTGATTTGGCAATTTCATTTCACAAGTTTCATACATGGAAACTTTTAACTGATATTAACTGTGGGTATATGTGTATATATAGATGGTATCTTATGAAACTGCAGGAAGCCCAATCATTGAGGTTGAAGCATGATGCTTCTTTGTATATAATGTTTCTATTTACCATGTTAATTGAACACCACCATAAAGCTTTCTAGAAAAAAAAGTGCTTTTTTGTTGTTTGAAAAGATTCAGCAAATACTGGATCTGTATCATCCAACACAGCTCATATAGCTATCTATATTTCTCTTGTTGTACATACTGGCAGATGACATGATCTTACTAATGCAGGTGGGCTGCAATGAAATTAGGTTCAAATATGCCATCTAGGGTCGAACTGATAGAGAGAAGAAATGACGTCGAGCCTCTGCTGATTGGCGAACCGACGGGGGAATTCTACGATGTGGTTTTGTATTTTGGCATCATAGATATTCTGCAAGACTATGACATTACCAAAAAGCTTGAACACGCTTACAAGTCCTTTCAATATGATGCAACCTCCATATCTGCTGTTGATCCAAGGCTATATGCAAAAAGATTCCGAGATTTTGTTTTCAAAGTTTTCACAGAAGAAATCTAATCACAAATATTGTCGAGTGCAGTGCTTCCGGTACACAAGACATGCATCCAGGCTGGAAATGGTCCTGCAGCTTTCCAAGATGTATATATTATCTCATTTACAAATTAGGCGGGGCCAATTCTTCATCATGCGTGGTTATATATATATATATATATATATATATATATATATATATATATATATAGCTAGAAGAGAGCCAGGAATTAATTATTATTGTTTCTTCTTCCATTTCTGTTATGTAAAAGGAGAAAATGTATCAAGGGAAGACCACGGAGTCAAAGAGGGTTGTAAAATTTTTCATACCAGGGTTCATGTGTATCACATTACTCTTTCTGCTGTACGATATTATCATCCCCTTTAGATTGATTTTGTCGACTCAATGAAATCTCTACTGAATTGTAGCAGGGAATGGTCATGCTTCACAATCAACTTTTGGCTCTTTATCACCTTCAACATGGTGCTGCTTGTGATTTTTTTCCCTGAAACAACTTAACTCTTTGACCAAATGCACCACAAGTATCATAGAAAGTTGTGGATTCAACGTATAGATGTCGCTATCCAAAGTCTCGGAGCCTCAGACTTTTATTTCTGTACCAGTGAGAGAACAGATGGTGCTATTCAACTTCTTCTCAGACAATTTTAACTCAGTATGATGATGCAAACATAAATCTTTCAGTTGCAACTTATAGTCAGATTCGTTAGAAGAGATCGTGCGTGCTTCTTATCTTACACGGGAGCAGTACAATGGAAACCTTCTGCTGTCATCCTCAGCCTCAAGCAACATGTACAAACAACTTCATGTGACATCATCATCTGCATCCGTAGCTACTCTTCTGATCTCACAAAAATGTTGCAGCTTATTCTCCTGCAGAGTAATTAATGTCGTCGTCGTCGTCATCATCACAATTGTTATTCTGTTGCGGGGAACTCATCATCAAAAGATCCGAAGTTTATTTTGGCAAGGGAAGATTCGGAACTTGGTTGAGGCGTCTCTGCTTCATGGTCGTGATCACCGCCAGTCCTCCATCCACAGTAGTACGCTGGTCCCCCTTCGTTCTTGCGTTCGTTTATCTGCATGCGTGGCGGGTAGATTAATGTGATATTACCTTTCATCTTATTGCTCTTCCATGTAGCAGTGACAATGGCTTGTTTGTTTTCTCTCTCTCTCTCCTCTAAATTTTATCTTAAAACAGTCGAGGTGTCCCTCCTCGCCAGAAGTTTCTTAGCAGCTATCAGTAATGCGTCTCTGTCATCTTGCACGCATGGGGACAAGAGAGGGAAATAGAGTAGTGGCTCCCTGCCTCCAGAGGCATTCATCTCCTCCCCCAACACGTCTCATACTTTGTCGAGCAACTAATGGCATGCATGATTCATTCCGCTTGGACTCTACCCACTCTTTGCAGTGCCAAAACTATGATATATAGATTGATCACAGAGGACTCCTCGTAGAAGAGTCAAGTGCTCTTTCGTAACAAGCTTTTCGTTATAAGTAACTAATCCTACAACTTACGCCATCATTCCTCCAACTAATTAACTAATACCGCATGAGAGAGAGAGAGAGGGAGAGTACACATACATATAGTGCGAAGGTGTGGAACAGTGGAAATTACCTGCACAACTATCTGTCTGTACAGAACAGAGTTCCCATATGCCCACAACAACTTCGCCCACCATGCAGAGAGTCATGGTTCGGGTGGCTGTTCTGCTTTCAGTTGTCTCTTCGGTATTGTTCTCCTATTTCTTGGTCGACGGCCGTGAGAAACAAGTGAAGGTGGGTATCCAATTGCTGCCGGATGGCGCAGTGGGGCCGGAGAGCATCGCCTTCGACGCCAACGGAGAGGGACCGTACACCGGCGTATCCGATGGCCGGATATTGAAGTGGCAAGGCAAGGAGCAGGGATGGCTGGAATACGCCGCCGTTTCTTCGCCGGAGATGTTAGTGTCCCCTCTTCACCTCCGTCCATATCTCTTTCTCCGCATCGTAAATTCCGATGCAGAAAACAAATCTGTTAATCCTTTTGCGGGGACGCTAACGTTTCAGATTGCATTAGCACGTTTAAGAACGTTGAATACTCGCTCAGAATCTTTCATCAGCGATAACACTGAATTGAAATGTTACTGAACAGTGGCTGTGCGTCTTTGAAGGTTGAGCAAGTGCAAGGGCTCAAAAGATCCCGAGTTGGAGGACTTTTGCGGCCGACCACTGGGTTTGAAGTTTAGTGAACAACGAGACCTGTACATCGCCGATGCATATTTCGGATTACTCGTGGTGACCAATACGAGTAACAAAAGGCTTGCGAATACAGTCGACAACCAGGTAGATGGCTTTCCACTTCGTTTTACCAACGGTTTGGACATTGATCATAAAACTGGGTTGATCTATTTTACAGACAGCAGCATGCACTTCAAGAGGAGGTAAGCAGCATCCTGTCACAGAGATCACTTGTTGCAGATATTTGAATCATCTGAATTCGAGCATTTATATGCCAATTAATTCAAAATGTGAATGTTATAATTCTGATACAGGGAATTCATGAGAGCAGTTCTGTCTGGTGACAGAACTGGGAGATTGATGGCGTACGATCCTCGCAAGAACGAAACAAAAGTCCTGCTCGACGAATTGTCCTTCCCCAATGGAGTTGCAGTCAGCAAAGATGGGTCCTTTCTTCTGGTCGCGGAGACGGCAACCTGCAGAGTGCTGCGGTATTGGCAACATGACGATCGAACATCGCCGCATGTTAAAAGAGTTGAAGTCGTTGCTCAGCTTCTGGGTTTCCCAGATAACATCAAGAGAAGCCCGAGAGGAGGGTTCTGGGTAGCTCTGCACTCCCGGAGAGGAAGACTAGTGGAGTGGGCTCTGTCTCATCCATGGCTGCGAGGACTCCTCCTGGGGAGCAACCTTGATCTCCACTGGCTGTCTTCACTCGTGAACAGATGGAGCAGGGACGTAACTGCATTGAGGTTGGGCGAAGATGGCCATGCACTGGAGATGGTCGAAGGTGTTGGAGGGAGCAAAGTGAGGTTTATAAGCGAGGTGGAAGAAAGTAATGGCAGCTTATGGCTGGGCTCTGTCGTCATGCCATTCCTTGCAGTCGTATCGTTGCATGATGTGGTTGCAAACTACACAGATTGAGAGATATTACTGCGATCAATTGTCCTCTTCTTTTTGCAATAAAAAAAAGGAGGAAGAAGCCTTTAGAGATCCAGTAAACTTGTGTGAGGAATTCATCAAAACTCGATTACAGACCGTATATCATGCGATCACCGACGACATGTTAAAATTACTGATACCATTTTTCATATGTTTATCTCCCTCCAATTTCGTCTGCGCATCAGCTGAGATGCATCTTTTCCATGCAAAGAGTGAAGATGTTATTGATCACATGCCTTTGTGTTCCATTCACTTTAAACAACAATCAGTTCCGGAAATCAGAATTTGAATCAGTACCATGGTGATGACATTACATCAAGAAACCATTTGGCAATGTTCTTTCATCAATCTTTCTGTCATTCAATAGTTAACTTCTTTCTGGATTGCTACGGAGGACCGAATCAGGCAAGAAAGTTAATGGCAAACTCCAAGATCGTTTTAACCATCAAAATTCTGAAAGAATACATAATTTACAAGTTGAAAGACGATCTTCCCCTCTGTATGTAGCCGTCAGGCCTCTTACAATTGAAAACTTGGGATGCACTATCACAGAGATCCCAAACAAACTCTAGTCAGAAAAGTTCCATAGAAAAAAACTATATATCAGGATTCAACAGAGTATAAGAAAAAAAAAACAAAAGAGAAGTTTCAATTCAGCATATAATTGTGAAACTGTCTGCAAATCTTGCTCTTTTCCTCCTCGGTGAAATTTCATCATCGCTTGCTTTTCTTTTGACGCCCTTGTTCTTGTCGTCGTCGTTGTTCATATGGGCCTCGACGTTTTCTTGCATCTTAAGCTGTTGCTGGTCGCGCTCCCCTCTGGATTTCCCTTTAAGTATGTGAGGCCTGAGCCTGTTCACATCTGCTTGTTGTACTGGTTTAATAAAGAACTCCTCTGCTCCTCCCTCCAGACATCTGAGTAATAAGGAAGACATTGTGGATTAAGTACAAGTAAGAAGAAATTTGACGGCATTCAATAGTTATTTTGATCTAGCAATAAGAAATTTAATGCTGCCCAATAATAAGAGATGAAGGCAAGGTTGCCTCTTGACCTGAGAACGATTTCTGATTTATATGTATACTACAAATCCATACCAACTTTTATTCATCTATGTAGGACTTCTTGGCAGTGGAAGTCAGCTTTTATTTCTCCTTCTTTCAGAATCAGAAAAGCAATTCACTAGGAAAATTAATTACTTCATTCTTTTCATTAAAAGTAGGAGAAACTGAATTATGCATCTGGAGCTCACCTATTTATCCTGGAAGGGACTTCCTCAGATGACATGATCACAACTGGGATGTCTCTCAAAAGGGTGGACTCCTGATTCATAAGCCAGAAACATCACCCACCGTAAGACACATAATAGGGGTCCGGAAACGTTTTGCAGATCTTTAAAACAATGATCATGTTATAGAGACTGCTGTTCTATAGATGTTACCTTGATCCTTTTCAGCAGATCATAACCGGTCATGCCTGGCATGCTGTAGTCTGTGATTATCAAGTTGACCTCCATAAACTGCATTGAGAAACATTTAGATTCCAATCAGCATCCCCACACTGAAGAGGAAATCATCTTTTTTTAAGAAAAAAATTAATCATACATGATGGTAAGAAGAGGTAGAAGGTTGGTTTGTCTGCTCGTCCTGCAAACCCAGAAACTCCAGAGCCTTGCTTCCAGAATCAACAGTGGTGACTGAATCAATCGACAGAAGAATGAACCACCAAGAAACCAGAAATCAGATTACCAAAGTAAGAAAATGATAAAAAATATATAGAAATAAAGAGGAGTACATATCGATCGAGCTAATTACTTGCATCTGACCACTGACCTTGGTACGACGAGGTTTTCAGGAGCCTCTCGATCAGCTTTCTGTCAAGAAGGCTGTCATCCACTGCGAGGACATGAAACGGTGCCTGTGCAACGATGACCATTCTGAATTTTCTGATCTATGAGGAGGAGGAGGAGAAGGTATACGATGAGATGAGTGCTGCAGATATAAATATATCGATCGTATTAGGATCAAGATGTGGCTGGTGGTGCAGGTGATGATTCTTTATAGTGCAGGGCAGGGCAGGGCAGGGCAGTGCAGCGGTATATTTACATGGATGCCCAGGAAAGGAAGCAAAGGGGGGGTGACGAGGGGGACACGGACACCGCAAAGCGAACAAACGAAGGGAAGAAACAAACAACAAAAACAACACTAACAACAACTCAGATCGTATCTAGTAATATATTATATTAAAAGGCAAAGATCTGACAAGATTTCGTTGATATCTTTCCAACTGTGTTCAGTATTCTCCAAGACAGCGACGCATGCAGACTGAGCAAGCAAGCAAAGGGAGGGAGCAGGACCACTCCCCCATATCCATAATCCATGCTTCTTCTTCTTCTTCTTCTTTCCTGTTTCTGTTTCTGTTCTCTACTTTTTTTTCTTTTCTTTTAAGTTGACTGTCTCACAACTCTTCTTTTATACTCCTCTTCTACGTTATTCTTTTTTTTTTCTCTTTTCTCTTCCTTTTTCACTGTTTTTCTCCTTCCTTTCATAGTCCAATATGGTAATTACGAATTCACTGCAAACTGATCCATTAATATTATCAACTTTTATGTCAAAATCTTATTTCTCAAAGATCTCATCTTTGTTTAAAACATCATTTTTTTTTGTAGAACTTTTTATTCTCTAAATATATATATCGTCTTTTCTCCTAATCCATTTTCTTTGATCCGAACAAGTTCTCGAGTAATTATTTGAAGCCAAATTTCACAAAAAATGAAGGGCACATGAGAGTCAGTTTAAGTACGTGTTCCAAGTAATTATGTTAATGATACCAAAATTATGATATATATCAGAAGAATAATTCTACAAATATTTTTTGTCTTTTCTTTAAAAATTAAGAAAAGAATATCATAATTTAGTCTGAGTATATATGTATCAAGATTTGATGGTGAGCGGAGTAATTAATTAATGATGGAGGGTGACTAATTAATAGATAAAGTGTTGACCATTGATTTAACATTATATTTTATACACGACTATATATATACAAACACACAATATTATGATATTTGAACAGGTAGGTGAATAGATGCACGAAAAAAAAAAGTTACACTTTAATTTGTTGTTAACATGCACGACCAATTAATTAAGAGAAAATTCATGAGATGCACTACATATATAAAATATTCATGTCGTCAAATATTAGATTAATATGTTGTCAGAGTAACAATTAATATTATGGAATAAATACAAATAAACGAAAGATTTGGTGTTGGTGGGGGTGGACAGGAGCAGGTGCATGGCAATGGCAATTGGACAGGACATGACATGATCCTAATCCTCAGCCATGCAAATCCTCTGACGAATTATTATTATTATTATTATTATTATTATTATTATTATTATTATTATTATTATTATTATTATTATTATAAACTATGAATTTTTTTACGTGATTTATCAATAATTTTCATATTTTTAATGTATCTTCCCTAAATTATGTCATTTTTTACTTAAATCAATTCATTAATTACTGTTAATTTTTCCGTTAATTTTATTATTTTAATTTACGAAATGATCAAATTGCTCTCACACAATTTAAATAAGTGAGCTCTTCTTTTTTTTATTGACGTAGATGAGCTCATTTATTTGAATTATATGAGGATAATTTGATCATTTTATAAATTAAAATAACAAAAATTAATGAGAAAGTTCGGATAAGTAAAACAATGTCATAGTTCAAGAAAAAGAAAAGTCCATGAAAAATTCAAATCGTGGATAGATATAAAAAATTGATAATTCAGATGGAAAAAACCCCTTATTATTAATAAAAAAAGCACGCAAGAGGGAAAGCAAAGCAAGCAGGTCTAGGTACAATAATAATCCATAATAATAATAATAATAATAAAGAAATAAATAAATAATGGTGGGCGCTGCGTTGGTGGGCAGCAAGTTCATGTGAGAGAGAGATGATGTACTTTTGGTTGGTTCGATTTCATGTGATACGCCTCAACTTTCAAGATTCAATCCCAGATACGCCCTTTAATTAATTACCAAATAAATTAAATGTAGCATGTCATCTAACCCTCGACTTTTTAAAACTTTTTTTTTAAAAAAATCACTTTTAGGATCATAAGGTTTTCCTAATTAATTGATTAATTACTAAAATTCTATCATTTCCTCAATTTTTAATGTCCAAATCTGGTTCTACAAAAAATGATATTACAATTAGGGAAATGTCAATAAAAAAATCTCGACTTTCCATATTCATATTTATTTATTAAATTTAAAACAGCGCAATGTGAGAAAATTAATTAGGATAACCAATTTATTAGGATAATCATCCATCTCGAAGGAAAAATAATTCAATTGGAGAAAGTAAAATATTGGAAATAACATTTTCCCATAAAAATTCATCCAAAAGGGACCTTTAAGTTTTGAAAACTCCACTTGGAATTCAAGTAATAAAGTTGGTGAGGAGAATTTGTTTTTAATGAAACTTTAGTAAAGAAATAGAAAAAAATTAGCCCCTTAAAATAAAGAAACTTCGAATTCAATTGTAACTATAATTAGAGAAAAAAAAACGTTCCTCTTTAATTTTAGTTTTATTGTTGTTCTTTCTTTTCTTAAAAAGTGTGAGGCTTTTTTTGGGTTGTATACTTATTTTTTTTAGTTTTATCATTCAAGACATGTATTTACATAACTGAAAAACTTAAATACAATAATTCTACTAGAGCATACAATATTCAATGATATATTAGTTGTGTGTCCACATTTGTACATTATCCTTGTATCAACACTAATTATTATGTTTATATTCATATATATGAGTTATTTCAATAACCATTCATAAACTATCACGATTTTCTACATCTAATATCAAACTACGGACTTTTTTATCTTAAACTATCGCGATTTTTTTAATTTGATCACTCTGTCTACTCCTGTCAAATTTTCTGTTAAAATCAATTTTTTCTATTTGTAAAATGTCAAAATTACCCATTCTCTCATCTCTTCTAATATTTAAAAATTTAAAAGAAAAAAATCTGCGGCGAACCCCCCATTCCCTTACGCACTAGGGAGCGACTCCCCTGCGACCTTTGCAGGTCGTGTCGCAGCAGTGGGCGGCGATGCTGCGACTGGCGAAGGTCGCCGGTCATGTCACAGCAGTGGGGGCGACCCCCTGCACGCTGAAGTAGGGGGGCGACCCCCCCCCCCCGCGCGCCGGCCTATTCACGGAGCGGGAGGTTCGGTGCCCCCTGTTGCGACGCGACCGACGATCATTCCACTACGCGCTACGATCGGTGAAGGTCGTCGGTCGCGTCACAGCAGTGGGGGGCGACCCCTCTTGTGCGCTACAATTGGCGACCTTCGTCGGTTGCGTCATAGTAGGGGGGCTCTGCGCGCCCTGGTTGCGACTAGCGACCATTGCCGATCGCATCGCAGCAGAGGGGTGATTCCCCCTCCTTCCTCCTACGCGTGCCGGTTGCGACTGTCGCCGATCGCATAGCAGGGGGTGTCACCCTTGCTGTGACTGGAGGCCTTGCTTCGTCAGTCGTAACAGACCTTCTCTATGCACGTGAAACCTATTTTTTTATTTTTTTATCGATGGAGTGGTAATTTTAACTTTTCGGAACAAAGTTAGCAAAAAGTTTGACAAAAGTCGACGAAAAAATCAAATTGGAAAAATCGTGATGGTTTAGGGACCCAAAAAATAAGTTCGTAATTTGGGATAGTTTGGAGTTAGATGTAAAAATCATAATAGTTTAGGAATGATTTATGAAAATAATCCTATATATAAACCAATATTGAATAAGTTAACATTCATTTCATCGTCACATCTACTCGTCCTACACAGATACAAGTATAAAGGAAAAATTCTCAATGAGCATAACATTTAGACATCAATCACAATAACATTGATTCATACACAAATCTTTATCATGTGCATAAAAAAAATCTCTAACAATTATTAATGTTACATTCATCAACAGAAAATGGGGTCATTTAATTAACAACCATAATAATAACAATAACCAATTATTAATATATCCATATTATGCCCTTAACATCATAATCGTATCACATAGTAGAACATGAACATAACTTAATAATGTTGTTGTCAATCATCCGTAACATATCATGAAGCAAACATTAATGACCATGGGTTCAATCGAAACTAACAATAAAATTAATGCTCAAATTTTCACATTTAACCTCAAACTACAAACTTATTTTTTGAATTCCTAAACTATCGTGACTTTTTCATTTTAATCCTCCCGTCTACCTCTGTTATATTTTTTGTTAGTTTTGATTTTTCTGACTAAACTATCCCTCTCTCCATAACACATCAATAATGGATATAAAACATAAAAAAAGAAAACAAATGATCCTTGTCGGGAAAGCTTTCCCTACTATCTTACCGGCAACGCAGATCGACCTTTGCCAAAAAAATTTCTTCTTTTTAATTTTTTTATATTTGTTATTTAATGTATTATGTGATGAGGGGTAATTTAGTCTTTTTTATAAATGAAAAAATAATAGAAAATATAATAGAAGTGGACGGAAGGAATAAAGTGAAAAAGTCACGATAATTTAGGGACTCAAATAAAGTGAAAAATTGCAATAGATTAAGGAGATTTATGAAAATAATCTTTTAATTTATCATTTATAAATGATCGATGATTAATAATATATTATCAATTATTGATTTTTAAGCATCACGTATTAATTCTCAATTGTTAATTACACATTTATCCACAAAATGATAATTATCCATAATATATAATAAAATATGTAATCAATTATTAGTGGTGAATCAATATAATAACTATTCATAGATAATAATTGACAACATGAAATCAATCATTTACCAATTATCAATCATTGAGTTCTTTACCGGTGCTTAGTTAACATTAATATTTAACTTAGCAATCATTGATGGATGGCCATACATCAATTTTGATTCCAATTAGCAATAATCAATTAATCATTATCCATCATTCATAATCATTAATTGATTGCAATAATTAATTTTCACTTATCAATTGACGACCATTATCAATTGTTCTCAATAGAACATATTTTATGTTAACTTCTTCAATTTATTATCAATTTACTATTAGATATTATCAATCAATCGTAAAAAAGGCCTCGAACATATTGCATCTATTTTTACCCATCATAATCTACAATAATGGTGACCCAAAAATTTTGTCTTTTTTTTACTAGCTACCAAATGCATCTATCTTAATACAATTTTTATTTTGTTTGTAGTCACCGAAAAATATATTAATTTATTGAACATCTAAGAAGTCAAAGTACTTTGGCTTGGATGAATTTTGTGCCACTAAAAAATAGCTATAACTTTTGAAAGAATGAAATATCACCCCTAAGTAAGAAATAAAATAATCTTCTTTATTATTCAATGGTAATTATATTTTTGGGTTTCCATTTTTTTTCAAATAGGGCATAATTTAAGATAGTATTTCACAAATAAAATTGATAATGTGAAATTCATCATAGCAAATATTTAAAATTTAATTATATCAGAAATATAACCTTCGGATGTGGTAAAATATCTAACACGATATATTTCATTATGCGAGCTAATTTTTTTATATTCAAGCACATAAAAATAATTTAAAATGGTAATATCTGAGTTTAATAAGCGTGTGAAGTTGCTAAAACAATAATGTTGGTTTAGAATAAGAGTTATTTCCTTTGACACCCCCTCAATTATAAGTTTTTCCACGTCTAATCTTAAACTATAAACTTACAAATTTTAATCCCAAAACTTAACCAAATTTGACACTTAAGTCCTTATATTAAATTTTAATTAGATTTTGTTAAATTTAATTATAAAATATCATTTTTACCCTTACGTTCATATTACAATAAAAATTTTAAAAATAAAAAATCAATTCAAATAAAATTACTAATTGATAATAATATTTTTTATACAATATTATATTTATTTCAATATTTTTATCTTATAATAAGTTTTCATGTTAAAAATAAGGGGTAAAATTGATATTGCACAGTTATTAGAAAAAAAAACTTAGCAAGCTTTAGATCTAAACATCGACATAAATATAATATTGTATAAAAAAATATTATTATCAATTAGTACTTTTATTTGTATTGATTTTTTTATTTTTAAAATTTTTTTATTGTGATATGAACATAAGGGTAAAAAGGACATTTCACAATTACATTAACAAAATTTAGTTAAGATTTGATAGAAGGATTTAAGTGTTAAATTTGGATTAGTTTGGGGACTAAAATTTATAAGTTAATAGTTTAGAATTAAACGTGAAAAAAAGTTATAGTCAAGAAGGTGCTAAAAGAAATAACCCTTAAAATAATTATATTGGGTTCAACATTTTGAACCGAGATTCGCAATATTTTGGCTGAAAAGTATTTCACATATACTCTCATTTCACTGCTAAGTAAAATATATTAAAAATATGATTTTACAGTTTTTATGTTCAATTTACATTGAATTATTATTTTTAAGTCAATAGTAATAATAAACAATAGTAATAATCATAATAAGTACGTATTCTAAATATTTGTAAGTGCCGCCGTTTGGGCCGAATCTAAAAGAACCATAATAGGCCCAAACAGCCCACAAATTCTTTTGTCCTTTAATTACTTACGGGACGACGCGAAACCACCACCTCCGAGTCTCGGCCCGCTTCTCTTTCTCCTCGTACATACACTTCTCCAGCCATGAACGGCGGCGGCAGCGGCGGCAGCGGCGGCGGTGACCGGTGGTCCGACGCCCTCGACCACCTCCCCCCTTCTTCTCCACTCCGACCGCTCGAACACGACTCTTCCGCCGCCGCTCCCTCTCCTCCACCTCCGTCACCGCCTCCCTCGCTGCCCATTGTCGAAGACCCTCCCAAACCCAATTCTCCCACGCCCGAAACCCCCAACCCGGACACTCCCGGCACCGGCGGACTCCCTCCCTCGTCCACCTCAAACTCCTCTTCCTCCGCCTCCTCGGATGACGATGCCGACGACGCCCCCTCCTGCAAAAAGCAGCGTTCTCTGTCCTCCTTCGCGCCGTCTTCCCCCGCCGCCCCCGCCACGGCCGACCCGTCTCCGCCTGCTCCCCCTGCCATCATATGTGCCAACAAGAAGCCCAAGAAGAAAGGCAACAGCGTCTGGACAAAGTCCACCTCCCGCAAGGGAAAGAAGAAGGGCAAGGCCGGAAACAATAACCACCTCCACCACCACCACCACCAGGCCGTCGTCCCTGCCGTCGAGGACACCGTGCTCATGGCGCCCGCGCCCCGCTTCCCGGACAAGACAGATGACTCCCCCGACGCGAAGATCTGTCTTTCCAAGGTATACAAGGCCGAGAAAGTCGAGCTAAGCGAGGACCGCCTCACTGCCGGCAGCACCAAGGGCTACCGTATGGTCCGGGCCACCAGGGGCGTCCTCGAGGGCGCCTGGTACTTCGAGATCAGGATCGTGCGGTTGGGGGAGACGGGTCACACGCGGCTCGGATGGACCACCGAGAAGGGAGACCTGCAGGCGCCGGTGGGTTACGACGGGAACAGCTATGGTTACAGGGATATCGACGGTGTTAAGGTGCACAAGGCCTTGAGGGAGAAATATGGGGAGGAAGGGTATACTGAGGGGGATGTCATCGGCTTCTACATTAACCTTCCCGACGGGGCGAAGTATGCGCCGAAGCCGCCCCACTTGGTGTGGTACAAGGGGCAGAGGTATGTTTCACTAGCCGATGCCAAGGATGATCCTCCCAAAGTAGTGCCTGGTAAGTTTTCTTCTTCAAGGGCCAAAGTGTCTTTTATGATCTAAATTGTTGTTTCATATTGGGTGTCATTTACTTGCACTTCATTTTTCTTGATTGACAGCGCGCGCGCTCTCGCGCGCCAAAATGGAAAACATGTAGTCATTGCTCTCCAGCTATTGCTAACTTTAATACGTCCAGTGATATTAGTTAAAGGACTCACCTTGATACGATTTCTTATTTGCTTTTCATTGTTATTGATTTCATTTTGTGCAATGTGAGTGCCATTAATACTATTCTAACTGCACTTAGTGAATGTTGCATTGTCAGTGCTATCTATGATCAAGTTTAGTTAGGTCTTAGTAACAAATATATGGGGTTTCAACCCTTAAACCTAAATTAAGTTCCACTTTTGTAGCATGGTAATACTCATGAACACAAAGCCATAATTGGCTTTATTATGATTTGTTTAACCTGTAGGATGAGAAGTGTTGTGTGAATTCTTTTCTTTTTTTTTTCTGAGAGGGAGTGTTGGTTGAATTTCATCCATGATCTCTGAACTTTTGCTCTAGATCAGTTTAGTTCTCTTAACATCATTGTTTACTAGAACTGTTCCCAATCTTTAGACTCTTTCCTTCACAGTCCCTTTGTTTCTCTCTTACCAGTATTTCAATCTTTTTTTCATCCAAGTCAGTAATGTCTATCGAAATATTTTTTTAAGACGAATCTATCAAAATATTTTTTTGATAGGGATCTTTCAAAATATTTTATCATCATAAGTTTATAATTCTACAAACAAGAAACACCGAAAATAACCAATTCACGGGGTTTCAAAGGGAAAAGTTATAAACATCGAGGATGGTTGGAGTAGGAAGTGAAGTTGGGGGAGTACATTGGTGAGCCAAAGTTTGGGGATCATAAGTGAAATTTACCTGAAAAGTACAGGTAGAGAGGTTAATTGGCTTGGATATTCCTTCTGATGGTATCTTGGAGTGACCATCAACATTCTTGTCTCTTGCTTCAACATCTCTGTGTTGTTTTCAACCAATGGAAAGCATTTATGCTATGTTATTGCCTACTTTGGCCCGTTTTGTGATTTATAGTCGAGTAAATCATAGTGAAGTTAAAGGCTGCTTTAGTATGTGCATTATTTTGAAGGATATCAAGTTAAAGCCACATTTGGGTTTTATTGTTATAAATATATTAGTATAGGTGCTCCTCAAAATATATATACACATTGTTTAGTCCTTGTAAATGATGTTACAGATTAATTTAAAAAAAAACGTGGTGCAAGGATTTAATAACTCTTAAATTTGACTGAAATCCTATAACTTTCTATTGGAAATACAACATTGAGAGATCAATCAATAAACAAAAACATAAATCCTTTTGTTTAGCATGAAGAAAAGAAAAATATCAAAGGGCAAACGGGGTTGCCATCGAAAGAATTTCACCATGAGCAAAAGTTAGTATATAAAAATAAATTGTATATATCCATGAACGGAGCCTGCCATTGCTTCCCATCTTTTTTTCTTTCAAGTCTGCCATTGTATCCCATCTTCTTCTTTCATCTTCTGTAATTTTGGGTCTACGGATATAATGATTCAAGGCACGGTGTTACTTTCTTAATAATAATGAAAATAAGCAAATAAGATAGTCTTGAACAGTCATGGTATTGTTGATTGCTGAAGGTTAAGGGATACAATGGATCTTTGAACATTTTTTTTTTTTTGAGGAGAAAAAGGATGACGGACCATTTTGGTTGTCATCCGTATATATATAGATCACTATGAAGTAAGATCATATACATGTGTCATCATCTTTGAACATAATGGATCTTTGAACATAAACATAAGCAAGTTGAAATATATATATATATATATTTGGTGCACATCGTATCAAATTGATATCTTGTCAATTTCTATTTCAATGCCTGTGCTTTAGGCATGTTTTGAATCGTGGATCTGTCTTTTAATATAGATGATGACACATTGGATGAAAATTAGGAAATGTACTTTGCAAGTAGTAGTTATAGTTGTCTCTTTTGTCATTTCTTGTGGGGTGTGATGAGATGATGGTCTCTTTTTTATCTAAGGAATCAGGACTGTGAAGTTTTAATGGGTTCTACAGTTTTTCCATGGAGGTAGTGGACAATTTGTATTTCCTTGGAAGCTTATTATGGTTCCTTAAGGTTTTTTTTTCTTTTCTTTTTTGTGAAGTGGTTCCTTTAGGGTTATGCAATGCTCATGATGTCTTAATTTGAGATTCCAATCTGAATCATTTTAGATTCATGAAGTTATATTGTCTAGACGGGAGTTGATTATACCTTTCAGGAAACCAGAGATTGTATGTACATCCGCATAACATGAGACCTCTAGGATTTGTGATCATGGTTTATCGTATAGAAATGAGATGCATATCCCTCTTAAAAAGTGCATAGGTCAGTATCCTACTACTACTTTCCATGGTAGTCCTATTGACTGTTGCCTGACAGTCTGATATAAACAATAACTAACGAATATTTTTTTTATGCCCATGTTACTTTGACAAATTGAGCAAGCTAATAGAACAAGATCTATTGATGAATAATATACCGAAAGGTTTGGTTACTAATAGAGCAGAATGGCGTTGTATGATCCATGTAGCCGACCCCACCTAGTGGGATAAGGCTTTGTTGTTGTTGTTGTTGTTACTTTGACAAATTTCCATTTGGAAAATGTAGTTAATCAAGGGAATGATTTTTCTGTGCCCAACCTTTTGCTTGTTAGAACAATATAAACTTGTCCTCTAAAAAAAACAATATAAACTTGAAGACATTGTTCATCATGTACAACTTTTGAATCCATAATGTTATAATTCCACCTTCAGCTTGTAAATGGAAAAGTTACCAACCAAATCCTTTCCAGGCCTGCCACCCTGCAATCATGCCTGATCCACGATTCCCTCCATATTGGGGCTTACATTATTTGTTTAAAGGCATCAATGAGCCATTCCTTCTGACATCTTGAGATTGTTTAAACCTTTACGGATTCCTATCTACACTATAAAGAGGAGAACTAAACATTAGGATAAGATTAGGTTGTGCTGCACTGAAAAGCATATATCCTTACTCCTTAGTTTCTTTTATTACTTTCATAAAATCATTATCAACTCTGATTATTTCTGGGCATCCAATTAACTGAATAAATTTACTGCATTCGGTGCCTTGCAGCATGTATGTAATAGCTAATACGATCCTCCCTTGTGTGTTTAATAATGGAGCAGGGAGCGAGATCTCCTTCTTCAAGAATGGAGTTTGTCAAGGTGTTGCCTTTGCAGATCTCTTCGGCGGTCGATACTACCCAGCTGCCTCAATGTACACTCTACCGAACAATCCGAACTGTGAAGTGAGATTCAATTTTGGACCTGATTTCGAATTCTTTCCTCAAGATTTTGGCAGCCGACCTGCTCCACTTCCCATGATCGAGGTTCCTTATCACGGATATGACAGTGTCAAGGTCGAAGGTCCCCCGGAAAATGGGACCGCCCCTGAGAATAAATGAACAAAGCCGACTGCTACTACTACTGCTACCACTTAGATTAGGATCCCTAACATACGCGTTGTAGGAAGATGAATTGCGACCTGCTCTTGTGGGTTTGTGGACTCTACATAGTGGTTGCCCCTGCCATCTTCCGTTGTTGAATTACTAGTTAATTTATGGAAACAAAAGGCTTAGAGCCTTTTTTTTGTTTTCTTTTGTTTTGATTTGTATTAATTCTCTCAGGGCTCTTCACGTATTATTTGGCTGCATCATTGTTTCTTGACAATGTTTTTGCAGCTTTGGATCTCAATCTCATCCGGGATTTCTACTTGTCATTTGAAATCACTCTTCTTTTCCTGCTGTTGCCTTTTGCTTGCGTCGAGTTGTTTCTAGTTGACACTGTCAATCGAATCGATTGCTCTCATATTATATAAAACACAACATTTTCATTTCATTTCTACAGCGGACGACTGCGATTGTTGCCACGAACATATTTAACATTTTCTTTTTAAAAAAAAAATTAAAATGAATGTATGAGGATTATTATCTGAACTAAATGATGCATACTAATCAAGAACAATGGAATCTTATTATCTAAATTAAGGGTTCAATTATTATGTTAGGAGGATCACCAATGATTCATTATTACTATTTAATAATAATAATAATAATATTATTATTATTATTATTATTATTATTATTATAATAAATTTAGTCGTTTATGGAATCGTATCCACGAGTAGAAAAGAATCTTTCCATACTCTCTACGTCCCTCTCTACTATAAATTCACCTGAACCTGCCAACCAACCAGACATAAAACCCTTCTTCCTCGTACATTTCGCCTCCTCCTCCATTCTCCAACAATATGGCGGCCGCCGGCGCTGCAGGGCCTCTCTCCAACTTCCGGCTTTCCTCCTCCTCCGATCTCCACCGTCCATCCGCCCCTCTCGCCTTCTCCACCGTCCGATTCCCTTCCTCGTCACTTCCCGCCTCTCGCCCCCTCCGGATCTCCTTTTCCTTCCTCCCCCCAGCCCCCCGCTTCCCCCTCGTTCGATCCACCGGAGGCGGTGGCAGTGGAGACGGAGGCATTTCTGGAGGCGGCGGAGGTGGCGGTGGTGGCGGCGACGGGGAAAACGCAGGCGAGGGGGACCCCGCGGGGAGGAACAAAAGAGACGTGTTGCTGTTGCTGGCGGAGGTCGGGCGGACATTAGAGAGCCTGCCCAAGAACCTGGCTGCCGCGATCGCGGCCGGTCAGATCCCCGGGTCCATCGTCCGACGGTTCCTCGAGCTGGAAAGGTCGCCCGTCTTCAGATGGCTGCTACAGTTTGGCGGCTTCAAGGAGCGACTGCTCGCCGACGACCTCTTCCTCGCCAAGGTTGCCATGGAATGCGGAGTTGGCATCTTCACCAAGGTCTCATTGTCTTCGCTTCATCCTGATTGCATTCCTTCTATCCCTTGTAGGATGAGAACCTTTTCTTCATCAACCGAAGAATCACTTATCCCTCTCTCCACGGATCGAGTGGGAGATCTTTCTTCAGATATATATAGTCTCCTGACCGCCCTGTACCAATAATATTCTCGTTATTGATGCGCGGCCCTTCCTGTTAAGAGATCAAAAATTTGAATCGCTGTAAGTTTAGGCCGAAACCAGGAGTAAACAAAAACGTAACAAGACGAACACCCTTGTGAACTGCATTGTTCAACTTCAAGCACTGGTAACTTAGATCAAATTGAGCATTAATCAAGTTGAGCAAAGCAAAAAAAGAGAACACCCTGGTGAAGTATATTGTATAAATATTAAACGACACCAGCATTTTATATGATTTTGTACAATTTTTTTTTTAAAAGTTGTACAAAAAAAGATGGGTGACAGACTTTTTACTGCCAATGCCATGAACTCCATCATGATATGACGAAATTAATTTTTACAAAACTAACTTGAATATTTTATTGTTAGGAAACCAGAATCCTGATGTCTGATTTTGTAATATTTACAGTATTTTATTTTCAAGCAGAATGGTTCAAATGCTTTGTACATAAACTTAGCTGTGATTATGACACAAATACCATGCACATCGGGAAAAAAATCTATCATTGTTATATGAATCACCTTTCCACTCAATGGCCATAACATTATATTTTTATCTCTCAAATCTTATAAGGATTCACCGACTAAATCATCCTTTCATAGTTTGTCTCTCTTAAGCTGCTAGGATTTTTACTGGTAGTATTTTTGGGTTGACTACATTTTTCATCTTTCCACTTATGTTTTGGCTAGTTTCAGCTGTGTATGATTAATGTTCTGGCCTAACTATGCAGACTGCTGCAGAGTGGGAGCGTCGTAGAGAAAACTTCTTTAAGGAATTGGATTTTGTTATAGCAGATGTGGTATGTCTCAAATTTCACCTTTAGGAGCTTTTGCTGGACTATACATATATATCTGTGAAATTTCGTTTTTGTGGGATTTTTCTCAGTAAAATAGAATTTTTCTTGGTCAATTAGATTTAAAAAATGGGTTACAATATCATGATAATTGTTTTTTCCTCAAAAAAGCTCATTTTGATTGAGGTGAATTCTTTAATCTTGGGTTAATGAATATACATTGCTTCTGTCGTCTCATATAGCCTTTCACATTTATCTTCCTGACGAGATCACTTGGATTGTTTACATCATTTTATATGTTATTTTGTTTACTTTTTCTGGACTACATAGAGCATTATAATCTTATTTTCTGCTGTCTAGGTAATGGCAATTGTTGCTGATTTTATGCTGGTTTGGCTTCCTGCCCCCACTGTTGCTCTTCGACCACCTCTTGCATTTAGTGCTGGCCCCATTGCTAAATTTTTCCATAGCTGTCCAGACAATGCCTTTCAGGTGAGGGTTCTTTTCAAACTTTATTTACTAAACCCTAGTCATGTGAAAAATTAAACATAAGATTGGTTCAAGGATGGAATAACTTATTCAACTCTCTGCTATCTTTACCAGATTGCTTTGGCAGGAACATCATATTCGATTTTGCAAAGGGTTGGTGCTATTGTGGTGAGTATCAAGATGCATAGGTCAACTTGTCCAATTGACTTTTTGCTTAGAGACAACAACAACAACAACAACAAAGCCTTATCCCACTAGGTGGGGTCGGCTACATGGATCATACGACGCCATGTTCATGAGATTCGACAGGGTTTTACGCTGGCTGTCGGGGCCTAACACAACCCTCCTCCTTTATCCGGGCATGGGCAAGTTTCTGAGTATTTCCACCTGCACCTCCATACGATCTAAGAATATGACAAAAATGACTTTTTGCTTAGAGAATCATAAAAAAATTGTTTTGTTCCCATACATTTTTTTTTATCTCAATTTGTTACTACAATTATTTCAAGTCTTGAATTGCTTACTTTCTCCTTTACAGAGAAATGGATCAAAGCTTTTCTTGGTTGGGACCAGTGCATCTTTGGTGGGGTTCAGTTTCTTCCTTGCATGAGAACTTCAAATTTTACTTTACCAACCATATTTTCACTTTCTACCACCTCTTTTATTTAAAGAAACCTGCATCGATGCATATCCATTTTTCATCTATATTGTTGATGTAGAAAGCAGAAAATGAGATGAGGAAAATATATAGAGGGATTGAGGGCCTGATAGAGCTCTAGATTATGTTGATTTACTTATTCCGAGAAAGGCAATGAAATTGGAGGTTGCCCATCGTTTATCTAAACGGGACACTTTAAGCATGATGTTTAATATTTTAGTACAAAAAATGGGGCAAAAACTTTTCTAGAGTAAGTTGTCTCAAGATACAAATGTAGAAACTTACAACTCAAGTGCAATGCAATTTTGCTCACAAACTTTGTTTTCTGTAGGTAATGTGGAGAAAATCGATCATGAAATAGTTTATTTCTATAAGCTCAAGTCCTTTAGATTAATTCTGTCAATGCTTATGGATATTTGTATACAGTAAATTTGTGCAATCTGAATTCGATAGTGGTCACTTATTGGCATTTCAGTTATAAGTTCTCTTGTAATTCTTATTGAGTCACTCTTTTACAGGTTGGTACTGGTGTGACAAATGCTTTAATTAGGACAAGAAAGGCAGTTGACAAAGAGTTTGCTGATGAAGCTGAGGAAGTCCCCATAGTATCAACGAGTATTGCATATGGAGTCTACATGGCTGTTTCAAGCAATCTCAGGTATGGATGCCTATTTAAGTAATCTTCATTAGTACTAAATTTCACTTTTGTTTTCATAGCTCCACGCTGTAGAACAGTGTTGGATGATAATCGTTAGCTGTTCTTGGTTTATGTATGTCATGAGGCATGGTTTGTTTACTGTATATTTCCTCACTTTCAAAGTTGACATTCTGTTCTCTAAAACCTAGGAAATTCCCATTTTAGCTTTCCGTTGATCCATATCTAATCACTATTTGTATCACATAGTTGTGCATCTGATATTTTTTTTCTTGTGCCATTCCTCTTCTTTCATGTGCTTCATGCATTATTCGACAACTTTTCATGTGAAATATGGGAAGGCTTTACCTTCAAAAAAATATATGTGGGAAGACTTTTCTTAATTGTTCATCTAATCTCTCAAATCGTGCTTTGGCTGGCACTTTCCAGGTATCAAATACTAGCTGGTGTGATTGAACAACGCATTCTAGAACCCCTACTACACAACCAAAAGCTTGCTCTGAGTGCATTGTGCTTTGCAGTTCGAACAGTCAACACATTTTTGGGATCACTGATGTGAGTGACTTATGATCGCTGATTGTCGTTTATTCCCATCACATTACATTACATTACATTACCTTGTTGTGCATATTAATCGCTAAATGGATCACTCACGATGATGAACACAGGTGGGTCGACTATGCAAGATTGGTAGGAGTTCAGAAAATTCGCGAGTAACATACATATATACTAGTTTGCACCAAAGCTCACCTCAATATTCTTCTTCACATGGTTATTTTTCAAACCAAGTAATTAAAACAATACCAAATTTAGTTCAGAGATTTTTCTTTTTTCCTTTTCTACCTTTTACGATGTGCGTTCTAAGATTATTCTCAGTTCGTCGAATTGTCTGATGGGGACAGCATAGCTTTTGAAGTTAATAAGATGTGAGCTGATTAATTATTTTTCTTTCCGAGCATATATCATAAGTTGGTGCACAATGTGACATTATATCATGCACCAAAACAAGTAATGCAGCATATATCATAAGTTGGATCTGGCCAAGATCTTCTCTTTTTTTCCCCCACCTCATGGTTTTTTACGGCTAAACAACTTGGTTTCTTTCTTTCAAAATTATGTTTTTTTTTCTTCTTGTTATTCTACATTTATTTAGTCTCGTGTATATGCCTATTTCTATTATTCTATAATAGCATTTTTTATATAGGTTCGTGCTTGTTAAATTAACTGCATTCTTATAAATTATTTTTTTCACCAACTATAAACTTCCGCCGACGAATCAAAATATACCGATTATCTTAATGATCGCACTTTATCTTGAATTATTGATATTATTTTACAATTAGATATAATCACCATAAATAATTTCACAAGAGATCATTTTGTCCTAGTGAAAATTCATGATGAAAAAAATGGATTGTACATGACAATAAAATTTTAAAATCAATCTTCTTAATGATGCTAGGCAATTTTTCTGAACTAATTAACGTGTAATTTTGTATTAAATATTAGTATGCTACCACATTAATCTGAGATGAACCAATGAGGTGAAGGCGCATGCTCAATCGAAAAATAAATTACGATAAAAATGTTCCTAATCGAACAAGCCGCCCAAAGGAGGAAAAAACTCAAAAAGGGATCGGACCTCCCTTCCAATTAATTGATTTCCATTAAACCCCGTGGCCAATGTGGTAGAAAAATCTATTCAATTAATGAATGATTAAAAAGATGATACGCATAAAGATCCCTTCCGAGTTCCTCCAACAAACGGACAATATGATCCCATTCCCAATGTTCCTTCAAAGATACCATCTCTCTCTCTCTCTCTCTCTCTCTCTCTCTCTCTCTCTCTCTCTCTCTCTCTCTCTCTCTCAGTTTCAGTGGTTGTTGAACGTTAAATTAACATGGTTCAAAGGAGGAATATCTTGCAATAAGTATTGACTCAACAACTCTTAATAGTCAAATCATTCATACAGAGAACACAAAACAAAAGGGAGCCTGGTGATCAAATCGAATTCAGGTTGATTAGTAGCAAGCATGCATGCTGCTTAATTAATTAATTAAATAATTATCTTAATGAGTTATATATCCTAGTTCCCCGCACAACTTGCACTTGCAGTTGCACTACAACTCCTCCACTTCCAATTCGTACATATACTATTAGTATCCCGTATCCGTTCATGGCCAGTTCTGATCCTTCTCCGGCAGCGGCTGCAGCGGCGGCGCCGGCTCCCGGTGGACATACGCACACCCACCTGCGTTTGTACCTGCACGACACGCTGACGGGGGCTAAGCCGACGGCGGTGCGCGTGGTGAGGGGCCCCGAGGACACGGAGCCCATCAACTTCGGGGACGTGCTGGTGATCGACGACCCGCTGACGGAGGGCCCCGAGCCGGAGTCGAGGCTGGTGGCGCGGGCGCAGGGCTTCTACGTCCGGGCGTCCATCGAGGGCCTCATCCTCCAGATCAACGCCAACTTGGTCTTCCTGGAGGGCGGCGAGTACGCCGGGAGCACGCTCGTGGTGGCCGGCGCCAACCCGCTGCTGACGGCGGAGGAGAGGGAGTACGCCGTCGTCGGCGGGAGCGGACGCTTCCGGGGAGCGCGCGGCTACGTGCTGGAGAAGACCGTCGTCATGGATCCTACCACCGGCGATGGCGTCTTCCAGCTCGACGTCCACGTTGACAATTAGATAAGATTTGAGGGCATGCATGCAGCCTCCCGGTTCTTTTTCTCTGCCGTAATATTAATATTATAATAATAATTCGCTTCGTTATGCATTGCTTTTCTTCTTCTTTTTTCTACTGCGATCAAAGTCACTTCAGCTCCTCATTGATGGAGAATCAATAAATAAATAGTTCAATTAATGTGTGCGTGCTCATGTTTCCTTTTGTTTTGTCATTGTCAGCCACAACACAACAAAACTTCATCATCTTGAGTTGTTCATCATCATCATCATCATCATCATCATCATTATTATTATTATTATTATTATTATTATTATTATTATTATTATTATTATTATTATTATTATTATTATTATTATTATTGTTGAGTCATGAATGAAACGTAAATGAATGTGTGGGTTAAAAGAGTTTCTCAATTCTCTTTCATTGAATGAATTTCTGACACTTGTATTATGTCTTAATCTTCATTTTTCAAGATAATATATCATGGAAATATTACTAGTACTAAAAAAGTTCAAATTTTACTTCTCGGAATTATTGAAGTATAACTTTTGACTGGAAATAGGAAAAAAGACTTCCAACTAAGAGACAAAGGCTAAAATTTGGTCCAGCCAAGGAAAAAAAATTTTGTTTTGCGTATTATATAAAAGCATTGACCGAAGATTGTAACATGAAAAAGAATATATATATATATATATATATATGTATGTATAAAGTGCATTCACAAAAGACCGAGTCGTCTTTGCATAACTAGTGATGGCTATCAACGCCATTTGTGGTTATTAAAGGCAGCAGCAGCACAGCGGAGGGCCCTCACGGCCCTTCAAATTAATGTTGCACAAAGCATCTTCCCAAGATTGATGTTGCCGAGTTCCTCTCTTTATCACAAAACGGACTTTTTATAGATTTAAAAAAAAACATGCAAATCAACCAAGAGTTAAGAAAGGGGCGACAAAATAAAAGAAAGTTCTGGCCACGAAGGCATTTGATGAGGTTACTGAAATTTATATGTACAACTTGAAACAAAGGAGGACAGCAGCCCAAGGAAGTTCCCCTGCACTGAATGACACCGTTATCTGCATCTCTCACGCTTGCTTTCCCCCATAACATAGCGAAACATCAGTTCGCAGCATTCCTCCTTGCTGCGTAAACCCGGTAAGCGGCAAGCCCGACTACTGCGACAGCAGCTCCAACTGTAAGGGCAGACCACAAGAACGCAAAGAAAAATAATGAATAAAATATGGAAGCACAACACCGGATGAACATTAAGGTAAGGAATCAGCTACAGGAAAGAAGATTAGGGAAATCCATATTCAATGGAATGAATTTTATATCATGGGCTCGGCCTTCTGGACCGTATAGTCTATAGTCCGAGATATCCTTTCAAGATGACAATTCATGCCATAAGTCCTAATATAGTGTCAAGAGGATAGTACTGATGTCATACTGCATCAAGGCTATTTCTACTACTACAAGAACACAACCCTTTTTTTTAATCTTCTGCCTAACTAGTAACATTCTAACACTGATGTGAACAGAACCTACTGGGTAAACTAGACACTGTAGCAGGGCCTTAAATAGACATGTCAATCTTTAAATAAACCAGTACACCCAAAGGAGGGAAAAAATCTGAACATTCCACATTTATTAATGTATTCATGAAATCTCTCTTATATAGAAGACTCAAGATGACATCCCAGTTCCCATATCCTGTAACCGTCATATATAAAAGAATGAACCCATCTTACAGCACCCACCCCACCCCACCACCACCAAAAAGAAAAAAAAAAAAAGAAAAGAAAGAACCTACACATATTTGAAATACTAGAAGAAGATCAAGTAACTCTCAAACTTTTAATAGCTTCCACTACTTGTCAAGCATGGGCACGGGTATATGAGGTAAACCAGTTTTTTTTTTAAAATATAGGGCTACGGTGCTGAAAAGTTGACATATATTATGAAAATATATACTCTATGTGCAGTGCAAATTTTAGAAAGACCACAAAAGAAAACACTGAAAAAATAAACAAACAACAATATATCATGGTTTATCATAATATGGACATTTATTAAGATCATACTCATCTGTATTCAATTTTATTAGTTTCTTTTATACAAAATATTCTAGATGCATTTTAAGGAGTACCCAAGCACCCAACACGTACCAGATAGTGTTCAAAGTACTTGCTTCATACAAAACCAAGCATGTTGTACATACAAACAACAACAACAAAGCCTTATTCCACTAGGTGGGGTCGGCTACATGGATCATACGACGCATTCGTTGATCCATGTTCATGAGATTCGACAGTGATTTTACGCTGGCTGTCGGGGCCTAACACAACCCTCCTCCTTTATCCGGGCTTGGGACCGGCTATAAAACATAGGCGGAGTTAATGTCCAAAAGTTCTTGATACAATCCATACCTGAAGCAAACATGAGCGAGCGATTCACAAGACGACGGTATTGTTTGCGGCTTCTACCAGCTTCGGTTTCAGGAATGCTCATATGTGGATGTTGGGAAGCAATAATTATTCTTCGAAATACATTGTTAGAATCTCTTAACTTCATGCTGACAGGTATAGGTGTTTCAATTCCCATATCCTGGCTGACCTGATGGAACATATGTGAAAAATTCAGCCATTAAATAAAATTTCTAGTGAAACAATTAACATGCAGCTTGAAGTTAACAGAAGCGAGTTCATTTTTTTCATCAACTTGTAGAAGTAAAATTTAAGCCTGCTATAAAGCAACATAAATAATGATGAAGTCAGAAGTTAAATAATCTTACCCTGGTCGAATCTTGTATAGCCAGTGGATAAGCATCCAGATCATCCTTAGCAGAAATTAGAAGGCAAGGAACTTCAAACCCTGTATTCTCTCCATGACTAGCAACTAGCACAAGCAAATCTTTAACCTTCTTCCATGATTCTTCATCAGAACTGCAAAAAGATAGAGCCCATGCGATTTTTAAACCATACAGGAAGTCAACCAAAACTGATTTGTCCATTATATATATTCATGATAAGCTGATTAAACTACTCCTGTAAAAAATGATAGCATATATTAAGAAAAAAGAATAACACAAAGAATTGCTCTGTTCATAATTTCTCCTCACATTACAACTTAAAGCAAAGAAATATTAATGAAGATCACGAGCTTGCATTCATTGGACAACAAACATTTAGCAGGGTTTCAAGACCTTCCTCAAACTTCAATCTACTAGATTGTTATCTTCTACTATAGTCAGTATGACCTTGTTGAGATGCAAAGTTCTTTACAATTTGTTAACTTAATCTTGATAGCAAGGCGACAGGAAAAACTAATATACCTGAGAAATAGCATTCAAATGCACATATGATTCACATCAAAGACAAGAGAATGCTATGAAGTATACACAACAATAACCCATTAGCTCTTCGCATCAGCCTAGGACTTGAGTAGTAAACTTATCTACTGATATTTACATTTAAACAACCACCTTTCGGCTAGCCTAATGGCTGAGTAATAGCCTCTATTTTCAGGACATAAATTCAACCTGCACCTCACCCCAATGGGTTTCTCTTAGGCTTTGGAACTGGCATTTTGTTCATGTACGTGTATAATCATAAAAAGATGAGGAAATGAACTAAATCCAATTCATGTATCACAAAATTCTTTTATTCAAGTGACCAGAACTTGCATGGGTCATCATCTTTTTCGAGTAACTGCTGAATGTAACTGAATTCAACTATAAATGTAACTTTGTAAGCATATTCCAAGACAGACATTAACGTGGCAAGTCATATATCCTTGGATTGCTGGATGATTAGTATTCTGGTTAATCATCATTTTCCCCCTCAATATATATATATGGATTGGCACTCATACAAAACACAGTTTTCTAAACTAAAACTACATGACTAAGCCAGTTTTCTAAACTAAAACTGCATGCCTAAGCAAAATTTCCTGAAGAACCATCAACTAATTTGCAATGTGTTTTATATAGACATCCATAACCTACCACAGCAATTGATTCTTTTGGTATAATGAATCATTAAGGGCTATACAGAAAGAAAAAGAATCACTAAATAAGGGGGTAAGTGAAGAAGAGGTCCTTCATGTATATGTGCTTCATGACCATTGGGTCTACATTCACATATTCCTTTTGTTTTTTCTTTGTTTTGTACTTTTTTTTTTAGGAGACCGACTCCTTTTGTTGATTCAATGGTTGTGAGGTACTGCATACATATTTGAAGCAATTTTTGCTCCACATTCTCATTTGTAAAGTAACCTTTAAGAGAATTTAACAGAACATGACATTCGGCACAAAGGAACAACAATTACCACAGGAAAGAAAACTCATCAAATGGTTTTCTAATGTGGTTTAAGGAAATATGAACTGCTGGAGAAATGAAGTTCTATGAGATGGATAAAATTTTTCAAGCACAAACAATGGAATTAATAGAACATTACCTATCATGGACAAAAACCGCAATATCACAGGCTGCTAAAGACTCCTTGTTTGAAAGAAGACTTTTAACTTCATCTTCAGGTATCTCGCGCATTACAAGTGTCTTCCTTATCCCCTAAATAGCATATACATGTGACATTTAATCTTCATGAACACGTAACAAAAGAATAAAACATTAGGAAAAATGAGAAACATAATCCAGGCGATATACAACAAAGACTGCTATTCCTAAAAATGATCGCTTGAATAGTTAGCAAATAAAATTGCAAAGAAACTACAGATACAGTTGTGAAGGATGTTAGCTGTGTTATCTTTATCTCACGTATTGATAAAATGTGTTCTTTAAAAGATGTAACTCCGCCTATGTTTTATAGCCGGTCCCAAGCCCGGATAAAGGAGGAGGGTTGTGTTAGGCCCCGACAGCCAGCGTAAAATCCTGTCGAATCTTATGAACATGGATCAACGAATCGTCGTATGATCCATGTAGCCGACTCCACCTAGTGGGATAAGGCTTTGTTGTTGTTGTTGTTGTTGTGTTCTTTAAAAGATGTAAACATGTTAGCCTGCAAGGCAAATTTGTGTAGGAAAAAAGCAGAGTGAGCGACCAAATAATTTGATTTCCTATTTTTTATTAGCTGGTTCCAAAAGGTAATACAATCATCGTAATCCCAATCTTCAAACCTAATGGAACGAAACTAACTTTGGTTGTCAGTCTATAATCAGCCATCAAAAGTAACTTTGAACAAGAAATGAAAAGGTTGATAATTAAATGATTCAGACAACAGATGTAGCAACCTCCTAACAATTTCTTGAATGTTATATGCATTGTCTGTCAGCAGGTTTTAGAGTTGAGTATCAAATATGTATATACCGATTGTCCAAGAGGTATATACAAAATTAAATTGGCAGGTTTTCTCTAGATGCAGAGTAAGACTTGACTGCAGGCTCATTTAGCGGACATGTGAACCACTGAAGGTCTGGATCAACACTTCTCATGGATCACATCCCCAGGCAGGATCACCTATCGTATATAGAGTGAGGTGGGCCCAAATAACTGATAGGAGTTGTGGGCTCTGTCAGCACAATGGAATGATATCTCTTGCCCCTATTCTTTAGCTATGAGGTGGCTCAATTGATATGGATGCAATTAGATGTTGCTGGATTAACTCAGCTCAGAGGAGAGTGTTTGGTCTAGCTTCAAGTCGGGAGATGTGAATCACCAGCTTGATTTCTGTTCATGGTGGAGGAGACCCACACCACTTGGCATTCTCTAGATGAATACACCTCTATACCTTAATTAAGTTATCCGCTAAAGTTTATCCACTTAAGAAATATCGAGGGAACCATACAGGAGTATATATACAAGGTTCTAAAGATTCAATATTCCAGATAACAAGGAAACCTAAATAAAAGAAAGCTTAATATAAGGTAAACCTCTAAATGGCTCCTAATTTAGGCTAAAGACTGGGTTATTAGATTTTATGCTAAAGACAAAAAGTCCCCTAAGCTTGTTTTATTCTATATCAACTTAATAAACATTATATTTTGATAATAAAAAATGTATTTTTTTACTATTATTAATTTATTTTAATAATTATTAATTACCATAAGATTGCAATTAAACATGATTACATATAAAAACTTGTTAATTGGTTGTTGTAATAAATAATATAATAACTTGAATAGAATCTTGACTTTTTTTAGAGGGGAATATTGATATTTTGTCATTGGGAAGAATATGATATCCTTGTTTCATGGATACAAAATGGTAGGTTTCAGAAACCAAGTTGTTGACTGATATAATCTTACTCCAATAGTGGTTGGTTATATTCTTGTACTAATGAGATATTCGCCCATTTATTCTCTTCCAGAACAGGCCCATAAGAAATAATTAGGGAAGATTTTTTATTCATCAAAGTTGTACTCCAAAGGAACTGTACAAGAATATTATAGTGATCTAAACGCCCTAGCTTTCAAATAATAAGAAAATATAAATAAAAGGAAAATTTTTTTAGGGTATAAAAGGAAACTTAATATAATGAAATTCCTAAAGGGCTCTTAGGCAGAAGGCTCAATAACTAAAGACTAAATATCCCAAGGGCAGAAAGCCCATAAACTTATTTGTTCTAACATCATGTACCTACTAAACTAGGCAGCATCCTTTTTCCCCAAATGTAAAAAGAAAAAAGAACTCCTAACAACAACAACAACAAAGCCTTATCCCACTAGGTGGGGTCGGCTAAAAAAAAAAGAACTCCTAACAACATCTTGCAAAATTACCTCCAACTCAACAACAACAAAGCCTTATCCCACTAGGTGGGGTCGGCTACATGGATCATACGACGCCATTCCGCATTCCTTAATCCATGTTCATGAGATTCGACAGGATTTTACGCTGGCTGTCGGGGCCTAACACAACCCTCCTCCTTTATCCGGGCTTAGGACAAAATGCAATATGCCTCCAACTATTGGTCACAAAATGCAATATGTATTTAATAGTAATACAGATAGAATAACATTTTTTAGACTTTTCCAAAAAGATATCTTTGATTATCATATATGTCAATAACCAACTGGTTAGCAGAGTTCCACAACTCTTAAATGACAACCATCATATTTGCAACATTACATAAAGACAATTTTATATATTGACCAATCAATCAACTCCAATATTAACATCTAATACCATGATAGGATTTGTTGATTTTGGAAAAAGACAAGCCTTCATTTTCTTCAGAAAAAAAAACGTGGTAGTCAGGTCTTCGTGCTAAGTTAAGAAAGTCATATTAAAACGAAGACCAGTGATAACCATAAAGAGAAATAATGAGAAGAGTAGAATCAGAGCTTTTTTCCAGAGGAATCTGCGCATTTGTCTTAAAAATAAAATTATTTTTCATGTCAATACAAATTTATATTTAAAAAAATTTCTTTCAGATCAGGAAGAGATAAAATATAGCAGAAGGAAACTTGGAGCAGTATTAACAATTGCAATGAGACAAATAAAGAGACATGAAATCGAAAGTTGGAAAACTATAAATAGGGAAAAGAACACTAACTCCTGGTAGCTCAACTATATTTACTGCAAATTGCTCGTTTATTGTTGGGGTATACTTCTCAGAGAAATTCCTGGAAAAGATAATAACATGAACACCTCCGTAAAAAACACACGAAAGGAAAACTATGTCCCCAAACAAGAAAGGAAGAATTTTTTAATTATGAGATGATCTAATATACCAAAAAGTGTGTTTGATCCAATTTACAAGACACAATTCAAGTAGAGCAAATAATTTGAGATGCAGCTCACCTTCCAATTAGTGAATTTAATATTGTGGTCTTCCCGGCCATTCTCGGACCAAAGACAAAACACTGGACAACATCTCTTTGAGTCTGCTGCTTTTTGCGATCTAATCTCCTTTTTCTTGTTACATTAAATGCTGAGACAGGATCACCACTGTATCCTACGTATATCAGATTAGCCAGACTACTAGCTGGGTCTAGAAGTGTCATAAGAGCCCACTGCAATACAAAATAAAATCATATCTAAGCCAAACAGGTACTTGAGAGTTCAGAATCAATTCACTGGCTTCGTTATGCATGGGGCCATGCATTTTAACATACAGAAGATTTATCAAAAAATCTTAATACTACATTAACCCAACAATAACTCCTAGTGACAGACAACAAAAATACACATTTGAAGGGAAATGTTAAGACTTATAAACCTCTGAAAGAAATCCTTCGAGTGATAATCCTCCCAAAACATTCTTCTCGGCAGCATCTTTGTAGGGAGCTTCAGACCAGGGGCTGTACAAAAATAATGAAGGGAAAATGAAGAAAACAAGAGAAAAGTGCATTTCTATATGTTACCTAAGGAAGCAATCAAGTGAAAAGTGCATTTCTATATGTTACCTAAGGAAGCAATTTGACATTTCGGTCTAACTTATTCTTTTTTTGGAATATTTGGTCTAACTTAATAAAAGAAGTGAAATGTCCACATCTCTGTCCAACTAAATAAAAATAATTACAGAGTACTCACTAGTGTGGAAATATTTATGTATGAGAAAGAGAAACCTGTTTATATATGGGTTGGACTGTATGTAAGAGATCGATATTGAAAATATTGATGCATGAAAAAAATAACCACAGGTTTGCTTCCTCAAACTAAATCACAATCTTACTTCTCAGGGGCAGTTGAGAAAAGATCCTCAAGTTCAGCAGGTCGTAAAGCACCATCCTAATGACCAACAAAGAATCCTTAGTCATACAAAACCAAAATGAAAGCTGAACTATGTTGATCATTAACCAACACTAAGAGCAATAAGGAGATCACTAGAACACAGTAAAAGATAATGTTCAGTAATTAATTAGTTAAATAGATTTTAGAACTTTTTACAAAGAAAAAAATACAAATATGAAAAATCATATACTTGATGGAAGAAATGCTGAAAGAATCAGATACTTGATGGAAGTATTTTGCTAAGACAGATGAAAAACGATTTCAAGATAAGCAAACAAGCAGCTGCAAATCACGAAAATGGAGAATTATCAAATTAACCAGGATAAGAGCACAAACAACTGAAAACACAAACCACAAATATAACATGGGGAATTTCTTTGGCATCCTTAAATGAAAAAGAACACCAAACCATAAAATAATCATAGGAAAGAAAGTATGCCAGACTAAAAAGTCATAAATGCACAGAACACGTGTATATACCATTTTTTGCAAGGAGGTCAATTTGTTTGACGAAACGTATATACCCTTTTCTAGTAAGTGAATATTTCTTTGAGGGTAAAGGTGGGTACCATTTGTAACCATCAATTCTATTAAAATGAGTGAGTAAATATTTCCAGGAGTAGATACTTATACAACTGCGCTCAGGAAAGTTATGTTCAGATAATATACAAAGAAACAATGCAGATATCTTTTGACTCAATCCTTATGGGTGCAGTAGTTAGAATAGAATAGAACATGCACAATATCATCAGAAATCAAAACAAGTGGAATGACAATTCTCACACTATCAATATCGAATAACTGGAAGATCCCCTTCAGAAACTCCAAAGCGTCGCTTGTCAGCTCCACACTCTACAAAAACCAAGATTCAGATGCACTAAGAAACTTAAGGTAACTTTGTATCAGAATATACTAGAGTTCAAGCAACTGCAGAGAAAAAAAAAACATTTATTTATACACAAAGCTATAGTTGCATATGCATCAAGTAGGGAAGAACCAATCAAATCCGGAGTAAATTTTTCATATGCTGTGGGGATGTGATGGCGGTCACGAGCTATTAAGATACAAAGTATCCACACTCTTTTGGGTGGAGAGAGGTGCTACATAAAGAACATTTTACAACACATCTCATTTCTTATGAGTGGGGACCAATGTTACGACGCCACAGTTTATGCTTTTACCCAGCATTTCCATATCGATTGCAATTTACAAGTTTGATAACATTGGTGGGGAAGAGATAGTTTCTTTTTATGGAATCCATTCCCATAGTTTTTCTTCCTTTTGACTCTCTTTGAAGTCCTTTTACACACATGTACGTTTCCATCTTTCTAGTTTTAATACATACTGGATTGCTGCCCAAACCTGGTAGCTGTCTCGTTTTATTTCACTGCCGGCAAGTGGGGGGCAACCCAACAGGCTTGCTGGTCCTTTTTTTAACTTTTTATTTTCAAAATTTTATTAGTAATTTATAAGATGATGCAAAGAGAGAAATATTTCAATGATGAGTGTCGACAAGGCAGAGAGAGAACTCATCTGCATGGCTTCCATGTAGGTGCGATAACTGTTAGACCACTATAGCAGGTCAACATGACCAGTGTTGTCACAATGGTGTCCCAACTCCTAGAATCAGACGATTCTATGATCCTACCCCTGAGATTTGTGCTCGTTCCTACCTTGGCACGTCGCCGACCAAGGTAGGATCGCGTGCTGGATCGTAGGATCGCTGGACACACTCGTGTCACTTTTCTTGTTTTTTGAGGCAAGTAGATCACGTTGTGTGACCAAACACATAAAGGAAGAAACAAAAAGCCAATGTCCTAGTTACCTCTGCCTGCCATCGTGCGTTGCTGCAACCCTGATGCCCTGATGTGGAGGCAGCAGTAGAATAAATCTACACGCAACAAGAAAAATCTGTTCTGCGAGCACAGAGCACTGGCAGAACAAGGAAAAGAACAAGTTGAATATGAGTCAACTTGAAGAGCTGAGATATATTTCAGGAGCAATAATAATCTCTCCAGCAAATACAAGTGTGCCCTTTATATAGAGCAATTACAAGATCTGGTCTAGAAAACTAACTATGAAATAGAATTTTGCTTACGAATTCTAAAACTAATTATGAAACAGAATTTCACTGAAGATAAGATTCTGCCCCGACTAAACTATAGCCCAGATAACTATCTTCCTGTTATCCAAATCCTGCTACATCACACCCGCAGCCTGTTGCCTGTCGCCGTGTGTTGCAGTCGCTGACTGCTTCTACCGTCATCGCTCGCCGGTACTCTCTCTCTCTCTCTCTCTCTCTCTCTCTCTCTCTCTCTCTCTCTCTCTCAGTTCATAGCAAGCAGGGAGCCCTGCGCTGTGGTCTCCCTGCTCGCAACCTTAGTGCGTAGGGAGCAGCAGGACTCTCTGCTTGCGTGCAGAGAGGCCTGCACCGAGGTCTCCCTGCTCATGCAGGGCTCGCAAGGCTAAAACAATTGAAGCTCATCACCTTGAAATGAAAAATTATTTTGAATCCAGATACAATGATGCAAAACACGTCAATAAAAAAGTTTCAATTTGAGAATTCAACATACCTGATCAGGAGACCGTTTAAAAGTTGTTGGAATAAGATCGCCTCTTAGTTTGAGATCATTATCATAACCGAACTTTCTTAAAACTGTCCATGTTGTCTCTAGTCTACCCTTTTCGATGAAAAGAGCGTGCAGGAAAAGGAATCCAGTCAAGGTAAGACCCCTTTCATTTACCCCTTCAGGCATCTTATCCTGGACAACCTTTTTTACTCCAGCAATTTCTGTTGGCTGGAGAGGAGCGCTGAAACATCTAACCTGAAAAGAAAGAGCATGAAGATTCCTTAGCATTCGTTTCCAGGGTAATCACTCCATAAATTAGTTAACAAGCGAAGATCTTGAAAGAGGTTGAACCAGAACCAAGGCACAAAAAAATAACACAAAGAAGGACCTGGAAGTCATTCAACTCAGCATCATTAAGAGCGCCATCTCTGTCAAGATCGCATAAAATAAAAATCCGTTTCAAAGCCCTCACGCAGCGAGGCTTCAGTGACTGTGTCTCTTGATCAAAGAGTGGGGCAGTCGGGTGAAGCACAGCCTTTTGAGCATAGTAAAAGACTTCACCGACCTGCAGAAACAAAAAGACCCGTGCATATAAGTCACTGCAGTTCCCCAACTGGTTCGAGCAACATAGAACAAACTCTTCACGTGTTTCAGCAAATCCGTGAGAAAAGGAAGATCATTTATGCAAAACATTACGAAACACAATTAAGGAAATGTATCGTTTCGCTAACTTTAGTTTAAAAGCTGATCAGTCGTCGCTACCGGTGCTACTCAAAATTTGTGTTTGCTTTAAAGCTCGTTAGCACTGCAAGGTGATAGCAATTTTCGGTTCGGAACGCAAAGGAATAAATCGATAACATCGAAACATTCACCTGAATCTGTCTAAGGGCCGAGCATTCGATGCAGGTCTCGATTTCGCGGTACTGCTGCATGATAGGGGACATGACCTGATCCAGAGCGAGCTGCTGTTCCTGGCGCAAGTCCAGCTTGCAGCCCACCACGATCACCGGCACCTTCACCTCCATGTTGCGGAGCTCCGGGAGCCAGTAGGAGCTGAGCCGCTCGAGCGTGGCAGGGCGGTCGCAGGCGTAGGTCAGGATGATCGCATCTGCCGCCTGGCACTCCGCCACCAGCTTCGTCCTGTTCTCCGTCCTGCGGATTCATCAAAGATCTCACCTTTCGTCTTCTGAAATCTTCGGATGCGTCGATTGAGAAATCATAAAGAATAAAAAAAAGGGGAGAGCGGACCGAGCGGAGGTGTCGATGATGGTGATGGGGACGCGGTCGGGGTAGAAGTCGGGGGGGAGGTGGGTAGTGGGCACGACGTGCGCGGCGTTGGCCGGGAATGAGTCGGTGGCGACTGCGACAATAAGACTGGACTTGCCGGTGCCGGCGTCACCGATCACGACCACGCGTACGCTAGGCTTCCCGAAGAAAACGCCGGCACCACCCGCCGTCGCCGTCCCGCCGGTGGCCATCTTCTTCCTTGGGTGGTTGGCCCTTCGCCTTGCCCCAAATGCGGCACCGGATTGAGGTAACGAGAGAACGAGGCGGCGGCGGCGGCGACAGCAGCAGCACACAGCGGCGAAAGATATTGAGAGGAAGGGTCCAAATCGTAACCATCTATATGCTACTTCTATTTTCATAAATGATATATATATATATATATATATCATATGAAATTTTTATTTTTATTGGTTGTTTTAATTCCAAACAAACACTTTTACTTAATTTTAATTAGGATTATTTTTTTAAGTCTCTCTTAAATTAATATTATTTTTCACATTTAATTTGAACTTATCCTTAAATTATTATAAATTTTTTACTTTAATTTTTTCGTCTATTTTTATTATTTTTAATTTTTCACATTTATAAAAATAATAATTTTTCACATTTTTCTAATTATAGTTATAGGGACCTCCAAAGCATATGCATATATGGTTCATGGAACAAGATAGACACCAACATCTTTTAAGTCGTTTTGAAAAAAAATTACTTGACGCCTTTGTTTATCTTGGTTCCGAATACTCATGACATGATTGCATCCATGTAATGTCATAATCTTTCTTGATTAAAACCAAATAAATAAATAAATAAACTTACAGGTATATGTTTGCACATTCGTTGTTCCAATTCACGGAGGGAAGGAGCCGAAAGACACTAGAAGAAAAATGTGTTTTAGCTATGAATATATTTATCGCACATTCATTGCCAAGTTGTCACTAAAATAGATCACCGAACAGGCACTTCATAACGTCGGAGCATATGGTCAACTCGTCAATGATGGGCAAGCGGCCTACCACCTGATACGGAGAAGTATGGGGCACAGAGTTCTCCTTCCATGCTCAGTGTTTTAGATCGAGGGCAGGCGAATGACTTATGAGTAACATGAATTTGGCCTATGTGGAGCCTGGGTTGAGAGTTGTATTTTGTTCTCGCTTCTTTTTTAAACATTTAATTTTGTACTGTAGTTTCAATTTTTTCACATTATTATTATTATTATTATCATCAATTTGTTACTATAAAAAATAATCGCACTATTTTCTTAAATGTTAAAATTAGTGTGGAGAGGATAATGCTTTAATCCTAGCTATACTATTTTTTCTTTTCATTACTTCTGAATCTTTTGTATATTTTATTGTAATTATTTAAAATATTATCCTCATATAATTGATGTTTCTTGCATGTTATTGTTACATATTAACTCATATACCCCCACTACATTCATGAAGATACTCTTTTTGGCTGACCATGCAATTTCTTCTTTGAGTAAGAGAGGATCAATGCATTGATACATGAATTTATTTTTTTTATGCTTATATCAATTTTTATTAATTCAAAACACAGTTTCCAATTTTAATTTCTATTCTTTCTTTTGCTTTATAATTTTATATATGACTTACCTTACACGAATAAATAAGAAATCAACTCAATGTTTCTATTTAATCATTGATAGATTTTTTTTAATGCTCAACAAAAAATTAATAGGCTTTGAAAAATTTAATGAAGAAAAAGATATTAGATACATATGTATATGCATATAATTATATAAAAGGTGTAATTTTGTAATAATTTTATTAATAACTAAATTATACAATTTTAAAAAAGGTTCTTATTTTTAAATGGCCTATGAGAATAATTTCAAATTTACGTTATCAATATACTTTTTAATAGTGTATATTTAGTATGATTAAATTTTGATGAGATTTGATTATATAAAAATATTAATATTACTTTTACTGATGAAAAAGATATTAGACACACATGCATATAACTATGTAAAAAGACTTAATTTGTAATAATTTTATTTATTACTAAATTCCACAATTTCAAAAAGGTTCTTATTTTTTAAAGTGACCTATGAGCATAATTTTAAATTATGTATCAATATACTTTTTAATAGTGTATATTCAGTATAATTAAATTTTAATGAGATTTGATTATATAAAAATATTAATATTATTTTTTAATCGAGCAAAGCGTGAGAATGTTTAGATTTATAATTTAGATATAAGTAATTTTGTTGTTTTGCATATTATATTGGTTATTAGTTTATTATATTTATCTCCACAGGCCAGCAATCATATATAAAGTATAAACCTACAAGTATGCACATATTCTAATTCTTGTGAAGAAAAGTTTTTTAAGTATAAAAGTAGGAAAAATTTAGAAGTGTATTATTAATTAATCATTACAAATTATAGCAGCTCCTAAAATAATTAAAGAATGTACATTCGAGTGAGGACGAAAAAATATAATACAACAGAGGAACATCATTTAATTCCTTCCATCCGGAAAACAACACAAATTGCAATGGCTAATTCATTAGTTATGAGGGTTGGAAAGAGCACAACAAATAAAAAGATAAGCACCTAGAAAATCAAATGATGCAACGTGAGTTTCGCATCAGCTTTATATATATATATATATATATATAAACTTGTTAATAATGCTTTGAATATGAACACAGTTGGTCCCCCTACATAGTCAGACGCTTCAGCAGAATTTCCTTACGGGGGTCTCACTGATCGGATTATATCAGGAGCAGGCTATAGTGCACTGTGACAGTCTGAGTGCAATATGTTTAGCCAAGGATCAAGTACATCATGAAAGAACCAAATACATTGATGTCAGATATCACTTCATCCGCACTGAGAAGAGGATCAAGGTGAAGAAGATTGGCACTGAAAATAATTCAGCTGATATGTTCACCAAATTTGTTCCTCATGACAAGTTCTAGCACTGCTTGGACTTGCTTAACATCAATACTTGGTAATAGTCCCGAGGTGGGGCTGGAGGCGGCGTGGCATGATTTTGTATTCTCTGAAGATGATTCAAGTTAAGGTGGAGATTTGTTAATAATGCCTTGAATCTGAACTCAGTTGGTCCCCCTACATAGTCAGACGCTTCAGCAGAATTTCCCTACGGGGATCTCGCTGACCGGTCAGCGAGCTTGTAGGGGGTCAAGGGGGGATCCCCCCTGCGGGGGTTGCAAAGGGGCGGAGCCCCCTGAGCAAAATTTTTAGGAGTATTCTGTTTGTGATTCGGATTTGATTTATTTTCTTATCACGAGATAGGTGTCCTATTTTCATGAGATTTATTTAGAGTCTCAATCCGTATGTAATTCCTATCATCTGTTAAAGGGAGTGCCTATATAAACTCCCTAGGGGTTTAGACCGAAACACATCCTTGTAATCATCATTATTTCATAACAAAGAGCCGTCGCCATTTTTTTTCTCTTCGCGTTCTTCTGTATTTCGTGCGATCCCTCTCTCCCCTTTTCGTAACAAAACTTTTAAGAAGTTTTTATGTTGGATCAAAAAAGAATTCATGATTTATCTCAACCCTTTATATACTGAACTCTATCCCCCCTCTCGCAAATTAGAATAGGCACCTACTGATAACATCATGACCACAAGCAATAATCAACTATCTCCCTCCCTCCACATCAGTGTACAAAAAATCAAATAAATCAATAAGGAAAAAAAGTAGAGTTTAACTTCAAGGTATCTAAAGGGATACTTATGTCAATAATTTTGTTGATATAGACATGTTATGTACATTGTTATATTGGAATCATAACATGAGACTAAGAATTTGACACATAGAAACATCAAATCATGAGGGGAAACTCAATGGGTCAGCATTTATATAGGCAAATGCTGAGTAATGATGAGCATGTACATATGCACTTTATATAGGATAATACAAAAGCTGAACACATTGCATATTGCTTGCTATTAATTTAAGGTTATATGCACAAGAAAAATTAGTCGGTCTCAAGTCCGGATAAAGAAGAAGGGTTATGTTAAATCCCGACAGCCAGCGTAAAATCTTATCGAATCTTATGAACATGGATCAACATGCACAAGAAAATAAAGGAAAATCTGACATTAAAAAGGAGAAGTTTGATTGCAGGTCGTGTCCTAATAAAATCAAATTGAAGATGCGAATGTCTACGGTATCCTCTCCATAAAATTTGCACCATCACTTTTTTGCTAAATGCCCTCATAAAGTACTACTATTACTGCTGCTGCTACATTTTGTTATTATCAATTATGATAAAATTCGACAAGTTGAATTGAGTCGGACCAAAATGCTCCCCTTGTCTTCGGCAGACCCGATTTTACAACACGGGTCAAATGGTCGGTCGGAGTTCGAAAGATCCAACACCCATCTCCTCTCCCAAACACCAGCCGGTCCGATTTTACAACACTTTTAATTATACATGAAAGAAAATGAATCTTGATAAAAGATACTATTATATATGAACGCAAATGGTCTTAATAATAAAAGATATATGATTTATCAGATATTATGGCGCCGCTAATTTACATTACCAGGAAATTTTTAAGTCCCGTTGGCAAACGATCATCAAAGTGCCTAATCAAGTAGGACGGGACGAACATAAAAACTTCTATACATGTGGAGCGAGGGGGCTTCGGTGGATAATCCAAACTCATCAGCCGCACAGCTCGGCTTTGCTGTCGAAGATTTCCCAGTCATCATCAGTAAAGTCCTTATGAGCGTCATTGCTGCTTTCTAGATGTTGTTCTTTGTCCCTTGATGTATTAGCTGGGGACGCCGGGCTCTGGGGCTCTGCCAGAATTGGTTTCTTGAAAGGAGGTGCAGCTACCTCTATTCTCTCTTGGAGCATAAGCACATCCGAACACACAACAGCTATCTCTTGTCTACGAGCAAGGTGGACAAAAATCTGCTGGTTAGCAAACTTGGCAAACCATGATATTCATCAAGTAGTACACTAGGTGTTGGCAATTCAGAGAAAAGGGATTACAGGTGAGAAAGCAAATTGATGATTTCTAAAACGAAAAAGTCCAAAGAGTAACATCAAAATTGTGATTTTTAGTATACTTATATAATTTAAGGTACGAGACTTACTGTAAGGCGTCAACATTGCGGCCACTCTCCACCAAGAACTTTCTTAGCTGCAAAAGGAAAAAATGATTATGAATTATTGTGTCATTAGCTGTACTTATAAACCGTCAACTTTCAAGTTTCCCAGCAAGGATAGGACCAGTTTGTACGCTTTGATACTACAATTCTATCTCCCAGAAATCTTAAAGGATCATCCATGGATCTTCTTCCCACTAGCAAACATGATGATTAACCATTTAGGACGAAACGGTAAACATAAACCCAGCAGGCTAAGTTCTTGCACTTAGAAGATTATATGCAGTGGATCATTTGGAAAGTTTTCCCCCCAAGAATTTGCACAAACCTTTTAAAATAATAATTTTAAAACCATGTATTTTTAATGGTCAAACTCCTTGACTACAAACTATGTAAATTGAACAGATGGAGAGTGTAATGGTAAACAACTTATGTTAAAGAATCATCATATCATCTAGCATATAGTACACATGCAGTTGTCATAAAAAATATTTTAGGAGAGATCCTAGAAATACCTTTAAATTCTTCAATGATTCTTGTTGAAGTCTTTCAGATTCTAGCTTTATGTTCTCCATGATGATCTCCTGCTCATGAAGAGCCTCACTGGCCAATCTTTCTATTTCGACCTTTTCTTTCTCAGCCTCTATTCGTTCTTTATCAGCAGTTGCTAGTCGTGCATCAAGAGTTTGATGAATCTGTTTTAAGATTTTTTTAAAAACCTTAAAATAAGATCATATATACTGCATGAAGTGAATTTTGTTTATCAACAAAGCGCCTACAGACAATCAAACGAATGAGTCGAGATTTATTGCGAAAGCAAGTTTTTTTTCCTCAAAATAGGCTCAAGTTTCTCTGATTGGGACACTCAGATAATTAGCATAAATAAGGCAAACCACCAGAAATATATCAGCTTCATAAGATGAATGAAAAAAATGGTTGTAATATTGGAGCATGCCAGGACAGGAGATGCGCTCTCTGCTCCGCTGCTCTTCCCCACAGTTATAGTTCTCAGATCTCATTCCGATCATCAGTAACCAGTAATAAGCTGTGGATGACTCTCTCCGATAAACTGTCTGACATTTCCGGTCCCAATGACCCTGGAGACCCAGGATACACCACCAATGGAGAGACCAACCATCTGAGAAACACCAAACGAGCCCGCAGCACTGGAGCACCAGCTCTACAGCCAGCCAACTTTTGGAAGAACAAGTCAGCTTTCTCAGACAGCATTCAAGGTTGCACAGTCTCAATGGAGATCCCCTTTGACGCAGTTCAACCGGAAGAGGAATCAATCCAACAGATCATGACCATGGTTGATATATCAGATAGGAAATGCCTCTGAATCAAAGTTTCCAACGATGAAGTCCACAACTTCTCAGCCGTCTGGCAAGAAGCCCTCATATTCAAACTCCCGAGACATCCCATCAGTGCTCTCTCATTGCAAGATAAGCTGCAAAGGTTTTGGGCGAAAAAGGGAGACCTGATGGTAGCACTCCTGAATGACTATTCTACTACCAAGTTATCGGCACCAAAGGACAGAACGTGGGCGCTTACAGGGGGTCCTTGGTCGCTTGAGGTCATTTCCAGCCATTCATGAATCGACACCGGGCTTCAGATGGTCACACGGATCAGAATCCTCAAGCTGCCAGTGGAGCTGCTCAACCGCACAATACTAAACCGGATCAGTTTTGGAGTAGGGAAACTGTTTTGCTTTGACGAATTCTCAGCGACACTGTGGTCACCGTGGCAACTTTGGTCACCTGTGTGTCGAGCTTGACCTGGACAAACCACTGCTCAAAACAGTCAAGATCAGAGGCGCCAAACATATAACAACAAATACGAAGGTGAACACATGTTGTGCATCCATTGTGGCTGCATCAGCCATGGTCTCTCCCATTGCCCCAAACCTGTAACAGTATCATCAGAGCTAACCTCATGGGAGAACCCAGACCCACCGCTGGGTTCAGGAAAAACCATGCTACCAACATCCACAAGCAAGGAGACGGAGGGATGAACCAGCCAAGAAGATGAGTACGGCACGTGACTCTTAGTCCCAAGCAAGAAATGTGTTCCTCAAGGAAAAACCGAGCAGCAGTCACCTTGACCAAAGCCCACCCCAGCAGAGCTGTACGCAAAACATTTAATCCATTCAACGCCAGCAAAAAATAAAAGAAAAACTGACAGCTCATCGTACCCCAACAACAAAAAAGGTAACAACCATCATCATAAGAGAAATTCATCGTACACTCAGGAGATCCCATTGTCCCACCCCTGCTGCTCACAAGAAAACACCTCACCACACATTAGTTGAGTGCCCCCACCTCGTACACCAAATACCCAAGAAACATCCATCCTGCCTCCTCCCATTATTTCACCCAATTCCAACACTCCACGCCAAAGTGACATCCACATCCCAAAACAAGATGAACAAAACCGACGATGAGGACATTGTAAATGAGATAGATGATGAGGCTGGAGACCACCAAGTATCCTTCATGCATGCTCCAAGAGAAGCTAACCAATGCACAGTTGTGAGTGCTCAATCTTCACTGCCCGCCCATTAGCATAGGGCAATTCCTCTTTGGAGATGTAATAGGGGTTCATTGTACCCTACTTCTAACTTTATATTTGTACCTTAGGCCTCGGCCTTTCAAACACCGAAAAAAGAGTATAGGGTTGGGAATCCGAATAAAGGCAAGGAACAAACATCTTTTGACATCACAAAATGATTAAACAATATCTGCATGGACAAATATCATAAATATAATATGAAAGAGTGTGGTGCAGTGATATATTACTTAACTCATGGAACGAGTTTTGAATAACCTCATTAGTGAGACTTATGCACCATTTTATTTTAAAATTTACCTTTCATGGGTCCCCCCCCCCCCTTTTTTTTTAGGGGAAAAATGATTCATGGGTCCCCCCCCCCCCCCTTTTTTTTTAGGGGAAAAATGATTCATGGGTCCCCCTTTGTAATTGAAACAAAAAAGTATCACGTGAAAGGGAACTGGTTCATACAGTCAAATGTAACAAAACACGTGTGAAACAATCAAGTTCAAGTATTTTCATTTAAGAATGAGTTTGTTAATGTAAAGAAATTGGAAGGCTGCCTTCCAAGTATTTATCTTTCATGGGTCCCCACCTTTTTTTAGGGGAAAAATGATTCATGGGTCCCCCTTTGTAATTGAAACAAAAAAGTATCACATGAAAGGGAACTGGTTCATACAGTCAAATGTAACAAAACACATGTGAAACAATCAAGTTCAAGTATTTTCATTTAAGATTGAGTTTGTTAATGTAAAGAAATTGGAAGGCTGCCTTCCAAAATGTTCACAATAGGCTATTATGAAGCTAACTATGACAAGTAAAAAGCATGCAAATACATGCAACAGACAGATTCGCAGACAATGCATTACATTATCAATAGCAATGAGCCCCCACTCAAAAGCACAGCCAACTCAAACATTAAAAAAACTCCATCATATTTGAGGTTTTTTATGTAACACTAAAAGAAAAGGAATCACATTTTAGCTTTGAGAAATGAAACAAGCATAGAGGACATAGAAAGAACAAATACCTAAGGAATTGTAAGAATACCACATAGGCGATTAAAAAAAAACACCACATAGGACTACATCCAAGTGATCTGTTTATTTCTCACCTGATCTATTATGGAAAGATATTTATTTTTTTCATCTAATATGTTGATCAGACGACATTGAATCTCTCGGGCTTCATTTGCCATTACAGTTCTCTCACCATAAATTTCTCCAGCATTCTGCAAACAAGGAAAACAAACATGTTTCCTATGTCACAAATTTGGGAAGTAAAGGGATTCGCAATGTTTTCACCTTTTCATTTGCTTCTTTTGCTTGCTGTGCCATCTGCTGGAGCTTCTCCACTTTTCTAAAGATATCTTGACTAGCCATGAAAGCCTCCTCTCTGGCTTTTTTTGCAGTCTCTTCGTTGATCTCAACCTGTTTCAACTTCTGAGCAGCTGAATCTAATTCAAGTACCAACTCCATCTGCACATTAAATAAGAAAGAAAACAGAATGTTAAAGCACTCAAGAAATGTAAGCTTTTGCCACTGCAGCAAAATGTTGTGAACAATGCACAACAAATGATAGAAATATCAAGAATTAACAATTCCAAATCACACCATCATCGGGTGATATTAGGTCCAAGCAGGTGGGAGAGGCTTGGTGATGTCATTAGCTCTCAAGACAAAGAACTCCTTAGTTATATATTTCCACACCATTTTTCTAGTTCTTCCCTAATCTTTTTTGCTAATCCTTGTTTTCCTTCATGTTTTATTTATCAGGAGGATGCATCCAATGTGACAGTGAAAAAAGCAGAACAAATATGAGAAGCACTCTAAAAAACTTGTGAGAAATGGTATGAGCACCTTGCTGCCCTCAACACCAATTATAGAATCTTCAAGGTTGTCAATGACTGAGATTTGGCTCGATCCAGTGCCTGCTATAGCAGTTTGTGAGTAATTACCAGCAGAGATTGTTTCATTCTCAGAAGCCGACAGGGTACTCCCATCCAGACATCTGGGCTCTCCTTCAGAATGACTTTGGGCACTGGTAACACTTGTGGTTACTCCATTCACATTTGCCAAAGACTCTGGAAAAGTTTCCATGGGAGACAAGTCATCTAAAACAGAGGTAAGACAAGGAAAGAAAGAAGTATCAACTTGCAAGGTGCACTTGCCTTGGACATGTGCAATATCATTAGAAGGCTCTGATGGTTGTTTTTCATTTTCGTTTGTGTAGCCAATCATATTATTCTCCCACTCAGTTCCAAAGTCGATGAGGTTTACAAGATTAGAGCTGTTTCCTAGATTACTGTCAATTTTTGTGTGGTACGTATCGACAAAAGAATGCTTATTATCCCAGCCACCTATAATACTCTGTGGTGTCTGGACTACTTCCAATGAGGCATTTACTTCTCCAAGGTCTGCACTCGAGACTGAATCCACAACAAAATTGGAGTCAGAAATTCCTGAAGCCATATGATCAAAGTGTTGCATCGATTGAGCATAAGGTTCACTCTTATTAGATAAATTATCTTTAGATCCCGAAGCTTGTGGTGAACAAGAATATATTTTCTGAAAGGAATTTGAAAGATCATTTTGTTCGACAGTTGGTAACAGATTTGATACAATAGTTTCTCCAGAATGTGAACCTTCTCCTTGCTGAATGGATGAACTTGCATAGCTTACACCATGGTGCATATCATGAACTAGAGTCTCAGAATCACTCTTTGAGCCTGGAAGCACAGATGTGTTTGCTTCACCTTCTTGATATTTGAAATCATTGCCTGGCCTAACCGTCCTTCCTAAACATTAAATGGGATTGATTCTGTCATTACAAAGATGAGGAGAAAATGAAGAAAAATGAAGTAATGTGTATGCATTCGCCCTTGGTTTGTTTCACGTCCTACAATTGTAAAGGAACATAAGATATAAGATGTTAACAGGAAGATCTGACATTACAATTGGATATTCGAGTATAGGAAGTTCGATTTAAAAGCCCCATTTCAGCAGACACAGAGAGAGGAAAGATTAAGAATGTTAAATAGTAACATAAAAAATAGGATTACCATCAGAAGCTGGATATTCTTTTTCATAAGTAACAACCAAAGGAGCTTTCCGAGTTGTTTCGATGACTGGTAACACATCAGAAAGAACGAAGTCAACTGCTGCGTCGACATCCTTAGAGTACTCAATAGCAACAGCCTTTAGCATACGAATGTCAATCTGCAGAAATTTAGAGTTCCATCTTTCCGAATTAAATATAAGAAGTTGTGTACAATGTCCAACAACAGAATTATCGTTTATATTTCACAAATTCATGTTTGCAAACTTAATAGTTGTACAAATTAGGATGCAAGGGCCATCCAGACTTAATTTTTCCCAAACTTAAGAACAGTTCTGACTAAAAAAGTTCATTTCTTTCCTTGAATCACAAATTCTCGGATTTATCTTTTTGGCGGCAGTTCATTTGATGAAAAACAAGGGGCGCCTTTGCAGGAAGAAAACCAAGCTGTTGAAATATTTCATCATCGCAAAACGAGCCCCGATCTCGAAATTACTAGTTGCGAGCAATTAAGCTTCCTAAAACCCTCATAAAATTAAAATATCAGGACTTGGATTTTGCATGCACGACGAGAGACGAAAATTAGAAAAACTAAGCCCATGCCTTTCTGATCAAACAAAAAACTTTGATTACTTCTTCATGTGCTCCAAAGTCGATTTAGGTTTTTCGGAGATGCATGAATAAAATAGCACAAAAGAAGGAATCAATCGCATGCCAAAAGAGAAAAAAGAAAAAAAAAAACGCTACCTGAGGGAAGACTTCCTGCAGGACTCGAAACACCGTCCGGAAAGCCATGACGTAGAAAGAATCTAATCTGCAGCAACGCGAAGAAGAAGAATATCCAAACGTTGGCTCCGATTGTTTATTCGATCTCGAACAGAGAGGAGAACGAACGATTCTTTCTTCTTCTTCTTCTTCTTCTTTTTTTTTTTCCAAAACGTAAAAAGAAAAGGAACAGGAGAAGCGAGCGAACGAGCGAGCGAACGAGCGAGGAGGAGAGGAAGGGGGTGAAATAAATAAAGAGCAAGTAGTTGGAAATCGAAATGAACGGGATATTTTATTAGTTAGTACTAATAATTGATTATTTTACTTCGATTTATTTTAATTTGATTTGATTTCATGATGGAAATAAGTTAATATCATGATAGATAGGGGTAAAACCGTAAAAGTACATAATAATAAACTTGAGATATAAATCTTGTTACCGCAACTAAACTGAAAAAGCAGGCACCTCATTGGTGTCCTTTTCATAATTTCATGATGATGTCACATAAAGCATATGATGTTGTGGGGAAAATATATTTTAATTGCTTTTATTTTTTGTGGGGGTGTGATAGAATTTGTATTTATGTCCTTTTTCTCCGTAGCGTCATCATTTTATTATTTTATGTAGAGAAAGGATGGGCCTTCAAACTAGTAAATCGTAGTTATGGGACATGTGACGTCACTATTATATAATATATATATATGTGTTATTTATATTAGTAGTATACTATATGACTAATGAGACCTCGACTTATCTGTTTGTTATTTGTTTGAACTAATTATATTAAAGTTTTGGTTCAACAAAAAAAAATGTGACGATTTCTTTTGCAATATAATTCAAGCATTATCTTTATTATTCAATTTGTTTTTGTGGGTTTTTTTTTGGTTTAGCCCATAGGTTTCAATTATTATGTGGGAAGAAGTTTTTTCATAAATGAAAAAAGTTTATTTAGACATATTAATTTCATATTTTAAAATTGTATACGAAAAATCGTCAAAGTTTTTAAAGAAATAAATCCTTTTTTATGCTATGATTAAAAGTTGCTTTGTTCCAAGCGTGGATGTTATGCAAGATAAACTCGAGACGCACTTAAGGGTGCATTTAATTGCCTGAATGATTTCTTTCTTGGAATCCTAGCATTTCAAGAAATATATAACTGTTTGGAATCACATTTCGAAACATAAAACATAATTACCTATGGTTTTGATTTAAGTTTAGAATTTATAGTAGGAAAATAGTCTTTAGAATGTGAGATGAAAGTTGGACTGTGAGATTACTCTTCATTTTTTAAAGGAATGTGATTAATTTATTTGATAGGAATATGATTGCCTCCGAAATTTAAGATTATTAAATGTATTTTAACTTCCAAATGTTGACATCTAATATGCTTTCAGAAATTTCTAGAAATGTATTTAAATAAATAATATACCAAACGCATAAGCATTGAGAGAATGTTGTTGTAACTCCTTGTTTGTTGATCCAATCTTGTTAAAGTTTGAAGGGATGATAACGGCTTATCTCCATTTGAACAAATTTATTTTAGAAAAGTTTGAAATGATACGAGCCACAATAATATAATATTTTATTACTACTTGAATGATTTCCGATTTGTTTTCATTAGATGATAAAAAAGTTTTCCAAGCACACTTTTATCGTATTAGACAACCTTGAGTTCATTTCTTTAGTTCTTATTAAAAACATATTTGCTTTCGTTTTTTTGTAAATTGACTTTCTTTTTCTTAATCGTCGTTAGATCTCATTTTCATAATTCGACTTGATTTCATGCAATTTAATTATAGTCAAGCATTCGTGAATCATCATCTCCTTGAATTGGAATACAAAGAATTATGATGAAAATTATATAGTTAAGTTTTTTTTTTAAAAATTGTCAGTAGAAAATATTTAAGTGGAAGTAAAATATGTTCATACCACGAAATGTTCTATTAATTCGTTAAACCTGAATTCTATTTTCACTTCGGTTGATCCATTTAGTTCTGGTATTTTTTTTTCTATTTTTTCTCCAAAGGAGGGGGAGGGGGCTCTCTTGTTGGATAGTTTAGTTTTTTAATAAATAAAAAAATTTAAAATAAAAATTTAACAAAATTAGACGATGGACTAAAACAAAAATCGACATTTTCGATGAGTTCATATATTACATTAAACGTGAAAAAATCCTCATAATTTGAGGAAGAATTAATGAAATAATATTAATTTTTCCTTCAATATTTTACTCATTTAATATTTTGAACCTTGTTCTTGGGATACGGCAATTTTTGGACCATCATATTTTTTACGTCGAAAAAAACAATACACGTCGAGCACAATTAAATTGTTTTTATTTCTTATCATCACATGAGACTGAGTTGACTTTGGCCTCCATAAATTCGGGAGGAAATAATTTTATCCTTTACTTTCAATCCTTGTGAGGCCCCTACAACCTCAAATTCCTATCGTTTTTATTTATAAAATAATTAATAATTAAAAAATAACAAGATAATTATTTTTTAATATATATATATATATATGTTAAATTATTGAAATATAACTACTTTAAAAATACCGTAATTATTATTTGATGTTAAAAATTATGTATAATATACTTAAAAAAACTAAAATAATAATAAGCGCCCCACAAAGGTAAAGACATGAAATCTCAAGCCCATCCATACATGACTCTACAGATAATTTTTAATCCTTTTGGTGAAAGCACTAATCGGAAAATGTCCAAGAACAAACAAGTTCTTTCAACAGTGAATTGTGTTCTAGCTGCCATCAAAAATATTTTCTTTCTACTTTTCCATTTTTCAAAACAACCGACAAGTTTTATTCATATTTTTGCCATTGTTCTTAATCCAAGACTATTTGGATAAAACATTAAGAACAAGCTTTTACCTCTTATTATGTTATCGTACCAAACAAACCCTTTAAGGCTCCATTTGAAAATGGAACAATAGTTCTTTTTAAGTTATGCATAAATATATTTATTGAATTGATAAATTAATTTGGAGATGTATTTGGATGAAACGAAAGTGATGTGATAAAAAAATGTGACGAATTAATTTGAATAAGTGTTTGAATAAAAAAAAATTAGTGCAAATATAAAATATAATTTTATTAATTGATAAAATAAAACTATAAATTAATTTTTTATGAATTTTTTGTTAAAAATATATATTTAAATACAATATTTTTAATAAATTATATTTAATGACTTATTTTTTTTAGTAAAATGATAAATAATAAATAATATTATATTAATCCTTAATTATAAATATTTCATATTTAATAAGTAAATTAGTTTATAAGAGAAATGTGAAAAAGAGACAAAATAAGAAAAGAAAAAAGGAATTAAAAAAAATGAGCGCTATCATATAAAAAAGGAAATTGAAAAAAAAAATTTTCCTGATCCACCTCTAGAGCTGGGCTAAGGCATTGTATTTGAGGAATTAAGCTGGAACAAACGTAGCTTAAAAAGTTTATTCAATTCGGATCTTGTTAGGAACTTTAACTGCTTCCCTATGATAAAATAATATTATTTAATAATATTTGATGTTGCACAAATTGTAAACATACATGGCTTTTCTACTAATTATTTTGTATTACTTAATTTAAAATAAAAATAAAAATAAAAGGTTTATTATTTGTGCTACTTCTTTTAAGGAGTCACATCATCATATATCTATCCATCACCGTTAAATTTGTGATAAATGATAAACTCATTAATTGAAAATTTTGTCTTAAAAAAAGTAACACAATCTTTTTTTTTTTTCATAAACAAATATTCACAAAGTATTCCATTTAATGTAATAATAACAATAAACTTTCAAAGAGATTAGGTTGGGCTGAGAGATGTGATGATGTCAGCCCGGCCCAGTCCAATATTTTACTCTCCTTCGTCTTCCGCTCGGCTGCTACTTGCAACTTTTGGCTCCTTGTCCGCTTTGACCCAAAGCCGTCGCCTTCCATCTTCCGGCTGTCGCATTAAATCAAATCAGATAAAATCTGCCCATCACCTTCACATGGCAATGGGAGACGAAGCCACCACGCCAACCATGAACACCTCCGCTACCTCTCCTTCCGCCGCCGCCGCCGAATCCTCTTCCTGGTTCTCCGGAATCGTTCGCGGCCGCTCAATCAAGTCCTCCTCCTCCAGCCCCAGTTCCGTCGCCGCCGTGGATGGCCGCAAGAACCATCTTCGAGGGGCCCTCTTCAAGTACGGCTCCAAGCCCGTTCAGGTACTCTTCTTTCGCTGCTAAATTTAACACCCATTCCCCTGGAACAACAACTGTTGGATGGATCTACGCGATTCTTTCTTGCTAATCTGATTTGTTGGGATGACTACGAATTCTCTGCCTTCTAACTGATGCACTGTTTACAATAGAACCAATTCATCTTTGTTTGAGATAGGTGGCCTTCAAAACTGGCGACTTTAATCAGCAAGTCATTTTCATTGGCGGGTTGACCGACGGATTTTTGGCGACAGAGTATGTTACTTTATCTTTTATCGTATTATGACTCAAGTTTAGCACATGTTATGGATCTTATAGTTTTTCTTCGCCTAAATCACTTGTTCTATCATAACTGAAAGAAAGCCAAAGTGTGCAACGGCAGTTAGTTGGGTCACTTAAATGTTAATCAAAATCAATCCGCCATGTGAAACCCTGGGGTTTTGAGTTTTTCTCATTTTCCCTTTGGTTTTTTACTGTTCTAGTTGCCATAGTTGATTGTTCTGTTTTTTCTTGCTTTGGATTGTGAAAAAGAAATCTGAACTGCTGATTTTGGTGTTCTCCGTACCTTAATGTTCACGCTCACCAGCATGAACCTTGCGTTATGGTAATCAATACAATTGCATACTGTGAGACGTGCCAATCAGGCAATCAAAGTCAAAGTCGCCATCCCAATATCTATGCACCTTCCTTCTTGTGGCAATCTACTAAAAATGTCGCATAATATTGGAGGAGCTAATATTTGTCGAAATATGATTGAACTTTGAATTCAAATGATGTAATTACTCCATTTTTAAAAGGAGTATTTCATACTGCAGTTTTCTCTAGGTTAAATATCCTTGCATGGTAATGATTTCAGTTCTGTGTAGGTACCTTGAACCTTTATCCATTGCTCTGGAAAAGGAGAAATGGTCACTGGTTCAGCCCTTGTTGTCCTCATCTTATACCGGTTATGGGACATCCAGTTTACAACAAGTATGAATTTTAAATTTTTACCATCAATGTATTTGCTTCATTTTATTAATTGAAATACTTCCTAGGTTACAGAAGAACTATTCCATTTCGATACTGTGTATTGCTAACTGATTGAGCACATTATCATAAACTAGCATTGTAAATCTATACCGAAGTTGAATTCCAATTGTCAAGCACTTGATTTTAACTAACTTGGTGAATCAAGGAGACTATGGAATGAAATTTACCTCAATAAAGATGCTGCTTTTAAAGTTGACTTCAGCTGTTGAAATTTGGTAAAATATCCTTCAGCTACATACATGATATCACTGGAAAACAATTAGTGATTCTGTTTGGGAAACGAATCTAATCTTCGTGCTCTGGATTAAGTTCTAGGTTATGCTGTTGATACTAGTCAAGAATTGTCATACAAAATGGTATCACTAAATATTGGCAAATTTGAAGCTTGATCCCATTTACAACAACAACAACAACAACAAAGTCTTATCCCACTAGGTGGGGTCGGCTACATGGATCGTACGACGTCATTCCGCTCTATTAGTACCCAAACCTTTCGATATATTATTCACCATTTACATTTACATAGAAAGATAATTCTCGACAGTAGAAAAGATTGAGTTGTGAAATTTCCATTCTGTAGATAACCCAGACACAATACAAGATAGATGCCATAGTATTAATATATTGTAGATAAGGGATAAATATTTATTTAGCAAAATTATTTTATACTTTTTTGACACTACACAAATCTTGCATAATATGAAGTGTTTACATTTTGTCTTCAACTTTTATAATTGAATTATCCATCAAAAGACACTCTTATTTTCAGAAATAACTTAGTGAGAGAAGACTTATAGAGACCCATCTCCATCTAGGTAACTTTAGAATCTGCCTTATCTGTGCAAGTACATAAAAAGAAATTTTTTCAGGGGTAAAAGAATGACTAGTTAACTCTTGTCGTCCATAACACAGATGCCCTTATATTTGTAGTAAACCACTTGGACCATAAAAATCATTTGAGTTCCAAATTTCTAACTTACAGTGTAAGGTAGTTGATTTCCCAAAATTGTTTTCTTAGTCTAATCAAGATTCTTCTATAATTGTCCATATTGTTGATACTAATAAAATCATGTTATTGTATTTGATATTCTGTTATTTCTTTGTAGAAGAAAACTTAATATATATTACTTAGAAAGTTGACTATATCTAAGATAATATTTCTTTCCATAAGAAAATACAATATTTATCTAACTTTATACAACTGATATTGCTTAAGGATGCCCTGGAGCTAGACCAGTTAATTGGTTATCTGATAAACAAGGAAAATTCTGAGGGTGTCGTTCTTCTTGGCCATAGTACTGGTTGCCAGGTTTGTGTTTGCGAAAATATGTAAATTCATCATCAGACATGGTTTTCACACTGATTCTGATTGATAAAATATTTGACATGGTATAGGACATTGTGCATTATATGAGGACAAATTTTCCATGCTCTAGAGCTGTACGTGGAGCCATTTTGCAGGTAGTTCAACACGCTTAATCTTTGCTAACATTCAGTCGTGTCTATAAAGGATAATACAATAATCATTGTAGTTATTTCGGAACCCTCGCAAAGTAATTTTGCAATGAAAGTGCTGTTGGTACCTCTTCTAAAAGATAATCATATGCAAGAGAAAGTTGACATTAGCCTTAGATCTAGTTTTAACCATATAATGCTGCAAAGAAAGACTTATGAACTGCTTCAACCCATGAGGACCCCTGAACTAACTACACAAAAGTTGGGCATCTTTTAATGAGAGAACTGCATAATGCTTATAAATGGAAAATATATATACATAGGAATCATAAGCATCTAACATAAATTTCAGGCCCCAGTTAGTGACCGGGAATATAGAGCAACCCTCCCCGAGACTGCAGAGATGATAGACTTGGCGGCAAAAATGATAAGGGAAAGTAAGGAAGAGCAGTTAATGCCACGAGAAGCAAATCCTGATGCCCCAATATCAGCATACAGGTGATCATCATGACATTCCTTATAAGCATGTTTTTATGGGTGTGCATATGCATGCTTGTGTTTTTTTGCATGGGCATATCAATATTCCTCCATTTTGTGTTGCATCTATAAGCTAAACTAATATCTGCATGTGCATCTATGATACATCAGCAGTATCCTCCAAGAGCATATCAGTTGCTGTTGATAGCTCTGAAGCATGGGTACACCAGATTGAGGGGAATACCCATACCCGGCACATACCAGGTATGGGTACTCGTATGGTATGCACTGGACACGCCCCTGTACATACGCAGAGTGTAACCAATATAAAAATATTATTTTTTAAAAAAATGAGTACAGAGATAGTATGTCTCCATAGGTTTTTGGGTACAAGAAGCGAGTCACTGAAAGAAAATACTTCTGTGATCAGAAGAGAAACACAAACATGAAAAAAACGTCCCGATGAAACACAGAAAGTGATCAGCGGCATAGGAAAGTAAGTTTCCAACGAAAAGTAGACACGGAGGAGGAAAAAACAAAGATGCAATGTTTCTTCTTCGCTAGTGTTTCTCCTGACGTGTTTCTGTCCCTGAGAGTAGTCATGAGAGCCATCCAAAGTCAACCAGTGAACCAGCTTAAGAAAAAGCAGAGAAACTAGCTGAACACTCAATTAAAGTTTAAATAAGTGCATAAGTGGAGAATCAGCTACTAGGTGACAGCTGATAAGACTTGAGAGCATTAGATAAGTTTTTTTGAGAGGGGAAAGGATGATTGCCAAGAGTACCCATCCATTTTTTTTTTTTGAGGGGACCATCCATTTTATTTATATGTTGCCAATTTACATGTGCATATTACAATACAGTGTTAGATTTCCATCCAGTCTCGCATCAGGTTTTAGCTCCAGCTATGATATTTTTTAGAATACCTTTTCACCCCTAAAGATCCATCTGTTTCATTGAACACAAAGGTACCATAAAAATGCAAAAGGTGCCATCTGATGTCTTCTGGAAACATAAACCTGAACCTGGTCTTGACTGCCACTCATTCTGAATGAACACCAGAATCTCGATGCTGGCCCCGTATCAATCCACCCACAGCCGGATCTGTCTCATACCCCCTCGTCCACCGAGCAGTTGAAAAAAAAAAGATGATTTATCTCTTCTTACGAAGAGCCAACCAAATATTTTAAATTTTGCGGGATCTTTAGCTTCCATATAGCCGATCCCACCTAGTGGGATAAGGCTTTGTTGTTGTTGTTTAGCTTCCATATCAAATTGCAATCTGCACGCAAGGCGTCATCATCCAGATGATTATCATTACCTAGGGTCTTATACAATACACGAACAGAGAATTGACTAGCGGATCATCTCCATGAATCATTGCTTGAAAGATCTGGCCTGAAAGTCATTAGCTGTAGAAAATCATCTACAAAAAACCCTTTAGTCTGAAAGTGCATAAGCATATTGTGGAGTCCATACTCCATACACCATTTTCTAACATTACCTGATCAACAACCAGTGATTGTAGTTTTCTCCTGAGCCATAATGTATAATCTCGAGAATTCAATACAAAGGGATTCACATGTGACCCAAGGATCCTTCCAAAACTTAACTAGTACCAAAACTTAATTGTACTGTTTTCCACGTTGGACAGATGCACATGTGGAGGAGAGAGAAATGTGACGCATGGCCGCCATGTAGACCATGCAATCGGAAAATGAGTTATCACAGGTGAAAAGGGTATCTGGTGCAATAAGTCAATAGTTGGAGGACAGTTTGGTTAAGCAAAGTTAGAGGATATAACAACAACAACAACAACAAAGCCTTATCCCACTAGGTGGGGTCGGCTACATGGATCATACGACGCCATTCCGCTCTATTAGTAACCAAACCTTTCGGTATATTATTCACCAATAGATCTTGCTCTATTAGTTCGCCAAGTGTCCGCCTTGGCCTCCCTCTCCCTCTTTTAATCGGACTCCAGATTATTTGATTTACTCTTCTTACTGGCGCATCTAATGGTCTTCTCTGAACATGACCAAACCATCTCAAACGATTCTCTACCATTTTCTCAATAATAGGAGCCACTCCGACTCGTTCACGTATATGGTCATTCCTAATCTTATCTAATCTTGTATGACCACACATCCATCTCAACATCCTCATTTCGGCTACCCCCACTTTACGTTCATGTTGTCCCTTCATAGCCCAACATTCACTACCATATAACATTGCTGACCTTATAGCAGTACGATAGAATTTTCCTTTAACTTTATTGGGTACCTTTCTATCACAAAGAACTCCAGTGGCTTTCCTCCATTTACACCAACCAGCTTGAATTCTATGATTAACATCGTCATCAATCTCACCATCTTGTCTTACAATTGATCCTAAATATTTAAACTTTGTCACTTGAGGAATTATATCTTCCCCTAACCTAACTTTCAAATCGTCTCTAAGTTGTTTATTTGTGAAATTGCTATGCATATATTCTGTTTTATTCCTACTTAAACGAAAACCCTTTGACTCCAACGTATTTCTCCATATTTTCAATTTTGTATTAATCTCTTCTCTTGAATCCGCTAAAAGTACTATATCATCCGCAAATAGCATGCACTTAGGTACCTCCTCTGTGATACTCTCGGTTATAGCATCGATAACTAAGTTAAATAGATACGGGCTTAAAGCTGATCCTTGATGTAGGCCAATTCCTATAGGAAATTCATTTGTCTCACCTCCGGGTGTCCTAACCCTAGTCAATGCCCCATCGTACATATCTTGTATTACCTTAATGTAGGCAACATTCACCCTCTTCTTTTGCAAGGCTTTCCAAAGTACATCCCTTGGTACCCGATCATACGCCTTCTCTAAGTCAATGAAAGCCATATGTAAGTCTCTCTTCTCCTACTTCGATACTTCTCCATCATCCCCCTTAGTAAATAAATCGCCTCTGTAGTGGATCTTCCTGGCATGAACCCCTTAGTAAATAATACTAGTCTCCATTCTCAATCTATGCTCAATCACTTTTTCCCATAATTTCATAGTGTGACTCATAAGTTTAATCCCTCTATAATTTGCACAATTCTGAATATCCCCTTTATTTTTGTAAATAGGAACTAATGTACTTAATCTCCAATCATCAGGCATCTTTTTCGACCGTAAAATCTCATTAAATAGTTTACATAACCACAACACACCTTTTTCTCCTAAACATTTCCAAACTTCAATCGGTATACCATCCGGTCCAACGGCTTTACCATTCTCCATTTTCTTAAGAGCTTCGCTAACCTCCGAGACTCTAATTCTACGATAAAATGACCTATTAAGCTCACATTCGCTAACTGTCAAGTCCTCCAAATCACAACGCGAACCTTCACATCCATCATTAAATAGCTTATAGAAATACTCTTCCCATCTGTTCTTAATATCTCCTTCAGTAACTAAAACCTTGCCAACTTCATTTTTTATGCATCTTACTTGATCCAAATCTCTCGACTCCTTCTCTTTGTTCCTTGCAATCTTGTAAATCCTTTGTTCACCCGCCTTTGTCCCTAACTCCTTATAAAACCCCTCGTATGCTTTAGCACGAGCATCACTAACTGCCTTCTTAGCCTCCCTTTTCGCCAAACGATACTTTTCCCAATTGTCAGAACTATTGTCCAAGTGTATCGCCTTGAAACAATTCTTCTTATTACGCACCTTTTCTTGGACCTCCTCATTCCACCACCAAGTCTCCTTATCTCGTGGTCCAAAACCTTTTGATTCTCCTAAAATGGCTTTAGCAACCATTTCAACCTTTTTTGCCACATTCTTCCACATGATACTAGCATCTCCTTCTAACTCCCACACACTTTCCTCTAATAACTTACTTCTAAAAGTCTCTCGCTTCTCCCCCTTTAACTGCCACCACTTGATCTTTCGATCAAAAACTGTTCGGGATTTTGGTTTTATACATTTTATTTGCATATCAAGAACTAACAATCTATGTTGTGTAGTCACCCCATGCCCAGGAATTACTTTGCAATTAGTGCAACGTCTTTTATCAGTATTTCTTATCAAGAAAAAATTGATTTGAGACCTATGAGTTCCACTTTTGTATGTGATTAAATGTTCCTCTCTCTTCCTAAAACAAGTGTTGATAATCTTAAGGTCGTATGCTAAAGAAAAATCAATAATAGTTTGTCCTTCCTCATTCAACTCCCCAAAACTAAAACCACCATGAACCCTTGCATGTGGTCCTGCCTCTTTACCAACATGTCCATTAAGGTCTCCCCCAATATAAACTTTCTCGGTTGTTGGTATACTTTCAATCAATCCCTCCATATCTGCCCAAAACTTCTCCTTGAGATGTGATTCTGTTCCTACTTGGGGTGCATATGCACTAATAATGTTCATAGTCTCCTTTCCAACAATTACTTGAACGGATATGATTCGATCCTCAATCCTTTTAATTTCCACAACATTCTTCCTTCATTCTGCATCCGCGATAATACCAACACCATTCCTTCCATTTACCTTACCTGTGTACCAAAGTTTGGAACCATTTAACCTAATCTCTTTACTTCCCTCTCCTACCCATCTAGTTTCTTGCAAGCATAAGATACTAATCTTACGCTGGTCCATTACTTGTGCCACCTCGAGGCGCTTCCCATTCAACGTCCCAATGTTCCAAGAACCTAATCTGACCTTAGTCTCATGAACTAGCTTCTTTAACCGCCTCCGTCCATTAGAATGCGGTAGCCCTTGCTCATTTAACACTGCATTCAGGCGAGGATGCAGCGGCTCTTGCTCTCTTATCACTGTACCCGAGCTGTACAGCGCGTTACTTACGGGTAACGACCTAGCATTAACACAATATATTCGTTGATCCATGTTCATAAGATTCGACAGGATTTTATGCTGGCTGTCGGGGCCTAACACAACCCTCCTCCTTTATCCGGGCTTGGGACCGGCTATAAAATATAGGCGGAGTTAATTGAATGCTCTAGTATCATATAGTAAAATTAATTATTCAACTTAATTTGTCTGTAGAATGTTGAGTTTCTTTACTCAAGAAAATCGTTGATTAAACATTCAATTCTGTATCAGCTCAGTCTGTCTTGACTGTTTTGTTGATTTGTTGGGTCAGTGAAGTTTGAAGAATCACTCCTTACTGAATACTAAAATTATTCTATACAGGTTAAAAGGTTTGGAAATTTTCCTACAAATTTTTACCTCAAAATTATAACCTCTATTTGACTAGGATATCATCACCTTGTAGGAAAATTTTATCTCTCATGTTTTCATTCTCCTGAACTTCAGTAAACTCAGTACATTGGTGCCTTGAGGCTGCTTTGCAATTACCTCATGGGTTGTCCTTGAAAATATTCAGCATTTGTCCATTCCCATCATATTGTTTTTGTACTTGGAGTCCTTGGTATTTGCAGTTTGACTCTTTCCTGGTTGATGCACTGCCTGCCTATGATACTCGAGCAAGATTGAAATTAATTTGTTCCAAGAAACTTTGCTATTGTTATTCTCCACAATAAATAATGTTTTAGGACCAAAAAGATATTATCATTGATTCTTATTCTTACCTTTCTCTAGTTTTCAAAACAAATGTGGTCTTGAGGTGTTAAGGGGCTATTTCTTCTGGCATGTGTATGCCTGATGACTAGGCATAGTCTGGGGCCTTATTGACTGGTTCTAGTTTTAGGCTGTACTCATGAAAGCTGGATAGGAGTTATGGTAGAACAAAATCATGGGATTGGGGGATTCAATGTTTACTGACATTGATTTTTTTTTTAGGAGAGTTTACTGACATTGATGGGCTCAGCATGAGTATTTTTGTTTAGAAGGAAGAAAAGCAAATTCAGATTTGGAGTCTCAAGATATAGTAGTGTGTACTTTAGAACTGAAGAAAGAAATGCTATAACATCTAGTAGAAGAACCAAAAATCTATTGGAGATAACCTGAGAGGGAAATGGAAGGTGACAAGTTTTGTGGCCTTAGTAAATGAGACTAGCGATATATATGTAAAGAACACGACGTTAATGATCTTAGATATTTATCATGGGGCACAATTTTTGCATTGGTAATAAATGATTTCATCATTATTATGTGTATTATTATTGCTTGTTTCAGGTTCTCAATACTTTGAGGTCCTGTAGTTACCAATATTTTAAGCTTCATGTAGGTACCATTCTCTTTGTGCATATTTGGGGGATGACGATATGTTCAGTTCAGATCTTAGTGAAGAGCAATTGCGCCTGATACTTGGCCACATGTCAAATACACCTTGCCAGGTTTGTTAATATTCTTGTCCATCCAAAATTGGAAGTTCATTTGAGCATACATCATAATAACTATTACTTTGGTGGTGTTCGTGGTGAGAAGATTTTTTTTTTTTTTTGAGGGGGGTTGGGGGTGAGGGAGAAGATTGATTGTTGATTAATGAACAGGAATGGTCTTACCAATATGGCATTTCAATGATATTTTTTCCCTAAGGATTCAATGCAAAATCATATTTTTCTAGAACAAGGAATACCAGACACAGGATTCAAAGAGTGACATCTCTGCATGATCTACTGTTGCAGGTGATATTCTCCATGGCAGATGAATATGTACCAGAGTACGTCGACAAGGAAGCGTTGGTAGATCGGTGAGTCTGAGGCTAGAGAAGAGAATGAATTATGCACATGGAAATTTGAGATGAGGAGCACGTAATCACCCCAATTTTGCTTGTGATGAACCTTGTGTTGCAGGTTGTGCCGGGCGCTGGGAGGCGCAGAGAAGGTTAAAATAGAATGGGGCAATCATGCTCTCTCCAATCGGGTCCAAGAAGCAGTTCACGCCATCCTCGATTTCCTCAAGAGAGAAGGACCCAAAGGATGGGACGATCCATGGAGCTAAGCTTAAGATACGGTCTCTGTCTCTGCCTCAACACTTTTTGTGGTTTGATGATTCTTTGTAATTAATCGTCCACCAATTGGTCGTGCCCCATCTTTTCAACTTCGTCATCCAAGTACGTTAATAATATCATCGTTCATTCATCTACTTGGTTTGTTTGGTATGTCTTATTATTGATCTCCTGTAAGTAGGTCGATGCATTTCCTTCTTAACAAATTGGCGTTTATGTTGCCACATAATTCGTGCTAAATAAGTTGATTGATAGAGCCCGTCTCCCTTTGCATTCATTCATTCATTCATCAATCAAATTCAAGCTTCTTTTGTTTCTCTTGCAAACTCCCTTAAGATCAACACTTAAATTTGGTGTTGGCATGCTTTATTTTTTATTTTGGCAACGAATGGTGTATATATACATGTATACATACGAGGATTAAGTAAAAAGATAATATTTGTGAGTATTAGAACTGGTAAGTTAAATGATTAATGATGTGTCACTTTTAGAGATGTGTTATTAGTTTATATTCCTTCCCTAGTTGGAAGTTGGAAGTGTGAAACGTAGCATTTGAAGGGGGGAGGAAGATAAGAATGTGTGCAAGCGGCCAGCAATTAAACTTTCTCTGGGATCGAAGTCGAAGTGCATGTGGATTGTGGAGTGAGGGAGTGGTCCAATGGAACTTTGACCAAACGCATGCAATTTTTGCAACGACGAGCCCCCTACTACTTCCTATTTATTTATCTATTTATTTATTATTATTATTATTATTATTATTATTATTATTATTATTATTATTATTATTATTATTATTATTATTATTATTGTTATTGTTATTGTTTTATGACGGCCTCGCATTGTGTGTCTTTGTCTTGTGTGTGCAGCAGCCGACCGGGCCGAGCAATTTACTTGAGATGTCGAATATTCTTTTTCCTATTAGTAATTGGTTTCGTTGGTTGAGAGTTGGAAGTTGATTTTCGAGAGTGCGTGTCGTTGCTCGTATGTGTGGTGAGGCAGGTAGGCTGCCACCAGACCGGACCGGACCGGACCGGACCAGATTAGTTTAGTTTATCATGCCAAGTGCAAATCCAAATCTCAATCCTTAGGATTGCAGAAACCAATGCAACGTTGAAATTAGTTAACTATATAAATAAATAAATAAATAAAATTGTCTGTCTGTAGGTGATTTACATGCGGGCCTCTGCTTCTAAGCTTGAACAGTAATATGATAACTAAGTAACGAATAAAATAATGATTTCATTTCATAGGGAGAAGTGGAAGCAAGCAAGGAAAGGAATCCTCGCGGTCATTCATGTTAAATGCATCCTTTGTCACATTCTGCCTGCCCAACTTCATTCGCGTTACCCAATTTGTCCGCCGAGAGCGAGCGAGAGAGAGAGAGAGAGAGAGAGAGAGAGAGAGAGAGAGAGAGAGAGAGAGAGAGAGAGAGAGAGAGAGAGAGAGAGAGAGAGAGAGAGAGAGAGAGAGAGAGGAATGGATTAATGTGTTAGGGTTTATTTATTTATTTATTAGAATGTTAGATGCCACTGTCACTTCACGTGGAGAGCGACCAGGAGCCCAAGGATAACGCGGACTTATGTGGCTGTGTTTGGCACTCAAATTTTGAGTTCCGCTTTAAGAACTAATTTATTGTTTGGGTGAAAAATGTAAAAATTTAAAAAATTAATTTGATAGATAAATTTTAATGAATGTTTAGATAAAAAATAAGAATTAAGAATATAATTTATTATTTTATGAGGTATATAATTATAGTAAACATAAATATTATATGCATTTATTTATTTAAAATAATAATTATTAGCACATAAAAAATATTACATGTAATTATTTATTTAAATTTTTATTAAAAAATAAGTTGTGTCGTAATATATTAATATTAATTTTAAATCTTTTATATGTTATTAATATTATAATTTACATAAATCTTAAGATCCAAATATAATATAATTTTTTTCTAAAAGTAAATGAAAATTTTAATTAATAAAACTCTATTATATTAAATATAATGTTATACATAAGATTTTACATTAATTTTATTTAATTATATTATAACACAATAAATATAATTATAATGCTTACATCATTTGAGTTAACTAATATGAATTTTTTTATTAATTTAATTATATTATAATACTAAGAAAAAATATTTTCACTAATTAATAAATATTTTTTAATTATTAGAAGTAAATACTTTATAAATTTTAGTTAATAAAATTTAATAATTTAGTTTATAACCTGAATAATAATGTATTAATAAATAATATATGCATTTAAAAATAATTAAAAGGTAAAACAAAAGAAGAAAAAGTAAAAAAAATGAAGCAAAAACTTTCGATTGAAAAGTTCCAGCCGAAAACGTGATGGGAACTTAGCAAATTTTTTGTCACCGGAGGTGTTTAACAAGAAGTTTCATAACTTGTCAAGTGTTCGCTTTGCCGTTAAGTCTCTTAACCACATTTTAAAAGAAAATGAAAATTCATATCCAATTAAACTAATCCAAAAGAAATCATCAATTTCATTGTATGATCCGAGCCTCGACTAGTTATAATAAATTGATACACAAAGTTTTTAACTTATATTTAATCAATCTGTCTGTTCACACGAACAAATTATCCCTAATTCCCTATCCCTAATTCCATATCCCTAATTCCCTATCCCTATCCCTACCCCCCCACACACACACGCACTACCCCCCTTGATGATTACTAATTACTTGTGCATTTAAAGTTAGTGGTTCATGAGACACACCGAAGATTCTTATGATTCGATCCACGATGCTCTGTTTTCTTCTCATCATGAGATCGATGCAATCGAGCAGAAGAGGTCAATTAATTTACAAACAAGAAAGAATAACTACTATATATATATATATATATATATATATGTTCCGGGATCAAATTTAGGAGCGTAAGAGACGGTCACTATCCGAAACAAAGAACACTTGAATTGAATTTATATTGCCTTGCACGTTTTAATATCATTATGATTTTGCTTTGCGTATTTACTCAAAGTTTCCGCGATTTAGGAGGTTCGGTGCTTCCAGCAACTATATCTGCGTGCTACTACATCTCACCCTCCTTTCATTGATCATTATTGCATGAATTCTTTTTTTTTTCCCCACAAAATATAGTTCCATTGATATAAGATACATATTTCAAAATCGACTAGGGCTATTAAATTCAAATTCAGTTTCAAAATCGACTAGGGCTAATTACATTTTACTTTCATTGTTCATTAGATTAGCCAATAGTTGATGTGCTTGTTATGTGGTGCAGGATTTTAGTCATGAAAGGGATGCATTATTTTTTAAAAAAATAATAAATTTCTTATCATTTTTTAGCATCTTGGCTTATTTGTATCCCATCATGATGCAATGTTTGTTTTTATTTTATCTATTTGAACGATATTTGGATAAATTTATCTTGATTTGTGATTAATTTTAGAAATTTTAACAATGAGTTGTAGAAATTGAACTTTCATAGCCGAGCAATTAATATTGCCGCACAAAACGATACAATTTTAAAGGTGATAAAAATTGTGACGCAATCCACCCAATGAGAGTATTTGACGACAAAAATGCTCTTTTAGTACTCCCCAAAAAAATATGTTACAAGCAATGTTTTTAAATTCGAATGGGACATCAAAACGGTGTGTCTTTTAGGGCAAGCCCGACTTTTGCCGAGTCGAAATTTTTTGATCCGGTACCGATTCCGGAAGCATTAGTAAGGACGGTGGAAACTGGGAATTATCGCTGCTTGGATTTTTGATAGATTATGCTCTTTGCCTTCTTACTTTCCCCATATGCCCCTTGCCTTTCTTTCTTCCTTTTTTTTTTTTTTTTTTGCTTTTCGGACTGGGACGGACTCGACAATTCAAGAACGAGATCAGGTTTTGATCGGGAATGAGATCGGACGACATACCTCCAAAGCCACTGCGAAATCGCCTTGAAGGGTCTGATGTTGTCCGACAGGCAATCAAACACCAAAAAAATCATCTGCCGAGAGGAAGAGAGGGAGAGTCGTGAGAATTGAGGAAAAAGAGCCCTGCTCGTGCAAAGAGAGAATAAAAAAAAGGATAGACTAAGGATCCAAGAGAAAGAGGAAGAGAGGACCTGCGTCATGTTGGTGGCGGCGAGTCGGCGGCAGGACAACAATAGATGAGCAATGACAGCGACGATGCTGGACAGTAGCGGCGACGGCACTGGCAATACAATAGCACGTGGCAATAGAATAGCATGTGGCAACGGCAATAGCAGCGGCGATGGAGAGACAATAGCAGGAGGCCATAGCGACCACGACGGTGATAGCAGCGGCGACGGCGATGGCAAGACAATGAACCCGGTCCCGACCCGAAATCCGCCAGGTATTTATATTATAGAACCATTCCTGAACTAGATATAACTGGGTCGGATATTTTCCCCGGCTGACCGCCGTCCTCAACTATTAGTTTGATCGGATTCAATCAAAACGAACCAAATTTTTATTAAAATAATTTTATAATTTTTATTATGAATAATACCGTAAAAACTATATGAAAATACCTTTACAAATTATTTTTCTTAATATTTAACATTAATTTAGACTCATTATATTAAAATAATATGAGAATATTTACATTATTAAAAAATATGCCAATTTGGAGCTCCACACTATATGTAAAAGAGTTTAAAGTTGAACCATATAATTTTATTTACTTTTTCATATTATTTATTTATTTATATTATTATTATTATGTAAATATTATAAAAATGAATAAACTACTTAATGGAAGTCTAGAGAAAATCTAATTAAATTTTACCTTTATTATTTTAATTAAAAATAATTATTTTACTCTTTTATTAATTATTTTATTTTATTGTTAATTTAATCATTCTTCTATTGATAACTTTCCTTTCATATCTTTATATTAAACTGGTATGGCTCGTGTGATGCACTGAAAAAAATTATCATTATTTAATAAATTATGAATATAATTTAATTATTTATTCTTATCTATCTGAGCTAATATAAATTTAAATTTTCTGTCATAAAATAGTTTAAATAACATGTGTCTTCATGATATTTACACATACAAGCATATATATATATATATATATATATATATATATTTTGTATATATATACATAAATTCATACTAAAAGTGACTTAATATTTTTATAAAATATTATTATGTAATATCTTTTGATACCATATTGCATAGTAATATATAGAAGATACATATATTTTCTTTGAATAGCTAATATAGTTTGTTCTTGTGTTATTTTTGTAGGAAAACCATTTAAAAGATGCAAAAAAAAAAAACTCAGAGAAGAATCAACAAAATCAAGTTAAAATAGCACTAGTAATATTCAAATTTGAGTTTCATGGCGCTGTCAAAGTCATGAACATTACAAGCAAAAATCATGGGTTGTATGTATGCATGATGTCACGACTTTGTTAGTGTGAAAAATTGAAAAATAACAGGTCATTACATGAGTATCATGGTCATAGCACTTCAGCCATCATGGACATCACAGTGACGTTTAAAAAAAAAAAAAGACTTATGAGCATCATGGTCATACTTATATCACGACAATAACATTCGATGTCGTAGGTCACTAATCGTGAATTGTGAAAGGTCGTTATTCAACATGATATCGTGATACATTCAAATCATGGATTTCGATCTAAACTACCTCAATTCATGGATCATGATAATCATTTCATGGGCTGAGATAATCCTTTCATGCATTGTGGTTATGTATTTAATCCAATTTCAAGAAATAAAGATATTTTTTGAAGAACTTGGAACACAAAAAGACTCTAATACTTTAACATATATTCCTGTGACTATTTAAAAAAAATATATGTTATTATCAAAGTTTGATAAGGTCAAAATTTCACAATTAATTCAAATTCGAGTTTTCTATTTTTTTTTTAATATGGAATGGTTATCGTTTTTTTTCTCTGTTTATATTGAAACCTAAATTCTCTAAAAATAGAACTTACTTACAACCTAAAGAGATGTTAGAGCCTTCAACTTATGTTTTGAATATAAAAAAACATGGTTGGAACTTGAAAAACGATAGAGAAGATTTTTGTGCGATGATATCCGACAAAGATTGTGTAGAAGTCCATAAAGTACTTCATCTTTATTATCTATTGGGACGCATCATTATATTTTAAAGTAGCATCTTTATGAGCTATATAATATGAATATTTTAGAATTAGTCATCTTAGTTATGCAAGAGTTTTAGAATTAAGGTAAATATGTAAACTTTTAGTGCCGTTTATAATTTGTTTAACTTTGAAAAACATAATTGTTGTGCATAATATTTGTTTTAATTTCTTTACTAAATTGTTGATTGATTATTAATTGGTTAGTGTGATTAACATGTTATTTCATGGTTCTCTTAAGTTGAAGCAATTCATGTCATAATTTAGTAAAATGGAACGAAGTATTAGGTTGGGTGATCTATCAAGTTGACCTGATAAAAGACAGCTCATAGCATTCTAATATGAGTGAAATTAAGGGTTGAGTCGGACACAATATTTTCATGTTATTAGGATTAAGAATAGTGGTTTATCCGATAAAAAAGATCATACAATATGTTTTCATAATCCATCTAAGAGTTGAAAGTGTTTACTTTCGATTAAATTACGCACTATAAAAATCAAACAAGATTTTTTTAATCATTTAACAAAATCCTAAAACTCTAGGTATCACTAAATTAGTTAGCATTTAATTTTCTGTAATTTTATTTTTTTGAACCTTTTTTTATTTGAAACTATGTTGTCTCCAATTGCTGACTACAGTTAGATAACTAGATAAGTTAATTCTTTGTCAATAACTATGTACTCTTTACACTTGATCACTTTGAATGAATAGTGCATTTGCTAGTATTTATTTGTTACTAATCTTCGCACAAGTCACATTTTTTGATAAACAAATATTACAATATATCCAAAAGAATAGAACATCTAACACATTACATAAAAAATAAGTTAATCCTAAATAAGACATGGAATATATCCAAAAGCTCTAAACCATATTAATTCAATGCTTTATTTGCTTCATGCCAAGAGACTTTTCCATCCACCATTTTCGGATTAGAATTTGTGATTTGGGCATTTGATTTTGGTCACTTCTCCATCCTCAAGGAATTTACAAAAAAAAAAAAACTAAAAATAAAGTTACAAAGGTTAAGTGAAATGCTCTCACAAACTCGATTTTGAGATTGATATATTTTGACTCGATTAAATCCGATTGAGTTCAAGTAGCTATTTGAATGATTTGAATCAAGATAAAAATATTGACACAAAAGTTAAAAATTTTTATGACACGTTAAGTTATGAACCGGTGCTAAGCGAAATAAAATAAAATAAAAAAAATTATTATGTACACACGAAACGGCTCCTCTGACTTGTTGCAATTAATATTTCCCTCATATTAATTTTTACACTTCCCACCGCCCCCAATCCATCACCACCGCCCAACATGCTCTGTTTTCCAAAACTCAAAGAACAAAAAACATTTCAACTATTTTATTCAACTTTTTTCTTTTTGAGTGAAAGTGAGAGAGTTATTATTAATTAATTAATTAATTAATTAATTAATTAATAACAATAAATATGAAACATCAATAAATAATATCTCTATCTACTACATGTTAATCTGTTATGACCAAAACATAGCATAGCATGGGAAAATCCTTATCCATCATCTGTTACCTATTTAATTCACCATTACCCAGCAGGGCTTTGAGAACAAGCATGAATATTTTTAATATTAGCATTATTATTATTCTGCTCCAGATCTGGACGATGACGATGACATTTGCGCCTCGGCTACCGCGTCCAACCTCGTCCCGATAGATCTGCCCGCCGCCGACGACATCTGCGCCTCGACGACCACGTCCGACCTCGACGGGCGGGCGGCGGCATGCGAGAGCGACAGGCCATGCGGGAGGTTGCGTGCGAGAGCAGGGCAGGGGCGGCGGCCTCCAACGACTTCTTGGAGGCGAAGAGATCCTAGAGGCGGGGAATTTGGAGGCGAGGACAAAAGGTCAGACCGAGTACAAACGTGGAAAAAGCGAAAGAAGAGGGGGAAAGCACTTGATTTCGTTGGCGGCGGCGGAGGCAGATGTGGATGGATGTGGTCGCAGATGTTGGCGGCGGCGATCGCCGAGGCTTTAGATCTCGTCGGCTCCGTGCGGATCTGGGCGGACGAGGTCGGCATCCATCAGATCTGATCGAACAAGGCCGCCGAGGACCGGATCTGGTCGGCGTCCGTCAAATCCCGCCGTTCGTCCGTCAGATCTGGTGAATCGGTCGGCGGTGGTGCACAATAGTGGATCTGGTCGTCGGTGAGAGGAGGTCGCGCCGCATTGAGAGGTCACCGGTGAGAGGAGGCGAGCGTCGCGGTGAGGTCGCCGGTGAGGAGATCACGCGGAGTCGAGAGGTTGCCGGTGAGAGGTGAGACCTCAACGGCGGCCGTCAGATCGACACAGACGCAGTCGTCGACGCCCAAATATCGTTAGCTCCGTGCGAATTTGGGCGGACTAGGTCGCCGAGGACCCGATCCGATCGGCGTTGGACCAGACCTGGTCGACGTCCGTTAGATCTGGTCGGACGTGGTCGGGGAACATGAGATCTCGTCGGCGGTCGCACTCGCGCAAATCTGGAATGATCCACTCGAGCAGATCGTGGATGCGGTCGTACTCGCCGGCGATCGCACTCGCCGACGATCGCACTCGCCGACGGAGCGAGAGAGCGAGATGGCGACAGAGGTGAGAGAGAGAGAGCAAGTAAAATGATGAAAAATAATAATAAAGTACAAATTAAAGGGGGGGGGAGAGAGAGAGAGAGAGAGAACCGAAAAGATGCACTGCTCCACAAGGCCTACAAAGAAGAAGAAGAAGAAGAAAGGGCTTGTGGTAAAAAGAGGGAGGGGGGTTAAAATAATATGCACGCAGCAGCCTCAAAGTAAAAGTAAAAGACGGAGGCCAAAATTGTAAAGAAAGGGCCAAAGGGAGAATAATAAGAAGAAGCAGGAGCTGGCTGTGCTGCCTTTGCCAAAGCCAATCTCAACTCTTTTACTCTGTCCTCTTCTCCTCTCTCTCTCTCACACACACAGAGAGTGATTGCCGCCTTACTTCTCTCTCTCTCTCCCTCTCTCTCCCTCCTCTGTCTGTGTGTCTGAGCAACCTGCATTATATGACAACCCTTACCTCACCATTTTGTGTTTTCACTTGAGCAAAGCAAAGAACGAGGCCAAGGGGAAAGGAAAGGTTGTATTTTGTGGCTTGTTGCTGTTCAAAGACAGCCTTGTGTGTTTGTACACTGTCTGTCTCCAAGATCCGTGAAGTTTTGGTCTACAACTGCGACAACTCGCTGCCTTCTTGTTCTCTAATCCGGTGAAGGGATATGAGCAAGGAAGGGGGTAACAACATGTTCAAGGTTCAGGTATGTGCTGCGACTTTGCTTTCTCTTCCTATTTACTGCTTCTACTTCTCTCTCTCTCTCTCCTTCCTTCCTTCCCTATACTTTTGTGGATGCGGAATCTTTTCCTTATCTCCCTGTTACATGGATTTCTTGCCATTTTGTAGACCTGTGTTCTGAAGGTTAACATACACTGTGATGGATGCGAGAAGAAAGTGAAGAAGTTGCTTCACAAGATAGAAGGTAAGTACTGATCCATTTCTTGTGTGCGATCCCCTCAAATTTTATGTCATTTATTTTGGTATTTGAAGCCTATCTTGACTGATGCATGATTCTTGGAGTTGATCTATCAAAACTATAAGCATATGTTGTAGTTCAAAAAGAAAAAAAAAACTCATTTTTATTTGTGATTTCAGGTGTGTATACTACTAAGATCGATGCAGATCAAGGGAAGGTGACTGTTTCAGGGACTATTGATCCTGCCACCATCATAAAAAAGCTCAACAAAGCGGGGAAGCATGCAGAGCTTTGGCCTACAAAAGGAGCAAACAACAACCACCTCCACATGCTCCAGCAGCTCGAGCAACAGCATGGCAAGGGACAGCAGAAGCAGAAGCAGATGCAGGACGACCTGAAACCCCAAAAGGACGGGGTAGCTGGAGGCAAAGAACACCAACAGAAGCTTCAGCAGCAGCAGCAGCTTCAGCAGAAGCAGCTCCAGCAGCAACAGCAACAGAAACAGCATTTACAGCAACTGCAACAGCTGCAGCAGATAAAGGGCTTCAAGGATCTGAAGCTTCCGAATCTCAAGTTTCCGTTCAAGAAGGAGCAGAAGACGGTCAGGTTCGAACTCCCGCCCGAGGACAGCTATGACGACGGCAGCGACTACGACGATGAATACGATGATTTTGATGACGACGAGGATTTCGACGACGTGGATGGCTTCGACGACTTCTACGATGATCCGAAGATGAGGAAGCCCGCGCTGGCTCCGCCCGCTGCGGCTAGGGACAAGAAAAATGGTGGAGGTGGCGGCGGAAACGCCAAGAAGGGCGGTGGTGACCAGGCTCAGAACCAGAGCAAGAAGGGCGGCGGGAAAAATGGTGGTGAAGTCGCCCATGGCGGCAAGAATGGATCAAGTGGGAAGAATGACAAGGGTGGCAGCGGCGGAAACAGCGGAGGAGGAGGCAAGAAAGGTGGCGGTGGAGGCAAAAATGTCGTGGCCGGCGGTGGGGGAAAGAAGCCTTCGGCAGTCATGGGGCATGCACCTAACATAATGATGGGTAGAGGTTTCCCCGGCATGGATCTCGGTCAGATGGGCGGTGGTGCTAACATGCCACCAGCTGCGGCGATGCCCCACATGGCGGGGAACATGCCGACCTTCCAGGGTGCCGTGACGCCGGAGATGATGGCCGCGGCCAACCCCTACCAGCAGCAGCAGTACATGCAAGCGATGCTGCAGCAGCAGCAGCAGCAGAGGATGATGATGATGAACGGCAATGGCAACGGCGGTGGCGGTGCACAGTTCGCGCCCATGGGTTATGGCTATGGTTACGGGCCGCGGTCGACGCCGGCAGCTGCGTACATCCCTCCGCCTCCGTCCCATGGAGGAGGGGAGCCGTTCACCATGTTCAGTGACGAGAATCCAAATAGCTGCTCGGTGATGTGAGCCAGCCAGCCAGCCTCATGGCAAACAGACAGATGCCATTAATGCTTGTTTCACATATATATTCCACTCCTTGGATCTGCTAATTCCATTTGGTTGCGAATTGAGATGATGAAGCAAGTCAAGACGGCAGTCTCAGTTGATGGTTGAGAATACACACATAAAAGAAAAAAAAAACGCAACAAAAATGACATGGTTCATATTTAGTTTTGTTTAATATATATATGTATATTTCTTTCTTTCTTTCTCTCTCTCTCTTGAGAGTTGAGAGAGTACATATTTGCTGGGTCTTCAAGTTAGGGAATGATCAGATCTCGTGGTAGTCAGTCAATATAATATCTAAGTTATGGTGTTTTTTATGCTTTATTTTGTTTAGGAGCAATAATAGGAGTGTCGATGAAAGGTGGTGGCGGTGGTTGTTCTAGAATTATATGTCCTGTGTCTGTCTGTTTATATATATCATGTGTTACAAGTTGGATAACAGATGGAAATAATGAAGTCCATATGTCATGACTTTTGAGTATCAATTTATTTTTTGCTAATAATTTCCTTTCAGCAGCACTGGAACATATATAATATAATACAATATGTGTGACGTGCGTGCATGTTGTGTAATTCTTCTTCTATTCAGCTAGCAAGCTATATATATATATAGCATCCTATAAAATCGCTCCAGTTGTATGTTTTGATAACATTTTTGCTTCCCTGTTAAGATCGATCAGGATAAACGTCGAGTGAGTGAATGATGGAGGAGGGAAGTTGGTGTTGGTGTTGTGCAGGTCATGATGACAAAGTGGTGAGATGATGTTTTATTATATCACTTGACAGCAGCAGCAGGAGGAGGAGGAGAGGAAGCTGCATCAAAAGAGCAGAAAAGAAAAAGCAGAGTGCTGAGTGGCTGCCATCAAATTGTTATTCAGGGGGATCAATCAATCAGTGTCTTCTTGTAGGTTGGTGGGGGCTTTAATTTCTTCTTCTTCTTCCAGATTTTCCTCCCCAATTTAGGGGGACATTTCTATTATCTTTCAGTTGTCGACATGACTAAACATTAATCCTTTTTTGTTCTCTCTCTCTCTCTCTTCTTAGTTTCTACAATTTAGTTCCCCACAGATTATATAAGTTTTTCATTCTCTCACCGTCTACAATATAAAGGTGACAATATGAAGAGTTTCTTGATCGAAAGAATGGGTTTTTTTTTTAGTGAACTGTCATCCGAACTTTGATTATTATTTTATTTAATTCTTCTTCAACTTCATCTTAATCCTCTGTCTTGCAACTGAGGACCTCCAACACGGATTCTCTCTCTCTCTCTCATCTAACTTCTTAAGTGAATATTTTTATCTCCTTAATTGTGTCAAAATTCAGAAGGAATACAGAGAAGTAAATTATTTGCAATCACTGCTCCCTCCAACCCAATTTCAAGTTTCAACTGCTACAAATCGCTTCCTCTTTCTTTGAGTCCACAATAGTAATAATCAGAATAAAGGTGGATTTCTTTTGTCCAGTAATCTTATGTGGGGGAAAAATGGAAGCAATCACAATGTTGATCTATATTATATTATATGTTTATGTGTAACATCTCAAGATTTCATCAAGGGCAATAGAGTAATTTTATAAGTTAATTATAATTCTTGATGAATTGAAGATGATCAAAAGGGAAATTTGAGAAGGAATATGAATATAATTGGAAAAGAAATATGAATAGAAGAAAAAAGTACTCCTACTTGAAAAAGGAATTAAAACTAGAGTAGGATTAAAAATGTGATTAGAAAAAAAAGGAAAAGAAAGAGAGTTAAATCCTAATGAGAGTAAAAATTGCAATTAGATTGAGATTAGATATTTCAATTTGATTTGACATTCAAAAGATTTATTAATGGAAATATGACTCCCACGTAAGATATGATTGAGAGGTTTATGATTTAAAAATATTTCAGACATTAAAATAATATTTATTATTATTTTAATTCGAAAATTAAAGAAAATGAATAAATGAAAAGATAAAATAAATGTATAGTTTGGTTAACATAAATTAATGATAAAAGATGGAGATAGTGTTTGATTGAGAGAAGTTATGGAGAAGATAAAAAAGAATTTAAGTAGAGATAAATTTTTTTATGATATTATTATAAAATAATTTGAAATTTTAATTTAATTAAATCTGAATATTTAAGAGACGAAACTGAAAGCATTAAGCATGCAGCATATATACTTACTATATATATGTGTTTGAAATTAAGCTCATTTGGACAATCGATTCATGTCGTGAGCCCCTCTCTCTCTTTGACGTGATAGTTCTTAAAACTTTTATATTGACTTGGTTTTGCCAATACCAACAAATTTAAAAAAAAAAAAGAATAATGCAGGGATTTGTCCTATTTCTCCACCGGTGTTTTTAAAATCGGATCGGTTCGGCTAGTTTGATCGGTTCAATCGTGATCCGATCGTCAGTTTGAGTTCGATTTTTTTTAAAATTGGAAATGATAAAAAATCGGATTCAATTGGTTGAACCGAATTGAACCGGTTCAATCCAGTTTTTTAAATATTATATTAAAAAAATCTAAATTTGAAAATTATTAATGATAGAATGAAATGAAAAAAAGAAAGCAATAAATCATTATCATTATGAAAGGTAAAATTCGTTTTGTTTTATTTTTGTATTAAAACATGTAAATTTTGAATTTTGAATGATAGAATCAAACACAAAAGGAAAGAAAAGTAATTTTGAAAGGAGAAAAAAGGTATGGTGATGGTGTATAAATAAAGTGAGAAAATTAAGGAGAAGAATGAAGTGAGAAATTTAAGAAGAAAAAAAAAAGAAGTGAGAAAAAAAAATAAAATGGAAATAATTGAATGAAAAAAGGACAAATAATTTAATAAAAAGATATACAAAAGAAAAGTTATTTACATAAATAATAATTAAATTTAAAAATATATTAACAACAGCATTAAAATAATAAAAATATTTAAAATTTAAAGAGTATTGATCAATTTTATTTTCTTTATGCTAACTAATTTATTCGATTTTTTTATAACATATACATTAGAATAATAAATCTAAATAACATTAAATCATTCAACTTACTACCTTTTAATTATAATAGATATGAATCAAGAATTGACATATTTTTAATTGTATAAATATTTCATATTATTGTAATACAATGAGTCTATTTTTTTGTTTCTATTTGCATTCAAGTATACTAATCATATAAAATTACAATATATTTTGGATGAGTTTATTAATTAAATCACTTAGAAATAGATAAATTAATGTTCAATATCAATAAAAAAAATATTTTGTGAGTATTATATTCTTTTCAAAGTTTTATTCATAATATATCTTTGAAATAATAGATAAATAATATTTTAATAAAAACCAATTCAATCCGATTAAATCATGTTAAACTGGTCAAACCATGACCCAGTTGACACGCCGGCTCGATGTCCGATCCGACCCCCACCCCCACCCCACTACCCCCTACAAATAAATAAAAAATATAAAAAAACTAAAATAAAAAGGATGATACTATTTTCTATGGGCCGAATTTTAGAAAAAATGGGCTTTAACTTGTGCTAGGGCTATCTGATGAAAAGAGCGATGGCTTTTCTTTTCTAAATCAACACTATCATGTTTTTCTGCTTGCATTTTTAGAAATTTTATTTGTAGATTTACTGATTCTATATAATTGAAAGAAAAATATACGTATTATTTTTACATATCTATTTTTTTTTTTGTAAATGCCTATCACTTTCTAGTTATCTTAAGGGGGTTTATTTGAAATGAGGAATTGGAAGGAGTGTGTAGAATATGGATTAATGAAATTAGTTAATCATCTTTGATTATATTTTTTATTTAAGTTAAAAGAGTGACATAAAATAATTAAGCTCTTCAAATACTATATTTTTTATTCTATTAAATTGGTGAAAAATAATAAATAATTTTAAATCAAATTAATTTTTTTTATTGTCAACTGAAATCATTTCTCTTCTTATCTAATTGAACTATCTCTCTCCCTCCCCTCTCACTCTCTCTCATTATAAACTTACATTCCTTTTATCATCATTTTTTACAACCTGCTATTCAAATATAAATTTTATAATGACACGCCATACTCCATTATTTTATCTCTCACTATACCACCCCATCTCATCTCTCCAGTTAATTACCGAATTCACCTTGCCCGCTTGGTACGAGGTAATATAAATATATTACCAATTATTTATTTAAAATTCTCAAGGCTCATTTGTTTGGCTACGATTGATTACCGATAATTTTAATTACATTGATAATCTTAATTATTACCTCACTAGTAATTCAGATAGTAGGCAGAAGATGACTTTCCATATTACTTGACGAAAATGTCAATTCAATTAAAAATTTAAGTTTAAATATTTTAATGAACAAATATAATTCAATCTCATATTTTCTATTATTTAATTTTTTTTACAAATAACTCTTAGGGTCCGTTTGGTTCTGGGATATTTGAAAGAGAATAATAAAATTTATTCTGAAGAATATAAATATTCTTCTTATATTCTTATTCTTCTTTATGTTTGGTTTAAAAAGAATAAATTTTAAATATATAATATTTTATAATTAAAATATTTTATTATAAATGCATTACATTTATTTTAATTATTTTTATAAATATAATAATATAATAATATCTGGCTAAATTATAGAAAATAAAAAATAATGAAAAAATGAAAAAACGTGAGAATAGAGTTTATTCTTTTATTTAGATGGAATATAAATATTGGAATATTGTAGATTACGATGGTGGTTTCTCGATTCTCAAGACGGTTTTATCAAAAATAAAGTTTGACCACTTTATCCCTATTCCGCTATCTGTTTGACGATATTCGACCGAATAACTACTTATTCACAGAGATAACCTTCATCCAAACAGCTCCTTAGTTTTGCCTCATCTTATTTTACTATATTATTTTTCTATTTTTACTTTATTTATTTATTTATAATACCATGTGATGAAAATTTAAAATAATTTTAAGAATATTTTGATAATTTGTTCTCTAACTATTTTAATCATCATTTCTAACTATAATATGATATTAATAATAATTTAAATGATGATAATTTTTTTAAGTGGTAATATAAATTATTAGTTAATTAAATCGCACGATGAGGTCGAATGTTTTCGTTGTTGATCGGACGGCTGTGATTGGGACATTCCTGTGAAGGCGCCGAGCCCTACCTTCCTTCCTTTATACAAAGATCGAGCAAAATTGTAGCGAAACATAAAAAAATAAAAAAAGCAAGAGGGGGAAGAACGAACGAACGAGCGAGCGAGCGACATGGCGGCGGCGAACGCGGAGTTGGGCGCCCTTGATTTCGAGATGGACGACGACGACCTCATGGACGAGGACGCCGGAGCGGAGGCTGATGCCTCTGCGTCGGCGCCCAAGCTCCGCTCCACCATCACCGGCGGCGAGCCCTCCTCCGGGCCGAAGAAGACCAAAGGGAGGGGTTTCCGAGAGGACGCGGATCGAAACGGCGGACGCTTGCCCGCACGCGGGGACTACGACTCCCTCGACTCCGACGGCGGACCCGGCCCCCAGCGATGTTTGCCCTCACTCCTCTTCCGCTCTTCTCACATTCTCTAGGGTTTCGTTGGTTGCTTTCCTTGGTGCTCTTTATTTTTTACAGTTTCAAGTGCTTTATTGGATCAATAGTGCTCATTGATTTAATGCGCATGTCTTCGGTTTTGTAAGTGGAAAAGTTAGGGCTTCAAAAGATTTTTTTTTATGGATCCAGCAACCAAGAGTTTTCTGAGTCATTCTTCGTTTTAGGGTATAGTCTACCAAATATATGACATTCAGTGCAATATATTTTTCCTTCTTTCCAATCAATGTTTTGGGTCATGGGAGTTGTCATTTTAGTTCTAACCATCTCAGGAAGTACGATCCTTCCCGGGAGCGATAGGTGCTCTTAACAGACTTGTTAGAGCCTTTACTGCAGAGAGAGGATCCATTGTAGTTGCACGAGCTAGCCAAGTGCTTTGTCTAGTTGATTATATCGGAAACCGTTTTGTTCTTACCTTTCCATTTATCCTTCAACGCAACCGAGTATTGCATATGTTTTTATAATACTCTTCACCATGCTTCAGTTAAATTGTGTTGCCTTTACTTCAATATGTAGTTTTCATGCATTTGTGAATCGTTTCCATACATAATCATGTGCAAGATAGTGATCCTCCTATTCGTCTAGATTTTTTCCAAGTCTTTTTACCTGTTATATTTTTCATTTTCTGTAGCTATTGAGGGATGGATCGTATTGGTTACTGGAGTTCATGAGGAAGCACAGGAAGAAGACCTGCTTAATGCTTTTGGTGAATATGGACAGATAAAGAATTTGCATTTAAATCTGGATCGACGCACTGGGTTTGTGAAGGTAAATTTGCTAGTTCAATTATTTGCCTGTTGAAATGTTAACACGGACTGGAGCTTAACGATCATTTGTTATAACATTATCCTTTGCTCTTTAGGGTATTCTTGTTTCAATTGGGAATTATTGCAAGCCACTATCCATATTCCGCCGCTAGCACTTCTCATGAAACTTTTTTTTTAATCTTCCAGGCAAATACTGTTTGCATGTACTTATCTTTTTCTTTATGTAATTAGTGCAAAATTGTTTTACGAGTTCTAAGTTTTTTTCATGTAACTCGTGCAAAAGTTTATGAAGGCTAATTAATATCTCAAAATCCACTCTTACAATAATTCTCAATATCTGAAAATATGTTGGTTTTGCTTTCTTTTAATAGCACCAGAATTTTTCTGTGGCTTGGGTACTAATGTTTTTTCTTTAAGATGACAGCTCAGATTCAGGTAGTCAGTTTAACTTTTGTATCTTGACATTATGGTTTTTCTCTGTAACATGGATGTAGTTTACCTTAATTCATTAGTACTTTTTGTGGAAAATTTGTAGATGCCTCAACATATGATATATTTTTCATTTTGTTAATAAGATGTAGATGACTAATAATCAGCCCCCCTTTCTTCCTAAAAAAAGTTCTTTAATACGTTGCAGTTCTTTCTGTTCTTCTTCCCTAAGTATAGCAAAGCAAACCCAATGGACAATTGAAAACTGTTTATACTACTTTAGATCAATGCATGGTTAATGTATCTAGCTTTAAAACATTTTGAATATGTTCCTAAAAACAATAACTCACTTGACAAGGATTCAAAATGAGCAGTCATCTTTAAATTTTCATATAAAATTTTCCATATAAAAAGTTCTAATTTTGTGTTTTTAGTAGAGGAATAATTTTCATCTATTATGTTTTCATATGGATAATACAGGGATATGCATTAATTGAATATGAAATCTATGAAGAAGCACTTGCTGCAATCAAGTCACTGAATGGAGCTGATCTTCTGACTCAAACTGTTTACGTTGATTGGGCATTTAGCAAGGGTCCTTTCAAACGTAGAAGTGCAAGGAGGTACATAACCTGGCACCAATTATCGTTGTGTTTTACTTATTCTGCATTTGAGCAACCTTATCTACCAACACATCGGAACTACAACTTAATAATTGGTATCCTAATTTATTTACTTAAAATATCTATATGAGATTCATGAAAAAACCTATAATGGAATCACCTTTGCTTTCATTTTATGCCTTTTGATTTTTTTTCCTATTTTTTGGAAGGCCATGCCCTCGGGCAATTCTGGGGGCTATGCCTATGCTGTTGCTTACTTTTCACCATCTAGGAGATACGTGATGGAAATTCTGAACTTTATCAAATATCCTCGAAAGATTAGTGCTAGGGTTTAGTGACCTATCATTGGCTTCAGTTTTTTATATTTCTTTTTGTCCCTCAAATGTTTTCACCATTTAATGCTTCACACAGTTGTAATTTCATGTCCGGGGGTTCTTGAATGCTTGACATCATTATCATGCTGACTTCTGATGCATTTTTTTCGATCTCCTTAAAAAATATTGAGATGAGATTAGCTAAGATTATGATCTCTCTTAACCAAATTATTACTTGTACCCATCTGGTTAAATTATTAAACACATCCTTTACGTATTTCATTCGATCTTAGTCTTCACATGTTAAATTTATTAGTTGTAACAAACCGTAGTCACTCAAGTTGGCTGTTAACTTAGCAAAGTGATATGGGTTTTCTTTGTTGACGTAGTGCGTATTTGCCTATGCTGCTGTTTTAGTCCTTGATGCTATTTTCTTATGCTTCCTTCCCCGAAGATTTTGTTTTAAGCATGTCTTATGATTACTCAAGTATTAAAAAAAGATCCTTATTATTAAGGGTGCCCGATGTCATCTGTCATGTAAGTGTAGCCCATATGAGATGGTGTACTGTAAGTAGCCAGATTTTTCACTGATTATATGCTTGGTTTTATGATGCTGATATTTTCTTGAGAAGTCTGCATAAAATCGGTTTGGTTAACTTACCATGTTTTGTTGGATGTTCCTTGATCTTTCACAGATCACCACGTCGATCAAGGAGCCCACCTAGGAGGAGATACTAGGGAATCATCCGGCCGTGTGTTTATTCAAACATTGAGTTGAGTATTTCTGAATGTCAGAATTCCCAGCTATGTTGTTTTGTCTGCTCATTCCATCTGAGGCGTGATACATAATGCTGTGTCCTAGTTGTGTGTTTCAATTACAAAGCACTGGTGTTTTTCATATTTCGTAATGTGTTGTCATGCACCGAACCATGCAATGAGCGCTCTCCACCATGACATTTGATCCTTTACCTTCATTTGTGCTTTCTTGTTCATATTGCTAGATTCTTAACTGTCTTGACATCTTATTTGATCCTGGGTCTGCTCTATTGTGATGAAAGGAGAGGCATGCCGGACAAACCAATCGATAGGTTCTATTGTGATGTAAGAATGATTTGATACATAACATAAGTTCTAGTGTAAAAATATTTTGATACAATGTGAGAAATTGGTAGGTAAACATATTTCTTTTAAGGAAAAAATTAATTGTGCTTTTAATCAATCGTCCAATGGATTAAAAAATTATTTATTTAATTTACTATTCATTATGAATCGGATGGGAATTAATAGATGTTACTTTTTAAAAGAGATGGCATAAATATTAAACTCGTTTTTTAATGAAGATAAACATTTAAATTGAATAAAAAAACTAAGGGAATTAGTTATTTTTTAAAAATATAATTAACATGTTAAGGTTTTTCCAAAATATTAGATAGTAATTTATCAAATTGTTCTTATATACGTAATAAATACAAAAAATCAAACTTATTTCATTTATAAAATTTGGTATGCAATAATTAAATTAATTAGTGGATTAATTGACAAGTTATTCCAGTGATTTTTTTTATTAGCATTTTTATTCACTCATCAGAATGAGTTTGGCTTTTAAATAAAAGTTCTATAACTCTAGGATAGAATGCTTTATTAATTAGATTAAGTCAAACTTTTAAGAGATTAACAAAAACATAGAAGGTAATTAATTTCAAATTTAATTTAAAAATAAGAGAGAGAGAGAGAGAGAGAGAGAGAGAGAGAGAGAGAGAGAGAGAGAGTTACTATTTGCATGGTATCGTCGAATAGTTGAGGCAGGCCATATCAGCGAATATTGATGAAAGCTTAGGTATAATTGTAGGATTGATGAAAGCGAATATCTGATGTTGTTAATCACCATGGGATGGGTTGGCGCAATTAATAATAAGTAGGATTGATAAAAGCTCAGGTGATTCGAAGCATGCCAATATTTTTCCAGCTTCAAGGATTCCCATGAAATTATCCTCATCGACAGGGGAGAGGCCTCAGTTTGAAAAATTTTACCACCAAAGCACCGGAGATGGGAGCATAATGCCACGAGTCTCCATACTCCTACTAAGGTTGCATTGGAAAATAAAATTGCAGTTCCTCTTAAGTTGTCGGTGAATAATTGAATTAATAAATTAGTTCAGGATGTGTTTAAAAATTTTTAGCTCAAAAGTGTGAAAATTTTTAAAAATATTTAATATTTACATAATATTTATATAGTCATAACACAAATAAATCATCATTAAATGTCTACAACATAATATTCAAATAATTAGAATGTTAAAACTAATAATTTCATCGTTATATGAAAAATAGCAAAAAAGGACTGTGGTTGCACTATGCACAAAGGCAACAGTAGACCTCTATGCAGGACTGTGGTTGCACTATGCACAAAGGCAACAGTAGACCTCTGTGCACTATGCATAGAGGTGGCCGACCATCGTGAAGGTCATTGAATCATGCGTCCGGACGACCGTCGTCGTGATCGTCACCCTCCTCTCGCATCCGGCCATCGACAACGAGCATCGCCTCCTTTTGCATCCAGGCATCGTCGAGGGTGTTGCTCCATCGTCGGCAAGGGCCTCCGCCACCATCAATCGTTGCTGCCTCCCCGTTTCTAGTGCCGCGACCCCTCCATCGATCGTGACCTCTCCTCCTCCATCACTGCCACCCGTTGTGGTCGCCTCCTCCTTCACGACGGCCTCGCCGCCGTCCTCACTGTTGACAAAAAGATGTTGCGATGGCTCATACATGGAAGTTGAAGCCGCCACCCCTCCTCCATTGAGTGTGCTGCTATTCTACATCACTCGTTGTCGCCGCCCTTTTGCATCGCACATCGCCATCGCCTCCATCATGGCCGCCAAGACGAATGTGCACCGCCATCCTCCATCACGATCATCCATGTTGTGCGGGGAGGCATAGGCGATATTAAGGATTTAGGGTTAGGGAGGAGAGAGAGACACTTTGATGCTAGGGAGAAAGAAAATAGGATTTCTTATCTTTATCTTATATATATATGATAGACTGGAAGGTTGAAATATAATGTATATGATCTACCGATGAGTATTTAAAATAAATTAATATAAAATATTAGGACACAAGGTTCGAGGACCCATGAGGCAGGGGCAATCCATCTCGCCCCGATCTCCGAAAGAAGGGGAGGAAGTAGTTTGCCCCCTTTTCCGACCCCGCAGGGATAAAATTATCCGATTTCGGAGCGGATAGGAGAGATTGCGATCCCTATTAGCCAATCTTAGCACCCTTAGAGAGGTCATGACTTGATTCCCGTGGTAAAAGATTTTTACACACAAAAAAATTCCTTAAGACATTATTTGGCATATTAACATAAATAACATTTTAAATAACGAATATTGTTTTGACCATGTTAATTTTGAATACAAAAATTTATAAACTACTCTTACTAGTTTATAAAATATAGAATATAGTGATTCTAAATTTACTCCTAATATACCCTCATTTATTTAAATAAAAAATATTATTTAATTTTTAAATATCATGCTCTATCTTTCAAATTAAGATTTCACATCTTTAATTTTTTTTTACTTACAGTGTGAATACAAGTTTATTTTAAAATAATAAATATTTCTATATTAAAATAATATTATAAAAAATATTACTATAAAAAATAAAATATAATAAATTAAGCATGCTTATATCTATTTTTGTCATTTTATATTTATCAAACATTTTTTGTCAAATTTATAAAGAACCTATTATCCTCTAATCATATTGCTATGGTTGAATCAAAACCTTATCCATACATTAATTTCGCCAAATGGATGTATCGTCCCCTGTAATACGTATAGGTTTGGTAAAGTGTTCGAATCGTCAAATTATGAGAACTATATCAAATTAGGTTCCATGTTTCATCGGTAATCATCATTCGGAATCATGAACGTCAGCTTCTCTCAAAAGTATTGAAACGGAGTGCTAACAATTTACAACCAAAAGTTAAATTTGTTTACTTTGTGCTCCAAATTGAACAAATAACCAGCAGCCAAACCCAATCAAGATTAATTACAGCGTTGCTTTATTCCACAATGTGAGAGCAGTGTTAATGCATGGCGTTCTTCCAGCTGAATGCTCAGTATAGAATCATAGAATTAAATGAGATCCGGATACTCCCGCCAAAAAGAATGAGATGAATTCACGTCGCAATGAATATATCAAAAGGATGATTGTGGTATTTAATCCAGTGAAGAATAATTTTGATTTCAATGGAAGCCCTGGAGTTCGTATCATAACTCTGTGAGGCCTGCAAAGTTTGGACCAAAACAACTTGTGTGATGAATTTTGTGACGTTAGCCAGGACTGGCAAATCCATCGATCTGCAGATTGTTTTAACTGCATCATCGCCAATGGCTCCGGTACATACAGCATCATCCTCATCAAGAAAGCAACGAAATGGCTATGCTCACAGCTGTGAAGAGGATGTAAAGCCCAACCAAGCAGAAGCCCCAGAATCTGGGTACCCGAAATCTGGACCAAGTCACCACTAATAGAGATCCCATCAAGCTCAGCAGAAGGAACACAAATGCGACGACAATATTACTGTTGAACCGCAATTCATAAGCTCCTGGATAGACGCTTGCTGTCTCAATCACCATTGCCATACCTAAACCAACAAGCATGTTGAACATGGGACCTGCAAAGCATCCTGCCATTGCCATTGCAGGTTTACCAGCATTGGCTAATGCCACATCAGCAAAAAGATCACCCACCGAGTTCCCCCAAGCTAGCACTGTTAATCCGAGAATTGCAGGCGACAACTCCATGATAATGCCAATCGTGGCCAGACAGTTCATTAGTTCCCCAGCTACAGTGGAGATCCAAAAGACACTCATCATAAAGGCAACAATTGTAGCAGTAATCTGCTCATTTTCAGGTGGTGCCTTCTCAAGAACATAGTGAGCTACTGCAAGAGATAAAGATATAAAGAGGACAACTGCCCAGAGTGGAAATCTCCTGTAGGGTAGCAAGAAGACTATTTCGGTGTCCAGAGCAACATAGGAGCTTAATGAGAAAAGAAGAATGATGGGACAGAACCCTATATTGGCCGAACTGTAAAATCTATTCCACCCAGAAGTTGAAGGGATGCTGAGCTTCAGAAGAGTTGAAATAGGAAATTCCAAGATTTGCATGACCTGTCTAGAAACATGTTCAATATTTAAGATAGATTATGAGTGGAAAAACTAATCAGACAATTTGTTCCAGTGAAAGAACACTTGTGGCATGCAAGGGATCAAAAGTGCATAAGAATGGCAGATTGGCAGTTATGAAGTATCACTTCGTGAAGGCAAAAGAGGTTTAAGTGTAAATGCTAGTTTGAGAAACTAAGATATTAATAAACTAATATTTGTTATCAACACAAGAATGATAGACTTACTTCTTCATAATTCTGTAACATGTTATATCAATCATACAACAGATGACCAAGCATGTAAAAGACAGACTGTTTTTTTTGAGGCATGTATTAAGATGAACATATACCATGCCTGGTACAGTAGTCACTTGTCAGCTTCATTTTGTGACAATAGACACAATCAATCAACAAATGAATCATGGAGGTAATAACATCATGTCATATAACAATGAAATAATTGGTACATGAATGGAAGGTGTAAGTGTCACAAGTTAAAGTCTTATTAATAAATGACAGATCTGAAATCAAAAGACATACACGGTCAAGAAGGACAAACAAAGAGGAAAAGAAAAGACAAACAAGAACCCGCACGTTACGAATTTCTTTATTTTTCTAGTTATGCTTTCTAAGGCATCTGAAACTACAGGACGTTCTTTGTTGTTTAAGTGATACATGTCCTAGGATGATTAGATCCATTCATGTTGCTACATTACCTTATCTATTTAGTGCGAGCTTAATCACAATTAATATCCTTAAAGTATCATTTCAAATGCACCTTAAGCAATGATGATTACATTATGTCAAAAAATGGAATGAAAATGATTACATAGTAGTAGGAGAAATATGATTAAAGAACTGTAGGTTATGGATCTTCATATGTTGAAAAGTTTTTGATAAATGATGTTGTGCAGTTCCATTTTAATTGAGTGTGAAGCATGCTACTTTGTTTTCTAGGAAACCGATACTTTGACGTCTCTATAATCTTTATCATGTCTAAACAAACTAGTAGAATCGAATTCCTGGTTCGGGCTTATATTACCAAGCCATATTCTATGTTATTTTTTATGCCAATTACATGAAAAGAAAGACTGCAATGTTATCAATCGTCAAATATCAAATTTCTTATACCGGGAATGAAATAACAGAAGATGTTTTGCATTGTTCCATTTAACATGTTAATTTGGAATTAATAACAAACGACATCTCATATTGTTCAATCCAACATGTTAATTTGGGCGTTGTTAAAGACATACCTTCATTAGCAGCCTGGAAAGGCTATCATATGCGGACTTCACTTCTTTTTCTTCCTCCACAGGTTTCACTGTTTCTCCAGATTCCAAATCGCCTGATTTCCGATCCAAAAGGCGAGCCTTTTCCTCTTTTGCATCCGCCGGACTCATCTCCACCTGCCCAGTCGTGGGCCTTCCTCTGCTAACGCCGACCCCGATGGCGTCCATCCAGAAGACAAATCCTATGAAGAAGACGTAGAAGAGGACGAAGCCGACAGCTTGCCAGAGGTAGATCTCGGCACTGAGGTAGACGTAGAAGAGCGCGGAGGCGGCCACGAGGTAGAAGAACACGTCCCGGACGAAGGGCGCGGGGTCAAGGGCAAAGGGGGCGGCACGAATGGCTACGGCTCCGACGACGAAGGCGGAGACGAAGGCTCCCGCGGATAGGATGGCCGCCAGCCCGAGGCGGGGACGGCCAGAGCGGAGGGCGGCGGCGGAGGAAAAGGCATCGGGGGCGCCGTTGCCTAGGGCGAGGAGGGTGACCGCGGCCATGGAAGGGGAGAGGCGAAGGCGATCGGCGAGGAGGGAGACGGCGGGGGAGAAGTGGGAGGCAGCGGCGGCGGCGAGGATGCGGAAGTGGAGTAGGAGGGCGAGGACGAGGAGGGGGATGGAGCGGGAGGGGCGGGCGGAGAGAGCGCAGAAGTGGAGGGCGGCATAGTTGAGGATGCCGTCGCCGCAGTGGCGGCCGGCGAAGGCGCAACGTTGGGTGGGAGGGACGTCGTAGATGGAGGAACACGAGGAAGAATTAACCGGAGGCGCGGATTCGAGGAGGTAGCGGGAGGAAGAGGAGGCGGTAGTGGTGATGGGAATGGGAGGCGGGAAGAGGGGATGTGAGATGAGGAGGAGGAGAGTGAAGGAGGCGAGGAAGATGGAAATGGAAATGGAAATGGGCTTCACAAGGGAGGAGGACGATGATGAGCAGGCGGCCGTCATGGCCATGCACGCACGACGACACCACACAGAAGCGGCGGTGATAGAGGAGGAGCGAGCGGCCGTCGCCTTCCTTTTCCCGACTTGTTGCGTGTTTTTTATTTTTCTGGTTTCGGTTCACTGAAATGAAAACGGAGGAGGAGGACGGTGGCGAGGCGAGTGGTGAGTGAGTCCACGGAAATGGGCCCGCAAAAGTTTGATGCTTGATCATTTCAACTAAAACAATTTTATTTTTATATTAATATTATTTCACCGAAAAAAAAGAGTATATTTATTACTTCTTCATGACGTATCACAATTCACATGTACTATAAATTCTTTTTCTTTTTCTTTTTCGATGCCACCTTACTAATTTCATTTGTTATGTCCCCAGTGTGACGAAATAATTCCAGCGGATGAGAGATACAAAAATAAAGTTGTTTATGCGTTCGAGAAAAGAAATGAATTATCAAATAAAATATAAGAAAAAGACTCGAGTTAGATAAACACAACAAATCCCGGCCTACAAAAGGGCCCGGCCCTTTTCCTGGCCTGTCCCACTCCCAACCCCAACTCCTTCCGATGCTTTAGAGCTTGACGAACACGAAAAGCCCAACGAGCAATTAAAGTTCGTCTTTGCTCAACTCGCTTCCCCCTCCGCTCCGCTCCGCTCCATCTCCTCCTCGTCTACGCTTCGTCATGGCTCGCAACAGCGATTGGGTCTACGAGAACAATGGAGGGTTCGTCTCCTCCACCCTCCAATCTCTTCTACTCCTCCTCTCTTCTATCGTCGCACGCTCTTTGACTTTTTTTTTGTTTTTTCAATCGTATGCATCTTCCAGGACTTGCGTTGCGATCGCGGGGTCTGACTACTGCGTCATCGCCGCCGACACGAGGCTTTCCGTCGGATATAGCATCTACACCCGCGACTACTCCAAGATCTGCAAGCTGTAAATTTCCCCTTCGCTTCTTTTATTTCTTTTTCTTCTTGTACTGCTCGATTCTTTCTATAATTTGGATGTCAATCAATGCCCTTTGGTTGGATGTGGATGTGGATGTAGGGCGGATAAATGCGCCATGGCAACTTCTGGATTTCAGGGGGATATGAAAGCTCTCCAAAAGAATTTGGCTGCCAAACACCTCGTAAGTTTTAGTTTCTGATTGTGCGCATGAATAAAATTTCTGATTAGGTCTATGTTTAAGGGTTTAGTGGTGATGTCACATGGGAAGAATACTAGATAGTTAGGTTCATTACATCTTTTACGATGTTTGCATCTCGTCCATGTGCATTGATCTTGATGGTGCTAGGAAGATCATCAAATGCAACACTTGATATGCACAACCCTAAAGGTTCTTTTATCTAACAATGGTCTATTGATGTTTCCGTCACATTGGCACTTAAAACAGAAAAACAAATAACTAAAAGAGCGAGAGAGGGATGAGTAATTGGAATACTAATTTTGATGATATCTTGAATCCTAACCCATCTGTTATATATCACCAATGCTGTATAACTTCCCTAATCTAGCTCCGCCCATTCGAACTTCTTGTTTCTTGATCAGCAACCCTAGAAGGGGTCTATGGTAATCTCCCTGTGGAGAGTGGGGGTGAAGCCTCCGAACCATAGATTGTGATTGTGGTTTGTCTTTGTTTTGGAACTGAATTTATTTTCATATTTTGCGTGATAAATTCCATTTCCTGGAACTAAGAGTCTCGGTCTGGGACAGTTTCTGTCATCTGCAAAGGGTGTGCTTATATAAACTCTCGAAGATTTGGGGTTATGAGATATCTGAAACATTTTAATTCTCTCTATTCTTTCATCTCATAACTTTTTTTTAGAATATTTCCATCTAATAAAATTAGGAATGGAGTAGGGAGTCAAATGAATTATATTCATTGTAAAGTGGGAACCCACCTAGTGGATCAACGAATTGACGTCGTATGATCCATATAGCCGACCCCACCTATTGGGATAAGGCTTTATTGTTGTTGTTGTTGTTGTAAAGTGGGAACCCAGAAATTTGAACTGTTGTTCATCTGATTCTGCATGCTAATTTTTACTGATGCTTTTGGGCTAATACTTGACATGATACAAATATTATCTAAGAAATCTGGGGATATCTCCTCTCCCTGAAAACAATATTGTCTTCATTTTGTGACAAGTTTCATGTTTCACAAGTTAACCCTTAAAAATGGAACTTGATACAATCATAAAGTGGGAAGCGCAAAGAGAAGTTCCCTTAAGTTAACATTGTTTTATTTTTTGGAGAGGGAGAAGTTAACACGATTTTGAGCCTGGAAATGTGCACAGGTAGAGGATAATAGAAATGGTAAAACGGAGTGTTAATGAGCAGAGTTGTTAAACGTGTACAAAAAATGAGTTATATCGGCATAAACTCATATCTAGAATTGATCTCAGGTAAACTTGTGGAGAACCAATGTACTCTTAGAATCTAAGGATATATTATTTCTAGAACTCAGGTGAAATTAGAAAGGGGAGTCACCAATGTCTCCCTTTATTTCTGTCTTGGCCTTTCAATCTCACGCAATAGGGTAGCTGACCAGGATCTTTTTTTTCCTCTTTTACTTCTCATGCAACTGTCATCACTCCTCTCTCTTTCAATCATTCCCCTCAAAAGAAATCTTCCCGTTGATGCTTCACAATTTCCCTCTTTTGTCTCACCCCATGTTTCACCTTCTCTCAAACTCAATCTTGTCAACTGATTGAAAGTGATGATGATCTTGTTTTTTCATGACCTGTTCTAAACAAGAACACTATGTGCATTAGTTATTTTAAACCTAATACATGAACTCTGAGTTTGTGACTTGATTACTGGGCAAACTCTATTTTAAAACTTTGATTGAATCTTCCTTTCGTGCATCTTGGTTCTGTCTGTATTAAAATGGTCAGTAAACTACATGTTACCTGCTACCAATTTCATTTGGATCACTTTTCTGATCCCCATTAGCATGAGTGCAGATCTACCAGCATCAGCACAACAAACAAATGAGTTGCCCTGCAATGGCTCAGCTTCTGGCAAATACTCTTTATTACAAGCGGTTCTTTCCCTATTACACATTCAATATCCTAGGGGGCCTGGATAGTGATGGTATGGCTTTTCGACTCTTTTCCATGTAGCTCGTGAAACCTAAATGCTAAATTTTCGAATTAAATATTCTTTGGACTGGCTCAGGCAAAGGGTGTGTCTTCACATATGATGCGGTTGGGTCATATGAAAGAGTCGGTTACAGCGCCCAAGGCACAGGTTCAGGACTAATTATGCCTGTTTTGGACAACCAATTGAAGTCTCCTAGTCCACTACTATTACCTGCCAAGGCAAGAAAAAGCTCTATCTAGCTCTCATTGATTAGCTTTCTTTTTCCCATGCTAAAATTTCTTGCAACTATGTAGGATGCTGTCACACCTTTATTAGAATCAGAAGCAATTGACTTGGTCAAGGATGTTTTCGCTTCAGCTACTGAAAGAGATATATACACCGTACGTTCTCATCACGTCTTTTCATGGCGTTCTGTCTATTGATTCCGTTTAGCACAAGAATAACCCTATCTTGGTGCGAATTCCTTGCAGGGTGATAAAGTTGAGATCGTGATAATTAATTCATCAGGTATTCGACATGATTTTATGGATTTGAGGAAGGATTGAATGCGTATGCTCCTTCTAATTCGCAGTGGATCTGTGTTGAAACTTCGAGGATTTCTCTTGATATTTGAATGAACAATGCAATGTATTATGGAGACATCTGAACGCTATGTTTTGAATAATTAAAGAAACTAGAAAGGACCATCGGATTTGTTGTAGTTGGCTATCTGTTTTTTTTTTTTTTTCATATGGGATCGTCAAATCTCATTTAAATTTAATTAAGAAATCTACGTAACATATAAGATGTTAAATTGCATTCGATAGTTATTGATTATTATTTCATCTGGTCCGTTGAGCCGTTAATAAAAAGAAAAGAAATCATTATTTCTATTATAAAATGAGATAAGACTATAGCTGCATTTGGGAATAGAAAAAGCAACTGCTTTCTCATCACCCAACTTGGTGTTTCTTCAACTTTGATTTGGAACATAAAGATTGAACTTTCAGAACCTTTCGATCATGGATCAAGGTCATCACGATCGCTTGTCGATTGACTTGTCGATTGATATGTGAATGCCAGTCCATTGACGATTATCTGACTTGATATGTGAATGCCATATTGTCTGACTTGTCGATTGACGACTGAGATCTAGTGGCATGGTACCCCTCCGGACGACCTCTCCTCATTCTCCAAGCCCTAGCTCCATTTCTCGGGCAACTCATGTTGTCATTACGGGCTGGTGATGCTCTATCTCCGAGTGTCCATCATGTGGGCAAAGTCGTCGAAGCAGATGAAGTCATCACCGCCGATCATCCTCAAACAATCGTCGAGTGTGCACCCATCGTCACCGAGGGCCGCAAAGATGACGAGCAGCTCCTCGGTCAAGTTCCTCCCATTGTCGTCCGTGTCGAATACCGCGAACGTCTCTTGCAATTGTTGCTTGTCCTCATCCCCCTTGTCTACGGTTGGCCTTGATGGTTGCAACATCCTCCAACTCCTCGAGGCCGATGCACTTGTCGTTGTCACGGAGAGCGTCGACGACCATGGTGACCAGCTCCTTGGTGGTGGGGGGCTCGAGGCCAAGGCGCCGGAGGCTGCGAATTGGAACCACTCTGACCACGGAATCATAAAGTCACAGAATCATCGGACTCGTCTCCAAATCCTTCGCTAAATCTCAAGCTCGATTCACTCCGCCTGGCAGCAGCCTTCACAACCGTCGTCGCCGTCTCCACCTGCTCAACATCCCCCCTCACGAACACCCCACCCCTTCCGTTGGTGAGCAACCTTCGTGACCGCCGCCAGCCCCCTGCTCGCTCCCACTCGTTGGTGAACACCCTCCACTCACGACTCCATCAGCCGACCTGACAGCCCCTTGCTTGCTACCCCACCCCCTCCATCGGCCACCCCCGTTGTCGACTTCTCCCCTTGCCGGTGAGGACGCTGGTGGTCGGAGAGAGAGGAGGAGGCGGCGCCCCTCCTCTTTTTAAATTTTTTATTATGACATACTTATTTTATTATTTTGTATTTATTTTACTTTTTAAATAATTTGCCACAAAAACCAGGGGGTTAGTAAATATGATTGTCTGGGCAGAGAGAGAACGTCGACCGGGGAACGGTCGATCTGAGTTATTGGAAGGTAGTATTAAAAAACATCAAATTAGAAGGTATTTGATAAAAATTTTCTCTCTTCATATATGATCCTCTTAATTTTGATCAATTCCATGATTTTTTTTATCATAGATCTCCTTTATAGGACTATCATTTTTTCTATTTCAAACTTTAATTGGCATGTGAAGTCAATAAAAATTATTGACTCATGATAATTGGTAAAGTTGGGTAGGCATCTTAACCATTAAAAAAGTATCTCATTCAACTAAAAAAATATATATTCGACGATCGTTAAAAAAGAAGTCCTTTAAAAATAAGATTTGTTTGAAATACACGTGTCAAGCAAGAGACAATATGAGAGTGTAGAAAAAAGAAACTTCTTAATTAGTTTTGACGAGGTGGAAGCGGAGTCCATCAAAGTTAAAATTTTCAGCATCCGAACACAATGAAGAGAGGTCGAGAAAGTGAGGTAAGAGAAAATATTTCATATGAGGGATTAATTGAGGCATGTTCAAATTGAGAAATGAATTATTTAAGAGAATCATTTTTTTTCTGGCTGATTTGAGCAATTTTTTCAATGCTTTAGTTACGTGCATTTATTGTCATGTAATTCAATATATATTTTTTATCAGTTTTACTTTTCAATTGTTGATTCGAGAACCTTCAGTAAAAAAAATGTGTAAAGTTTAGGAATATTTTAGTTACAAATTTATATGAACATTATTGGCATTTGAAGGTCGAATGTAGGGGTGAGCAAAACCGGATTCGAGATCGGGTCTCGACTATCCTGGCCCAACTCGATTTGCTTCAGGTTTTCGAAAAAAGAACTCGGTCTTGACCGAGACCGGGATTGGGACATCCCGATCAAACTAGGATAAAAATCGAGAAATTTTCACTTGCCCAGTTTGATCATAAAAAAATAAAAAAAATAAAGAAAATTAATGTTATTATATAAATATGATAATTCTTATTATTATAATATAATAATATATTATGCATTTAAGATATATACATAAAATTAAATATAAATTTTAATTAAAATAAACATAATTATAATATTTAAAATAATTTAATATTAATATAATATATTTAATCAAGTCGAGAAATGATTTGATTTTTATAACTCGGACCCGAACCTAGACCGTGTTCTGACCCGATCCCGATCGGGTCTCAAGGAATGAGACCTAGCTCCGACTCAGAAAAAACTCGAGAAATTCGGGTCGGTGCGGGTCGAGGCGACCGGGTCATCCCAGCCCGTGCTCACCCCTAATGGATCATTGAGACCTGACCCCGACTCGGATACCCACCAAGTAGGGAAAACACTCGAGAAATTCGGGTCGGTGCGAGCCATTGAATCTGCGCAATAAGACACTTGTTCCTTGTGTATTCATAGAGGAAAATGTATATATAGTGCATAATTTTACTTATTAAATTGATAAAATGATTATATATTAATTTATTTTATTAATTAAATAATAAATTTGATCAAGATCAAGATCGATTATTCGATATGATTGTGATCTAAGCCACAATTCATTTATTCCTAAATGATACTTTTTATCATCAAATTAGCTTAATATATATACACTAGTTCAGCTAACAAGTATATAATTAATCTAATAATGAATTATAATAATTAAATTAATTGAATAATTTAAATTAAGGGTTTTACCCATTAATTTCATATTCACAAACATATAGGAATTATATGGGACAAAAATTGACCCATATATATATATATATATATATATATATATATATATATATATATATATATATATATACCACCGTTAGATCGGTATCTGACTATCTACACATAAGCACCTTTAAAATCTCTAAAAACAAGTGCCTATTTGTGCACCATTTTTGTTCCCTATAAATATTTTTCTGAAGAACAGTATATTATTTTATTTTAAAATATTAATCACATTATGTTGAAAAGTAATGGTAACACTAAAATATACATCAATTCATGCTCAATAATGATATAACTTAATTTCATCCTAACTTTCTCTACTTATTCAATTCTCCTTGGGGTTAAATTTTTACATATCACATTGAAAAACTAGATATGATATTAATTTCATGATGTGACCACTTAATTTTGAAGGAAGACGCCCCAATCCTGAAACATTAGAAAATATTAAACCATCAAATGATGTTAGGGTTTGACGTAAACAAAAAAGAGGGAAAAAATACTTCATTTAAACTTATTATTTTGTATTCTTAGGCGCAATATATGGGATTATTCTCTTTTTTTTTACAAATCCCCTTGAAAAACGATGTGGATGGCTCAACCCTACCAGCACTAACGATTATACGTACTAGCGACTCAAACTCGATATTTTGCTTAAGCAAAGAGGATATGGGATTATTCTCTCGAGATCGCAAGATAAGGAGGATATTTAACACATCCTGAGAGCCTTGCTCTCTCGACATGCGAGAGAACATTTATGGTATTATCTACTATTATAAAGTAGATACTTGATTTTTTTTCCAAATTATAAGCATTGCAATAAAACTCTGTTGTATTGTAATGATTCGTAAGATTCAAATGATCACGGTACATATCGTCTAAGTTTGTTTTCTTATGACAAAACTTCTTGCAAAAAGAATTGAAAACTATAAAAGGCTTTGTAACTTACCAGAATTCCTCAATGCGCATCATACACTACTTTTTCACCCTGAGATAAAAATATGGTCAAATAGCAATACAACACTATCTTCTACGTTTCGACTCTTTTCTCATTTCTGCCATATAACTTGCCATGTTGCTCCTCACCCACAAATGCTTCTGGACGAGATTGCACTTGGTGGATTCATCTATAGATAATCACAACACATATGTCACAAAACATGCTAATTTTCATATATAATATTTGATGCATATTTTAACGAACAACACCAAGGTGATTATCTGTAGAAAAAAGATCATAAAAGACCTGAACAAGAGAAAAAAATGCAAACACATTAGAACTGTCCCACAGCCTCTGCGGCACAGGGATAGGGAACAGAACAAAACACTATCCTAGTCAATGTTTCTTATTCTGGTTAATTTAGAACCAAAGACTAATGGAAATTAAGAAATGACATTCAGGAACTAGAAGGAAAAACAAGCTACCCTTCTCAGAGAAATGACAAGATAATTACCAATATTTTCCCACACATCGCGAGGCACTTTGAGGCAATTTCGTGTCAAGTAACAAGCATCCTGGAATGAGTATGGCATTTTCTTGATCTGATATCTCCAGAACCAACAGGACCACCAAAATAGTAACTGGGAACGGAAACATCAAACAAACCTTAGCCATACCAATATCCCGAATGTGATAAAAAAAAAGCGTAGGACCAAGTTAAGACAAATGAAAAAAAGAACACAGTCACTGACCTTCCCTAGAGTGTATGGCAGAAGTACGAACTGGACACCAAAGAGATTCCAAATTGAAGGCTTCTCAGAACCTTGAATCTGCAGTTCAAGTTCATCACTAAGTTCCTCTTCCATCTTCCTGCAATGATTAAAGTTTGAATTTCGAATTATATACATAGTACTTGTAAAAGCATTACTATGTCTGCATGCCTTCATATTCTTTAATTTACAAGATGATACTTCAATGCCCTAGGAAGAACATACATTGCTTCCAAACAAAGTAGAAGTTACCTTTCTACATTTATAAAGTTTAAATGCTATCAAGAACAAGGACACGTAAAATCATGCTCAGCTATTAAGAGTGACCTCAAACAGAAAACCAAAGAGCCTTGACAAATTATGTGTCAGTCAAACTTGGCTCATAGTGCTTTCTTGATAAGAAATGACTAGGTTTTAGTGTCACATGGTGATCCATATAGGAGGAACTACAATTTTTTTATTTTGGTCTCATAAAATAGGCTCATGAGCTTACTGCATAGGAAATTATAACTAGAAAGAAAGGAGCATGAAAAGTCTCACGGTGTCAAACTCAAGACCTCTTAGTTTTCAAGCAGGTTGTTTGCGACAACCCTGTTCCCGAACTATAAATTTCAACACTATAGGAAAAAGAGTAAATATTTATTACTGCCATGGACTGCATTCTTTTTTTTAATTTTGAGAGAGAAATAGAGGGAGTGAGTTAGACAACTATTTTCAATGTTATGTGAAACAATACCTCTCAAAGTAATGTTATATCAGACATTAAGTCTACGAGTCTTCTACATTTTTGGCTGCGCCATGTAACGTATCATGACAATAAGAAAATTAGCAAGGTCCTTATTCTCTTGCCATGCCCATGCATGAAAGTAATTCTTGGCATTTACTTGAAATTGTGCACTCAAAAGATTTTCAACATCTTCAGGTGAAGGGTCAATGCCTCTTTCAAATGTTGGAGACAAATTCTCCACTCACAATGTTTTGCACTCCCTCTGTCTGTTGTCATTTTTTTTTTTTCTGAGAAGAGAAAGGATGACCACCATAGTTGTGGTTGTCATCAAATTATCACCGTCATGTGATGCAAGAGAACATCCATCTTATGTGACAACGAACCACCTACCAAAGAATGGCACTTGTTTCCTTTGTTGTTTCGAATATTTTTCTTCTAATATTATATCATATTCAAGTACTACCAAAGCAGCAACAAATGCAAATCCAATAATGTCAATCCTTGAACTTACAATATTATATCAGTTTTGTTCTGTCATCCTACACTAAAGTAACCATGAACCACGAGGAAGAATCATTGAAATTTAGAATACCCCATCTTATGGTTAAACTCTCATAAAGTTGCAACTATTGTCAAAATTAGGCAATAATCTCACATTCTTAAAAAAATTGTAATGCGATAGTAGATTTCTTATGTAAAACACGTTCTCACTTGTCAAGCTGTTTCTGACCCTTCTTCTTGTTTGTTGCTCCTCCACTGCGCTCAAGTTTGAGGGCTTTCAACCTATTTTTATAAGCTGGTGTCTTTTTCACCATAGCTATAGCCTGCACACAAGTATTAAAAGTTCAAACTCTAATCCACATTAACAGCAATAGTAGTTAAGAGAGTTGTTATATTAAAGAAACCAGATGAACAAAATCAATCTAAGAAATCAAAAAGGAAAAATAAAACTATATATTCTCTCTCTCTTTAGTCCATATAGGCTATGGCTGTATCTTTTTCTTTTTGAGAGGGGCGTTGGTTGTAATTTGATTTTTTTATCTCTTTAAAATCATGCAAGACTGATAATACCTGTGTATACCTGCTCCATTGATTTAAATATTGCAATGCAGAAACAATCAAAAGAACGCCAATCAGTACTGCTCGAGGATCCTGTTATTTTAAAAAAAAATTATAACAAATTACTTTTAACTTTATTTCTATTTCACTAAAATATAAATATACATGTTGTTGGGAAAATACAAAAACAATAAGCACAAATAAATCTTACAGTTTTGTGACCATAATATGCACGATAATAGCGAGCAGTATTGTAGAACACCTGCATAAAAGGAATACTTAACATAGCAGCTCAAATAAGAGAAAGTTTGATACACAAAAGCAAATGACAGGAAATTAGCCAATAAAATGCATAATCTACATACTATCTAATGACTTGAAGAACAAAAGGTTAGTCATCAAATCAAGGAGAATTATGAGAAAATGAGACAGGAATTAGCTTGATCATAACTCCATTTGAGCCTTTTTTTTAAAAAAGTTCAAGGAACAGTGTAAAAAAGATATGCAGATTGCTACTCTTAGATTTTCTAAGAAGAACACATAAATAACAATATCTGACATTATGGATTATTCATCTTGATTATTATTCCAATGGATGCAAATATCTCTCTAGAAGGAAACTTATAGAAAGAAAAATAGGCATAATCACAAAGTCTATAAATCAACAATTCACAAAATATGTTTCCTTGAAGGTTACCTCCTCTGGATGGGCGATAGCATAATCATACTGCTCCCTTGTGGTTTCGTCTTTTAATATCTGAAAATTATTGTAATTTTGATAGATAAGGGTTCTTCAATTTACTTTCCTAATTCAACAAAGAGAAGAAATGCAAAATTGCAGCTCTAATCACATTTGATGAAATATAATGGCTAGGTACCACAGAACAGAAGTAAATAATAGCATAGTTTCAATGTTCTTTCAGAGAATTCAGAATATGAATTCTACACAAATCCTGGATATATTTTGTATAAAGGGTTTGTGAAGAGAGAGAAAGATATCATTTATGGTCGTCTTGACTGAACTCTTAGAAAAACTTCACTAAATGTCAGTTTAAGCAATTAAAAACTTGTATCAACCATAATACCCAGAATCTTTGTCTATGCAATCCAGAAAGTTAGACCTGAACAACTTGTAACTGAATATCGAAGAGGGAAAAGCATTATAATTTTCTCTATCCTTGTTTTCTACTTTCATCTTACCATAACGTGGGATACTGAATTTATTTGATACGAGCTACTCGATAATAGCCAAATCCTAGCTTGCAACATTTATAACCATAACCAATAGTGTTAACCACTATACCAAGAAAAAAATGTCTTCCATCTAAAGATTGAAATCAATTAGTACCTAATGATGTAGACTGTGTTTTTACTGGGACGGTGTAGATTTTTTATCTTGTACATATATGGTGGTGTAATAGAAACTTAGAACCTCTCCAAGACATTAGAGGAACACCAACAATTATGCTAACACATCCTTTATTAAGGGTTTTTGGTTATCATAAAAAATATAGCATGAAATGAAAAAAAAAATGGTTACTAAGCACAGGTTGACATTCAGTCCAAATCAAGATGTAAGGTACACATTTTGGGTAGCCAGTTCGTGATAACGCCTAAAAGGGCAAGAATCAGCTTGTTCTCGGTAACTTTGCCCACCTACCATATCAGCTCAGCTTCGCTCGTCTATTTTGCACAGCTCAGCTCGCTTTCACAGGTTTAGCTAGAAGGGGCCAAAGGCAAAAGCAATCCAAGGTCGAATCTCACTAACAGAAAAAAAAAGGTTGTCCCTGAGAGAGACTAGACTTCTAGTAACAGACCCCAGACAAACCTCGCCAGCTAATCTTCAACCTCAAATACCAAACTAGTTTTAGTATTCTATGGAGCTATTTTCAAAAAAAATGAGACCCGTCATGATCGCTAGTGCTTCATGGGAAAGGACTGTCGCAAATATGAACCAAGTCATAACGACTAAGTGGCTAATTCACAAATAATTTGCACATGTATAGCCGATTGACCCTATGAATGCAAACAAAGGCAGACGAAATAAACAGAAATAGGTGAATCCTCAGATATCAGGTGCCTCTCATTCGTTCAAAACAAGATGCTTTTAGTTCACGGTTGAAATGAAATGAAATGAATACCTCGTATGCATTTGCAATCTTAACGAACAGCTTCCTCGACTCTGGATCGGGGTTCTTGTCCGGATGACTGCAAATAAAAGTCACAAAATAGAAATGGGAACCCCGAATTGAATTCCTTGTTTGGTGACAGACTAACTCCGGAAATACATATGTATATATAAAGGGATAGTTCATCAGATCTAAACGATACGCACTGCTTCAAGGAGAGTTTGTAGTAAGCTTTCTTGATCTCCGATGCGTTGGCAGTCTGCGAAACACTGCGTGAGGTAAGATGAGAATGGAGTTAAGAACGATGGAGAGATCGCGTCGTAGATTTGGTGATGGGAAAGATGACCCCAGCGATAGGCGTACCCGAGGAGATCGTAGCAATCGTCCTCTTCGCAGTAGATGGAAAGCGAAGTCGGGAGAAGGGCTAAGAGGAGGAGGAGGAGTCCGCATAGTGTGAATGAGAACCGCGGCCGCCGGAACGGCGACGTTGATTCCATTGGAAAATTCCGTGCGTCGTCCGGCGGGCGGAGAAGGCGGAGCGAGAAAGCTCCTCGTGCGTTGCTGGATCGTCGTCTTTTTGCTGGGCCGCCCAAACTACCCTTGTTCTGTTTATTGCATTGCATTTTATTACATTAAATTAAATTAAATTCTGTTACAATAAAAACACATCAAATTTTGGCTTATTGCATGTCAAATTTTGATTTGATAATTTAACAAATTCATCATTTTTTCTATTACATTTTTTATTATTTTTCTCTCGTAGAATTTGTAAGGGAAAGATAAAGGAATAAGATAATATATAAATGTCACTTCTGACAATTAAATTTCATATATCTTTCTTTCTTTGTGATCCAAATGTTGTATCATAAAAAAACTCCACGGTACCGTTGTTTTTCTTTTCATCTGATTCATTTCTCTTCGTGTTGTTAGGTTAGTTTCCTTTTTTCAGGAAAGACACGAGAAATGCAACTCTACGTACCTTTTGAGTGAGTTTAGTTTTGTTGAAATTAGCAACTATCTTTCACCAAAAGAACAAAGATGAATGATATGAATCTTGGAAAAAAATAATTCATCCAAAAAGATTTTATTGAAATATATCTGAAGTCGGTTCATAAGCCATCATGATACACCTATTTACATTTCTACACCGTCAACTACATTATACCAATGTAATCTTTACACTATTTACACTTCTCATGTTGACATTATTTATGTTGAACATTCTCAAGTTCTTCTTAAGCTTCTCATGTTTGACATTTTGCTAAAGATTTGGTGATTAAATCTTCTGATTGTTCATTCATGAGAATATAACTTGTGTTGATAATCTTTTATTTGATTTTTTTCTCTAACAAAGTGACAATGCTTGATGCGGTCGTGGAACATTGGAATCGTCGCTATCTGTATTGCAACTTTATTGTCACAAAATACTTATGTTGGTTCTGATAAATTCAAATCAAAATCTTTTAAAATTCTTCTTATCCATATAACTTCATATATGTATTTGTAATGCTTTGATATTTAGGTTTCTGCAGATGATCTGGATATCGTCTACTATTTCTTCAACCTCCAAGAAATAGCTTTATACAATATCCAATCATAGATCTCCTCGTTAGTAGGCAAGCTGCCGCAATATGCACTCAATTTCATATTTTGTTCAATTGATAAAAATATTTCCATATCAGGATTGTTTTTAATATATCTCATAATTCTCAAACCTACATGCAGGTGAGATGCCTTTGGTTTATGCATAAATTGTCTCAATATTTGAACCGCATATGCAATATCTGATCTTGTTACTGCTAAGAATAGTAATCTTCCAATCAATCTTTGAAAACTGGTTGCATTATCTAGCATCGAATCTTCTCTGTTGAGTCCAAATAAATCATCATACTCCTTTGAAGTAAATTTTGCATTTTGTTCCATATGAGTCTTAAAAGATTTTGCTCCTGAAATTAATTCAAAAACATACTCTCGCTGATTTAAGACAATTCATTTATTTGATCTTGCTACTTCAATGCGAGAAAGTATTTCGGTTCTTCCACATCTTTAATTTTAAAGTGTTTGTTCAAAACAATCTTGAGTCCAAACACTGATCATTTCCAATTATCAACATATCATTAACATAAACTAAAAGAATCACAATTTTGTTGTTAACTCTTTTAGCAAACAATGTGTAATCATGTCTACTCTGATCATAGCCAACAACTATTAAAGTTGAGGTTAATTTATAACTCCATTGTCTACTTGCTTGTTTTAATCCATAAAGATATTTGACCAGCTTACAAACAAGATTGTTGTTACCTTCTTTGATATGAAATCCTTGTGGTAATTCCATATAAATCTCCTCGTTAAGATCTCCTTGTAAGAAAGCACAGTTGACATCCATTTGATACAATGGCCATGAATTTATAGCAGCAACAGTAAATGCAATTCTCACTTAAACTAATTTTGCCACTAGTGAAAAGGTTTTCACATAATCTATTCCTTCATTTTGATTATATCATTTAGCTACTAGTCTTACCTTAGACCTTTCTAGAGATCCATCAGGATGATATTTCATTTTGAATATCCATATGCAACCAATTGTTTGTTTCCCTTTAGGTAATGGAACCAATTTCCATGTACCATTATTGTCTAATGCAGCAATTTCTTCCTTCATAGCATGTACCAATTGTTATCTTTTTTTGTCTCTTCATATGTCCTTGATTCTTTAATCTCAAATTTTGCAGAGAGAAAAGAATGATTGATAGATGCTCATAAGATATGTAGTTAGCTATATGATTTAGTTTTTTCTTATTCTTGAGATTGTTGTGACCTTCTTTGTGTGAAGATAAAAAGTTATTGGAATAGAGAACATAGTCCTTTTGTCAGATTGGAGATCCTGCTGCTCTTGATGACTTTCTAGATATCTGTTGATTTGGTACAGGAATAATCCAAGTGGACTAGGTTTCTAGCTGGATAATAAGTGAATTATTCTGTTCATTTGGCGTGGATATAGAAGGACTAGGATTGTGTGTTATGGTAGATGAATAAACATGTTTTAAAGTATTATGTTGCAGGTTGGTCTTTATTCAATGGAAATGTAGTATCACTACAAGAAAATAGCCTATTACAGACGATCAAAACCGTCTGTAATTTGGCGAGAATCGTCGAAAATGACGTTTTTCGATGGGTTTTTCAATAGATAGAGTCCGTGTGAAAACGACGCATCGTAAACGATTAACGAGGGTTATTTCTGAATCGTCGACATCTTCGACGGTCCAGCTGGCGGGCGCGGCCGTCGAACCTTGAAGATGGAAGATGGTTTGAGCCGTCGATATGTATCGACGATTTGAACTGTCGATACTATCGATGGTTCAAATCGTCGAAAATTCATATCGGCATTTTGAGCCGTCGATTCAACGATTGAGCTTCGACGGCTCAAACTGTCGTTAACTTTCGACGGTTAAAATCGTCGATTCTTAGCAACGGTTAGAACCGCCTATAATGTTGCACGAATGGTTAGAACCATCGATAAGTATCGAAAAATTAATTATTGATAATTATTTTTTTAATATTTCTGACGGTTCTAACCGTCTAAAATAATAAAAAATTTAAAAAAATGACAAAAATTGACTGTCCAAACAGATAATACAACAAATAATCAATTTGGATCATAATATATAACACAACAATTATCCAACACATAATTGTTTAACAACACAACACAACAATTGTCCAACATAAGAAATACAACACATAATGTCCAACACAACACAAGCTTAGAAAATAACAATTGTCCAACACAAATGCAACACATAATGTTTAGGAAAATGATGGTAAGCAAAGCAAAAGCATATAAGGTCTTGGTCACGAAGAAGATGGACACATGGGCTGAGCAAAATGATGTGATCTCGCCTTCCGCGTTGGAAACCAAGAACTTGACACCTTGCCAATTTGATCCACTTTTTCGCAAGGCACCTCGATCGTCATTGCACAGCACAAAGAGTCGGGAGAGAGTGAGTTTTATAGAACAATTATGCAGAATGTTATCAAGTAGGGGAAGAAAGTTAGGAACACAAAAAATTATAGTACTAAATCATCCTCGTCGTCCTGGTCGTCAAGTTAGCCACGCATCATGTCACGCATCATTTTCTTCATTTCTTTCTTCGTACGACGTTCACGTTCTTCGAACTCCTTTCTGATTTGCGTAACCTCTTGCCTGATCTCTTGCATGATCTCCTGCCACATTTGATGAAGCATTGCTTGCATATCTTGACTAGAGGAACCTGAAATCGATTTACGACCATACCCAATGTATGCAGTACTGACAAAAGATCCAAGGTCGTAAATGCGACCCTTCTTAACCCCGATGTGGTCCGTCCAAAGTTGTCTTGGGGTTAGTGGTGTGGTCCCCTCCTGCGTGGCTTGCGTAATGTGCTCGACTTCTCTTGTTTTGTAAGACTCCTGTAATTAAAAAAATCAACGATATTAAAAAATAATATAAATCAATGATGATTTTACTATCTTATAGATTTACTTGAAATTTTAAAAAAATAAGAGGCACTTATATTTACATACATATGTCTTCCGAGCAAATGATGAAACCTATTCTTTCTTCTTCTTCTGATGAGTTCGAAGAAATACTTCATCCTGAGTAGGTGGTCTACCCGTCTCTTTCTCCTGAAGTTAAAAATGTCAAATAAAATATAATATTTTGTCGACACGAAAGACTTTACCATTTTCTTGGCAATCATGCCCATGGATACACATCCATCCGAATGCAAGCATGCTCCTTGGTCGGACTCTCGACTTATTTTCGCTTTTTCGCAGTTTGATTTGTACTCATCAGTGGACCATTTTCATAGCAATTCGATCCAAACAGTCTCGGGGATCCAATTGGGCCATTCTCCAGCAGCCCGAGCTTCCGAAAACATCACGGACAATCTCTTTGAGCAATGAGAATTAAAAGCCTTTCACATTTGCTCCATATTCTCGGGATCCCACCACACATCAGCCTGCATGTATATAAACAAAGTAATTAAATTAGTACGAAGATAAATTTTAATAACCAGCTAGTTTGTAAGGATACCTGAAATTCATTAAATAGCATCTGTCTCGTTGCATAAGGAACTTCTCTCCATGTAAGCCACGCATCAGTATGCCGATGTCGCAACACCTTAGTAATTGCGGCAGCCGCGGGTTTCGACGGTACAAACCTTGAAGAATACAAAATTTTATAAAATGCGATGGGTGAATGACAAAATGAATAAGGATTCGAAATACATAAAATTACACTTACCCTAAATTACCATTTGGATGTAAGTATGCTTTGTGCACACGATTTGACGAAGCCTGATCTGAGAGTTCCATGGAATTAGGAGCTCTAACGGGTTCTTCCGGCAATTGTGTCTCCATGTCCGCAATATCAACGTGGGAGGAAGGAGCCGATGGAGGAGACTGTCGTTCTATTATGTTGAATGTCCGTGACTAATCTAGGAGCCGACGGAGGAGAATTATCTCTAGCGACGACTTTCTCCATTCCCTTATTTTTTCTTTTACCAAAACGAAACATCTGCATGATACAAAATATTAATGCAAGTCAAATTTACAATTGATACAAAACTCTAATTTGACAACGTTTCGACCTGACTATGTTCGGCTACGTTTTGTGTCGCATCTTCAAAAATGAAATTGTACTTATAACTCGAAAACCAATTCCTAATATGCGGAGGCGCTTATAAAAAATAAACAAATTAATTCGAATAAGTTTATGTGTAAAATTGTGATCATTATTTCAAACACTCATAAGATGGAAGCGAATATGGAAATGCACCGTTCTCGTTAGGCATTAGTCGATCCGTATGATCGTCAACATGCATTGCTAACTATGTTTACAATATGACGACAGATGATAATTTGAATAAACCATTAGGATACAACGTCAATATTAGTCATAAGCGAACAATTCCTAAGATAACAATAGTTGTAATACAAGACTCCGATAGTCATAAGATAAAAATATTACATGAGCGTGACATTAGCTAATAATAACATTAGTCATCATCTGAGTTACCACATGACTGATATTCATCATCATCATCATCATCATCATCATCTGAAGATGACGTAGTTTCAATTTCATCTTCGTCCGATTAATTCTCGTCATTTTACTTAACATTTCAATTTCATCATCTGAAATCATATTTTACTTAACATTTCAAACTAATATAAAAGCTATCCATCATTAGTATTGCTTTCAGCTGCAGTAACATTTAGCGACATCTGTGGACAAGTTAGGGCACTATAACGCTGCATGGATCAAGCAATTCATCGACAGAAGTAATTAACATATGTCTAAATAACCATATGATCACTTGTACTCAGTATTATCTTTAATGACTTCAAGACAAACAAAGTAATTAACACAATCAGACAACATATGTTTCCTTCAAGAACATTAATCACAAAGTAAGCTGGGGCCTACGCGCGCGACCGCATCGGGCTGCCATGCGCGGAGGGCGGATCTGGCCACCGCGGCGTCCAGATCTGGCCGCCGCGCGCGGAGGCCGATCCTATGATTGTCTGGGCAGAGAGAGAACGTCGACCGGGGAACGGTCGATCTGAGTTATTGGAAGATAGTATTAAAAAACATCAAATTAGAAGGTATTTGATAAAAATTTTCTCTCTTCATATATGATCCTCTTAATTTTGATCAATTCCATGATTTTTTTTATCATAGATCTCCTTTATAGGACTATCATTTTTTCTATTTCAAACTTTAATTGGCATGTGAAGTCAATAAAAATTATTGACTCATGATAATTGGTAAAGTTGGGTAGGCATCTTAACCATTAAAAAAGTATCTCATTCAACTAAAAAAATATATATTCGACGATCGTTAAAAAAGAAGTCCTTTAAAAATAAGATTTGTTTGAAATACACGTGTCAAGCAAGAGACAATATGAGAGTGTAGAAAAAAGAAACTTCTTAATTAGTTTTGACGAGGTGGAAGCGGAGTCCATCAAAGTTAAAATTTTCAGCATCCGAACACAATGAAGAGAGGTCGAGAAAGTGAGGTAAGAGAAAATATTTCATATGAGGGATTAATTGAGGCATGTTCAAATTGAGAAATGAATTATTTAAGAGAATCATTTTTTTTCTGGCTGATTTGAGCAATTTTTTCAATGCTTTAGTTACGTGCATTTATTGTCATGTAATTCAATATATATTTTTTATCAGTTTTACTTTTCAATTGTTGATTCGAGAACCTTCAGTAAAAAAAATGTGTAAAGTTTAGGAATATTTTAGTTACAAATTTATATGAACATTATTGGCATTTGAAGGTCGAATGTAGGGGTGAGCAAAACCGGATTCGAGATCGGGTCTCGACTATCCTGGCCCAACTCGATTTGCTTCAGGTTTTCGAAAAAAGAACTCGGTCTTGACCGAGACCGGGATTGGGACATCCCGATCAAACTAGGATAAAAATCGAGAAATTTTCACTTGCCCAGTTTGATCATAAAAAAATAAAAAAAATAAAGAAAATTAATGTTATTATATAAATATGATAATTCTTATTATTATAATATAATAATATATTATGCATTTAAGATATATACATAAAATTAAATATAAATTTTAATTAAAATAAACATAATTATAATATTTAAAATAATTTAATATTAATATAATATATTTAATCAAGTCGAGAAATGATTTGATTTTTATAACTCGGACCCGAACCTAGACCGTGTTCTGACCCGATCCCGATCGGGTCTCAAGGAATGAGACCTAGCTCCGACTCAGAAAAAACTCGAGAAATTCGGGTCGGTGCGGGTCGAGGCGACCGGGTCATCCCAGCCCGTGCTCACCCCTAATGGATCATTGAGACCTGACCCCGACTCGGATACCCACCAAGTAGGGAAAACACTCGAGAAATTCGGGTCGGTGCGAGCCATTGAATCTGCGCAATAAGACACTTGTTCCTTGTGTATTCATAGAGGAAAATGTATATATAGTGCATAATTTTACTTATTAAATTGATAAAATGATTATATATTAATTTATTTTATTAATTAAATAATAAATTTGATCAAGATCAAGATCGATTATTCGATATGATTGTGATCTAAGCCACAATTCATTTATTCCTAAATGATACTTTTTATCATCAAATTAGCTTAATATATATACACTAGTTCAGCTAACAAGTATATAATTAATCTAATAATGAATTATAATAATTAAATTAATTGAATAATTTAAATTAAGGGTTTTACCCATTAATTTCATATTCACAAACATATAGGAATTATATGGGACAAAAATTGACCCATATATATATATATATATATATATATATATATATATATATATATATATATATATATATATACCACCGTTAGATCGGTATCTGACTATCTACACATAAGCACCTTTAAAATCTCTAAAAACAAGTGCCTATTTGTGCACCATTTTTGTTCCCTATAAATATTTTTCTGAAGAACAGTATATTATTTTATTTTAAAATATTAATCACATTATGTTGAAAAGTAATGGTAACACTAAAATATACATCAATTCATGCTCAATAATGATATAACTTAATTTCATCCTAACTTTCTCTACTTATTCAATTCTCCTTGGGGTTAAATTTTTACATATCACATTGAAAAACTAGATATGATATTAATTTCATGATGTGACCACTTAATTTTGAAGGAAGACGCCCCAATCCTGAAACATTAGAAAATATTAAACCATCAAATGATGTTAGGGTTTGACGTAAACAAAAAAGAGGGAAAAATACTTCATTTAAACTTATTATTTTGTATTCTTAGGCGCAATATATGGGATTATTCTCTTTTTTTTTTACAAATCCCCTTGAAAAACGATGTGGATGGCTCAACCCTACCAGCACTATCGATTATACGTACTAGCGACTCAAACTCGATATTTTGCTTAAGCAAAGAGGATATGGGATTATTCTCTCGAGATCGCAAGATAAGGAGGATATTTAACACATCCTGAGAGCCTTGCTCTCTCGACATGCGAGAGAACATTTATGGTATTATCTACTATTATAAAGTAGATACTTGATTTTTTTTCCAAATTATAAGCATTGCAATAAAACTCTGTTGTATTGTAATGATTCGTAAGATTCAAATGATCACGGTACATATCGTCTAAGTTTGTTTTCTTATGACAAAACTTCTTGCAAAAAGAATTGAAAACTATAAAAGGCTTTGTAACTTACCAGAATTCCTCAATGCGCATCATACACTACTTTTTCACCCTGAGATAAAAATATGGTCAAATAGCAATACAACACTATCTTCTACGTTTCGACTCTTTTCTCATTTCTGCCATATAACTTGCCATGTTGCTCCTCACCCACAAATGCTTCTGGACGAGATTGCACTTGGTGGATTCATCTATAGATAATCACAACACATATGTCACAAAACATGCTAATTTTCATATATAATATTTGATGCATATTTTAACGAACAACACCAAGGTGATTATCTGTAGAAAAAAGATCATAAAAGACCTGAACAAGAGAAAAAAATGCAAACACATTAGAACTGTCCCACAGCCTCTGCGGCACAGGGATAGGGAACAGAACAAAACACTATCCTAGTCAATGTTTCTTATTCTGGTTAATTTAGAACCAAAGACTAATGGAAATTAAGAAATGACATTCAGGAACTAGAAGGAAAAACAAGCTACCCTTCTCAGAGAAATGACAAGATAATTACCAATATTTTCCCACACATCGCGAGGCACTTTGAGGCAATTTCGTGTCAAGTAACAAGCATCCTGGAATGAGTATGGCATTTTCTTGATCTGATATCTCCAGAACCAACAGGACCACCAAAATAGTAACTGGGAACGGAAACATCAAACAAACCTTAGCCATACCAATATCCCGAATGTGATAAAAAAAAAGCGTAGGACCAAGTTAAGACAAATGAAAAAAAGAACACAGTCACTGACCTTCCCTAGAGTGTATGGCAGAAGTACGAACTGGACACCAAAGAGATTCCAAATTGAAGGCTTCTCAGAACCTTGAATCTGCAGTTCAAGTTCATCACTAAGTTCCTCTTCCATCTTCCTGCATTCTCGATCTCGAGACCGTCGGAGATTACACTAATCCCTTCCTTTATTTCAAATGGGGCAAGGAAGAAAGCCATTTACATCAACCACATTTTCTCCACTTCGAGAGGCAAGACAACCTCTCCTTTTATGAAGTTAATCTTTTTCTCTCGCTCAAGAGGTAAGATTTAGAATCTCTTTTACACAGAAGCTCTCTCTAATTTTTCTGAAAAAAAAATGTTTCTTTCTTTTACAATTCTATGCTCACAAGAGTGGAAGAGAGGAAAAAAAAACTCTAAATGATCATTTCAAGAGAAATGATCTTCTTTTGATTTCTTGAAGTTTTGCTTCAATACTTGGATGTGTGCTCTTCCTTCTGGCTTTGGCACTTCTTTTATAGGCTTCTGCAAGTGAGAAAGTCGTCCAAAAATTATTCCACAATTTTCTTCTTTAAATTTGACCGTTACTGTTCATTTGACTCAGAGGCCGGTCGACCGCACATATGGACCGGTCGACCGGACACTTTCTTTTATGAAAAATATGATCGTTGGCGAATTTTGCACTGTCCGGTCGATTTGTGTTTTGGATCGGTCGACCGGTACAGTCTCGACATTCTGCTAGTTGAAATTGGGTATTTTCTGCACTGACCGGTTGATCTGTGTTCTGGAATGGTCCGATATTCTGGACCGGTCGATCTGTGTTCTTCACCGGTCGACCTATTTTTCAGTCGGCAGCTCGACCGCCCTGCACTATTTTAAGTATAACATTTTGCACAGTTATTCAAATGAGATAATTTTTTATTATATGAAAAACTAACAAAATTCTCTACAACTTTGATATTTATGATTAATTCAAAATCTAATAGTATCATAGTTATTATTTAATCAAAGTGTAGTGCATAAAGTTATCATTTTTCTTTAAACTTTTTTAGCATTTTAACTTTAATCTTTCGAGGTTTGTATTATCAAAATATAATTTTATATATCACCCAAACTTAGATCCAACTTTACTCCCCCTAACACTCAACTTTCTTTACAATGATGGATATTCACATAAGTATAAATTATAAGGAACTCTTCATATAAAGTGATATTTAGATCATATATCTCTTATATTTCTCCCTCTTTTGTTTCATAAAAAAGAATACTTTGTATATGAAGCATATAGGAAATCATATGTAACTCCCCCTTAATCATGTCATTTTTGAAAAAAACTTATTTTCTCCTTTTTTCATATTAGAAATATGTAAAATATTGCATAATAAAGAGTTAGTATGTAAGAAATAACTTCCCCTAAATTTATGACTATTTTATAATGGCAAAAGGAAAAAATTTGATGAAGGCCAAAAATATTTATATATATATATTAATAATCAAAATATGACATAAAATTTTGACACAACAATGATATTCATAATATGTCAAAATAAAGTTTAGTATGCTCACCCTATCACTATTATCAATTTTAGATGTTCTCTCTTTTCAAAGAAATAGTAATTTTAAATTTTTGAGTGAAATTAAAGATAGATACTACTTTTACCATAACTTTTGTGTCTTCATATTTCTAATTCCTCCATTGCTTTACATGTGAGGCACACATGTTTGTTAGTCAAAGTTCCTTTTGGAACCCATATCATCTTATGTTTTGAAGATTTTCTTACTTTGCATTGATAAGCATAATGACCATAAAATTCACATGCAAAATATGTAATATATGATTTTCTATCGTAGGAATGATTAGACTTCCAATAAGAGTTTTCATGTCCAAAGTATTTCATAGAATTATCTTTCTTTACATAAGAACTAATTTTATCATTATTTTATAAATTTTTCAAAAGATAATTTTCTTTCTTTGCTTTTTGTTAAGAACGTGCTAGTTTTACAATTTCACATGCATGTGTAATTTTTAAAGTTTCAATTTCATTTTTAAAATTTTTATTCTCCATAAAACATGTATTCTTTTCTTCTTTTAAATTTTCAATCTCGTGTCGTAATTTCTCATTTTCCTCTTTAAGTGAATAATATCTTTTTATAAGGGAGAAAAGTTCGTTGTTTACATCTAAAGAAAGATTTTCTTCGGAAGAGCTCGATGAGTCATTATTTGAAGGATTAGAAGTTACCTCATCGTCGTGTGCCATTAAGCATAAGTATGCTTCATCACTAGAAGAGCTTGACGAGTCACTTGTTTCATTTGACTCTTCGTACTTTTTCTTTTTACCTTTACGAGATGTCTCTTCTTAATGATTTTTGTATGATCTTCGGGTAGGCTTCTCATTCGTTTCTTTCTTCTTCACCAACTTGAGATATTTATCTAATTTTCTTGTGTAGCGGACGAGTATCTTTTCGTCCATTTTTTCTTCACTTGAGTCTTCTTCATTTGCATTTGCCTTTAATGCTAATGTTTTATTCTTGGGGGCTTTTTCTTCTTGATCTTCTTGGATTGAGATCTCATGTGTTAAAAGTGAACCAATAAGATCATCAAAATCCAATTTGTTCAAATCTTTTTCTTCAATCACGATCCTCTTCATATGCCATTTGGAGGAGAGAGACCTAAGAATTTTTATCACTTTTTGGGGGTTAGTACTTGGCTCTCCCAATGAGGCTAAGCCATTCAAAATATCATTATACCGAGCAACCATATAATTTATGAATTCAATTTCATGCATTTTGAAGGAATCATATTGATGATTTAAAATATTTAATCTAGATTCTTTGACTTTATTCGTTCCTTCATAAGTAGTAATGAGTTTCTTCCAATTTTTTATTGCACTTTCACAATTAGAAATCTGATTGAAATCCGTTGAATCCAAAGCACAATAAAATATATTTTTGGCTTTCCAATCAAGTTTTGAAAAAAAAACTTTTCTTTTTCTTTAGAATTAGTAGGTAATTTTTCATGAACATAATAACATTTTTCAACTATGTCCCACATGTCGATATCAATAGAACAAATGTATGCTTGAATCCTAATTTTCCAATATTAAAAATTTGATACATTTAAGAGGGGAGGACGACTAATTGATTGTCCTTCGGCGAAAATAAGTCTACTTGATGCCATAGCTCTTAAGATGGTTAGATCTTAAAATAAGATAATTGAATCTTATAAATCTAAAGACTATTAAATCTTAAAAAAAGATGATTCAAAAAATCAAAATAAAAGCAACCCGCTCTTGTAGGATCCCAAAGGGCACTAAGAGGGGGTGAATTGATGTTAAATCAAAAATGTCGATTTCACAAAGATCGTCGCAGAAGCACAAAATTGATTCTTTAAAATCTTTCAAAATAAACCATTCAGATCATAAGCATAATATGAACGAGGAAGAAAGAGAGAAAATCAAACGCAAAGATACGGTGGTTGTTGATGAGGTTTGGCCACACTTTGGCTTACGTCCCCGCTCTGATTTTTCGACCTCGAGACCGTCGGAGATTACACTAATCCCTTCCTTTATTCCAAATGGGGCAAGGAAGAAAGCCCTTTACATCAACCACATTTTCTCCACTTCGAGAGGCAAGGCAACCTATCCTTTTATGAACCTAATCTTTTTCTCTCGCTCAAGAGGTAAGATTTAGAATTTCTTTTACACAGAAGCTCTCTCTAATTTTTCTGAAAAAAATGTTTCTTTCTTTTACAATTCTATGCTCACAAGAGTGAAAGAGAGGAAGAAAGAAAACTCTAAATGATAATTTCAAGAGAAATGATCTTCTTTTGATTTCTTAAAGTTTTGCTTCAATACTTGGATGAGTGCTCTTCCTTCTGGCTTTGGCACTTCTTTTATAGGCTTCTGCAAGTGAGAAAGTCGTCCAAAAATTATTCCACAATTTTCTTCTTAAAATTTTACCGTTACTGTTCATTTGACTCAGAGGCCGGTCGACCGCACATATGGATCGGTCGATCGGTACACTTTCGGTCGACCTATGTTTTGGACCGGTCGATCGGTACCTCTACCGGTACTGTCTCGACATTCTGCTGATTGAAATTTGGCATTTTTTTGCACTGACCAGTCGACCTGTGTTCTGGACCGGTCGACCTATTTTCCAGCCGGCAACTCGACTGCCCTGCACTATTTTAAGTATAACGTTTTGCACAGTTATCCAAATGAGATGATTTTTTATTCTATTAAAAGTTAACAGAATTCTCTATAATTTGATATTTATGATTAATCCAAAATCTAATAGTATCATAGTTAATTATTTAATCAAAGTGTAGTGCATAAAGTTATCCTTTTTTATTTAAACTTTTTCAGCATTTTAACTTCAATCTTTCGAGGTTTGTCATCAAAATATAATTTTATATATCACTAAAACTTATATCCAACAAATTATTCTCATGAATTACTCCCATAGATGACAAAAATTTATTACAATATGAGTTGAAGAATCAGAACCATTATCTGTTCTAGTTCTTTTAAATTTTCCAAAAAATTATGTGCCAACATAAGCAAAAAAAAAATTGTTGAATTGAACAAAATGCATCACTTTTCCTTAAGAAAAATCCAAGTATAACGCTTATAATAATCTACAATTGTCAAAAAGTTCTACTTGTCATCATATGTATTGTGGTTATAAGGTCCCCGCAAATCCATATGAAGTAATGTAAATGGTTCTAAAAATCTAATTATGCTAACAAAAAAGAAGGCATCATAGTTTGCTTTGCTAAAGGACATATGATACCATCTAAAATGTCCTTACTCATCAATACATCCTTTCAAAGCAGGAATGTGTCTTAGTTTGGTAAGAGAAATATGACCAAATTTTTTATGCCAAAATAATGTAGAATCTTCTTTGACAGAACTAGCCATAAAGATATATGGTTTAGGAAACTTTGTGTTAGGTCCTGCAACACACAAAAGTTAGGAAAAAACTGACTAAGCATTTGATATCTTTTGTTAACTTAGAAACCGATAATAAATTAAACTTAAAATCAAGAATGGAGAACATATGTCTATATCCTTCTATCCATTATCATGTGATTGTCCTTGTTCTAAACTTTTGATAACCTTCCATTTGGTAATTTTACACCATGAGAAGATGTATTTTTTACTATATTATTTAACCAATGTAAAGTTGATGACTTTTGATTAGTAGCACCACTATCCAGAATCCATTCATGTTTCACATCAGTAAATTTTAAAACAGAATTTAAAGCAACAGACATACCCACAAAATTTGCTCTTTCTTCTCCTTCCGATTGTTTATGAATGAATTTTAAAATTTGTTGAACCTGTGTAAACATTGGAGCCAAAATAGTTGAAGGAGCTAAAACATTTGTGGAACTTGGATTATTATTTGATACTCTTGACTTTTGTATATTTGAAACATTATTGACTGCACTTCATGTGAGCTCTTATTTTCTTTTAAATTTGTAATATGCAAGATATCTAATTATCTTTATAGTAATTCTTTTTTTCATGTCCACAATGCTCACATACTAGATTCCAGTTTCTTTTTTGCTTATTTGCTTGACCACTTGTAGAATAAAATGTTGCACTATCCAGAGAGTTACTACTTGTATTATTTGCATTTGGATTTAAATCTCTTTGATTTTTTCTTGCAATAGCATTGAATAAGCTTGATTAATTGTGGGTAAAGAATTCATTAAGAGAATTTGGCCCCTTACTATTGTATAAGATTCATTTAATCCCATAAGAAATTGATATAATTTCATTTAATCTCATAGGAGTCTATGGACTGTCTGCAGTTTGCAAATAAAGAGAATGATGTAGATCTACTACAATTTGTTTGTCTTTGGCTTCAAATGTTCCAATTCTAGATTTTGATGATATTGTTATAAAAAATCAGAAAAGAACATAAGACGATTACATATCAGATAAATCAAGAACTTAAGATACAATAATCAGATGATGATTCAAAAGATCTCAAACTAAAAAATTGAACTGGATTGTCTTTGAATCAGAAGTTGCTTCTTGGATTTGAAGTTGTTGCTACTTGTCTGCACGATATTCTTCCAATGTGATAGCTCTGATACTACGTTGAAACTAACAACTTCTATGTTTCACCAGAAGAACAACAGTGGAATGAATCTTGGAAAGAAATAATTCTCCCAAGAAAATTTTATTGAAATGTATCTAAAGTCAGTTCATAAGTCAAATGATACACATATTTATACTTATATAGTAATAACCGCCAAATACATTATACCAATACAATCTTTACACATGTGAACTTGATTCTTCTACAAGTTTGCCCAGTAGAATAAAGGAATGTCCATGGCCGATGCAATCTCAAATATGAATGTTCTTGAGGTCGATTCTGTTCGGTTGGAATACAAACCAGCTCAATCAAATGTAGTCATTATTAATAAGTCGATCTAATAAAAATTTTAATTTTTCTAATCTGACTTGATTAATTGATATTTTTAAAAAATTGAATCCATTCCATCTAATTTAAAAATTCAATACCATAAAAAATAATGTTTAACCTACAAACATTATCATATGCGTCGAAAAACTTAAAATTATAATAAATATTAACTTTTACACAAAAAAGGAAAAAAAATATGCAATGAAACAACCGGACGACACTATCCTATTAAACTTGACTTGGTTAAATTCAAATTGGCTCAAATTTTATGATCTTTTAGTTCACATCCCAACTGGACCGATCAATGTTGGGTTTATACAACATATAAATCAAAGGTGGCAGAATTGTCGAGATTTTTCTACGGACACTGAACGGACACACTTGTACCTCGAGAATCGAACATCGAGAAACAGAACACGTAGCCACAGCACAAGTACCTCTGGATGAACCTACTCAAAAGCATGTATTGGTCCTTTGTATTGATCCCTCGCGAGGAAAACTTGGGCGAGGCACATGCATCCATCGCATGCGCTTGCGCGTCTTGTGCAAGGGGCATCATTTGCTGCGCTAGGTGGATCATGCACGTGGCTCACCAATGCTCAGTGATAGACATTTTCCAATAATCTCACACTTGTTCGTATTGGGCATTGCACTTTTGCTCATCCAAAAATGATAAATGTGTCATGCGATCTACGAGTACAAGCACGCTTCTTTATAGGAGATGGAAATAAATTAGTTAAGATTCACAATATCTCAACTGTCTCTAGAACGCCTATTCACATATGAGCCAACAAATGTTCAAATAATCATATAACTCATTATGTCCTAGATCTGCGGTTTTTGTATTATAGAACATTTGAATCTTGATGAATGAGACCCATTTTTAGTCCAAGACTGCTATCATCTCGTTCTTCGGGTAAATTACACCAAATGTTCTCCAACTTTAAGTTTTGCTCAGAGATACCCTCCAACTTCACTTTGTAACATAAATGTCCTTCATCTTTTAATGTGTTTCACCCGATGCCCTATTTACCTCGGATAGCCAGTTTTCCGATTTTTCATCGACGTGACGTCCATGTGGCCATCTCTTCTCTCCTCCACGCAAATAGTCGTCTAACGTGACATGCTCCGACGTGGCATATAAAATTACATCAATGCCCTCCAACTTTAAGATTTGCTCGGCAATACCCTCCAACTTTACTTTGTAACATAAATACCCTTCATCTTTTAATATATTTCACGTGATGCCCTCTTTACCTGGGACAGACGATTTCTCGATTTTTCGTCGACGTGGCGTCCAAGTGGCCATCTCATCTCTCCTCCACGCAAATAATCATTCGACGTGGCATGCTCCGACATAACACATAAACTTACATCAAATGTCTTTCAACTTTAAAGTTTGCTCATCAAATGCACATAAAATTACACCAATGTGGGCAAAGATGGCGACTGACGAACGCGAAAGGTGAACAATGAAGGAAGCAAACGACGAAGAAGAGCGATCGACGAAGGAGTGCGAACGACGAAGGAGGTTTCACGCGAACGATGACAAAGAGGGAAATAAGGAAATAATTTAATAGTGAGTGGGTCAACTTACGGTAAGTAAGATGGTTTAATATGTGGTGCCATGTCAGAACATGCCACGTCGGATGACTATTTGCGTGGAGGAGAGATGAGATGGCCACATGGACGCTACGTCGATGAAAAATTGAGAAATCGTCTGTTCAGGTAAAGAGGACATCGGGTGAAACGTATTAAAAGATGAAGGGTATTTGTGTTACAAAGTAAAGTTGAAAGATATCTCTAAGCAAACCTTAAAGTTAGAGGGCATTGGTGTAATTTTATATGCCACGTCGGAGCATGCCACGTCGGACGATTATTTGCGCGGAGGAGAGAGGAGATGACCACATGGACGCCACGTCGATGAAAAATTAGAAAACCGGCTATCCCAAGTAAAAAAAATATCGGGTGAAACACATTAAAAGATGAAGGATATTTATGTTACAAAGTGAAGTTGGAAAGTATCGCTGAGCAAACCTTAAAGTTGGAGAGTGGTGTAATTTTCTAATGGTGATCTTCTTACTGCAAAGGTTTTTTTACTATAATGCTGATTCGGTCCTCGTGATAAAGGCTTGGGGCTATGGAAGGAAATCTAGAGGTGTGACACGAATTCGATTGTCCTCTCGCCCATTGTCATTGGGGCTACCACTTGCCCTTGACGGATCCTCAACATTATGCGAGATGTTTGGCATTCCATTTTTTTCGCAAGTAAATATATTTATAGAGAGATGACCAAGCAAGAAACCTAGCTAATTTTGGTCTAGAACATGGCTCGAATATTTTTTGGAAAGATGATTTACTTCTCAGACTCCTCCATATCATATACCGAAATAATTTCCCTCTTTATTTTAATAGATAAGTAGTGTCATTTTTAAAAAAAACCACACCATTTACAAAATAATAATCTAATGTTATAAAATAGGTGGCAGTGTATTCTCTATCTGATAATAATTTTATGACACATTTATTGCAATTTTTTAAAAAAACCTTAACATCGTTTTATAACGTTTTAACATTATTATTATTATTTAAAGTAGAAATATTAAGATATTCTGCAAAGACATTTTATATTTTAATGAAATGTTATATTGTGATATTTGAAAGCTAGAAAACAATGGAGGACAAGAAATCACGAAAATTAAACACTGCTATTGTTAAATATAAATGCAAACTATATTGCTATTATCAATGAAACAATATCACTCTTAAATAGAAAAAAATCATGAATTAAGCATTAAAGATTTCCAGCAGGACCAGCACCATTTCCCGATAAATGCAAACAAATGAAATTCTACGATATATTTGACAGCAAATATAAATTATGTCAAATGGTATTTTTCTTATTGATGTGGTAACGTTCGAGTTGGTAGAAGAAATGAAATAAAAGTTTGCATTATGAAAAATACCATTTACTGGTTACTGAAAAAGAACAATGTCAACTAAAAATGATAAAAATAGATTTAAATTCGAGACCAGATATTATCATGTTATATATTTTCTAAAAAATCTTACATAATAAAAAACATAGTCGAATAATTTATTCCCTTTCATCATTCATCTTATATTTTGTATTATATAAGACAGAAGTGGGGCTCCGAGTGATCAATTTTTAAATTAGAAGCTATCCCATTTTTTTCAAAGATCACCCTGCATCAGATTGATTTTTTTTCAGAAATTTGAGATCTTACTTTTTGTAACGTCCCGAGACTTTCACGTGTTCAGAGTCGTCCCATAAACGCTACTCAATCTTCTATAAAATATTTTTACGAAATAAAATCAATAAATACGAAAATAATAAAAATTAAATAATTCAATTTAAAACATGTGCAACATGTGAGCATAGCCACCATTCATTCTTTATCAAAACTCTCTCACTTGTACGGATCCAGATACAAAAAAATATTCATGAGTATAAAAATACTCAGTACATAGAGTCTACTAAATAATAAATATGCTCAATAAAAAATAAGATATGATCGATTATGAGTAAATTGAGCAATCAATACAATAATTAACTAATAATATAACGATTAATCAATATGAGTAATTATATGAGGCTATGATCAAAAGACCAATCAATAATGATAACAATTAATAATTGTCTGATCAATTTGATCGATGATTCAATATAACAATAGAACAATAAAGTTAGATCAATAGGAAGGATCAGGAAAATGTCAAATGACCGACCAATATTGATTTAACGATTAATGATATCAATGATGCCTAATCACCATGGCACTATTAAATTTAATAATTTCTAATTCAACATGGTCATTGGTTAATAATAATTTCATTCGATTCAATGGCCGGAGGCAATGCCAGTTAACGTTAGTATCCAAATGACCATGATTTATTCAATTCAATTCGATTTCAATCCAATTTAATTCAATTCGATTCGATTTCAATTCAATTCAATTTACAATTTTCGGAGTTATCCAATTTAACGAGGAGCACTCAATCAATTAAGGGTCACCATACTACTTTCATGCAGGTCAGTGGGGGATCAGTGTCACGGTAAACCCAATTCAATTCAATGAATTTGTATATGGTAGGGGACGAGTGGTCATACACGGGACAGTCATAGTTTTTACACTATCTGTCCCATTTAATTCAATTGGTCCCGATTTAGTGGCAATCGATGAACATGGGCTCAATAACTTTCGGCTTTTATCTTATTTACCTAAAATGTTTATATTTTAATAATTTAATTTATGTGAAATAAGACCCAATCAGAAAGACTACTGGATCAGTATCATAATCAGTGATAACAAGAGATGATCTAATATGAAATATAATAAAAATATAATCAAGAATTATAGTAATATGATTAGCACAATCAATAATAATTCAATCAATAAATTATATTTCAATAATAATAACAACAATATAATTATTATAAAACTGATAAAATAATTAATTACTAAAATAATTCTCAATTCTCATAAATTCAATTATTTTTATTTTATTTCTCTCTCCTATTCGCTTAGACCCTCATTGCCGCTTTTTTTTCTTTTGTCTTTCTCTATCAGCTAACTTCACGGCCACTTAATTTCTTTTAGTTCTCTTTCTTACCTCCTCCTCTCTATCTTATTGTCCTCCAGCTATGACTTCATTAATTTTTTTTATTTGCGTCACATTTTCTCTCTCTCTCTAATTCATTATCTCTCTCCAACCTTCTTCTTGCGCCGGTAATTTTTTTTGTTTTTGTTTTTGCTTTCTCTCTCCACATCCCTTACGGCCTTCCACTCTTCTTTAATTCCTTTTCTTTTTATACTCCCTCACGTTTATCTACCTGAATTTCGCCTTCACGTTACGACACCTTTTTTTTTCTCCAATCCCATTGCGGCAGTAAAATTATTTTCACCTTTTATCTTTCTTCTTCGGCGTCGAAATATCGTTGGCCGAACCCCTTTTCTCTTTCGTTTTTTCTTCTCTGCATGTCCATATGAAAATAGGTACAAAATCTATTTTCTTCTACCCTTTACTCCTCCCATCTGAATCCTTATTATCCCTTTTTTTGGCGATGCGAAAATCATCGGACAAGAAAAATTACGATCGTAATAAATTTATTTTAATCGATTTCGTGCCGTAAAATATGACATCATAGTAGCAATAAAATCCCCCTATATTTTTCGGCCGATAATAATAGTATAAAAAAGAATCAATTATTAAATATTCCTATGGATCCCCCTTACGTGCCTCGTTTCATGCCTAGTCGTTCGACGTCGAATCACGCCTTGTCGTCACGCTTCTACCGTCGGACATTGAGATCCAAAGAGGAGGAAACCCCTTTGACGGCCGGCCCTAAGGATTTATTTATAGGGCTCTAAATACTCGATTCACAATCCATCTATAACTTTCAATCCCAATCAGATTTAATCTTTTAATTAATCTCTTTTAACAATTCTGATTTATTTTAATAATTAAATAATTCTAAATTTAATTAAATATCCCATAATACAATTTTATCCTTAATTAAACTCCTCTCCTATTTTCCTTTATTTTCGGAATTATTTATAATAATAATATTAATGGCCATATTTCTCAAAATAAAAATAATAAAATATTATTTTCTCAACTCTAAAAAATTAAGGTCGTTACATCATAACCTCCTTAAAAATAAATTCGTCCTCGAATTTACGTAAATGAAACTACATTATCTATCTAACAAATATGAGAAATCTTTTCTCATCTCAACATTCCATTTCTAAATGCCATCCTCATCTTCATGATGTCCTACATATGTCATGTCTCCATTTCAATTCAGTTCCTCCAATCTCGTTATGCTCGTATACGATTCGTTTCCTACATGTTGTCTTCAACCTTTCCGTGATGAGGCAGACTTCGTTACTTTTGTAACAAGAACGATCGTCCATCAACTTCGCTCTAATTGATAGGTGATCGACATGATCTACTATATATACATAGCTGCGGAGGTGTCATGCTTAATATCGGAGTGACAACACTTGCCACATACTAACTTCGCCGGTGGGAGCTTATTGTCCCAACTATCACTCTAGTCCAATGCACAAGTCCGGAACATATTTTCTAATGTCTGAATTGTCCATTCAAACTATTCATCCATCTGTCGATGGAAGACGGTGTAGAAGTTCAACTACATCCTAAATGCTTTATAAATGCTCCATTAGAATTGGATTGTGCACTATAGATCTTTATCCAACGCAATGGATATCAGTACTCCATATAGTCGGATAACCTCCTTAAAAAAATGAATGTCCACGAGGCTTCCGATGGACTAACTATTCTCAAATCGGTATCACATTGTGACCATGCCGAGTTTCTAAAAATCCTCTAACAAAATCCATCGCTATCTTTTCCTAATACCATTGAGTATTTCTAAGCTTTTGTTACATCATATGACCTCTGACGTTCCTCTTTTATTTTTCGACATTCCATAGTAATTTCGATTGCATGCAAGATGTATTGTTATCCTTGCACCATCATTGATGCAATTGCTCATTGCTCATATTCCATTGGCTCACCCCAAATGAGCAAGTGACTTAAGTTTGCTTAGTAGTTGGTGTCAATCTCGTAATCTTCCAATAATTTGATCCATCTTTTTTTTTGACACATGTTCAAATCTTGTTGCGAGAAGGTGTACCTCAACTTTGGTGGAGAATTCAAGATCTTCACCCTATACATTGTGTCACCGATTCTTGAGGTGAATACCACAATTGCTAATTCGAGATCGAGTGTTAGGTAATTCTTTTCGTGCTTCTTTAATTGTCTTGATGCATAGGCAACTATCTTCCTATGTGACATCAAGATGCACGCTATGTCGATGTTGTATGCATCATTGTGGGTGACATAATCTCCTTTGGCTGAAGGTATTTTCGGAAAAGACATCATTGTCAATCTTTTCTCAAATTTTTAAAATCTATTTTATCATTTCTTGAGCTATTCAATTTTTTTTAATGCCTTTCTTAGTGAGGTTCCTCCATGGTGACACTATCATGTAGCAATCTAGTGCAACTCCCCAATAATATTATGCAAATCTAAGAAAGCTTTTTCTCTTTAACACATTCTTTGGTTGAACTCATTTAGTTATAGCATCCATCTTTTAATATTTCATGTGTCAATGATATTCTAGAGGAACATTATCTCATTTTACCAAAATTTGTACTTCGAGACTTTGGCGTGTATTTATTTCTCTTAATGTTTGCAGTGTGATATGCAAATGTTCCGCATGTTCCTCTAGGCTCGACGAATATATTAGAATGTCGTCGATCTTGCATTAACCAATGTGGTAACAAATATACTATCATTCTTTAACATACTTGGATGTTGCCTTCCTTCATATCATTATATGTGTGCGTCATCACTTTTGCTATCGAGTTTAAGCGCTCGACTTTTTGTGGCAAATTATGAGCAACAGCTAATTGATAACCTCCTTAGAAATATTGTTATATGAGTTCTTTCATTAAACACTCTACTTTGCGAAGGTTGATCTTTCTTTTTTTTTAAAAAAAGAGTAAACTATGAACTATATCCATTCCATATAGGACATGCTATTTGGATACTATAACATCTCTAAAATCTAATTAAAGTGAATATTACAATTTAAACTTGATTAAGCTTCAAGTCTCCTAACATATCAATCTATTTAGGTGATTTCTGCACTATTCTTGAAGGCTTTTTATTTCGTTGTTGCAGATGTTCGACCCGCCTTGGTTCATTACAATCCGTTGCGAAGTGACAATCTTGCCACAATTTAAGCATGCTCCCGTCTCCCAATAGCATTCACCATGATGCATTTTGTGGCAGTGGTTGCATGATTCTCTATGTGATGGAGGTTCATTCCGTACTAGATATGGTCTTTCTCGATTGTAGTTTTCTTAATGTCGCTTCTCTCTTCTTTCATGTATTCTATCTTTACTTCAAATATGATTTTGATCATCATTGATATGCGCATGATTCGATTGAGTTGCATTTGTAACGTTGTCTCTCCAAGCATGGTAATGAACTCTTCCGCAACTTTAAGGTCTGATAGTTACAACATTTTACTTTTTCTCGGAGACTTGACTTGAGACCTTCCACCCATTGTTTAACACGATTTCTCTCCGATTGTCGTCAAGTACCATACGTATCCAGCTTTAAAAATTTGATCGTGTAGTCCTTGACCGTTATGGTACCCTGCTATATACCTTGGTACTCCTTCCGTTTCTTCGCTCTCCGAGAAATAGGTAAATAACGATATTTGAATATCTTTTTAACTTTCTCCAGGAAATTAGGTTCTTCTCGGAGAATGTGCTAGCCTTTTTTGCTTTCCACCAATGCCTAGCATCACTTGTCAAACATCTCGTAGTACATATAGTCTTGCAGTTTTCACCGTAGTATATTTTCACTGAAGTCTAGTCAATTTCTTTCAGCCATCTATAGGCTTTCTCGAAGTCATCATTCCCGTCAAATTGGGAAGACTGTAATTTGAGAAAACTCTTAATAATCTCTTTTCGATCATCGTGAGGAGGAGCGTCATGACTTTATTCTCTATATGTTGAATGAGGTTTATATGGTGATGACCACGCCTCGATCGCTCCTCTTGATGTTCATTGACCCATTCATTATTTACTCGTGGGCCTTGGACTGCTTGGCCATCCTCTTGTGCACTTTGAAAATTGGATCGTCGATACCTACTTCTCGGTCCACGATAAAATTGATGAGAAGTTATCAACTTGAAAGACACTTGTGCTCACTCAATAATAAACAATACAATACAATTCCATAAGTAAGTAGTCAACAACAATGTCATAATGAAAAACTTACTTGACCCTACTAGATGGCTGCAGTGGTTGCTCGTGACAGTTGCACATGGACTCAATTCTATTTATTAGATAAAGCTAAAAAGTGCTTCTCCTTAGGCTCTGATACTTTCTGTAACGCTCCGAAACCCACGTGACTTTCACGTGCTCAGAGTCGTCCCAGAGGCGTTACTCAAATCTTCTATAAAATATTTTTGCGGAATAAAATCAATAAATGCAAAAATAATAAAAACAAAATAACTCAATTTAGAATATGTGCAACATCTTTGTATCACTAAGCATAGCCACCTGCATAATCATCCTCTACCAAAACTCACTCACTTGCACGGATCCAGGTATAGGGAAATATCCATAAGTATAAAAATATTCAGTACATAGGGTCTGTTAAACAATCAATATGCTCAATAAAAAATAAGATACGATCGATGATGGGTCAATTGAGCAATCAATATAATAATTAACTAACAATATAACGATTAATCAATATGAGTAATTATATCAGGCTATGATCGAAAGACCAATCAATAATGATAATAATTAATAATTGCCTGATCAATTTGATCGGTGATTCATAACAATAGAACAATAAAGTTAGATCAATGGAAATGATCAGGAAAAGGTCAAATGACCGATCAATATTAATTTAACAATTAATGATATCAATGATGCCTAATCACCATGTCACTATTCAATTTAATATTTTCCAATTCAATATGGTCAATAACAATTTTATTCGATTTAATGGACGGAGGCAATGTCGGTCAACGCTAGTATCCAAATGACCATGATCTATTCAATTTAATTCGATTTCAATCCAATTCAATTCAATTCTATTCGATTTCAATTAAATTTAATTTACAATGTTCGAAGTTATCTAAATCAACGAGGAACACTCAGTCAATTAAGGGACACCATGCCACTTTCATGCAGGCCAGTGGGGGATCAATGCCATGGCAAGCCCAATTCAATTCAATGGACTCGTGTATAGTGGGGGACGAGTGGTCATACACGGGACTACCATATCTTTTACACTATTTGTCTCATTCAATTTAATTCAATTCAATTTGGCAATCGGTGAATATTGGCCCAGTAACTTTTGGCTTTTATAAAATATCTATCTTTTAACAATTTAATTTATGTGAAACAAGACCCAATCAGAAAGACTAATGAATCAGTATTATAATCAGCGATAAGATTGGATATAATAACAAGATATGATCATGATGATATGATCTGATATGATGATTAAATATAATAAAAATATAATCAAGAATTATAGTAATATGATTAGCACAATCAATAAATTATATTTTAATAATAATAACAACAAGATAATTATTATAAAATTGATAAAATAATTAATTACTAAAATAATTCTCAATTCTCATAAATACGATTATTCTTATTTTATTTCTCTCTCCTATTCTCTTACACCCTCATTGCCTTTTTTTTTGTCTTTCTCTATCATCTTACTTCATGGCCACTTAATTTCTTTTTATTCTCTCTCTTACCTCCTCCTCCTCTATCTTATTGTTCTCCAGCTATAACTTCATTAATTTTTTTTATTTGCCTCACGTTTTCTCTCTCTCCAATTCATTATCTCTCTCTAACTTCTTCGCCCGTAATTTTTTTTGTTTTTCTTTTTGCTTTCTCTCTCCACATCCCTTATGGCCTTAACCTCTTCTTTAATTCCTTTTCTTTTTATACTCCCTCACGTTTCTCTACCTGAATTTCGTCTTCACGTTACGCCGCCTTTTTTTTCTCCAATCCCATTGCGGCCGTTAAACTATTTTCACCTTTTTTTTCTTTCTCCTTCGGTGTCGAAATATTATTGGCCGAACCCCTTTTCTCTTTCATTTTTTCTTCTCTGCACGTCCATATGAAAATAAGTACAAAATCTATTTTCTTCTACCCTTTACTCCTCCCATCCGAATCCTTATTATCCCTTTTTTTTGGCGATGCAAAAATCATCGGACAAGAAAAATTACGATCGTAATAAATTTATTTTAATCGATTTCGTGTCGTAAAACATGACGTCACAGTAGCAATAAAATCCCCCTATATTTTTTTGGCTGATAATAATAGTATAAAAAAGAATTAATTATTAAATATTCCTATGAATCCCCCTTACGTATCTTGTCTTACGTCTAGTCGTTCGACGTCGAATCACGCCTTACCGTCATCTGGACGCTTGCCGTCATCTGGACGTCACGCCTCTGTCGTCGGACACCGAGTACCAAAGAGGAGGAAACCCCTTTGACGGTCGGTCCTAAGGATTTATTTATAGGGCTCTAAATACTCGATTCTCAATCCATCTATAATTTCAAATCCCAATCAAATTTAATCTTTTAATTAATCTCTTTTAACAATTCTAATTTATTTTAATAATCAAATAATTCTGAATTTAATTAAATATCCCATAATACATTTTTATCCTTAATTAAACTCCTCCCCTATTTTCCTTTATTTTTAGAATTATTTATAATAATAATATTAATGGCCATATTTCTCAAAATAAAAAAAATAAAATATTATTTTCTCAACTCTCAAAAATCGAGGTTGTTACAACTTTAGTATAAATACAATAATTTTAAAACATAAATAATATACTAAAATTAATATAATTACATTTTTATAATTAAAAATAAAATAGAGGACCAAAAAATTTAAAGTTATCAAATAATATTTTATAAATTTCAAGAATAAATTTGAAAGGTTTGAAATATATACAAGTTATTAGCTAAAATTATTATTATTAATATGTGATTTTGCTTTATTTTCATATAAGATTTCTTATTTATTTGATATTATTATAAGTTATAACTTATGTATAATTTAATTTAATTTTTAATATTTTATGCTGAAATTTATTATTTTGCTTTATTGTCGTTCCTTTTCAACTAATATTTTTACTATTATTATATATAATTATAGTTTATTTAGTTGTTTAATAATCTTTTTCTTGTATGTATATAAACTTTTTTAAAGAGGACAATGAAAAAAAATCGCGTGATTATCGAATATCAATTTATTCTTCATCTTTTGACCAATGTTTTTCCTTTAATTCCTTCTTCTAAATGCATCACAAGTTCAATTACAGGAAAAAAAAAGAGTGGTTCGCGAGTTTACTTATTTGAGCCTATTTTGAACTATGTCGTAAGATCCAGCTCGAATTTTGACCCGGATTAATCAATGAGTCGGGTCAGACCAGATAGTCGGACTGGATTATAATAAATTAATATAAATATAAAAATATGTATAAAAACAACATGTATTGTATCACTAATAATAATGACATAGCAATTTTTTCATACACAACCCAAGACAATTAATAATTCCAATTTAACACTAATTCATAAAATAACATAATAAAATTAACGTATTAAATGCAAATTCATAAGATAACATAATTAAATACAAAGTTTATAAAGTAACAAAACAACATATAAATATAATCAAACACAACCTCATTTCACAAAGTAGCTTAGCATTTCATAATGAAACACAAATTTAAGTGTTAACAACTTCTAGTAAGCATAAAAAACATAATAACAATAGTGAAGTTCATGATTCTTCCACAAAACATCAAAATTAATCACTTTTCTTCGACATTATTCATCTTTAGGAAAAGAATCCATATTGACCTCCAAAATTTTAACATTGTTTCCTTCCATATCATCTTAAAAAAATATAAAAGAAATGAGTTAAAACCAAACTTGACAATTATAAATATCTTACAAATCAATACTTTGAATTTTGAAACAAAAAGGAAAACACATTTACCTTCTTGCATATAAAGTTTTGGACCTTCCATATTCTCCAACTCATCATAATCAAGCATTGGACCCTCTTCCTCCTCTATAATCCAAAATTCAATCTTATACTTACTCTCATTATCAAAAAGATATCATCGGGTCTCGACTCTTTAACTGTTGCAATAGCAAGTTGCTTGTCAAAACTTTGTAATCGATCTTGATATAATCATTTTTGTTTTAAAACTTTAGTTTTTCGACTTGTAACAATTGTATCCAATACATCAAAACATTTGAACTTCTGACTTGATGCAAAAATTATCTTTATCATAATAGAAAGTCATATTAAAAAAATATGCAACACAATAAATATGCTTGCGAAGTTAATTATTCCATTGTTACTTGATTACTCTTGTGTAAGACTTGTAGAAAGTTTTATTGTGCAAAAAAGTACTTTTGATTGCTCTTTTTGCTCTATATATGCTAGGGGTGTTCAGCCCGACCCGACCCGATCCCAATCCGACCATGGGTCGGGTCGGGTACGGGTTGGAATTTTCCGACCCGACCCAAAGACCCGGTTATTTTTTATTTTTTTTACTTTTTAGCCTATATTGTGTATAAAAAATAAAAAATATTAAAATAAAATATTTTAAATGTGTAAAATAATGTTTAAATATTGAATAAGTTATTTTATGTTTTTTTAATAAATATTATATATTTTTTAATATTAAATAATAGATAAAAGTAAGAAAAAAAATAAAAAAAAAGAAAAATTACCCGACCACCCAACCCGATCCACCGGGTCGGGTTGGATCGGATCCGGCCATAAAAAAAGGGGTGACCCGACCCGATCAAAATCGGGCGGGTCGAGTCAGATCCGGGGTCGGGTCGGGTTTGACTCGACCCGTGAACACCCGGGATATATGCCATCATACACATAACCAAGGAAAGGTCTATCATCTTCATCAATAATTTTTAATAAGCGAACCAAAGGAGCCACAAATTGCACAACCCGAGATATATGCCATCATACACATAACCAAGGAAAGGTCTATCATCTTCATCAACAATTTTTAATAAGCGAACCAAAGGAGCCACAATTTGCACAATGATGTCACAATCATTCCAAAATCAATTATCTAACACAATATCAGTGATAATTTTAGCTTTCTTATATTTGTAATATTTTGAATTTGTAAAATTTAAACTTGTCCCAAAAGCTTGCAATGATCATGGATGTTTTTTAATGCAACGGAGGTTGTTACAAATCGAGTTAGCCGAGGGCACAAAATTTCAATCAAATTTGGTCTTTTTCTTAACCAAGTAAGCAAAAAAGCATGATTATAAATAAACTTTGTTACCTTGAATGTTTTAGTTAAGTTGTTTGTAAGAGCCATTTTTTAAATATCTCGTAATATTAAGTTTAAATAATGTGTAGCACAAGGAGACAAATAAATGGATGGACACTTCTCGTTCATCAACCTGTTTGCAGCTTTATAATTTGCAACATTACAACAACAACAACAACAACAAAGCCTTATCCCACTAGGTGGGGTCGGCTACATGGATCATACGTCGTCATTCCGCTCTATTAGTAACCAAACCTTTCGGTACATTATTCACCAATAGATCTTGCTCTATTAGCATTATCTATAATTTACAGCATTATCTATAATTAAATATATAATATTACTTGATCCAACAAATTCAGCTACATCAACAAATAAGTTGCAAAGAGTTGTAGCATTCTTTAAAATGTCGTAGATTTAACAAAGCAAATTCCTTTTGGATAATAGTACAACCAATTTTTGACCAAGCATTTCTAGATGTATCAACCAACAAGTCAACTTCCTTCTTAATGCCATATAACATTTTAGTTATAATCTCATGATAATTAGGATCTTTGTATCCTGAACCAATTGTTGCAATGAGATCTATCATAGGATGATAATAAATTGAATTTGCATAATTAAATGAAATGCAACAATCATAAAAAAATAACAACAACTAAATCAACTCGATGAATGGCTTCTTTACCTGTCAAGACACTTTTAATTGAAGGTTGTGCATCGTAAGTAGTTCTTGGAGTAAAAAAAAACTATTTATAGTTATTTCTTTTCCTTTCCCATTGACTTTGCTTGGATTTCTTGTGGCAAGTGCAACTTGTTCTTGTGCATTAATCTTAATTTGGTCACTAATATTGTTTCTTCATTTTCTTCATGTGCTCATTTTTTTATGTAACTACATATTTCAAATATTCTCCAAGTTGATACTTGACTTCATGACTAACTTTAGAATAAGACAATGCCTCTCATTTCTTTCCATCAAGATGCAATTTCATTTTATATATTACTCCACTTTTTAAAAATTTTCCACAATACAAATATTTCAATAATATTTTCCTTGTGCATCAGAACAAATATGACAATGCTTTCATGTAGGATCCATTTTTAACCTTACCCCTTGAGAGCTTAGAGGAGCTACTGTAGTGCTATTGCTGTATATTGTGTTTGTGATTCTCCAATAAGTATCTGAATTTCACCATAACTACTTTTTCCTCCTGATGTCATTTTCCTGCAAAATAATAAATATAATTAAATATATAAAACTTCAATTAATAAAAAAATTAAATTTAGATGCACTTTCAACTGATCAAAGATGCACCCACACTGGCCAAAGGGCGACCTGACCTATCGAGACGTGCCTTGGCTAAACATGACCATGCTCGGGCGGCCAGCCAAAGGGCGACCTGACTGGCCATGGCCATGGCCGCGCCGGCCGATCAGGTGCGCTCCCTTGGCCAACTAAAGGGCGTGCTTCGAACAAGGGTAGTGCGCTCTTGCCGAGGCATGCCCTTGGCCAGTTAGGGGTGGTGCGCCCTAGCCCGAGCACTGCCCTTCTTGACCAATAGGATCGACGAACTAAGAAGATCGAAAAAATGGATGAAACTCACTGATCGTTGCTGGATCGAAGACAACGATCACTGGATCATATGCACGTTGTCAGATCGAAGGCGGTGGTCGTCGGATGGAAGGCAGCATTCACCGAATGAGATCGTTAGTCATCGAAGCCCGTGCTACCAAATTAGAAGTGGTACGTGGTCGTCGGATCAAAGGCAACGTTCGCCGAAGGAGATTGTTGGTCGCCATGATCGAAGGTAGCGTTCCCCGAAGGAGATCGTTGGTCGTCAATGTCCGTGCTACCAAATCCAAAGTTGCCCATGATCGTCGGATATGCGACAATTAGGGGTGTTCACCGGGTTGGTTCAACCCTGTGAACTCGATGATTTGATTGAGTCGACCCGAAGGGTGGTAGGGTTGGGAAATCCCAACCCAAGTCGATCCGACCCGACCCGATGACCCAACCATTTATTTATTTTTTTTAATTTTTTGCATTTGTAATTAAATTTAAGCCTATTTTCAATTTAAAATGTTAAAATATTAATATAAAATGTTTCAAGTATGAAAATAATATTTAAATATATGAAAAAATTATTTTATATTTTAAAATAAATATGAAATGATACTTTTTTATATTAAATAGTAAGAAAAAAAGAAAAAAATGCTGGTCGAGTAACTCGACCATCCGACCCGACCTTGGGTCGGATTTGCCTCGTAAAAGAGGTTTAACCCGACCCGTGAACACCCACAATCTTTGTCGAACAACCGTAGCGCCGTCGAAGATCATCTGCGAGACGTGATTGTGATGCGTCAAGCAACTGTAGTCGGAGACTCGGGAGCGGCCACACTTTAGCAACACGAGCCAGCCCTAGTTTGTACAACATTAAAAAACCTAGCTTTGTCGCGAGAACTCGACGGGTCAAGCAGACCGAGTTTGACCGATTCAATGCGAGCCAGCCAAGTTTAGAAACATTGATTTAGAATTCAATCAAACTAATTTCTCCAAACTGTAATTCTTTTTTTATATTATCATTTTCATAATCTCCTTTTAATTTTTAAGACGTGATATTATCCAAATCCCGTTCCCATTAATTGAGTTATCATATTATTATCTTATTTGCCTTTTGTTTTAAGACGTGTTATCATTTTTAGTATTCTTATTACCATATTTATCACCAATTTCATATATAATAACAGATATAAATAATTTAGATTATTTATGTTTTTAGATTGGCAACTTTTAAATTTAATTCAAGTTATCACTACACATAAATCATTTAGAAAAAATGTAAAGATGAAAAGAATATAAAAGTAAATTTACCCTATTATTATTATTATTGTTGTTTTATTACGTGCAAAAAGTAAACTCGTGTGTGACCAAGCCCGTCCCCTCTCCTCTCTCCTCCTCCAGTTTCCCCATTCCCCCTTCCTCTCTCCTCTCATCTCCACATTCAACAACAACGATGAGGGATTAACTGCGGTGTGCTCTCTCTTTCCTTCGAATTTGAGCAACTGATACAAATTTGGTGGTTGATGAGCGTATCTAAGTCTATGGATCTTAAGAAAGTGGCGGAGCCGGCGCCTGAGGGAAACATCACGCCGGCGGAGGCGCCAGCGGCCGCGTCAACGGCCCCGTGCTCGATTTGCCTCGAAGACGTACTGGATCGAGGGAGAGGGAGATCGATCGCCAAGCTCCAATGTGGACACGAGTTCCATCTAGGTGGCTAATCGATCCTCTCCCCCATTTTTTTATGCCAAATTGAAAAGAAAAAATTGATTTTGGTGCTGCATGGATTATCTTAGGGTTGTATTATGTGTGGATCTTTTTTCCTTTGTTTAGATCTGGCAAATTTTAGTTGAGAATTGTACTCGACGAGCCTTTTTTCCTAAGTTTTAAGGTTCCGACGGAAAAAGATTCAAATTTTACTGAAAATATTGATTGATATAAGTTGCTTTATTTCCTGGTAAACTGGGGGAAAGCATGCAGAATTGATCCATATATACGAAGGCGAATATTGTGTATGCGAGTCTTTTGACTGATCACTGGAAATATTTCCGATAGATTTAGCTTCTCAATCAGGGTATTACAAGAATTTCTTTATTTTAACTAAATTCAGAAGCATCTTTCCTGATTCGATCCTGTCAGTGAACAGTTTTTCCAACCAGATTTCATGGCCAGATGGTGGGTAGGTCATAAGATTCTAGAAGTACGAGACATAGGATGTTTAGTATCTGATTCCTGGTGCTTCAAGCCAAGGTGTTTTTTTAAGTGAAACTTTTATGCACGAGACAGTGTGTTACCAATTTCGTGTACTACATAGAGCAAAACATGCCTTTCCATGCATTAGAAAGTATATATTGCAAGTGTTCTTCAATCTGTAGTTATTTTTAAGTAATTCTGTCTCTAGCCCAAATTAGACAATTGACATAAGACTTTAAGACATTTTTAAAGGAGCACAAAAAAAAAGAAGACAAATTAGAACAAAAAAGAACAAACTGGTATTGTAACCTCCAGCACTGAGGACACATATCGGCCTCCTCCAAATAACTGAGTACCTAACAATAAACCAAACCAGAGAAAGGATATTTTTAGTCTGCAGCTGCAGCAGCAGTTGCAGCTTGGCAATGGTGACTCCTGTAGCTGGTGTCTGATGAGTTCACTGGTTGTTATCAGTTGTCTGAGCTGATAGGCATCAATGCAGCAGCACGTAGGAGAACTTTTTTTTAGTCTCCTTTTGAGGAGGCACGCAGTAGAACTTGGCAGCAGCAGTGTGCTGTTGCATAAGAAGCCTAAAACACTTACTCCAATGCTAGGGCTCTGATTCAACTGGTTTGGCATGTTCCTTCCCTCCAACCAAAACACTCCCAATTGCGAACTGGTTACTTGCTTATCAGTATGGAGTTCATTTTCCCTGTAAACCTTCGAGTGCAATTTTTTTTTCTGAATGAATCTTGCAACTCATGTTTATTGTTAGTGTTATCACCTAATAACTTTTTCATATTTTCGCAGATTGCATTGGATCTGCATTTAATGCAAAAGGAGCTATGCAATGCCCTAATTGTCGAAAAATTGAGAAAGGTCGATGGCTTTATGCAAATGGACACAGTTGGTCTTCTGATTTCGACATTGAAGGCTGGATGACCGAAGACATATACGATCTTGGTTATTCTGAATTGGTATGCAAGATAATGGAGCTTCTTTTTGCTGAAGAGGGTTTATGTTTTTGTTCTGGATGAGGTTTGAAAATTTTAAGTTGAACTAACCATGCAGATATGTTGCACTAGAACTCATTGTTAAATGTTAAAGGGTACGACACTGTCCATAAGCTTTAACACTTATGATCTATGCATTTGGAAATGATAAATTTAAAGGTGGAAGTCCTGTAGAGGACTACCTCTCAGAAAAAAAAAAGGATGACCTGTAGAGGACCTTCATATAGTAACCCTTTTCAATGTCCAAATGTAAAAATTGATTTCAGGATCTAAGTTATCACCTCTCAGAAAAAGAATTCTAAGCTATCTTTAGATACACAAAAATTGAGGTGATTGTGCCTATGCCTACTTTAAGTGACACCATGCGACGGAAACAAATCAAATGAATAATGTCTTCTCCTTTTGACGTAATATATGTTGATTTATTCCATTCTTATAGTCATCTTTTTTCTCCTGAAAGAGACCAGTATCACTGGCGCGACTTGCCCACTAGAAAACTGTTTGTTTGGCTGACCTGAATACCCCAGGGTAGGAAGATACTTGATTATAACGTAGCAGATTCTGTCATGAGTAGAATCTTCTTTTCTTTACTGAATAAACTTGACAAATACCATATTCTTAATTACAATTATCTTTTCCTCCTAAAGGAATGGAGTATAAATACTTCAATTATTGGAGTATACTTACAAGCATCGGTTGAACAATCACATTATTATATGGCAATCTTCTTATCTCATATAAATGTATCAACAAAAGAAGAATTTTTAGAGGGTAAATGATGGTTGCCATTGATGCGAGCATCCATTTATTATTGATCAATTCAGATACATACTACCACGAACTTAATATACAATGTTTATGGTCCCATCCGGACAATGTGTTGCCAAATTGCATGCTAGATACACAATGTTCCACATAGAATCTCGCCCCTCTAATATTCAAATTTTCCTTTGACACCAAATGGACCACATGAGTGCAAATGGTACTGCTCTTTGTCGTCTTGCATGTATGATTGAATGGTTCAGTCATGTCTCCCAAATCCACAAATGTCATGATTCCTGCTACGTTATCTTTGCAATTGAACACCCGAAGAAGAGATGGTTTGTATCCTCGTCACAAGAAGGCACGAATTTCTTATCTGCTCATTCCATCTTGCTAATAACATTTTATGGAGTAAATTTCAAGGATGGTCACCCAACTTATAGGGTCTTCCCGGTAAGGTCATTCAACTTTGATTTATAATACGAAGGTCATCGAACTTTCATAACCTTTCAGTCACGGTCATCACGACAGTCTGTAGCCCGTTTGCAGGTTGATCGCATACGTGGACGCCACGCTGTTGGACTCGTCAGATGCCACATGGATATCCGACCAGCGCCTCTTGTCCGCTGCCGACGATTGGACCCTATAGATTGGTTACTCTCCGACAGGGACAGCCTCTCATCAATCTTCAAGCCCCAACTCCATTTCTTGGGCCGGCGATGCTCACCTCTGGGCGTCCATCATGTTGGTAACGTCGCTAAAGAAGATGAGACTGTCATTGTTGATCATCCTCGTCGAGAGTGCAGCCTTGCACTCCTCGTCCCCGAGGGCCGCGAACATGCTGAGCAGCTCCTTGGCCGTGATCCTCCCATCTCCATCTGCATTGAACACCGCGAACACCTCCTGCAACTGCCGCTCGTCCTTGTTTGTGACTACTGGGGCGGCTGCGACGGCCTCAAACTCCTCAAGGCTGATGCACCCGTCGTTGCAACAGTCGGCATCGGCGACCATGTTGGCCAACTCCTCAGCTGTGGGGGGCTTGGGGTCCTTCGCTAAATCCCGAGCATGATTTGGACTTCCATGGCCGAAATCTTAGGCCACAAGCAACCACGATCGCGTTTTGACCCTTCCATGGCGGTCGTGGCCAAAGGGACGATCGTTGTCCTCTTCCCCCTCCTCGTTTTCCCGTTTGTCTCCCGTGACTCCGCCGATGAGGATCCCATCTTCACGCTCGTTCTGAAGGAGGCCCATCTCCAGCGCTTCGAGGCCCTCGTCGCATCCCTCTCCACCACCATGGCCGCCCCGGAGTCCTCCATCGCCTCCTACTTCGTCGTCCGATCGGAACCCCACCGCATCCTCCTCTCGCCCGATCTTGAAACCTTCATTGCAACAACGCGGTGTTCTGAATCTGACATGGGCACCCACGTGGCATTTGACATGGCTTCCACGTATGTGATCAATCTGCAAACGGGCTAGAGACGGTCGTGATGACTGCGATTGAAAGGTTATGAAAGTTGGATGACCTTCGTGTTACAAATCAAAGTTGGGTGACTTTACAGGAAATACCCTATAAGTTGGGTGACCATCCCTGAAATTTACCCCATTTTATGGGCTGTCACCATTTTCGTAAGAGCTAGACAAGCAATTTGATTCATAGGGGGATCTGAAGCCATAGCAAGTTGCAATTGTCCCACCTCGCAGGGAGGATTGGGCATTTGGGACCTGGCTCTTCTAGCCTGCTGAGTGGGGCGGATTATGGAACCTGAGAATAGTTTATGGCATGCATTGTTTTTCACTTGCCACGGGCACGATGTATCTTAGGAGTTCAGGACCATCCTACCACGTGGGGCTTCATCTTTCTGGCGGGTGTCGCAATACTAGTTCATGGTTATGCCCCTTTGTGATTCCCTCACTTGACTTCGGGGAGACTTTTTCACTTTGGCAGTAGGACTGGTTACTCGGGGGCTCGTTAGCTGCTGTGTTCCCTCAGTTATGGGCCCTGGCAGGACATCCTAGTGCAATGGTGGTGGAGACCTGGCCGGAGGGCAGAGGCCAGTGACCCTAGCACCAGCTCCTGGGCCTCCATCTTCAGCTCCCCACTATCAGACCAGCGCATCTCAGAGCTCTTTACACTCCATCAGAGGATTGCCCCATTTCGCCCGGACCCCTCTAGGTCGGACAGTTGGATGACTATTGGAGTCCTTTTCAGCTCACAGCCTTCACCTCCGCTTTCTTCCTGCTTCTACATCCTCAGACGTATTCAAGGCGGACTGCAAACTTATTTGGCACTCCCAGATGCCGCTGAAAGTTAAGATTTTTGCTTGGCTTAGTGGTGTGACCGGATCCTCACCATGTATACAGGGCGACATGGGTGCCCCACACTGACACATCTTGCGTACTGTGTAGTGAGGCAGACGAGCACCATAGGCACATTTCCATCAATATCAGAGACATTTTGGCTGTCCCTTCGAGCTCTTGTTGGATAGAGACAGTGGGCCATTTAGCTCAAGCGCAACCAGTGCTTATCTTTTGTGAGGAGTGATATATATATATATTATATATATATATATATATGTATGCACATTCACACACATACATGGATGACAACCACAAATCCTTGTGAATATCCTTTTCCTCCTAAAAAAAAGTTGCAATCGACATGCAGTTCAGCACCTTCCAATCAGTTCTCTGTGTCCAGTAAGTTTTAAACTCCCCGGGTCGAGAACCAGTCATTTGTCCCAACCTGAACATCATTTCGGATGCTAACAAGAGAGCTGCCTTCATGTCTCTCAATAGAGAATGAATTCTTCAACTCACTGGTCGAAAGCAGCTCACGAACTGAGGTGTCCAAACACACATTGGATAATAGGCTTTTTTCTGTGTTCAGACTTCAGATCCAGAAGGGAAAAGATCGATTCCCTCTTTTCTTCCATGGGCTCTATTGTTGCAACAAAATAATGTGATTTTTAAGATGGAGCTACATTGAGAATATTCTCTCATGCTAAATCACTACATATGGAGTGGAACACTTGTTTTTCAAATTCTGTGTAATGCAACCATAATTCCTCTTATAAATAAAATTGGATGATTACCACACTTGGTAGTCATCTTTTTCTCCCAGAAAAAAAGATACTGGGGTCCCTGACCAATAATCAGTGACAGTAGCGTTTTGAACCGTGCAATCACATGGAAACGAGGAAACAATGAAGAAAAAGGTTCGTTAGCTGCACAAATGTCATCCTAGAAGCAAAAGGCAGAATCCATCTCAAAGATGCTATGAAAAAAAGTCAGAGTCTCAACAAAATGACATAAGTCACTTAAAGAAAGAAGATGCCCCTTAAGGGATTACTTGTCTCAAGTCCCTTGAAAGGGTGCGTCCCTAGCAAGTTGACATAGCCAAAGACCAAATATTTTCCAAAGAACTCATTAATCAAACATCCCACTTTGTGAGGATGACCTTATTCATGTGTGAATGTCCCTGACCCACAAACCACCTTGTGAGATGGGTCGACAAACCTCACACCATTCTACTAAGTGTATCTCACACTTCGAGCTACCTGGATGGCACCAAAAGACCCTCTGCCTTACTGAATCAATGCGCTCACTATACCCTAGTGCTTCTGAAACACCGACTTGTAGTAAATCGGTGTATGGCTGAAAGGGTTAAATTTTATGATTTTGATAAAATAAATTTCCCCCATCTCAATAACAGTCACCAAGATCAGCCCTACTATCTATGTTCTACTCTCTCAACAACCAGGTTTAGTTGTGAGATGGGACCCGTCTGTCAGATGACAAAGAGACGGAGGTACGGGGGGAAGATTGCATATGGCAGTCAGTTCTGTTGAACAATTGTATGCATCCAAGTCATCCATGCCAAATGGGATAGATCCCTGAGAAGTCGCTGAAGATGTCAATACTCAATAATAATTAATAGAAATCCTTTTCGCCATAGTGATTGCACACACCACTACTGGGTTTAGGGTGGGTGTTGAGGGAAGCCTGAAATAATGCTTGCATTGCATCTGGTGAAAGTTTGTCTGACAAGTGTATCTGCTGTCAGAACTCAGAACAAATAACACAAGGGTCAAGGGGTACCCCTTGCAGACTCCTTGCAGCTGTGGACTCCCCTCTAGTTGGATCATCACTAATGACAACTAAGAAAAAGAAAATGCAAACCCACCATTTCATCCAATCTGTGTTGCACGGGTACGTCAGAAAGGGAGAGATACCTGTACCCAATATTAAAATATTATATTTGTAGAATGATATGCATGTGTACGTACCCAATATTAAAATATTATATTTGTAGAATGGGTACAAAAGTGAGTACACGGAGGAGGAAGAAGCAAATTTTTTTTGGAAAGATGGTATGAGTAGTGTCTGCCAAAGCACAAAAGAAATGCACATTTGCCCTAGCTGATTTGTTTAACTGAAGAGAAAGCAATCAGCAGTGCATTTGAAAATAATAGCACAGGAAAAATGAAAAGAACTGATGCCAGAGAAGAAAAAAATCCAGAGATCATGGCCGTCTCTTCACCCCTTCGGTTTCTTCTTCAGTCGTCCAATTCTTCCAGGGGTGATACCCGTGTTGGAGGCTTGGGGCATTAGCAGCCAAGAAAAAAAAGGCAAAAAAATGAGCAAAAAGAAAGAGGTTGCACCTGGCATTGTGAACAGCCAATGGTGTATATAACTTGAAGTTTTTAATTATATCCAGTTACATTACAACAACAACAACAAAGCCTTATCCCACTAGGTGGGGTCGGCTACATGGATCATACGACTTGATCCATGTTCATAAGATTCGACAGGATTTTATGCTGGTTGTCGGGGCCTAACACAACCCTCCTCCTTTATCCGGGCTTTGGACTGGCTATAAAATATAGGCGGAGTTATCCAGTTACAACAACAACAACAACAACAACAAAGCCTTATCCCACTAGGTGGGGTCGGCTACATGGATCATACGGCGCCATTCCGCTCTATTAGTAACCAAACCTTTCGGTATATTATTCACCAATAGATTTTGCTCTATTAGTTCGCCAAGTGTCCGCCTTGGCCTCCCTCTCCCTCTTTTAATCGGACTCCAGATTATTTGATCTACTCTTCTTACTGGCGCATCTAATGGTCTTCTCTGAACATGACCAAACCATCTCAAACGATTCTCTACCATTTTCTCACTAATAGGAGCCACTCCGACTCGTTCACGTATATGGTCATTCCTAATCTTATCTAATCTTGTATGACCACACATCCATCTCAACATCCTCATTTCGGCTACCCCCACTTTACGTTCATGTTGTCCCTTCATAGCCCAACATTCACTACCATATAACACTGCTGGCCTTATAGCAGTACGATAGAATTTTCCTTTAACTTTATTGGGTACTTTTCTATCACAAAGAACTCCAGTGACTTTCCTCCACTTACACCAACCAGCTTGAATTCTATGATTAACATCGTCATCAATCTCACCATCTTGTCTTACAATTGATCCTAAATATTTAAACTTTGTCACTTGAGGAATTATATCCTCCCCTAACCTAACTTTCAAATCGTCTCTAAGTTGTTTATTTGTGAAATTGCTATGCATATATTCTGTTTTATTCCTACTTAAACGAAAACCCTTTGACTCCAACGTATTTCTCCATATTTCCAATTTTGTATTAATCTCTTCTCTTGAATCCGCTAAAAGTACTATATCATCCGCAAATAGCATGCACTTAGGTACCTCCTCTGTGATACTCTCGGTTATAGCATCGATAACTAAGTTAAATAGATACGGGCTTAAAGCTGATCTTTGATGTAGGCCAATTCCTATAGGAAATTCATTTGTCTCACCTCCGGGTGTCCTAACCCTAGTCAATGCCCCATCGTACATATCTTGTATTACCTTAATGTAGGCAACATTCATCCTCTTCTTTTGCAAGGCTTTCCAAAGTACATCCCTTGGTACCCGATCATACGCCTTCTCTAAGTCAATGAAAGTCATATGTAAGTCTCTTCTCCTACTTCGATACTTCTCCATCATCCCCCTTAGTAAATAAATCGCCTCTGTAGTGGATCTTCCTGGCATGAACCCAAATTGTCTCTCAGAAATACTAGTCTCCATTCTCAATCTATGCTCAATCACTTTTTCCCATAATTTCATAGTGTGACTCATAAGTTTAATCCCTCTATAATTTGCACAATTCTGAATATCTCCTTTATTTTTGTAAATAGGAACTAATGTACTTAATCTCCAATCATCAGGCATCTTTTTCGACCGTAAAATCTCATTAAATAGTTTACATAACCACAACACACCTTTTTCTTCTAAACATTTCCAAACTTCAATCGGTATACCATCCGGTCCAACGGCTTTACCATTCTCCATTTTCTTAAGAGCTTCGCTAACCTCCGAGACTCTAATTCTACGATAAAATGACCTATTAAGCTCACATTCGCTAACTGTCAAGTCCTCCAAATCACAACGCGAACCTTCACATCCATCATTAAATAGCTTATAGAAATACTCTTCCCATCTGTTCTTAATATCTCCTTCAGTAACTAAAACCTTGCCAACTTCATTTTTTATGCATCTTACTTGATCCAAATCTCTCGACTCCTTCTCTTTGTTCCTTGCAATCTTGTAAATCCTTTGTTCACCCGCCTTTGTCCCTAACTCCTTATAAAACCCCTCATATGCTTTAGCACGAGCATCACTAACTGCCTTCTTAGCCTCCCTTTTCGCCAAACGATATTTTTTCCAATTGTCAGAACTATTGTCCAAGTGTATCGCCTTGAAACAATTCTTCTTATTACGCCCCTTTTCTTGGACCTCCTCATTTCACCACCAAGTCTCCTTATCTCGTGGTCCAAAACCTTTTGATTCTCCTAAAATGGCTTTAGCAACCATTTTAACCTTTTTTGCCACATTCTTCCACATGATACTAGCATCTCCTTCTAACTCCCACACACTTTCCTCTAATAACTTACTTCTAAAAGTCTCTCGCTTCTCCCCCTTTAACTGCCACCACTTGATCTTTCGATCAAAAACTGTTCGGGATTTTGGTTTTATACATTTTATTTGCATATCAAGAACTAACAATCTATGTTGTGTAGTCACCCCATGCCCAGGAATTACTTTGCAATTAGTGCAACGTCTTTTATCAGTATTTCTTATCAAGAAAAAATCGATTTGAGACCTATGAGTTCCACTTTTGTATGTGATTAAATGTTCCTCTCTCTTTCTAAAACAAGTGTTGATAATCTTAAGGTCGTATGCTAAAAAAAAATCAATAATAGTTTGTCCTTCCTCATTCAACTCCCCAAAACCAAAACCACCATGAACCCTTGCATGTGGTCCTGCCTCTTTACCAACATGTCCATTAAGGTCTCCCCCAATATAAACTTTCTCGGTTGTTGGTATACTTTCAATCAAACCCTCCATATCTGCCCAAAACTTCTCCTTGAGATGTGATTCTGCTCCTACTTGGGGTGCATATGCACTAATAATGTTCATAGTCTCCTTTCCAATAATTACTTTCACGGATATGATTCGATCCTCAATCCTTTTAACTTCCACAACATTCTTCCTCCATTCTGCATCCGCGATAATACCAACACCATTCCTTCCATTTACCTTACCTGTGTACCAAAGTTTGGAACCATTTAACCTAATCTCTTTACTTCCCTCTCCTACCCATCTAGTTTCTTGCAAGCATAAGATACTAATCTTACGCTGGTCCATTACTTGTGCCACCTCGAGGCGCTTCCCATTCAACGTCCCAATGTTCCAAGAACCTAATCTGACCTTAGTCTCATGAACTAGCTTCTTTAACCGCCTCCGTCCATTAGAGTGCGGTAGCCCTTGCTCATTTAACACTGCATTCAGGCGAGGATGCAGCGGCTCTTGCTCTCTTATCACTGTACCCGAGCTGTACAGCGCGTTACTTACGGGTAACGACCTAGCATTAACACAATATATTCGTTGATCCATGTTCATAAGATTCGACATGATTTTATGTTGGCTGTCGGGGCCTAACACAACCCTCCTTCTTTATCCGGAGTTATCCAGTTACATTACAAGTTAAATTTTTAATATAATTAACTAAATGAACGGGTAGTATTAACTTTTTTTCTAGACAAAATGTAGTGATGTTTATTGATTATTTAAAACAAAGATGATGAAAGACTTTTCTAAAATAAACGACTTATAAACTTTTAAATTTATTATATTATTTTTGTTTATTTAACATATATTGCCATACCCATACCCTATATTTTAAAAAATTGACGTATCCCGTACCCGTACCTGCACCTGCACCGAGTAGCAGTACTACACCTGTATCCATGCAACATAGCATCCAATAAATCCATACCATAGAAAAATCTCGGTCATGAAGGGAGCTCTAGGGAAACCAATCCAAAGAATTATAAGCCTTGAAAAAATCAACCTTCCACAGAAGGCAACGAGGCAACCTTCTCCAATAGGAAGCAATCTCTATAGCCATTGTGAAACCATCTGTAATGTCTAAATATAAATACTGATTGTATTCCGTGCATCAATTCCCCCAGACTCACTCACAGGCAGTTTGCAAAAGCTCTCACCTCCAGGATTCTTCCACTCTCTATGCTGAAGCCTTTTTTGGGATAAGAAAAATGAAGAATTTATTTAGTCTCCAAAACCCTTAATTAGCAGTAGCAAATTTGTGTATTGTAGACATTGCAATTGCCCCAACAACATTCCAGAATCCACAAAAGAAAAATGCAGTATTTGCAGCTGACTTTCAGATTAGATTGTTTCCTCTGAAGAATGTGTCATATCTATAGAAATATAATGTTATTTATTTCCTTCTGAGTCCTAACTTCTATGTTCTTTAACTCCAAAGCTTGTATTTTAAAGAAGGGTTATTTTTTCATCACGATCTGAACTAATTTTTTTTCCTTATCTAACATGGACTATAAACCTACAAATTTTGATCCGTGATTTTATTTTAATTTGATATTTGGGTCTTTTTGTTAACTTTCATCCAAAATTCGGTAACTTATTTTCTTGCTAATTATGACATCAATCTACCCTTACTTTTTCTTACAACAAATATAATCAATATGGGTAATTTTGTAATAATAATATTTTAGTAATTATGAAATATTGTGCTCATGTTGTTATTTCATATCTTTTCTTATATTAAAGAAGGGTAAAATTGATATTTCATAATTATAAAAACATAAGTTAATAGATTTTGGATGAAAGTTAATGGAATGACTTAAGGGGCCATTTGGTATGAGGTAATCTAGATAGATTACCAGTTATTTTATTTAAAATTTTCAGGGCCCCCATATTATCTCGTTTACCTGTGATTGATTACCACATAATTTTAATTGCTCTGGTAATCTTAATTACCACCTCACTAGTAATTCATATCTGGCAGGGAGGTGGCTTTCAGATTATTAGTTGCTTGACATGCATTTTAACAAAAATATCCATTCCATCATTTTTTTAATTTTAATATTTTATTAGGAAATAAATATCATTTAACTGCATCTTCTTTATTATTTGAAATATCTTACAAATAACTCTTAATTTTACCTCATTTTATTTTATCTATATTCACTTTTCTATTTTTTTGCTTTGTTTATTTTATGATACTATATGATGAACATGTTAAAAAATTTTAAGGGTATTTTGGTAATTTGTTCTCTAACTATTTTAGCCATTATTTATATTATCAATACCTGCCAAACACTATAATGTGTTATTACCGACAATTTTAAATAGTAATAATCTATTTAAGTGGTGATCTAAATTATCGGTTAATTAAATCGGTAATGCACCAAACGACCCCTAAGTGTCAAACCGGGATTGGTTCTATGACTAAAATTTGGAAGTTTATAATTTAGAATTAGATACGAGAAAACGTTATAGTTAAGGAGTGGTAGAGGAAATAACCCTTTAAAGAAATAAGTAGGTTTGAAGTTAAAAAAACATGCCACAAAGAAGCTTTGTCTTCTTCCATATTCCATTGCTCTTTAAGTGTTAAAATGCCGTTGGGTGATCAAGCACAAACTAGTTTTGGCTGCTGGGAATTTAGGAGATAATGCCCGCCTTTGATAATGTGATTTCTTCCCAAATATTTGGAGAAGGTAATGAAGTGGCCGAATTTTTTTGAGGTAACAAGGCAACAGACATGTTGGCAAATATGGGTTGATAACAAAGTTTAGATCTTTCTTTGGAGTAATCCTTGTCTATGGTGGTCCACCAATTGATGAATTTGGACTATTGGACAACCTTTACTGATAAAGTTGACACTATATTTTTTGAATTACTGAAAGTAATATATACATTGGGTTAAAACTTTCGTGTTGTGCTAGTCTTCTGGGGCACAATATGTTCATTTCTTGGAAACATCTTTTTGGCGGACCTTCAGGGATCTTTGGTTGAAAGTTGGACACTATATGTTAGCAACATTGTGATTTCTTGCATAATTGCTTGATTGCTTTCAAGGATATATTTTAAGTGATGTTGTTGGATGCATGTACTATTTTCTTCTCTTACGAAACAATGATGCTCGAATTTGGGAAAAGGTAGTTCGTTCGATACTTCGATATTAGCCTGACTTAGCTTGTTTACCCTTTTTTGCAGCCATTTGGTCTCCAATGGTGCACTTTTCGTGGATTTACTCAATTGGAATCATTATTCGAGTAAGCATTTGTCTTGGGATTGCTAAAATTGTTTAGTAGTTAGTCATATTCTCAATCATGAGCTAATAAGATGCTAGAAGACCTTAAAAATTCTGACTCAACTGTGATTAATGTTTTCTTTGTTTCATTGAAAATAAATTCCTAGAAAACAACAACAACAACAACAACAAAGCCTTATCCCATTAGGTGGAGTCGGCTACATGGATCATACGACGCCATTCCGCATTCGTTGATCTATGTTCATGCGATTCGATAGGGTTTTTCGACAGCAGGCTGTCGAGGCCTAACACAACCCTCCTCCTTTATCCGAGCTTGGGACCGGCTATAAAACATAGGCGGAGTTATAATGAAAATAAATTCCTAGAAAACATTGTTAGAAAATATTTCATTTGTTATAATGAAATTGTGACAAAAAAATGGAAATTACACATTTGTGTGAGGGAATCCTCTCACAAAAAAAGTGTGAGGGGAAGATATGAAAACATTTTCCCAAATTTGTGTACAACATTTTGGTTCATTGAAAAATATTTCCATTCCTTAATATTTTATCATCGTCAAACACAAGAAAATGGAAAGAAATTTCTTAGAAGTATTTTCACCCAAACAAAAATTATATAATTACATTGCATACCCCTCTAAAAGAATTATATTGCATATTTGCATATACCTTATTTGTATTTATAATTTGCCCTTAGTTTATGTCATATTAATTGAGAATGAGTTATTAGTAAGTCTACCATATTTATGGCTATGCAGTTATACTGAGAAGTTACGAGAATTGAGAGATTGTATTAAACAAAAGATTGTTTGGATCTTCTGTTGCAATATTTATAGTTTCAATCTAGAGTAACATCTGATTAGAAATATGTCATTGGATCTCTTTTTAGTGACACAAAAATGTTTTCCCGCCAGTGATTTCTTCTAGGTACATCAAGGATAAAGTTCAACATAAACAAAAAAAGATGCTTTTAAGAATTGTGTCATTTCAACTTAGCACACTGTTCATGAACAAATTCATGGTATATGCTTTTTAAGCATCATTGTGTGTGCTCCAGCAACTTGATATTGACTTTCTCATCTTCAATAATGATGTTTGACATTTTAGTAAATCTATTCTTGCAGGGATGCCGAACTACAACCGAATTATTGTAAGTTGCTGATATTTGTTGTGTGTTTGCCATCAAAATTGAATTTCCACTTTGCATTCATACTATTCTTTTCCTTTTAACGAAGATCACGAATTGATGGCTAATTCTGCATTTGGAGAGCATTCAAATGCTTCAAACGGTGCACATTTCTGCCCTTACTTGGCACTACATGGTTACCCTCACGCAGTGCACACTGTGCCTTCAAATTCCATTGACTCCATCCCCGAGAATGGTTCATTTCATCGGCATCCCACTTCATTTGGAGGCCAGTCATCTAGTGAAGTTGTCAATTCTCACAGTTTTCCTGCAACTGAGCCACAAAACCAAAATTGGCAACGGCAACAGTCCCATTCATTTCCTTTGCCTGGAAATTCAGATCAGTCTCCTTCTCACTACGGTCTGAGGTTGCCTAGGAATGATACCAACAATCAGCAGGCACTAGGATCTTTTGTGCATCCCCACCCTCTTATACACGGGTAAGTCCTGTGGATCCCTTTGTATTGTTCCAGTCACAGGAATGCATCCGATATTTTCTGAATGTGTAAACAACACTGCTGATGATGTTGCAGGTCCATGCCACGAAGTCGAAACAACTTAGTTGGGACTGTAGGCCTGCCTGTTATGGGAGAGGTCAGAGGTCAGGCACGTGGACACACTAGTCATCACATGTATCAACAATCGTCGTCCTCGGCATTACGGAGCTCCCATTTTCCTCCAATTGGTCGGATCAGGCCAAGGGGAATGACCCTTGTATCCTCGATTGCAACCTCGCCGCCAGCCGAGATGGGAGGGTTCTATGGATTCTCAGTTTCTGGATCAGTAAATAGGAACCATCAAGAAGGTGATAGCATTGGCAGGCATGACAGGTTTTATAGATGGGGAAGGGGGGAGGTTAACCCACTCCCCTGGATCCCTGTGGAAGGCGAGTCTCAGTGGTGGAGTCCTTTCAATCCGAACCAGACCCCTCAGCCAGGGAGCTTCACCCAACGAGCTGCAACAGAGAGGACCACCCAAAACCGCCCGGAGAATGGGTACCAACGCATGCCTCCCCCATATATGTGAGAGATGATGATGATCGGCTTCGAATTCTCCACGTTATTTACATAAAATCTGCTTGGTCCGGACCAAAATGAACTGTTTTCATCTGGTTTTTAATCTTGACGATGGGTGCCCATGTGTTTGATGCGGATTCTTCTATTCATTCACCTAAAAAACCACCCGAATATCTTCTGCTGGTGGACTGAGATTTGTTGCTTCCGTTCTTCACCTGCCCTTTTTTTTAAAGGACGTATTACTTCATGTATTATGCAAGCGCAACAGTGCTGAGCCTGAGCTAGTTGCGGCCCTTCACCCTATCTGCTATATTTTTCAACTACGTGTGACCCTTCTTTCCATGTTTTTTTCCCTTTTTAAATATTGAGCTCACTCGAATCGAAGTGATTGAAAATTTCTTGATCGGTTGACTGAAAGATAATATAATTCAACTAATATGACTACTTTTTGTCCCCCCTAAAAAAAATCCAATTGTTTCTTCACACGGCTCAGGAAAATACATTTTATGATTCGCTCCAATGAGTCTGTGTAAAGTTATTTTAAAATTACTCATAACTTTGATTTTAAAAAAATAAATTTAATAATTCGCTTCGGTTTATTGTTATGGGTAAAGAGGTCCTGCATAGCGCCTGTTGAGCACGCCTCTTCACTTTTGGATGAGATGATGCACACTTATTTTCTTTTTACTTCATCGCAGTCGTCCGATTCCGTCAAACGGTTGCGATCTTTCTCTCCTTATTTGCTCTCTCTCCGTGTGATCTTTCTCTCCTTATCTGCTCTCTCTCATATGCCCGTGCTTCCCCTCTCTCATTGGTTGCTTTCTCTCTCACGCGCTCGTGCTTCCCCTCTTTCCTTATCAGCTTTCTCTCTCAGCTCTCTCTATGACGGAGCGCCTTCTGGTCTCATGTTGAGATCGCCCTTCGGTTGGCACCAACCCATCTCTCGCAGCTCGCCACCACCTCCCTTCCCGCTTATCGGTCAGCACCGTCACCCTCAATGTGTCTGCCTTGTTCTCTCGAGCTCATTGCATCGTCTCCTTCGATCCGGCCTCCTTATCACTCGAACAAGTCCTCTATGCCTTCAAGGATCCCACCATTCTAAGCCTCAACATGCATGACCACCATGAATTTGGAGTTGCTCGCCACATACGACAATGCGGTTCGTCCGAGGCTTTAGAGTCTATCCAAGGTCAGGTGATTTCCGGCATCGGCCAGGGCAGTCCTAGGTGGGCGTTGGAAACTTAGTGAAGCCGTTGTACATGGTGCTCAACAAGGGGAGTGATGTGACTTGGCTGCAGTACCAGCCCTGCACCGATTACTATCAGCAGTCTGACCTAGTGTTCGAGTCGGTCGCATCCTTTTCCTACTCGTTGCTCCCTTACAACGTGGAGTCGTGCCACTCCCTCAACATCTACGCCAGTCACAACGCCTTCGGTAGCTGCCTCTACTAGGTTTCCTATGGCGACGGGCTCTTGCATCGTTGGCGACTTCACCACCGAAAGCCTCACCTTGGGCGACTCCTTGCCCATCCATGGAGTCAGCTGCTGCGGACACTTCGTCGAGCAGCGGGTCTCCTCGCTCTTTTGGTGGCAGCTGCAGTGAAAATGACAAATGGAATTGGACGATTGCGATGGAGTAAAAAATAAATAAAGGTGCACCCTCTGATTCTGATCCAAGGGTGATGAGGCGCTCATCAAGCTGCTTAGCGCAAGCACTAAGCAACGCCTCTTTACCCCTATTGTTATTCATCTCTTGCATAAATTTTAGTAAATACTTTTTAACTTTATCTGTTTTCCAATTCTATCCTCCAATTTTATTTTGTAGTCAAATTATCATGCAATTATCAACTTATTTCATTAAATATCCTTTTAATTGAGAATAGTCAATTTTTCGATAATGATGACGTGATATTTTATTATAAATTAAAATAACAACAACAACAAAGCCTTATCCCACTAGGTGAGGTCGGCTACATGGGTTATACGACGCCATTCCGCTCTATTAGTAATCAAATCTTTCAGTATATTATTCACCATTAGATCTTGCTCTATTAGTTCGCCAAGTGTCCGCCTTGGCCTCCCTCTCCCTCTTTTAATCGGACTCCAGATTATTTGATCTACTCTTCTTACTGACGCATCTAATGATCTTCTCTGAATATATTCGTTGATCCATGTTCATGAGATTCGACAGGATTTTACGCTGGCTATCGGAGCCTAACACAACCCTCCTCCTTTATCGGGACCGGCTATAAAATATAGGCGGAGTTTTATTATAAATTAAAAATTATACAAAATATTAAAATAATATAAAAAATAGAAAAGGATGGCCGCGATGGAGGGTCCTCCTCTTCGATGCCGGAGAGGAGGCGTGTAAAGGAGGGAGAGGGATGCCTCCCCCTCCCGCGTCGAGGAGGAGGAGGAAGAGGGGGGGGGGGGGGGTACCCTTCCATTTGCCCGCAGTGCCTCCCACTCGTGGAAGGATTGGTAAGAAGATCCTTTCAATTGGCTAGAATTCCTTACTTGAACGAAAATAGATCTCGTGAAATCATATTGAATATTTGACAATACATTCCGTACCTTGCTAAAAAATTGATCCTTATTTACCAACCACACATTGTCTAACCAAATCCAATTCTCTCTCGATACGTTCCTAAAAAAAATTCGATTTGTGCTGATTCTTCCCCCAACTAACGAAGAAATCTTGACGGAATTGTCACATATGAAATTGAGCACAATTTTGCAAAGAAATACCCCACTTGAAATGGGGGGCTCCCTCTGCCCTCGTGCATAGAAGAAGGGGAGGGGCTCCCCCCTCCTGCTCTCTTCTCCACGCTAGAGAAGAAAGGGGGTGGGGGGCTCCGTATGCGATCATTTTCTAAAGTTTTATATTATTAATATTACTTTAATATTTTATATAATTTTAAATTTAATTTAAGATGTCACGTCGGCAAACGATCAAATAACTAGCTATTCTCGATCGAAATGATATTTAGTGAGACATTAAAAGATGAAGGACAATTAGAAGATAACGACAAAAAAATGTCAAATTTGAAGGATATTTGATGAAATTTATCCTCACGTTTCATTACAAATTTAATAGTATTCACTTCCGATCATACTTATTCGGCTTTCATTATACTTAAAATTATTCATTAATTTTCTATGTTTACATTCAATGTTTTGATATATTATAATAAGGACAACAAATATAAAAGTAGTCAGCCGTTTGAAACACAACATGCGTAAAAAATACACATTTTTTGTTCAGCATAACCTATTTCTATATTTTGTTTTCTTAACTTCTAGTTAGTACCTCCTCTAAAAAAACTTTTAGCTAGTACCAAAATGAAAGGGGTGAGAAAATTCAATTTTTGAAAAATATTCTCGACCTGATTTGAAAAATTTGATGGGTTCCGTGTCACGCTGGGCTCAAGGTATGAAAATTTGACTCAAGGTCTGACCTGATTATAATAATAAAAATATTAATAATATCGGTATAATTCTATTTTTTTTTATAATTTGAAAATTATTTTATTCATTTTGAAGTGTCAAATTTTTGTTGTCGTATCATATAATACATTGATATTTTGATAAGTTGATATTTATTTGATTAAATTATGATTTATCTTTGCTAATTATCTTAATTTTTTCTATGTTTATTTTCTTAATATTTCTTTACTCGATCATATTCTTGATTTCGCTATCGATTTTCCGTGATCGATCCAAACTCGGTACCGATCGAGACTAGTACTAGTATCGAGTCCAAATATTTTTAATCTGATAAAAACTAGATCAGACTGGACCAAGATGGAGTGGAACCGAACCTAATTTTGCTCTCCCAACAAAATGAGAATTGAACATAGCCATGACCACTATAGCAATGTTTTTTTTTGTCATTTAATTCATTAACCAAACAGACCATCATCCTAATGAATATGTGTCAATTTAGTCGAAATTGATTGTTATTTGTCTTGTTTTTTTTTTAAGGAAAAATCACTTTTTTCAACTAAATAAATTCACTTTCTTGTCAATAAATATTTTTTGTCAAAATTTTCCATAAATTTGTGATACCCAAGCGAGCCCTCGAAACACGACCCATTGACCACCACCAAACCAATCAGATCCCTTCGTCTCTATCGTCCCTCTTCTTTTCCTCCACCGGCGGCGATGGCCCTCCTCTCCGCCACCGTCGTCTTGCCATCCCACCTTCTTAAGTCCTCCCTCTCTCTCCCTTCATCGGCGTCCAACGTTGCCCGTTCCTCTCTCGCTGCCGTCCGTCGCTCCTCCTCGACGTCCCTTCATTCCCTCGGCATCCGTCGGGCACCACCGTCACTAATCTCCCGCGCCGGCGCCCTGTCCGCTCGATGCTTCTCCGGTAGTGGTAACATAACGTAAAGGCTGGGACTCAAGATTCCGTTCCGTAATTAATATTGTTCGAGTTTTTCTCTTCTTCTATTCAGCGTTGAGCCCGGAGATGAAATCGATGCTGGACGCGTACGTGAATTCTCATAAAGTGGTTCTGTTCATGAAGGGGACTAAGGATTTCCCGCAGTGCGGTTTCTCCAACACCGTGGTGCAGATCCTCCGGTCGCTCAACGTGCCCTTCGAAACGATGAACATCCTAGAGAACGAGCTGCTGCGGCAGGGGCTCAAGGAGTACTCCAACTGGCCTACCTTCCCGCAGCTCTACATCGACGGAGAATTTTTCGGCGGGTGCGATATCACTGTTGGTGAGTGAGCTATTCTGAAGCGCCTCTATTTTCTCGGATCGCTGCTGCTTATTTCTTCTGTTTCCTGACCTATAATCGAGTTGAACATTAAAAATCTAAAACCCCTTTCTCTAGCTTCTGATTAAGAGCTTGTTTTGATTGTGAAACAGAATCGTAGGAGTGAATATGATATCAAGTGCTACCTTTTACTGAAAGAACTAATTACTGGACATCAGAATGTCTCAAATTAATTTAGTTTCATATTTGCATAAATCTGTAGAGCACCCTACATCTTGGTGTAGAACACTTATTTCTTATAATTTAATTAATTTAATGATTATAACTAATGATTAAATTAATTATATACTTTTTAGATGAAATAATTTATTTATTGGGGTAACTTGATAATAAAAAAGTATCATATAAGACCACATAAATTATAGTGGTTGAGTTAATCATATTTATTAAAATGGCTTGATCATGACCATCCAAAGATCCGATGATCTTGATCTTAATCACTTTTACTATTTAACACAACTTAAATTAATATACAATCATATACATTTTCCTCATCAATTTTTTAGAATCGAGTTGAACACTAAAGCCTCTTTCTCTAGCTTCTGACTAAGATCTTGTTTTGGCTGTGAAACAGAAGCTTACAAAAGCGGTGAACTGCAAGAAGAGATAGAAAAAGCAATGTGCTCCTGATAGGTTGTCAGTGATTAAAGAGAAGTTCTAACTAGAGGAGGTACTTTTTTTATAAATATTTTGTTGTTTTTTAGAATGTTTCAGTGTTTTATAGAGACAAATTGTCCATTGACAATTAACTGGAATTCATCTTTACTGTTCACCATGTTCCTAGATTTATTTTTGGTCCAAGATTCAATACATTTGATGGGGCGAGAGTATTTAATTCTAATCCATGCCAAGATACCATCATGGGAGTCATTTTAGGCTGGAGTTGCATATCTGGTCTCTTGCCTGGTATATTTAGCAGAGTAGATGATGGTCTAGAAACGTTTGAGAATACCACGCTTAGCTAGAGGGATTTTCCCTTCAATTTTGTAAACCTGGAATCAAATGCGAGTTGAGTACTTGATCCTATTTTGGATAAAATTGCTAGAAGTCCAAAAACAATAACTTTTGGTCTTGGATCTTGGATGGGGTTTACTTTGATTTGTTTCTAGAAATGTTTATGTTACCAATTAGGCAAATTGCATGGTTCTCTTGTTCACACTATTGGTCAATATTGTTGGTCATGGAACTATTTTCTACGTTCCAGTAGTTATCTTTCTTGTGAATTATGAGTAAATTTGACGAATGGTCATCCAATTGTACACTTGTTTCCAACACGGTCATGAAATTTTATTTTGTGACTCAATGACAATCAAACTTTAATAATCTTGCAGTCATGGTTATTTTAGTTGTGATAGAAGGTTAGCCGGTTAAACTGTTACCCAATTAATATTTTAACCAGTTAACTCTAACTAGAATGATCACGGGTACAAGATTATTAAGGTTTGATTACCATTGGGGTATAAAATAAAGTTCAGGGATTGTGTTGGGAACAAAATATAGTTGCATAGTTTGTGAAATTTACTTGAATTATTATAATATAATATTCTAGGTGTATGACTCGTATAATAGTCTGTCGAATCTCATGAACATGGATCAACGAAATGACGTCGTATGATCCATGTAGTTGACCCCACCTAGTGGGATAAGGCTTTGTTGTTGTTGTTGTTGTTTATTCTAGGTGTATGACTGGAGTTTCTACTTTGAATAGCAATATAAAGTCCATACTGCAATCACATTAGAAATCCTTGTTCCTGTAATTCTCCTTTTGCCAGCTACTCTATTAACGTGATCCTCATGCAACCGTGCAATGGATTTAAGTACATGGGTTTGTTTTGTCTGAAGCATCAAGCCCTTGTATTAGTGCAATGACATGAACATCAACGTAACATCGGATACTTCATTTTCCATAAATATGTAATTACAGTTTGAATTTTCAAACCCACACCATGGTCATACATACCATGTATCTGATCACTGTAAATTAGTATTAGATTGATGAAATGAATTTCCTGCTTGAATAGGAATATTTGTCACAAGTGCCATGCCATACCTCTTTTAATTTGACATGCTTGTCCCTTTTCCTTCTTCAGTTTTTCCTCACAGCCCATGGCCTTCCCATTGTTTTCCATATTTTTTCAAACACGAGAACATGTTCATTAACAAAGTTTTCCATATTTGTACAAATGCCCTTCATTGTGTTCATAAACAAAGTTTTGTGGTATTTTCAAGGTTCTATAATAAAAATTCAGGAGCAAATGGGCAGAAAAGGAATGTAAATGTTTATTTGCATATGAAAAAATGCTCTTTGTATTGATGAGAGTTGTTGCAAATCAACATGGAAAAAAGACATTTTAATTAAAAATGCTCAGTGTATGTGATCAAACTTATGAGACAAAGGGGGAAAAATTCTATAAGTTTCGTTGGAAAAGTGAGGAAAGTGAAGACAAGCACAACTAGTGGCAATAGAGGAGAGATGGTAAGTAGAGAGAATATAAATGTAGGTTAAGAAAAAGATGAGCTTTACAAGCGTAAAACAGTCAGAATGCCATAGTGTAGCGATGTGGCAGTAGATCTTTTGGAGTAGCACATATATAAAACTCAGACAATTTTGTTCATTGGTTTTTCTATGTTGTGGTTTGCTTCATCTGATTTTGTTTCGTTTCGAGGGAGAGTTTTAAATTATCAACACGGATTTGGGAAAAATCCAAACGACTTTTTTGCATCGGCCTCATGATATGTGTTTGCTTTCCCTCCCCATTATCTCCTTGGTTCTTTGCCTGATCGAAGTCCTTTTTGTGACCTCGCAGGGGAACCAGCCAAAACAAGCTGGAGATCCTCTCTCTAGAAAAGAACAAGAAAAAGAAACATCTGGAGATCCTGTGTGAAGCATAATGCATGGGACATACGAAATTATGAAGTTTCATGAAATTCAAACTAAAAATCTGGATTTTGCATCTGAATTTTGCAGACATTATATTCATGGTATTCTTCATGGTGCTTCCAGATATTTGCTTTACATTGAGATCCGGTTGTTGGCTTGATCAAAATTGATTACATCAGCTGTGATAATTTATAGTATTATTTGATCAAGCATTTAGCAGGTTTGCCGTTCCTTTTCGAGATGCATAGTCAATGTAAAATGTTCATGTGCCTCCGGTGTTTGATCTTCGTGAACAATCGCCTCCTAAATTTGCAGAAATGGAGAGAATATTTAATGACAGGATTAAGAAATATTGGTGTTTCATTGTAGTACTGGATGAGAGTAGGCCAACATGAACGTGACCGGAGCAATGCTTTTATTAACCATAACATTCTGCTGATGAGTATTTAGAAGATCGATGCCAATCAGAAGTAGCTAGGATGATGCATTCCATTGAGGGAAGCAGCCTGCAGGATGCAACAGCAAACTAACTGGTTCTCCTTTTTCTTCCGGTCCAGATCCACCCATACCAGGACTACTATAGATAAATATTTATCTAGTATCAAATTCACTGACTTCAGGAATTGTATCTGGTATGTCTAGCTAATGTCAATCCGGATCCTAGGAGGAAAAGTATTTTTCATTGGACCTGCATGATCTCTCGGCTGTACATTGATTTACCACTCAATAGCCCAGTTGCATGGAGAAAATTGGAATACCATTTGGCTGAATATCTAGGTGTTCTCGTTCTGTTTTCCGAAGAGTAATCAACTCCAATTATGCCATATCTGGATTTATAACCAGATGCTAGCTCGAAGCAGTCAACCAGTGACCATACGAAATATCCCTGCGTATTTGATCCATTCCTGCATGAGGAGATCAAGTTTGTTATCCTCTTTCTCTCTCTCTCTTTTTCTTTTTCAATCTGAAAGGGACAATCTTTATATATGTTATGAAGATGAGAATCGTAGCTACCTGATGGAGAGAAGCAAAGCATTTAGATACTTTTCTATGAAGGTTGCTCTGGCATCATCGTTATATTCATGAACATTGCTTGTGAGATCGATGTCGAATTCTCCATAGCCTGAAGTGGAAGGCCGCCATCAAACGACCAAATGGAGAAGTGAATTCTTATATATTTGGGATTGGGAGATGTTTTAGAACAAACGTTTACCATTTTCATGTATCATGGTTGGCGGATTTCCGTATGTCACTTTCATGTACTCGAGCAGTCTTTGCAGAGCCCATGGAGTCGCAGGTATTGGAGGTGGCCCTCGAAAATCCTTTTGAAAATTAGTGTTGTTTTTTTTTTTTCTTTTTATTATTCATGTGATGTTAATACACACACACACACAATATCAATCCACCAGGCAGGCATGCATGCATGCAGACTGAATTGGGCCAGTTGAGTTTGTCATGCAGACGTACCTTTACAAACTGCACGGTTCGAGCTGCATTGAATGGAATGGAATGGAAAGAAAGCGTGACATGTGTGAGTTTCACGAATTTTGTTCTTACTTCTTACTTGGTAGAAAAGGAAAAGAAAGAGGTGCAGATCGAACAAATTTAAATAGTTGAGTAGTTGTTGTTTCTTCTTACATGGAATTACTGGAAGGACACCCAAATCAGTGAGGTAGTCCCTCTTGTTAGCGTCCAGCTGGTCATGAGGAGCTGCTTGCAGGAAGAGGACGCCATAATGATTCAAGCCGATGAAATCAAACGATCCCTTGAGCATCTCCGATTCTTCTTCCCTGAAACGCGGCAGGCGTGCCCCGACAATCTCTTCCATGACGGCCGGATAATGTCCGTGAACAATAGGTTCCACGAACCTGCATGCATGCAATTAAGTAATTAACTAATTATATATATATATATATATATATATGTGCATGACAATGCAATAATGCAGGCTCATTCACTCACTCACTCACCATCCTATATGAAAATCCAGCGCTCTCTTTTGTGCCTGTACATCCTCCGAGGAGCTTGTGGAAGGCTCAAACCACATGGCCAGGAGCGTTATCCCAATGTAGCCTCCTTGCTTCGCCTAATTATAATGATGATATACATATGCTTTATAATTATCAACATGAACGTGCATGCATATTGCATGGGAAGATATTAATTAATTAAGCTGCATGGGAAATTAAAAGATGGAAGAAGAATGAACTGAACCTGGTAGTTTTGTCTGTAGAGAGAGACCGCCGACGCATGGGCGAGCAGGAAGTGATGTGCGGCTGCGTAGGGCTCCGTGGAGGAGTTTCCGAGGGAGCAGCGAATTCGGAAGGGCGAGGGCAGCGAGCAGCGCCCCGGGGGGAAGACGCCGACGTCGTTGCCGAGGACGGTCTGCACGTTCGGCTCGTTGAAGGTCGCCCAGTACTTCACTCTCTCCCCGAATTCACTGAAGCACACGTTCGCGTATGCTGTGAAATCCTCCCTGCATGCATGCATGCTTGCTTGCTTATTAATTATATATATATATATATATATATATATATATATATTAACAAAACACACACATATATATATATATATGTCTCAGTCAAGATGAATTAAGTAATTCATTAATTAAAATCGGATCGGAATTGATCGATTAATGAGTACACAATCTTCGGGCTCAACAATCCGCCGTACTCGTCTTCGAGTGCTTGTGGCAGGTCGAAGTGAAGAAGAGTTACATGAGGCTCGATTCCTGCAGAAAATATATATATATATATAACGTATAACGAAATTGATCGGGAATTATTATATATAATATAACTAGTAATTAACAGCAATTAACCGTGTCTTTTGAGCTCATCGATAAGATCATTGTAATACTGCAAGCCCTTTGGATTGACGGGCCCTCGGCCATCTGCAGGCATCAGGCACAGCATGAGCATATATATATATATATATATATATATATATATATATATATATATATGCATCGATCATGAAAGAAGGATTTAACTAATTAATTAATTGTTCGAGACAAATTAATTAATTCTTGATAATTAATTAGAGCTGCATGGATGATAATATTCTTCATATGCAATGCATGCATGTCAGTATGGACGAGACTATATATATATATATATATCATTAATTAATAGTAGTCCATAATTACTTGGAATAAGCCGCGACCAGGAGATGGAAAATCTATAAGCATCGAGGCCTATATCATGCATCAGCTTCACATCCTCCTGCCAGTGCCATGTTAAGCAAATTAATTAATTAATTAAGCTAACTGGGATTGCATTATCATTACTATATGGATGCATACAATACCTTGTACTTATGATACTGATCTGCTGCTACATCTCCTGTGCTCTGGTCCATAGTTCTTCCTGTAATTAATTAATTAATTTACAAGACAGATTATTACCCATTTTTTTTCCATTTTTCTGAAAGATATATGCTCTCCTTGTGCTTAATTGGTAATTAAGGCGTTAGAAAGAAAGAATAATAAACTAGAAAGTTATCGTATAGTTAGTTAATTACCAGCATGGGTGAAGGTGTCCCAAAGAAGAAGAAGAAGAAGAAGAAGAAGAAGAAGAAGAAGAAGAAGAAGAAGAAGAAGAAGAAGAAGAAGAAGAAGAAGAAGAAGAAGAAGAAGAAGAAGAAGAAGAAGAAGAAGAAGAAGAAGAAGAAGAAGAAGAAGAAAAAGAAGAAGAAAAAGAAGAAGAAAAAGAAGAAGAAAAAGAAGAAGAAGAAGAAATTATTAAATATGAAATGAGTTACTACCTGATAAGCCGAAGTGCCGGCGCCAAAAATAAAAGCTGCCGGGAAGTCATCTCTGCTTATTACAGCTTCTGCCTGAAGAATTAGGTGCCGGCCAACCGGAGCAAGTAGTAGTACAAACCCTGAGAGCACCAGAGGAAGAAGAAGGTGGGGCTGCTGCCACCGTGCGCAGTTGCTTCTCATCTTGCGTTGCAGTATGATTCCCATACTGCGCCGGCGGTCATACCACCATGATAAAATCATAAAATACATAGTCGTTTATAATAAATATGATGACGATGATGATGACGTCCTACAGCACTAGTGAGAGACCTTTTTTCTTTGCTTTTTTTTTTTGGCCGGTGAAAACGGGAGATATTTTGTTACTTCAAGGGATGACGATATATATATATATATATATAATTTTGAAAAGAGACCATTAATTAGAGAAGAATTCAAATGTGCGACGTAGATTAAGATTTTGCACAAATATCCTTCTGAGAGACAGACCGACCCTCTGCGCCCTCACATCGAATTAGAAGAAGTTGATCATCTAATTAACTTATCAGTATTCGATATTAATTAGTTATGCATTTTATTATAACTTATCATAAAATCAAAGAGTAATCTTTTTTTTCTTCTTCTGTTATAATATAATATAATATAGGTGCCTTGCTAATTTATGTTGCCTTATTGAGTTATTTCATAATGAAAATAAAAAAATATAGAAAAGAAAACAAAAGTTGTCACATCGCAATAATTGCATTCGTGGATTCCATTGGCTTCCAGAGAAGGAAGGAAGGAAGTCGAATGCTGCTGCCAAATGGACCATTCAAGCAAGATGGCGGTGCTGCAGTGCCACCGCCACGCAAATATTATATATATTATATATAAAATAAAAAGTTACAATTGAATTTAACGCTTTGGAATTAATTGCCACTCGTCTCCGGTGCGGGGATGGAAAAACAGGCCCATACCCGGGCCCATTAATTTGTGTTTGATTATATTCGGATCGGGGGTGTCCGCAAAGCCCATTTTAAATTCGTGTCCAGTCATATATTTCATTGTTTTGTCCCAAGATTTGATCTAATGAAAATAGAAATAAATAATAATAATAAGCATATTACAATTAGTAGCTATATAATAAATACATATATAATATACCTTATTAAATATTTAATAAAAAAATCGTGCTACATTGGGTCGGCACGAACTCAGCCCATGCTCATCGGGTCGGGTCCGTGCCGTGCACAACATTCCATTCCGCTGGTGAGCTCGACATGTTTGGCCTTGGTCTGGCAAAAACTCCATATAGACGTCGCGCCAGACCGAATGGGCACACAAAATTTCATCTCTAAGGCAATGTTTGACAAACTTGTCCAAGTTCTAATTTGTTCGGCCAAATGCCCCACATTAAAAATTAATCATTAGTTCTCTCTTTTTTTTTAATCTTTTTTTCACATAGGTCTAAGAAGCAAGAATTAATTATTTTCTTTGTTTTCACACTCAGTTCTTTTTGCATAAATATCTTAATTATAATATTAATATAAGTATACTTATTTTATTTATTATACATTATAATAAATAAATAATCAAATTTATTTTTAAATTTCTATTTCATAATATTTTTCTGAATTTATTATTACACTATGTCACATGTATATTTGAAAATATCCAAAATTTTAATTAAATTTAATACTTTCTATTTTGTTATATATAATATAACATAAGTGCGATGGTTATTCATTAAATACTAATATGTTATAGTATTTAATTTTTTAAAATAATAAATTATATTCTCAACTATTATTTTTTATTCAAACACTCACTAAAATTTATCTATCAAGTCAATTTTTAAATCCTTATCACTATATTTTTTATCCAAACACTAAATTTAAATTTTTTTATCTAATCGATTAGTAGAACTAATTGAACTTAAATTCTACCAAAACACACCACATACGCGTAGCTAGAAGCATTTTCTTCTTCCATTATACTCCCAAGCACTTTTCGATTGAATAAATTAAATTGATTTGGAATTAAATCCACGGATTCCTCTTCCCTTCTAATTATATGTTGCTGGCTCTCTCTACCTCTCTATGAGTAAGTGATTGTGTATAATTAAGTGTAATTAAGGATAACTCAGATTTAAAGGCTGAACTACACTCAGTTGTAAAAGCACAATGATTTAAAGTTAAGAATTCACTAGCTAGTTTAGGATAATTGTAAATTAAAAGAATGAACTACTAATAACATAAAATATGTGAGCAATTATATAATAAAAAATTTAAACTTAACTAATAACTAATGCTTTTGGAATTTTATGTTTATAAAAGTGGATAAAAAATTAGGCAAATCAGAGAAAAGTTGGAATTAAATTCGTAAAATAATAAAAGAGATCTACTTCAAATGCTTCAAGTTGATATGAGATGCATGAAAGTTTTCATCAACACCAAATATTTTAACTTTTTGCACATTACAGTTTCAAGTCAAAACTTGAAGACAATATGCTGTTATTTGGTGGTGATTGGTTTAAATGATTCATTTGATAAGTTGAGAAAGAAGACAAGATCATAACAAGATGTGACGCATGATCCTCCGGATTCAATTTTTAGAGTTCTAGGTTGAACTCTTTTGAATAAAGGGAGACTAATGTAGGAGAGATAATGTTTATTCTATTAGTTATTGTTGTTATATTTATCTTTTTAAATTAGTTAGATTATATTAGTTAGTATTTTTATCTTTTAAATTAGTTTAGATTTAATTGTAAAATGCTTATAAATAAGCATGAATTCTTTTGTTATTGATAGTTCAATTATTATCCAATTATTTCATAACCCGTGTGGTTTTGTTTCTCGGTGGATTTTGAATTTATCAAGATATTGATCAACCATCAACTTCTTTCGGGATTTGTTTGAAAGTTGTAATCTCCTCCACTTTACGATCCTTCGCTGCATCACCCTCCGTACTTGATAGAGAGGAAGTTTTGTCTGGGATATTTGGAGGCACCAAAGAACAAAAGCTGGATAGGTAGCACTGGAATACAGGTCTATAAAAAGAGGCTGAAGGCAACAAATTATTATCCAATCTTTTAATCCATTCGGCATTACTGTGCTGAAGGGGTCTGGAGAGGAGGTTGTGGCCAGTAGCCTCTCTTCTCTTTTTCTTTTTTCTTTTTCCCTTTTATTCTTTTCCTCTTTTTCTGGCTTCTTATGTGTAACTAACAAGTTATCTTATGTTTTGTTCTGTGCGAAAGTATTTTGATGGTTTCATATTCTGATTGAGCTACATATTCTGCCTTGCCTGAAACCCAAGAGGATTATCTTCATCCCCTGCCCAACTGAACACCGAGAGGGTGGACTGAAGTTGGACAGGGTCATTCAACTTGTAGTGCAGTCGCTTCTTGTTCGATTTTGCTTGGTGTCGGTAATAGTGTTTGTTGTGCTTTAGTTCAGGCATCGTGTGTTCACTAAGTCATAGTCCGAGAGGGATATCTTTACATTGATCTTTTGTATATCATCGAGAGGTGTGACAGAGGCTCAATAATAAAAAACGGATTCATGGACTACGTGTTTTGGAGCTGAGCTTGCTCTGCTCTTCGCTTTTCCTTTTCGTTTTGATTATGCTTTTATTGAGTGCATGACCTCCTACCCGAGAGAGAACTTTCATTCTTTATGACCATGGAGGATTCGAGAGGGCACACGTTCACAAAACCATCTTTAGAGAGATCATAGGAGTCACGATCTTCATTCCTGATTTGGATCTTAAATTGCCTGAGCTTAATTTATTTCGCACAATTCTCAACCACATAGGTTCTCTGCCAAGAGGGTCATCTTCACAAATTAAAGTTCGACTTAGGCGAGGTCAGGTTGAATCTTCAGTTATCTCTCAAAGAATCTGATAGGTCGAGATGGTGCCAAACTTAGCTCAATCAATGTAGAGGAGATTTGATTCATCTACTTGCTTAAAGTACATGAGAGTGTTGTTAGAGCTGAGTATTTCATTCCATCAGCATGCGCAAACTGTGCCATTCGTGTGAATAAGAGTGTCACAGATGAGCTTTGTCACATCCAACTCCGTGACTAAGTTCTAATCATAATTATTATTTCCTTTAACCATATTTAGCAATTCTAAAAAATAAAATTGACAAAATCTCCTCCCTTAATTATCTTATGTCATTTGTTAATACATACAATAGATGCATTTATATATTCATCAAAGTTTAAATAAAAGTTATAAGAGATCACATTCGCACATTATCATTATTGTTTCACAAACCATTCCACATAACACCCCACATGATCAAGTTTTATACAACCTTACCAAATGATTCTAATACTCTAGTACAACTCTCGAGTTTATCTATTACATGCATGCTTTCAAAAACAAAAGTGAAGGGAAAAACAAGTGAAAGAAAAATAGCAATGCTCTGACGGTTCGACCTCTTCTATATGCTTCAAACCAAGCTTCGAGTCAACTTAACTCGAGAACTTACGAGTATCTGAAAAATTTAAAATAGCTACTGTGAGCAATAATCATTTGCTCAGTGAGTGAAATAAAAGTACAACATAGGGGAACAAAACGAGTGCATATAATATTTAAATAATCATATTTCTTTCATATGAGAAAATATTTAAAGTATAACTACTATCACATAACTTTTCAAATCATATGAACTTTTACATAAATACAAAATATTCAAGATATCATCATATTCAAAGTCAAACTCCACACATGTGTCATTACACATACTCATCATGGGTCAATACGTATCCCTCTATGATCATGTGTCATACAGCTAAGCAAAGCTTCATAATCAAGAGTATTAGATACGCAGAGTAAATCATGGGTCAATACGTATCCCTCTATGATTGTGTGTCATACAGTTAAGCAGAGCTTCACAATCAAGAGTCTCAGATATGCAGAGGAAATCATGGGTCAATACGTATCCCAATCATGGTTGTGTGCCACCCAATCATGATTCTCAGATACACAGATCGATCATGGGTCAATACGTGCATGCAGAGCAGCCCCCAAAGGGCAAAGACACCCGATATACGCCTCAAAGGCTTCATGTATATCGAATATGGTCCCAAAGACCTATTTCAAATACATGGCTAATGAACACATGGAGTTTAATAATATCAAAATACACATGTCATAATCTCATATTATTATCAAATAAAACTTATTTTCACTTCACAAGCATTGTTTTCTGAAAATATTTTTGTATAAGATATTACTTCATCTCATATGAAATCCTTGAATCATATCATTAATACTTTTCATAGCGCAAGATATGTTTCAATAATAACAATAATAATCTTTGCTTGAGGTAATACCATAAATAAAATAACTAATATATAGCATTTTGCTATGTTGTAAATTTACCCACTCACCTTGTACTTTATCTCTGAAGGAGGTTTACTAGATTTTTCTCCTTTCACTTGTAGCTTGTTGGTTCCCAACAAGCAATGATATCCTTTTACTTTTCCATCACTAGTAAAAATACTATGCAATGCATGCTCATGATGCATGAATAATTATATACCTTAGAATGCATGTAATTTCTTTTAAGTATTCATTGTTCAATCTCAGGTGTCTATGTCCATAGGCTATTACACACTTCAACTACTTATTTCTACCCAATCTCCTAAAACTTAACTAGGTGCTGTCTCAGGATTTCAGACTGAGTGACTCTCAATAAATAATTCATAATTTCTTAACCATATGAGCAAATCTTATGATTCTAGATAATTTAGAAACTAGACTTATTAAGGTCTCCAATTCCCAAATATCATTAACTAATTCGAAGTGATCAAGTCATAAAAATCAAGACAATCTGACCTAGAGTTTATGCTTTGGCAGACTGTGCATCACTGAATGATTAATTTATATCTTTAACAATACTTATCCATTTGATGAGATATACTAATTTTACTAGAATTTAGACTTCAGTAGTGTTTAAGTATAAAAAATGTAGAATTTAACTCATTGTATGACCCTATAACAAAAATAGTTAATTAGGGTCGTGATCTGTCCATGTCCTGGAATCTGACAGAAGACTCACTATGAAATGAAAAATTCATTTCTCCACCTCTACACATCCAAATTGGATGATTCCACTTCTCACCGAACCCTTGTGTAGTATAATTTAACATGTATAAATTTCAAATCATAATTCGATTTACCCTAATCATACTCTAATCTACAAAGCGGACCTATCTCTAACTCGAGACAGAGTGAGAGACATACGGTTCTCGGTTCATAACTTTCTCTACATAGGTCCTTTTTACATGATTCCTGCGGTCATGGGATAACATCGAGAGGATGAACCATGTAAAATTTCAGAATTTATGAAGAACTACTTACGAAAATATGACCATATGAAATTAAAGGTCGATTTCGGATCCGCAGATTCACCCTAACCCAGCAAAACTGTCGAATTTTCTCAGGTTGTTCAGCAATGGATCTAATCTTGGAAATTTTTCGGCTTGCATATAATACGAATAAATGATTTATATATTTTTTATAGAATTTTGACATGTCACATGATGGTTTGGAAAAATCATTTTCTAAGCAGTTGGTGAGCTGCCTGCTTCAACTGCTTGAAACCCTATTGGTTGAAATGGAGGTTCAATCATATTATTTGATTAAAAGTTAGTGTTAAACTTCTAATTAACATTAGTTAAATATAATTAAATATGTTTATTATAATATTTACAATATTAGAATTTATTCCCAATAATCTTATATAATTTCTTTATAACGCTTATCGATAATTTAATTATGATTATGCTTTAATCCAAAGGTTAGTTGCTACACGCAACCATGACTATATAAGTATTTAAACTTACTTAAAATGCTAATTAAAAGTGAGATTATATTAAAATGATATTTGTGGAGCACGTCCGTGACAAGCTTAGTGATTTATATCACGATCTCATATTGATGTGCATGTTGAGGGGCAATCTACTATTTTTGTCCTAATTTAATGTCCTGCAAACATTAATCTCAAGCAAAAACATCCCCCTAAGACCTAATGTTTATCTACATTGATTCTTGCCTACTCTTACATTAAAAATTTATAAAAATTAGAGTAGTTTTATTTGTCATGATTTATGCTTTGTAGCATTTCACTTTCTTATTTTAAGCAATAGACTTATGCTTTTCCTTCTAAACGATTTCAATCAAGTGTTAACTTTTCAAGCTTTGTCCTGTGGATCGACCCTTAAGTACTCATTGATTGTTGTGCGCTAAGGATTTATAAATTTTAAAGTTTAAATTGACAATAAATTTTTCTTGTGAAGTAAGGGTAATCACTCGTGTAAGGGTAATCATATGTCTAGGGGTACTGCTCCTAATATGTGGCCCTTTCATACGAAGCGCATTTTTTTGCATCACACGATTTCCGATGACATGTCACTTAGCCCAAAATGAAACTCTAATGAATGATCACCATATTAATGAAAATTATTTGAAAATTTAAGAAATGAAAAGAATACATGCGTAGTTCAAAATGAAATTTTAGAAAATTAAAATAATGCATATATAAATGAGTGTAGAATTTTGAAAAAGAAAATTACTTTTTTGCAAAATGATTTGGATGATAAATTCGTTATACATATGAAACATAATAGAATTGTTCAAAAGCCTATTAAAGCTTTTACAAAATCTATTGAATATAGAAAGAAAATGAATTTTCAAAAAAAATGTTAAAAGCACAAAATGGTACTACTTAAAATATTCATATTGTTCGTCGAAATACAAGCATGATGCTAAGAGTCATCATTTGAAGCATATGGCTCTTCATACTAAAAATATGTTGGTTTTGACATGATGCTAAGAGCCATCATTTGAAGCATGATGCTAAGAGTCATCATTTTAAGCAGATGGCTCTTTATACTAAAAATATGTTGATTTTGACATGATTCTAAGAGCCATCATTTGAAGCATGATGCTAAGAGTCATCGTTTGAAGCATATGACTCTTCATTTATATGAATTTTGTATAGTACTTGGTATCTTGATATTTGTGATTCAATATACTTACATGATGCCTATGATTTTGAAATATAAAGAAATCATATTTTTGAAATATGAATGAAAAATAATAAATGACTTTATTTGGTTGAAGTTTATGACATTTGATGTTTTATGATTTTAAAATTAAAAGAAGTCATAATCTCGAGATAATAGTTGAATATCTTTTGAATGTTTAGAAATACAAACTTATGAAGAATTTTGAAATTAATCCACAATATCTTTTTTTTACTTGTGATAATATGCTTGCAAAATTTATGTTGTTCACATGTCAAAGAAACAAAATTATGTCTACCCTTGCCATGTTTATTATCACAATTATCCTTTTGATTCAGCAAGGGAAAAGACACGTGAATTTATTTGCTATGTATACGTCAATAGTCCATTGATGAAACGTGACTGGGGAAGTTTGAACTCAATTCATATAGTGATAGATATAAGTGTAATTGAAATTCCCGAAGAGAGATACATTTGTGTATTGATAAGACCATTCACTATTTCTTAAAGCTTGATCTCCCCCTCAGATGAACCATATAGATAAGAGAAACCATAAATCAGAATAGAAGAGCTTGCCCCACCATGAGTAAATATTTCGTAGTAGCCTCATTAGACAGTACATCTCTGTTGGTGTATCCAGATGATAGGTAGGAACATAAACTGGAACATTCTAAAGCTACAAAAGATAGTTATTAAATCGTTAGCACCACATAAAAACATTCCTCCTAAATTAGTTGTTAATACGAATAATAGAAACTCTGTTATAGCCATTTTTGCACTATACGGATAGAGGAATACATAGAGTTGAATATAGTAAAATAAGAAATTTAAAGATTTCATTGAAATTGTTTGTTTGGAAATTTCCCAAAAAGTTTTTTGTTTATCTATAAAAGAGACTTCATATTTATGAAAAACATATTTAGCATAATTTTTAATATGATTATTGTGTCATGAGCTTTATGTGCATGAATCCATATTGTCATGACTTGTTGCACTAATAAGTCATTTAATTCATATGCACTTTGTGATTAGTGATAAATTATTTTGAAAGATTAGTATGATATTTGAAAATTAATCTTGATTATTGACAAAAAGAAAATAAAGAAAGTAAACATTGATCATTATGATAGGGGGAGTGTATTTAAAAAGTTTAAAATTGAACTCTTCATTCATTTTGATATAATCTTGTTATGATATTTTTTTGCTCATATTGTAAAATTTTAGAAAATTGATATACCCATGTTTAAGTTTGATATATCATCGTTGTTTCAAAATTTTATACAATATTTTAATTCTTTATATAAACTTTTGAGACGTGCCATTTTTAGCCCCTAGACAATTTAAATATCGTATTTTATTCTTGTGAATTAATCATAAATTTAGGGGGAATTATTTTTATCTATCATATATATTATACTTGAAATAACTTTTATGATGTGCCAAAAAAAGAATAAAAAAATTTATTTTCTATCTCCTTGTAATATTTATATAATGTTTCTTATATGACAAACTATTATAAGTGAGAGTTAATATTAATCTCGTACTTATGCTTAATATACAAACTATTTTTGATAAGACAAAGGAAAAAAATATAAGAGAAGAAATACTATTCAAAAGTATATGAACTTCTCCCATGTTTTCTTAACAATAGGGCATTTGGCAAAATATACATATGCCATCTCATGAAGCATTAACGTATCAAATAAATATACGTAGGAATAAAAGAGAGCACGAATCCACAATTCATCCAAAAGTAACTGATGAAAATGGATTTAACATCTGAAATCCAAATCCAATATTTTTAAGTTGTCACATAATCCAATAATCCGAGAATATTCATGATCTTCTTTCTCTGCATGGTCTTCCCTCCATCGACGCTTTCCTTTTTCTCTTCGCCGCTGTCGATTAACGCCGGCCTGTTACTCCTCGTCGGTGTGGGAATAGGATGGCTTTTTAGGGTGGGTTCTGGGCATAAGAAGCGTGACCATGCTTTTTTTTTTCTTTCTTTCAGACGCATGTGGGCGTTGCATGAAGAGTGACTCCTACGTAATTCTTTTTTTTTTTTGTTTATATATCATTTATTCTTTTCTACTAATATTATTTATATTTTTAATTAATTATTTTATTTGACATAATGTTAATTAGTGACTTCAGAATCTCAGCCCCCTCTGTTCCAGCATTTTGGTTCTGATCCTATTAATTAGTATTTTTTTAGTGACAAATTATAAAATTGACAGAAATAGTAAAAGGAAAATGAAATGATATCGTTTACTTATAAAAATGCAATTATGATTCTATAAGACATATTGAAGTCAAATTTTGTTACCGTGTCCTTATTTCTTCACGATGAAAAATTGCACCCTTACAAGTTTGTGACGATGCCTGAGTCAATACATGTCTCATGATTCCACAAAAGAACATGGCTTGCCTAGCGACCATCAAGGATCGCCAAACAAGTACCGCAGCTGAAGGTAAAAACAAAAAAGGAATCCAGAACTTCCTCAAATGCTAATAGCTCCATGTTTTCTTCACTGAATTTTAAGCTCCTCCGTTTCTTTCTTTTCAGGTGCTGAAGTGCCAGTTCCGTAACTGTTTGGTTCCAGTAAAGAATCCTTCTTGTTATCCAAAAGTCTTCCTGCTTTTCCAATAGCAAGGATCAACTCGAGCTGCTTTTGCTGCTGTTCCTGTTAAGATGACCAAAGAAAACTAATAAAAATATGTCACAGGCTGCTAAAAAAACACATAAATCAGGGAATGAAGTTAGAAGTCCAATAGCACAAAGCACATTATGGTTCAAAACCACAAAGCAAGTTGTAGCAGATGCCAAATAGCCGTTCAAGTGTCATAAATCTTACTTGGTGTTGTACTTGTTCAGTCAATTATTTCAGTTCTAGGACAGATATTTATCCATCTTAATCTTTCTCCCCCAAATAGGAGACCATAAACCATTTTGAGAATGAAAATATGGTTCAATAAATCCATTCCCTAGCATAAAATTGTTGCTACAGAAGTGAGACAAGTAAACCATAGTTGATCAGGATGGAAATTGAGAGAGGGCAAACATGATAAAGGGACAAAATATTGCAGATTGGCCCAAAGGATCTTTTGTTTTTAAGGGAAAGGCCAATGGCTTTTTGGGTTACTTTGAAAGGGCAATAAGAAGAATAAATCGTGAAAAGTATAGTACAAACCATTCAAACACAACATTGAGGTCCCCAGCATTGTATAAGTAAATTAATAGGAGTTTGCATTGGTTTTTGTTTTCAAACATTGAAAACAAATACATTTGTAGGGTTTTGATGCCAATTTTAATGGGTCATACAACTTTATTTTATATCTAGTACGTTGTAAAGAAAATAAATAGACAGGACCTCGAAATCTCATATTCAATGAGATCCTCTGTTGGGCAGCAAATAAAAAAACCAATTCTTTGGAGCTGCATAACAAAAGCTACATCTCCTCTGAGTCATAGGAGGCATGCTCTCCAAGTATTGAATTCTATGTTGCACGGATTCGGTATGGATACCCGGTACCTGGTATGGATACGTCATTTTGTAGAAAATTAGGATATGGGTATGTGCATATATATACATTATATTAAATATTATATATAAATGTTTAGTTAAAAGTTAATCAACTCCGCCTATGTTTTATAGCCGGTCCCAAGCCCGGATAAAGGAGGAGGGTTGTGTTAAGCCTCGACAGCCAGCATAAAACCCTGTCGAATCTCATGAACATGAATCAGGCATTGTATGATTCATGTAGCCGACCCCACCTAGTGGGATAAGGCTTTGTTGTTGTTGTTGTTTGTTAGATGGGTCTAGCAAAGCTAGTTTTTGGAATTTTGCCAAACACGCTCAGCGCTCTCGTGTTATATAGCCTAGGGCTTTGAAATGGTTTGGTTATCTTCTAAAAGAAGGCGGCTGATATGGAGGCTGACTGCAAGGTTGAAAAAAGAATCAAGCCACCGGTGTGTTTCGTTCTCCGTGATAACGACGAAGAGCATCGATGTGTAGAAGGATTTCCTCATTTCGGCAATGGAACGCGCTAAACTCTGTTGAGACACAAGCCATAAAAAACACTAAGATTCGGTCCGCAGATACTTTTATTCCCCTTTATGGATGGCGTTCTCAGTTTCCTTATGCTTCTATGGACAGTTTCCATATGTACCCAGCTTCGAGATGTACCCATCCCATATCTGCATATACCCATTAATTAAAAAGTATTTTTAAATATGGGTATGTAGCCGTACACGTACTGATGCGTGCAAAATCTAACAAATAATTATCCTTGCATTTAATTTTATTTCAATTCATTTTCTTATAGCATGCGTCATTTTATGAACTTATTAATTCATTTTCAATTCATTTAACAAATAGTTTCACTTCTGGAAGTTGCCCAAGGAATGGGTAGTGACCACGACCCATGAAAACCACTTTTTTAATTGATTCGCACACTATAGTCCATTTCAAACACTATTTAGGTCGTGACTAGCAGTTCAGGGGGCATGACGGAGGCTGAAGTTGACTTGGAAACATAATTTCGGAAAGATTAGTAATGCACAAGGATTCCTTATACCATAAGTCCCACAGATCATTTGGAAACATATTTATCCAAAATTGAAGTTTGGATGATTTTAAAGCCCAATCGAAGTCTAATCCAATCTTTTTCGTTTTGACATGAAAAGACTTTCAATCAAACTAAAACTTGGCGAAAACCGTCAGGACATCTGGGGGCTATAAATAAAGGACCTGGAGGCAGAAAATTGGGTGCTTGAACCCTAGAAGTTGTGCTAGATTGTTGAAGATGAATTTAAAAATTTTCTATGATTGTTGAAGATGCGAAGTAACTCGGCATCGCAGCAAGCCAAATTTTGGCTTCTACTCATTGTTTGGATTCTTTTTACCCATATTTTTAAACTGAGGATTGACTCAGCATTTGCGATCTTAAGTTTAAACAGAATTAAAATAAATTGATCTACTCAACTGAGAAGTCAATACTTTAGGTACTCCTAACCGTCTTAAGAATCGAAATTATTTCTTATCGTTTATAACTCAAATATCATCTAAGCATGAAAATTCATCTTAGTCCTTAATCATCCATCATCCTAAGGCTCAACACCAATTTATTTTATTTTTTGTCATTAACTTTTGCACAATTAATTTTTTATTTTCACATTAAACTAGTTCCTCGTGGGATCGACAACTCTACTCCACACTTTATCACTTATACGACTAGTGCACATGCTAGCAATTTGATTGTTACAAATTCAATGCATCACGTGTAAGGTATGTAACTAGTATGGGTACTACAACCTTACCGGTGTACCCTGATTGAATTACATAACATTTTGCTTTTTATACTTTTTAATTGTTTAACTAGTCGTAGCCTAAGATTCTAGAAATTATAGTTTTATTTTACTTTTTTTACGTGAAAAATTGGGACTAAAAAATATTTTATTTTATTTTATTTTAAACATTACACATTCTAATACAATTTTGAGAACTTAACAAAATATTGCAACAACAACAACAAAGCCTTATCCCACTAGGTGGGGTCGGCTACTTAACAAAAATATTGCATTTTTAATAAAATTAAATTCATGGAGCATTGAAAAAAAGTTAAAAACATGTCCAAAGTAATGTTGTCAAATTCATGGAATCGTCTGATTTTACGAACCCACGAAGGATTTCGTGTTGGAATGCTCACAGAATTGTTTTGAGCCAGCACACTTTGGAATCTTGTGCTGGCGCATAAGATCAGTGGACACGGCGTGCCACTGATCCAATTCTTTTAGTAGTTGCAGATTCTACATCACTGCTGCTATGCCATCTCTGTCATTCTGCCGCTGTGTCTCCACTGTCGCCCCTCCTAGGTTTCAGTTGCTATTCCACTGCCACTGATGCTGCTGCCACGCAGCGCTCTTAGGGTGTCATCGTGCACTGCCATCGCCATTACCCCATCTCGCGGGCCTCTCCCAATCTCCTTGCCTAGCTCATGTGAGAAGCCCCTCTGAGGGAGGGAGCCTCCCTTTGCCTGTGGTCAGGGTCAAGCGGCGGTTGACCAATGGGTGTGGACAGGGGTCAAGGTCTGGCCCCAGATCATGACCAAAAGGTGTCCTTTGGATCCTGATGACCCCTTTGTGTGCACGCAGTGGAATTAAAGGCATCCCTAGCCAACAATTTTTTTATGCTAAATGTTTTTATATATATGATTATCACTTTAATCATTTAAAAAATACTTGAATATTAATTTTTATGTTTTATAAGCAAATCATAATTTTTTATCTTGAAATACTCCTTTTGTTTTTGAGAAAACCTTGGAAAGTTGTTCATTACACAACTTATGGCTTTAAATATATAAAAAAGTAATTTATAGGAAGTGTGACCTACTAATTTTGTGAATTTGATAACTTAAAAAGTTTAAATGTTTAATATATTGAACTATCTAGTAATTGGTTCTGTAAAGTTAATAATTTACAGCAATATTTGTTTTTCTATTAATTAGTAAATACATATTTAAAATAAAAAATAGTAGGATCGGACGTGTTGTGTTACGAACCCATGTTTTACATGTTCACCCAGACTCTTCTTGTCAACTCCAATTTACGAGTTTGACAACATTGATCCAAACACCTGATTGATTCTTTTTTCATTGTTTATTAACATGTGATCCATGGTAAGACACTTTGAAAGGTCCCTTATCATGAATTTTAAAATTATATAAAAATTTTTAAAGATGCCCAAATGGGCATAGGGAAGACACAAGTTGTCATATTATATAATGTATATATTTAGACCTCATTTGGTTGGGGAATAAGACCAAGATTAATATCTTATTCCCCACTTTTTAACCAAACAGGTTTAATTTCAGATCACGAGTCCCACTGCATTTATTGTGAGAATAAGCAAAATAATGAGATTTTTTTACATAAGAAAGGACGACTAGGAAGAAGGTAGTCATTCAAAAGTTCTATGAATAATAATAGGGATTATAAAAAGTTAACATGGAAACATTGTGGCACAAGGCCACGTAAACACAATGTCACCAACACACTACAAACGAAAAATGACATCACAATTCCATGCACCAGTAAACACCATCACGGCACTGCCAAAGCAGAAGGAGACAGTGCATATCTAGCAAAGGCCGTGGGCCCAGGGTCGCCCCTACTGTTGGGCGGTGCACGATATGTGACTGATTGGGTTTCGGACACGCCTTCGCCTGACAACACAAGCTTGAGTCACCAAAGCAACGATGTCCGGATCACGAACCAAAATGGATTCAGAGTCAGCAGTTGCAGCAGGGTCACCAGCCACATCTGTGGCACAAACCTCCTCAGCAGACGCTTCAGGCCTTGAGCTCCGAATCAACACGCCCGTCCCTGATGCCACCACGAAGTCCATGAGGCTAGAAGGTGGAGCACCACCTATAATCGAAATTTTCCCAGCATTCACACATTGTTCCTCCACAGACGCCAGGGATCCGGAATTGCTCCTCGTCCTACATGGCTAACGTAAGGAAGCAAAAGCCTCCATGCAGGCCGACGAGCCCTGCCCATCATGGACTTCCGCCGTGTACCATCGCGTGAGTACATCAATGAACGTTGGACTGGCCGACCCATTGCTAGAAGTCTCCTAGTGGCACCAGGTCCGGCTCCAGGACGACGGTGGGCATGCCTGAAGCCCGCACGAACTGCCACCTTTCGATCCACCGCCCAAAATGAAGGTCGGGTCGCAGGCAGTCCACCTCACATCTGCGGATTGATCATCTGGCGGCCGACTCCCAGGCGCCGCTGGTGAGGGAGACCGGGCCACGCTGGGTGGTCGCCGCACTGAAGAAGATCCCTGCACCACCCGCAGCAGGATGACATGGGCACAACCTCGACGCGCTGCTGGAGGAAGGAGAGTCCGGCCGCCGCCGGTGGATCAAGGCCGGTCACAGTTGCCGGATGTTCGTGAGCCCGGCAACGGAGCTGAGGCAGACCAGGCTGGGGGGAGGCGAGGGAGGCTGGATTGTGGTGGACTGTTTCCGCCGGTCCAGAGAGAAGTCGGCAGACGCATCCTGGCTGTCGACAGGGGAGACAAGGAGCCGACCTCCATCCCCCGCATCTAAGGGCGTCGACGATGTGCCCCTGGCCCGCCCATCTTCACCCAGGAGGAGCCGTGGTGCATCGGGCTCATATTCTTGCTGTTGATGAGAAAAGGCTGCTCTCCGTGGATTAAGGTTTTGGGACTATGTGTTGGATTACCAAATCTTATTCCTGGATCATCAATTCCACAGCCAATTGACGCCTTAAGGTTTGTGTGAACCAGCAGTGTAAAGCCTAACATTAGCCATCAAGTTTTAGATCTGCAATTGTATCCTCCATTAGAACTACCCATATAAGAAATTGCATCATCCATGTATGAAACTGCATTATCCATATATGCACTATTCACATATGTTAGAACTGTGGATTGAAAATCTAATGGTTAATATCAAGTTTCACATGGTGTCAATAAACAACTAGTTCACACAACACTAAACCCCTTATAATATATAAAAATATATAATATTGCAAAAATCCTAACATTTATCTATCCAACCATGACATAGATCAGTGACAGCTTCAAACGGATCGTATGTCAACTCCCTCTGAAAATATAGAAAAAGGGAGCTCGCAAACCGACATCCGCCATAATGGGAATGAGAGGCTACACAAATCAGCTCGTGCATAATTACTCTAATATAGCTGGTTCTTTTAGTGAATAATTTCCAACTGTTCTGGTGCATTCACCATTATTGCTTCTGTGAACATAGTAGGTAAATAGTCCTAATGTGTTACATAAGGTAGAGATTGTATACTTGTTTGGTTTTCTACTGTTTTTTTCCATCCATCTATTTTACATATACATATTACTCGTGAAGATTTAATATATACTAGAAAGATAACTTTGTGGCCATTATTACTCTTTTCTTTGAAAATTTAACAATTTTTTCATCCAGAAACCATTTTCAGAAATATAGATGAGTTAACCACCATTGGTTGGCTCAACTAGTCGCAGGGTTGAATCCCAATGGTCGTTGGGTGCTAGTAGCCCCAAATTCAAGTCTTGGAGCCATCACGTTGGCCAGAGAAAAAATCATTTCTGCTCTACTTCCCGGCTCCGGATTAGTAGGGTGCTAATAGCTTTGAACACCAGAAGCATCCCATTAATCAGGCTGGTACCCAAAAAAAAGGGAATATACATGAGTTGAAAAGTACATAGTTATCCACTTTTTGAAAAGTGCAACACCATGCATTTTAAAAATTCATGGAAAAATTCCTGACACCCAAACAGGGCCTAAGACTTATGGGTCCATTTGGTTCAAAACATGTTATAAACAGAATAGGTATAACCATACCGATGGTGTAGTTATAACTAATTTTTGTTCCCTTATGTGCTTGTTTGAAAAATAATAATTCTATAATTCAATTCGACATTTGTTTGGTTGAATAGGAGAATAAAGGGGTATAAGATACACAAATTATTTATCAAATGTGAAATTATATGTTTGCTAAACCGTAAAATATGGAAAAATGGTTTTCCATCTTATTTATTTTACTTATATTTTCTTAGTAATACAAATTATAAATGTCAGTTTGACAACATTAAAATGAAAGCAGCAAATGTTATAACATAACATAAATAAAATGCTATTGTAAAAATAGTAATTCCATACAACATATTATAAAATACCAATATGGGGAATATCATTCTAATGAAAGCAACAGAGTCATTATGTTACTCATAACAAAATAAAGTTATAAATTTAATCAAAATAATAAGTCCACACACACACATATACAAATTATGTCCTATGAACGTAAAAAAATCTTACCTTGTGAGTTCTTTTTAAGTAATTATGTTTTAAACTCCTAAAATACCACAAATTAAATTATCAAACATCACATAAATTAATTTTCATTTTAATTATATTTTTTATGTAAACATGCAATCATGTAAATTGTACATGGTTTTTGTTATTTTTAACTGACAAAAATTAAACAATTGAGATTTTTCTATTCAATATTTAATTTCTTAATATTTTTATTAGATAGTTTGTTTCTATTAAATATTTGATTTGTTGAAATTTATTACATGAAAAATTAGTTATGCTAATCTATTTTTTATTAAATGTTTAATTCGTTAATTTTAAACCCGAAATATTAGTACCCACATATAACTTTAGCATTTATACCCAAGTTGAGTGTAACTATTTTTCTTAAAGACAATTGTCCTTTATAAAAATTGCGTATAAGTTTGAGTGTTTTGATATGACCTAGGAGACAAGGATTATGCCCTAGGTTAATAGCCCAACCAAACACTATCACAGGGCTCAGTTGTCCATTGTATTGCCATTAAAAGAGGAACTTGAACAATTAATGGTTTCTAAATAATGTGCTCCTCTCGAGAAAAGAAACTCATATGACCATTTGCTGATGCAGTCAAAATTAGTTATCTTGAAATGTGTACTATGGTAGTATCACAGGGCTCATTTGCTTATGCATATTCCAGAGCACCAATAATCGTGGTAGGCCATGTAGTAGGCTGAAAAAAATTATAGATGACAGATCCCACAAGCACATGTTACTTATGCATGCAACTAGATATGCAGGAAGAAGATTTGATTAACATATTACTTCGAGTAAGAGACCATTTGCCCAAAATCATTAATAAAACATGTGTAAGCTGTGGCATCGAGAAAGTCACGACCTTGGTTTTTTTTTACTTGTAAAAGGCTACAATAAAGCCTTGGCTTTAGGTTTTAGAATCAGTAAATAAGTTCCTCTGTTATAATAACTAGTTTTCAATATCCTTAGTCCGCTTGCAGGATATACCACTCAACCTCAACTTCAACTAAGTGCACTTGAATCACATTGTGAAAGAAGACTAACCTGCATCGCCAGTAAAACCTTCTGGATTTCACCAAGTTCCTTCTCAAGAATATCTTCTTGCAATGCTAGTGCTCGAGTGGCCTCAGAATTTTTTTGTGCCAAAGCTGCAGTCTGCAGCATACCATTTAAAGTTCCATAACAGAATTTACATTAATCGTGTAAGAACATGTGATATAATGAGAAACATTAAACCATTGCTACAATGATGCTGCAGTGAAATAATATGAGTTTGGAATATGAGGTGACAGTAAGCTTCACCTATTGAAATTTCTGTGATGTTTTAAAAAAAGTATTTTTCTGTTAATTGTTACATATTTCAATGGGTTAAATGAGATATTCTACAAAATCTGGACATGCAGTAGATAGCAGACGTTCTAGAATGAAAGATCTAGAATAGAAGCAGTTCTTCAGGCACTCGAATGAGAGAACAAGGGAGAATAACAAAAGCGTATAGCTTCTCCAGAAAAATGAGCAGAGCCAGATATGTGAAATAATCTTATGCAAGATAAATGGAAATTTCTCAATAATTGGAATCTGAACTCAGTGTGATATGGCCTATATTAAAATTCAAGGCTCATGGTCAACGCGTACTTAAAAACACAGTAGTGAGCCCTTAAAGAAAATAACTGTGATAAATAACAACATAATGATAATTTTACAAGACATTTGAGCTGGTGCCTTTAGAAGAAAGTAATGCAACGTTAGGCATGCATCAAAAGCTACTATCATAATACATGAAAAGATTAGGAGCAGCAGCCAGCTGATTTTTTCAGCAGGAGGCTGCTGCAAAAGAAGATGTATAACAATCATTCCTCAGGACTACCATCCCTGTTATTATATTTTGCTATGTCCTGAGCAAAATGCCAGAGAGTGCCAGCCAGCAGGTAGCAGTCACAAACATCAGAAACAGACTAATTAAAGATTAATTATCGTGACGTAAAAGTTGTAATGTAGCCGAGAATGCAAAAAGCCACAAGCATCATAATCACAACGGAGGCAAACAAAACATTTTAGTACGTGCAATAAAAGGTGATTGCTACCAGTAAAACAAGGGCAGGAAAGGTGTTACCAAGAACAAAGGAGGTATTACCTCAGCAATTGGCTCTTTGAGGGCCTTCCTGGTGACTCTAAACCTAATCCCGAGTTTCTCCAGCTGCCTAGAGAGTACTCTGACAATGGTGGCTGAACTCCTGAGATCCTCCTCCAACTTCTCGATCCTCCCAATCAAATCAATGTTCCTTGAGTTATCCTTCACCCTGAAGACCCTTCTCCACTGCCACCACCGAATCAAACTCCCGAGGGCCACGGCAGCGACAAGCATAAAGTACTGGGCGGCGAACGCTCTACTTCCCAAAGAAAGTTGGAACCGCTTGAACGCGCCAGGAAACGCGAAGCTCACAAGGAACCCAATCGAACAGATGGCCGGAGGCGCCACGCAGAGCAGCTCCGCGACCGCGAGAAGCTCGTCGACGCCGAGGCGGCCTGGGATTCCTCTTGAGGACGAGCCTCCGTAATTATCATCATCGTTGTCGAGGCGTATATTACCTAATTTTAAGGGGAAAAAAGGAAAGAAATATTAGCAAGTTTTTTTCTTTTTTTTTGTTTTTGCTACAATTGGAATTGGGGGAGAATCTTGAGCAAGAGAAGGCAACGAGGTACCGGAGGAGAAGGAAGCAGCAAGGTGGGTCCGCCGCCATCGGCGTTCACCCCTGGGAGCAGGCGGCTGGGAGCGCTTCGAACAATGGGAGAAGAAGAGAACCGAGGAGGATACGAAATGCAGGGAGAGGGAGGCGCGAAGGGGAGGTCGAGCGGCACCGGCAGGAGGAATTCGACTGGGAAAGGAGGAGGAGGAAGAAGAAGAAGCAACTGTGCTGTTGGTAGGAGATGCGGCGGCAAATTGCATTGTCAGAGAGAAAGATTCCGAGGGTTTCAGATTGGGGGAGAAGTCATCGGAAGAAGAAGAAGAAGAAGAGGAGGAGGAGTCGGATCCGAACGGAGGTCCCAAAGAGACGAAATATGGTGGTCATCACATCACTTCGTTCATTCCAAGAACGCACCTTCAAATTTGTGAAGCTTTACTGTAAATTGAATGGTTAATAATCGAAAATGTCAATCCACCTCTAACATTTCTCTTCTTGTCATTTTATAAATTCAAATTGGTTCTTTTTAAAGTACTTTTCTAGGTTAGTAACATTTTTATTCTCAAATAAAATATAAATTTCATTAAATACCTTTTAATTTTATTAGCTTTTTCAATTTTATTTTTTAACTTTACTTTTACTCAAGGTCGTAAAGGGTCATGGGTCGACTTAAACTTGGATTGCCTTTGACCCGTGTTGAATCGATCAAATCCGAATTTGACCGCTTGACTCGTCGGATTGTGTGACCCGGCCAGCTGGTTTATTTTTTTTAAAAAATGTTCATGTTTTGGCAAACTAGGACCTGACTCTATTCTTCTACAATGCGCAGTCGTGAGTCACTACAGTGCCGCCATGCACGCAGAGTGGCAGACGATCTCTTCCAATCCTTCGGTGGCGCTGTGGCTGTTTGATAATGGCGGCAACAACGCTACATATTGGCTACCACTACAGATCTGGTGCAAGCAGCACGCATTTCGCTCACGACCGACGATCTCCTTCGGTGACTGTTGCGGCACTGCCTTTGATCTGGTTACATGCCTTCGAGTTTGATCCTCCGGTGACTTTCGTGCATTCTCAATTGCTTCTTAGTTCTTCGAGCCATTTTGCATCATGTCGATCGGTGAGGCGGACAAGCCCTTGATCGGCCAAGGCTAGCATGCCGCCCACCGGCTAGAGCGCATTGCCCTTGCTCCTTGGCCACACCCTGATTGGCAGGCGCGCCTTGGCAAGCCAGGGCGCCCCCTTAGCCATGCTGCGCCATGGCCGGTCATGGGCCTGAACACGTATTTTATGAACTTTGTATTTAATTATGTTATATTATGAACTTGCATTTAATACTTTAATCATTAAATGTTATGTTATTTTATGCATTAGTGTTAGATTTGAATTGTTGATTGTGTTGAGTTGTGATTTTATACATATTTTATTATTTATATTAATTTATTACAATCCGATTCGACCAACATTCAGTCTGATCCGGTCCGACCCGACCCGTTGAGCAAGTCGGGTCGAGTCTTACAACATTGCTTTTACTTTGTAATTATATTGCCCTCCAACTATTAAATTTTTCCACCAAATGCTCTTTTCATCGAATATAAATGATTTTATGGAGCATCTTCCTTATGTGATTAAAAAGTAATAAAATAAAATAAAATAAAAATAAGAACATATAATAATTAAAAATAAAAAGATTAGGGGGTGCCCTCCCTCACACCCTCAAGCGAAAAAGGGTGGAGGAAGGAGGGGTTTTTGCTCCGCTTCGACCTGGGGGAGGGGGCGACGCTCGCTTTTTTGCGTCACGGGTGCACGTAGAGAAAAAGGGGGTGTTGCGCCCCCCCCCCCCCCCCCCCCCCCCCCTTTCATGTTTCCGGAGCTCGACATAAAAAGAAAATAAATATAGGAAAGTAGATTTAGTCGTGCAATCTTTACTTTAAAAAGCTATTCATCATTCTGCCTCATCGATGCTCTAGGGGCGATGCCCCACAATGTCGATGATGCCCAAAGGGGGAGTGGGGGGCGCCCGCTCGTCTTTTTTTATTTTACAAATTGGTATATTATTTATTATATTATTATTTAATATTTATTTTTTTAATGATTTATTACATAAGAAAAATGATCACAAACCATTTATGTGTGTGAAAAGAGTAGTTGGCAAAAGAAATTAATAGTTGGAATAAAGATTAGAGGATATAGTTGAGAAAATTGATAAAGTTGAAAGACATTTAATAAAATTTATCTTCAAAGTAAATAAAATAAATTAAAATTATTTTTTTTTATCGGAGAGGAAGTGCCCCCCACGAAGATATATGAAAACAAATTTTTTTAGGTAACAAAATAAGAAAAAGAAAAGGAGAATAATAATTTTGATTGCTGCATACACACATATATATATAGAGAGAGAGAGTGTACCAACATGGTACATGATTATACTCATACATATGCACCAATATTATGGGTCATGAGCTGAGTCCCATGGCATATTATTACATAAAAGATCCTTTCATTTAGGATCTGTAAAAAAATATTCATATATGACATGAACTATAATCTGTATTACACATCATATATTCACATAATTTAGGAGCAAAGATAATAATCTAATAAACATAAAGTTTCTTTGTAACCTTTGATTCATATATTATGATGTGACTGTTGAATTCGAATAATTTTTCTCCATAATTTGGTGACAGCAAATTCAATTGGAGACAATGTTGTTAATAAATTTATTTCAACAAATTTTAAAATAGGCTACAAATTGGACATCCAAAGTTTAAAACTAAAAAAACATGATATTTCATAAAAAAAAACATTGGAAATCTCAACCAAAAACTAGACTCAAATGTGAATACAAAAAGTTTGGACATATGAAATATCTCATCAAGAGCATGTTGAAGAAAAAATAGGTTTTGAAAAAATAGGATGTCCAAACTTTTGTGAGAATTATCGCAGACAGCTAAAAGGTTTGAGGTGATCAAAGAATGCATCAAACACTAACGATATCTATTATGGAAAATACTAAATAAAAAAAGTATGAGTAGAGAGTATCTAAAGAGAAAATACAAGACATAACTCGTGGCTTCATATGATCTTTTGCTCATTGCACAACACAAACATGGAGTTGCCACACATACTGTTTTGAATAAACACCTCATGCTCCAAAAATCATTTTAAAAATTGTTGTTGGACTTCTACATTTCAATCACAAAATTCTCTGCCTCCAATAACCTTTATTTATATGTTTATAGGGCCTATAGGATTTTCATAAACTATTGGTTCAGTAAAGAGTTCCCCATGTGAAGGAAGATAACAATTCAGAATAAACTCATATTTACTTGTAAACCAATCAAAACATTTTTTAATTCTAGATAAACATGTTTCCAATTGATCCATTGGATATACAATAAAGTTAAAAGTCCTTATGCAACTAAAATTCTTTTGAAAGGTTGACAAATAATAAAGTTAGACGATTTTCACAACTTCTTACTCTAATTTCATACCATTTTTTACTCCAACTAAAATTAAGATTTCATATGTCACGATCCGTGAATTCAAAATGTTTGAGCTAAAATGGGCAACTTTAGTGTTTGATGCCTCGTGTCAAGTAATGAGTCATAACATCTTGATTTGCTTGTTGAACAATATTGATTTGGTTACATTCTTTCAGAGTTCATAATACATGAATCATTATCTTAATGTCATGAGTGATCTTTTTTAAGTTTTCAGTTGATTATTCTAGCTACATGATATGAAGGAATGACTTGTGATATTTTTTTGGTTATAATTTGATAACTTTATGTCAGATCATGATATATCTATAACACTCCATGGATTTAACAATTTAACTCATCATATTTTTTTTTTGTTAGGATCATTGCCAAGATATAGTGACCCATGATGTTTTTGATAGGGAATTTGAGCCTTGTCTGATAGGGTAATAATGATTTATGATTTTACAATTGTCACAATCATGCCTTGATGTTCAAGCTTCATGAAATTAGACAATTGGTTCTTTCTTCGTAGGATCTCCTTTCATTGTGCAATTTCTTTTACTCGTTCTTCAGCCCATTTTAATGGTTTTCTTGCAAAATAACATATGCAGTTTGATTACTCAAAGAAATAAAAATGAATTAAAATAAATTAATACATATTATGATACAGTTAATCAAACTACAATAAATGAAAGCCTAAGTTGATATGAACTTGAACTTGAAGGAGTTTAAATATGTTTGATATTTAGAAACACTATAAGGCTGGATAATTAAAATTGTGGAGTATAAAAACTAGTGCTAAAACATGTACTTGATTGATAGTATGGAACAAATAATTGGACCAATTTTGTTTGAATATTCCCTTGAATAATGCTTGATGATAAGCATGTATCTAAGGTTAAGAGAGTTTCAACATAAAATCAGGATTGCATTTAGTCTTATTTTGATTAATTTTGTCATATCATAACATCACTTTTAATCTTTATTTGATTTATTTGTTCGAGTAAATAGTCTACCAATGATTATCATATTTACAGGAAAATCATTTGGAAATATTGCATATTTTTGGAAGAAATACTAGGCAATTTCAAATTTGAAAGATAAATTTAAAGATTCAAAATCCTCAGAAGAAATTCATAAATTGAGATTGAAGAAATCATGAGTCATGACATGGTCATCACATGCATGGCCATGACATGATAATTTAATGCTTCATTACTCAAAACTCATGAGATGTCAACAATGTCGCAAAAGAGATGATGCACCTAGTATGACCTATAACTAACACATTTCACAAGCCTAACTGAGAATTACGAAATTAATAGAAGTTCAAATTTGAAGATCAAGAAAGTAGCATGCAGTATAACGATTCAAATAGTGGACTTAACATGAATGAATCAAATATTCATGATCATGAAATACATAAGTTATCTATATGAACCTAAATCCATCTAATTAGTGGATGACATTCATGTTATGTGCCATGACTTTATATGTATATTTTGATTTTGACGTTGATTAGGTTGTTAGCAATTTCATAGTGTGTGATAGCCATTTATTTTAGAAAATTGAAGTATCTTTTAGAAGAATTTTAATTGCACTAGGACTTCTACATTTACTATATATTATAGTGGTAAGTTAAAAACGTATTATGAATATGATTATTGTCTGCACTGTCTCTTATTGAATTATTAATCAGCTATTAATTGAATAATGTGATCCTCAATTAGTTAATTATTCTAGAATTGATTATTAACTTTTAAAATGATACAATTAATTTCCAATCTAAGTAGAACTGATAAGGAATACTTAGATTGTGTGGTCCATTTAATGGGAACATTTAAATACTATGGGAGTCACAACACAGTAATATAAGTGGAACTGAGGATAGAGCCACATAGTGTTCTTAGCCTATTATGTGATTTATTCAGCGAAGAAGATTATACATTATGTAATCCTAATTCATCTACTAGTGAAATATGTTTATAATTACTTAAAATAATTATTGTAAAAGTTAAACAAGTATGTTCATTAATAATATGAAACCAATCTAAAGTCTTAGACATTATTAGATTAGATTAATTTATTTTTATCCTTTTTATTATCTTATCAAGAATCTTATCACAAACTCAATCTTGTCTCCTATTAGATAATGAAATTAGAAACTTAGTTAAAGCTACTTCTTCATGTGATTGACAATTTTTGCCCTTGGACTTTATTACTTGTGCGACTAGTTCACTTACTAGTACTATTTGTTATTCATTTTCGCATCAATTGTTGAGTATGAATCCTATGATTGATATGCCATAATATTTTGGATCACGAGTAATTTAGTCTATGCAGCTCTTGTTCCCTATGCAATGCTTGCAAAGGCATTTTTTTTATCATAAGGACATTATGGACTAATATTAACAATTAAACTATTGGCAAGTGAAGTTTCAATTGAGTTCAGTTGTTGATCATGTGGCAACTTCTCAATTACAGTCAAAATCTAGAATGTTCGTTATGGTTTTTTCAAAGGAAGATTAAAAAATGATACTTAAAATTAAAGATGAGCGATAGCTAATTTTAGCAATATTTTGTAACTTTCTTATAAATTCTCAAGTTATTTTCTTAAATTTCTCTTACACTATAGTGATTTTTCGCGTCTAACATTGAATTATGAACTTACCGTTTGACATTCCTAAAATTTACCGTGACTTCCACTTTAGTTCTTCCATTTAATTTTATTAACTTTTCCATTATTTTTATTTTTTCTATTTATAAAAAAATTAATATGCCCTTCCACAAACTGCTCTCTCTTTTGATGTTTAAAATAAAATAAAAAAATTGACAAGTCAACAATGTCAAAGATCTTTTTTTAATATTTTTTGTTTTAATATTATTTATTATTATATTATCCTTTTAAACATTAAAAGGGGATGTTTTGTGGAAGGACATTTTAGCCTTTTGATAAATAAAAAATTAAAAATAATAGAAAAGTTAACAGAATCAAACGAAAGGACTGAAGTAAAAATCGTGGTAAAGTTTAGGGACATCGTACAATAAGTTCATAATTCAGGTTTAGACACAAAAAAAAATCACTATAATTTAGAAAAGATTTAAAGAAAAGACTCTATAGTTGAGTAAAAGAATTCCTCTTAAATGACTTAGATTTTGACATACATTAAAAACAAAGAAGAATTAGGTAGCACAAGAGAAAACACAACTTGAAATTCAAAATATTCATAAATTAACTAGAATGACATAAATAGTGATTTAAAATGCTTAACTAACAAATATAACTTGCCATGGCATGAACTAGATAATTATTATATCTATAATTATGAAGATGCATGTTTGTATTCTCTAGATTATGAATATTCCAAAAAAAATCACTTAAATTATTAACGTTTGACTAATTGGAAACACTAATCCAAAGCTATTAGGCATGGTACCAATTCGAACACGTCGAGTTACGACGACTAGTTATTTCCTAATCCAGTTTTTGAAACCTTAAACCTCTATTTATGACCACACTACAACACAGACTTTTCGAGGTTATTGTTTTTGCCTTCACACAAATCCTGACCACGAGAAGTCCAAGAAACGTGGGAGTGATGGAAGACCTACCACTGGCTGCTACTGCGCCTCTTCTCCAAACAGAGAGCAAATAAAGATCCCACCTTTCCCCATTCTAATTCCTCGTCCATTAATTTTGCATCGATAGATGGACCGGTGCTGAATCGATTTCTTTCTTTGCTTTTTTCTTTCCTTCCTCGGTTTGCTTAATCTCTGTTCCTCTCTTTTGAGTTCTCCGATGGAGGAAGAGAAGGTGCTCGAGGAAGCAGTGATTCCGCCGGAGGTGGTGGAAGCGAAGGTCGTAATATTGAGGCTGGCAGAGTCGGCGGCGGAGGTCGCCGGCTTCGCCGACTACCATAACGCGTACAAGAAGCAATTCTCCAACCTCTCGCGGCGGATAAGGCTGCTGGCTCCCATGTTCGAGGAGCTCAGGGAGAGCAAGGACCCGATCGACGAGCGAACGGCAAAGGGCCTCGCGTCGCTCGAGAGGGCGCTCGACGCGGCCAAGCAGCTTCTCCGACTAGGATGCGAGGGCAGCAAGATCTTTCTGGTACCGCTCGAGCTCATCCTTCGTTGTTGCTTACTCGCAATGAGGAGTCGAGTCTCTGTCGTTTTGGGTTTCCTTATTGTTTGGCGTCGGCCTAATCTTCTTGAAGAGCAAAGAATCAAGAACAGAGTCAGATTGAGAGAATTTATGAGGTTTTACTGATACTACAATCATAGAGAATTGTAGTAATCATATGATATTATTCCTACTATTATTTTAGTATTTTTTCAGCGAAAAATTATTTATCCCAGTAAATTATTATTTGGGTTTGGAAAAAATCCGAAAGACGTTGTACTCTATTCTTGAATTAGTGATATTGCTCTGTGATTGCCCTGTGATTTTTTCCCTTCTCATTGGAGGATTTTTCCACACAAATTTTATGTCTCTTTTGCTTATTATTATTTTTTTGTGCATCGTGCTTAGCTTATATTATTTAATTCACACATTTAAGAAGAGAGATTAAATTCCCAACAAGTGGTATCAAAGCGAAGTTAATTGGGATTTCTTTTGTGTGAATTAAATGGAGGATAACTATTTCAACGGGATGATCAAATTGACATCGAATAATTATTTAGTTTGAAAAACCAGGATGGAGGACTTTTTTTACTGCAAGGACTTGTTTGATCCCGTTGAATTAGGAGATAAAAAGCCGATAGGGAAAACTGATGAAAGTTAAAAAAAGATGCATAGAAAAGTTGTTGGGATGATTAGGCAATTTATTGATGTCAGTGTTTTTCATCATGTTGCTCAAGAGACAGATGCACAAGTTTTGTGGAAGAAACTGCAAGATTTATATGAAAGGAATACCATTCAGAATAAAGCTTTCATGCTCAGGAAATTGGTGAATTTGAAGTTTAAAGATGAAAATTCTATTGCTGAACACTTGAGTGAATTTCAGGAAATAGTAAATCAGTTGGGAGCAATGAAAATAGTTCTTGATGATGAGATGCAATGATTAATGTTCTTGAGTTCTTTGTCAGATTCATGGGAAACTTTGGTGATAGCACTTATTAATTCTGCTCCTAATGGTGTGGTATCACTCACTATGGTCAAAGATTGTTTGTTCAAACAAAAAGGAAGAGCATGAGAACATATACTACATATGTTCTTATCACAGAGAATAGAGGTAGAGATAGAAGCAGATGATCAAAAGGTCGAAGGTCATGGCAACAATAGGTCACGGTCAAGAGAAAAATTTATATGTTATCACTGTTGCAAAAAAGGACATATCAAGAGAAATTATAGAGACTAGAAGAAGCAACAGAATGAGAAGAATCAGAAAGAGATGATCAGAGTACTGCTGCAGTGGCATCAGATGATGATCTAAATTACCTTTTAGAAGAAAATAAAGAATGCAATGTCACATACTCTTCAGTTGAGTGGATCATCGATTCAGGGGCTTCGCATCATGCAACTCCATTAAAAGAATGCTTCAGTGTGTACAAGACTGGTGATTTTGGCACAATGAAGATGGGCAATAAGACAGAGTCTAAAATTGCAGAAATTGGAGATGTATGTATTCGAACAGATGTTGGTTGTGAGTTGATTCTGAAGGATGTCATACACATACCAAATTTATGTCTCAATCTGATTTCTCCTCGACTTTTGGATCAGGAAGGCTACTATAGTCATATGGGTGATAAAAAGTGAAAATTGATCAAATGATCCATTGTTGCTAAAGGAAAGCTATCAGGAGTCTTCTACAAAACTCAAGTGAATTTGATTGGACAGTCAATAAATGCAATAGAGGAAGAAGCTTCACCAGATTTATGACACAAAAGATTAGGACACATGAGTGAGAAAGGAATGCAGGTTCTGACGAAGAATTCTCACATCACTGTTACCAAAGGTAAATTTTTGAATACTTATGATGACTGTCTATTTGGTAAATAGTGTAGGGTGTCATTTGTGTCCAATTCTAAGAAGAAGGAAAATAAGTTAGATTTGGTGCATTCTGATGTGTGTGATCCCATTGAGGTAAATTCTTTATGTGGCAATAGATATTTTGTTACTTTTATTGATGATGCTTTATGAAAATTATGGATTTATTTTATGAAGACAAAAGATCAAGTATTTCAGATTTTTCAAAAGTTTCATGTCATGGTGAAAAAAGAGATAGGCAATCATCTAAAGTGTCTTCGCACAGACAATGGTGGTGAATATACGTCTAAAAAATTCAAAGAATATTGCGCAAAGCATGACATCAGACATGAAAAGTCAGTACCTAAGACTCCACAACACAATGATGTTGCTAAAAGAATGAACAGAATCATTCTGGATAAAGTTAGGTGTATGATGAGGACGGCTAATCTACCGAAGATCTTTTGGAGTGAAGCTGCGAATACTGCATGTTACCTGATTAATAGATCTCCATCAGTTCTTTTGAATTCAGATACTCCTGAGAAAGTGTGGACTGGTAAGAATGTGTCTTACTCTCACTTGAAGGTTTTTTGTTGTAGAGTTTTTGCGCAGGTGGAAAAGGAACATGAACAGAAATTGAATGAGAAGACTCAAGAGTGCATATTTCTGGATTATGGAAATATAGATTCTGATAAGTTGTGGGATCCAGAGAAGAAGAAAATCATCAGAAGCAAAGATGTGATTTTTCATGAATTAGAAACTTTAGTAGATTTCAGAAAATCAAAGAAACAGAGCAGTGATTATGTACAAGATAAATTTGAAAACAATGAGCCATATGTGGATACAAATGTAGATGTAGAAGATTTTGTACAGGGAGAGCAAGATGCTACTCCATCTCGCAAATCTACAAGAGAGCGTCATGCTTCCACTGGATATCCAAGTTCTGAGTACTCAGTGATCGCTGAAGAGGGCCAAAGAAATCCAAGAAGAAAGCCAGAACGAGGTGTCGGATTGGCCGGCACAAAGATCAAGCGATGATTCTTGATGAAGGATCTCCTTCTCATGGGTTGGAGGGGGAAATTATTGGGCCTTTGGAGTTAATCCAGCCCATTAGGAAGATACATTTATTTATGCTAATTAAACCTAATTAACTTTGGGATGTTTTTTTCTCTCTTGATTTGGTGAGCCGCCGAGTACGTGAAGAAGAATTTTTCTTCTTCTCTTTGTGAAGCCGCCGAGAGTTTTTGGAAAAGAAAAGAAAAAGTTTTTTTCCTTTTCTTGTGTTTAGAGTTGATTGAAAAAGAAAAGAGATTTTTCTTTAGTCAACGGATAAAGAAAAGAGAGAGAAGAGGGTTGAAAAAAAAGACAGAAGATTTCTTCTTGAAAAGCAAAGAATCAAGAACAGAGCCAAATTAGGAGGAGCTATGAGGTTTTGCTGATATTAGAGAATTGTAGTAATTATGTGATATTATTCCTACTGTTATTTTAGTATTTTTCAGTGAAAAATTATTTATCCTAGTAAATTATTATTTGGGTTTGGGCAAAATCTAGAAGACGTTGTACTTTATTCTTGAATTAGTGATATTATTTTGTGATTGCCCCGTGATTTTTTTCCTTCTTATTGGAAGGTTTTTTCACATAAATTTGGTGTCTCTTTTGCATATTATTATTTTCTTGTGCATCGTGTTTGACTTATATTATTTAATTCACACATAAAAAGAGGGATTAAATTTCTAATAGGAAATGCTTTGACACAAGATTATGTTTTTCATTCCTACTACATTTATGTAAAAGATATATGTAAAAGATAGTTTTTCAATGGGACCATCAAAATGTTTACTATGCCTAAATTCCTTAAACCCCACCATTAACGTGGAAGAACAAGATCTCCAAAATAATATATTGCTTTAGATGACGTCGTCCCATGATGAACAGTAAAATCAAAATGCAGGACATCATTATCTATGGCAAGGGCTTAAAATTCTCTTTTTATCGATGTTTTTAAAATCGGACTGGTCATCAAACCGGTCGGCCAACTGAGTCATGCTTCGATCGGTTCGACCGAGTTCGATCAGATTGAATCGAATTTTTATTAAAATAGTATTATTTTATTACTTTAGAATAATATATTACAAATAAAAGTATAAAAATGTATAAAAATAATGAAATAAAAATATATTAATCATCATTTTAAATTAATCAAATATTAATAATTTATTTTTTACATTTTAAAAATATATATTATTTATCATTAATTAATTTTATATTTAATTATTTAATAATTTCATGAATAATTTTCTTTTTTTTATTTCCATCACTATTATCTTGCCCTCATTTTATTTTCAAATTCACATTTTCTTTCCATTATTATTTGATTTCTTGTATAAATTCATTCCATAAAATTTACTATATTGTTATGTTTCCATTTTCATATTTGATTATATAATATTTGTAATAATTAAAATTTTGTCATATTCTTATTTATGTCATGATAATTTTTTCAAATTTATCTTTATTACTATCTTTTCAATTTCATTTCAAATTCAAATTACTTTCCTTATTATTTACATTCATTTATTCTTTACAATCAAATCACTTATATTACTCCTCTTTTTATTATTCCAGATTCTCTATTATCATACACTTTTCTTCTTTTCTTTTCTTTTTTCCATTTATTCACCTTTCTTTAATTATTTTTGAAAAAAAACCAAATTAAACTGGTTTTCTAGTTCAACCCGATTTTGACCGGGTTGACCCAGTTCAATTCGATTTTTTGCAAAAATAATTTTTATGCACTAATCGGACCGGACCGATGATAGGTTCACAGTTGAGCTGGTCGAACCGGCCGGTCCGGTCCAGTTTTAAAAACACTGCTTTTTATCAATTTCCTTATTCTTTCTATGTGTTCCTTTTTAATTATTTTCTTTAATATTATCTCTAAGTCTTAGTAATTAAATCATGTGTATTCTAATGATTAATTTGGGTACTAAAATCTTAACAAGATAATTAAATTTCCATAAATTATATTTTGATTCTTTTGTATTCATAATAAACACTAATTATATACAAATACATCCTTAATAAGCGCATATTGAATTTTGAACGTCATGGGTCAAATTTTCATATAACTCTTTAAATTCAACTATATTTGTTTAATATCAAAAAAAAAATATTTCAAATTTAATTTAAAAAATATTTGTTTAGATAGATTGTAATGGCATCGGTCAAGTGGAAGTTAGTTGTGACTTGACACATTCACGAGGTTGTTCAGGGATGCAGCTTTTGGGAGGAGGGACAACATACTAGGGGAAGATAGACACATGATCAAACATATAGAACTGTAATTCACCTTTGAGCAAAATTTAGCATCCGGGTAATCAAATTGATTATACTTTTGTACTTCATATTTTAGATCATCATGATATTATGATACACCTTTATTTTATATATAAGAAAAAATAATGAAAGAAATTTGGTAAGATGAATTATTCACGAACATAGGACGAGTGAAATTGTCTGTAACTTGGTTACTGTTTCAATCTCAATTCTTCTTTTTTCTTTGTAATTCAGTATGATCTAAATCATTTTCAAACAACGTTCAAAATGTTGCCCCTCAAAACATCTATTTTGACATAAACTATGGCTTGCATATACATATAGTAATCTTAATACGGATCACGTCATGTAATACTGAACTTTACATACAATATTAATAAATAATTGATCCACAAATTAAAATATAAAATTTAAGACATATATACTATGTTCATAATTCATATAGCTTCTTATTTGGAATGTGGCTAAATCACCTCTCTATTATTCTAGCCAATATAAATTATCTTTTAAGATAACGATTAAATCTTATATTTACTAAAATGTATGACATTTTGAATTATATATAAATATATATATGTAATGGCGAGTTATATACTAAAATATAAACTTAACTGAGGTCTTCGTAAATTATCTTTTAAATATATTGTATATTACAATGTTATAAATTATAATAAAAATATATAATTATTTTTTATAATATATAAATAGATTACCTAGTTACAACATAAAAGTAATCAGCCATTGAAATTGCGGACGTAATTATGACATCTAAAATGGGAGGAGCGAGCACATGCGTATTGTATTCCCTGTCTGCACCTTTCCCTTGCTGTCCCAGCCATGGCATCCTCCTATGCAGTTAATTGCTGAAAGGCAATTCATACATCCGAGCAACAAACAGATATATTTCTAAAGTTTTGAAAGAGAAGTAGAGCAAGCCGCACGGATTTAAGTAACTAAAATTCTAAAGTTGCCTCTCATGGATCATGACCAGTTGAAGTAAAAATATATTCGCTGCCTCTTCCTTTCTTGCCTTCTCTTCCAAGTCTCGCCTTTTCTCTTCTTCTTTTTCTCCCCACATTTTGCTCGGGACGTACTTCAATGAGAATTTTGTCACGATGCATGACATTCTACGAGATATGGCCTTGTGGATTGCGCGTGATTTCGGACGAAACAACACCAAGTGGATTGTGCGTTGCAGATTACAGAGCCAAGAGCCATTGCTTGAGGAGTTCATAACTGGGAACCAGCAACTAGAATCTCTCTCATGGACAATACGATGGTGACACTTCCTGAGCCTGCGCAAAGTGGACAAAACCTTATTAGCTTAGACCTCAGATACAACAATTATCCTTTTGAAAGTTTCCCTATCAATTTCTTTCAACAATTTACGACGCTGACTTATTTGAATTTATCATTTACAAGAATTACAGAGCTTCCAGAGGATGTGGTTGCACTTGTTGAGCTTCGATATCTCGGCCTAACACGTGGTAAAATTAAATCCTTGAGTAAAAATTTGAGTGCGCTAACAAAATTGAATCATTTGATTTTGAATGATTGATGTCTCCTATTGATCCATGTAGCCGACCCCACCTAGTGAGATAAGGCTCCGTTGTTATTGGATCTGACTTTGTATTTGGAATCGTTGAAATGCAAGAAAATTTCGAGATAGAAGATGCCATAGAAGAAACAAGTACCGATGAGGAAGAAAATATGGTGGAAAATTTTGGAAATATAGAAGAGGTAAAAAGACTAAAAGGCAAGATCAAAGCTCTGGGACTCAATGTGGCATTGCCAACCATCTCACTGCTTCAAGAGTTCGTAGACCTTTCATCCATTTGTTGCTTGAAAGTAATTGGGCAAACAGGTTCAAATTTCCACAACAACGATGTTGAGACTTCAGAACCACCATCTTCTTCAAATTTTGAAGATTTGCTTGTTACGGATGATGGGCAGAAATGTTATTTTCAAGTATTAAAGAAGTTCACGCTCTGCAACTTTGATAATTTGATCATAACATGGAAAAGAGTGGAACCATATACAATGTTTCCTTGCCTTGAAGAATTGCGTTTAGAAAGTTGTCATAGTTTGAGGGACCTTACCTGGATCCTATATCTGCCACGCCTACGAGGATTGGAGATAGCGAGTTGCAATGGATTGGAGCAAATAATTGGCGATGAAAATGACAACCACACAAAACAAAGAATATTATAAATTTCCATGTACAGGCAATATCTTTCCTCGTCTTGAAGGAATCCGATTGGAGTTCTTGCCTATGTTGCATAACATATGCAGCACAACGCTCGATGTCCCACTATTGCAATATGTTATAGTGTATCAATGCCCAAATCTGAAGAGGCTCCCCTTCTCTTTTGCATCACAAATTACCAATAAGCGTCACATGACAATACGTGTGCAACAAGGAATGTGGGATAGTTTGGTGTGGGAAGATGACACTATCAGGGACTACCTTCAAAAATACTCACACCTTGATGATTAATCAACAGGTTATGATAGGTAGGTTTTGCAATGCTTATTTATATTTGTACGTCCTTGTTGACAACATGCATTTGGGTTTTTTTTTCTATCTTTTCTTGTGTAAAATTAACTTGCTAATATCTTTCGCAGTTAGAATTGATTATTTGGGTCCATGAAGTGATTCCATCTACTTCTTCTAGGTCATCGAATGTAAGTCATTCTTCATCACATGCAATTTTGCCCACTTCTTGTCAGTTGCTCAAATGCATGCAATTAATCAAGTTTTGAGTGGCGTTAATAATACCTTGAATCCTATTCTAATTAACAATCCATCTGGTCTCAAGACTCTTAAATAAAAGGCGCCTTCAGACTATGCAGTCTCGCTGGGCGTATTTTATTTATAATTCAAAATTAATTTATTTTCTTATCATTAAATAGGTCTTATTTTTTAGGGATTAATGCAGAATCCTAGTCGGTGTATAATTTATATTATCTACAAATGTAGTACCTATATAAACTCCCCGTGAGATTGAACAAAAAATAATTTGATTTGTAATCCTCTTTTATTTTCATATAATAAAATTCAGTTAGGGCTGAGCACAAGCAGGTCGACCCAGCCCGCACAACGCCCAATTATAAACTGGGTCGGAACCGGGTCAAAAAAGAGAAAACTCGATGAATACCGAGTTGAGACCATGTCCAATATATGAAAATCCGACCAACCGACCCGATTGTAATAATAATTATGCTACCTGTCTCTAATTATTTATTAATTTGATGGTTCATTTCTTCATTTTGAAATGTTTAAAATAATTTTGTTGACTTATTATGTGATAAATTGATGTAATCTTTTGATAATTTGATGTTTATTTAATCAAATCATGATTTAATTTTGCTAATTGTATAAACTTTTTAATATGTTTTATTTTTTAATAATTATTTGGACTTGGTTTTATTCCAGATTTATCCGGTCTGACCTGTCCCAGTACCAATCGGGATCGATATCGGTACCAGATCTAAAAAATTTAGACTCGGCATAAACTGGGTTGGGTCCAGGTGATTTTGCTCTGGCCTAAATTCAATGTCATCTTAAAATTCTCGAACATCTATCGATGCATAATTTCTCTTGTAGAGAAATAATAACAAACTGATATTAGGCGATTTCATCGTCAATCCTCCATTAGATGTAGAGATGACATTACACAACATGAAGATAAAAAAATTTATAAGGCAAAATAATTTCAGTCTCGAGTAAATTAAGATGCCAATTCTTTTGCAACAAGGAGTCTGCGCGTTTGTGAACATGTCGAAGAACAAATCAAATGAGGAATACTCAAAGAGCAAAGCAAAAGAGATCGACCTCGATGATTTTGCGACACAGGAGAAGAAGATACACTCTATGATTTGTTGTGTCTGGCAGACAAGGTGATTATTGAAATCATCGACTATGGTCGAAAATTAAGAGTATCTAAATGACAGTGGTACCCTTTGAAATATCATCTTGATTAGATGAATACTGCGTTAATGACGTTAATTAATGATTAAAAGCAAGGCTCTAAACCTAGCTCCACGATTTTGAGATACTACCAAGGATTAGAACCTTTCACCCTAATCATTTTGTTGGATGGCTACTCTCTCAAGATGCATCCATCATACAAGATCCTAATCCTAGCTAAGATGCAAGCTTAAATGAATAATCTAGAATCAACCAGCTAAACAATCTAGGAAGCATACCATAATATATTTGAAATATACAACAACAATAACAAAGCCTTATCCCACTAGGTGGGGTCGACTACATGGATCATACGACGTCATTCCGCTCTATTAGTAATACATAAAAAAATTTCAAATACAATTCACATTGAACATTAACCATTACAAATGCATCACAATCGTATTAATCAATACGAGTTCTGTCACAAATTTCAGATTGGAAGGTGCAGCCACTCCTCTTCACATCAGTGTTATTAAAATCAGACCAGACCAGCAGGTCAGACGTTGACCGTCATAAAAATAGCCCAAAATCACCCTCAAAATCAGAATGGAGATTGGAGTTGAACAATTTAGAACTAGTCAAAACGGGATAGAATCATCCAAGACCAGTTTAAGTGAATTGGCCAAGGTGAAAAAATTAATCAAATCAAAATTTATTTTAGCCCATGATCTACTTTTGTGACTCACTTTATAATGGATGTCTTACTTTCACTTTCGTGGTGCATCAAATGTGGGACTATACACTTGCGCACGTCTCTTTTGCTCTACTTATTTAATATCTAAGTTTTGTCAATATTATTAATGTGTGAGTATTTATTTATACAATTTTTTCTCATTTATTTAATTTATGAATATTAAACTATTTCATATCATTTTTTCTTTATTATCATTTTAATTTATAATCCAACAATTATTTTTCCATAATTGTGACTTCATTTTTCATGTAAAATCTTTATATTAAATATTAGTATTTTTAAGATAATATACATTACTCTCCTTAATTGATTTTGATCTTATATTGTAAGATCTTAATATGATATTAACTTTGTTCATACAATCTTATGATCTTATCCAATCAATCTTAAATATTAAATAAAGATGGATTTATGATAATAATAATAATAAATTTATATGAAGTTAAATATATTTTCTTGATTTTTAAAATGTTTTTTATGTAATTGACTTAAAAATAATAAAATATGATTGAGGTGTAATTTAAGGCTTAAATGTGACAAATCAAAGGAATATTTATTATTTTTAAGATATACGATTTTATTAACAAGTAAGATTTTATGATTCTCAATCCGTTCTTATGATTTTATGATTCAATCAATCTTGAAATGAGACTCCTACTCACTTGAATGGGTAGGACCCTTTTATTCACCCTCATTCGTCCGATTTGAACGGATGACTATTAATCATGCGTGTTGGCTTGAACCACATTAGGTTGGATGGTTCATGGCACAAAAAAAAAGGGTTTATGCGGTTCGTGAGTGCACTTGGTAAAAATAACCTGAATTTGCTGCCGACCTTGTGCACAATGACCACCCAACCTCAGGGACCCCCATCTTGTTGACATTCGTCTCCTCCCCCAACAAAATATTTGGTTCAGATTGCTTGCACGACTTTAAAACTAGAGAACACACACATATGCAGCTAAGCATTGAAGGAATGCCATTATCATCATCGTCGTCGTCGTCATCTCTCTCTATCTACGTTCACAATGTCGAGCCTCTGAAATGACGAGATCTTGGGGATAGGGTGAGCGCGAGGTGAGCTGGGATGGCGAGTTCTAGCGACTTCGGCTTGGACGACGAAGGTGAAATGGACGTCAAACTTGGTTGACGATCTGTCGCTCATGAGGCTCGCGTGTCCTCGAGTGGCTAGGGCACAAAATTTGGGAGGCCAGAAATCATTTAAAACTCTATTGACCTGCGAACCATCCAGTTTTTTTTCTTCATTTCAATGGACTATTGAAACAAAGTCATTGAGATCGAATGGCTAAGACACCAGGCAGATGCTCCCTACTCATTTGAATAGATAATAGCCCCGTTACTTAAACCTCAATCTCAAGATATAATTTGTAATTTTCTTCCGGCCTTGGCACATGTTAGTAGAACCCCAGATATGTGATTGATAAGAAATTCCAAGAAGTTTATTCTCTTCAAATAAAATGTTAAAATTTTCGTGTCTCAGTAGAATTATTTAGTAAACTGTTTTTTATAGGATAAATATTGACCGATAAGAAATTTTTTTTCATAAAATTGAGGGTAATTTCGTTTTTGTTGCACATGAAAAATGAACATAAAAATTTTGCGCCAAGAATTGCACATTAAGAACTTTGCACAATAGGGTATAACTTCCTCATATTCAAAGCAGAAAGAGACATGAATCTCCTGATGAAATAATATACCTCTATATGAAAATTGATGAAACACTATTATATAACTAACTACAATATATATATATATGGATATAATGGGGGTCTCCCTAATTAAGGAGGGGCAAACAATTTTAGAAAATCATAAGGAAACAACATCAGGCATCTTTTGGTATTCAAGTACGGGAGATGTGCCCTGTTTCATGTACGCTTTTAAGGCACAATGTTCATACCTACCGACCAACCCACATATATAATTCACTACATCAGGGCTTAATTCGTTTTTTCTTTGAAACAGAGTAGTTCCAGCGAAAAGATTTTACTTTCTTTCTAGAGTAAATCATCTTCATGGTACAGGTATAAGCCGAAACCAAACCGTGCACAGGCTTTGCAGAAGGCTAGCTCTTCAGCTGTTGCGACTGGGTCTTCAAATCTTCCATCATTCATAGCCACTGTTCCAGTTGCCTCCCGATGAGCCTGCAGCCACAGTGCCAGTTAGACTATAAATGGAATGAACTCTGGAAGTTTAGTTCAGCATTTAAGAAAGTAACTTTGCTGCAATATATGATTAACAAATGAAAATCTTCTTGCTGATGATGTGTTATATCCATAGACATTCAACCAAGTTCCAAGAATCAACACCACTAATTTGATTGGTCCGACTGTTATTGGAATAGGGGAAAACATTAACACTCTAACCTTTGAACTGGACTACTCGAGACTGGAAACCTTTTGAATACAATGGTTAACACAAAAGGAAGTACAGGCATCGACAGGACGTTTTTTTTTTTTTTTGAGAAGAACATCGACAGGATTTTTAACACGAGGCTGTGATATGAGGAATTCTCAGCCACAAGATGCAATAAAAGGTCATCTAACATTTCAACCACTCGCACATTACTGGTTAGTTGTCTGCCCGAAAATTCAACAGAAACCAAATAGTCAAGCACTGTCCAGAATGCTGAGCTGCTTTTGGCCTGCCGAGTTGTATGGCGGATAAAGGCTCCCCTCAAAATCAGAACTTTTCTTAGTTGCTGTGGCAACGACGAATCCTAAGGAAGTCATACAGAGCACGGTGTCTCAATGGTGCAGACACTCTTTGTGTCATCTGCGGTGAGTCTGCCGAGGACACTGATGACCTATTTTTTGGTTGCAGCATGGCTAGGTCTGGGGGAAGGCAAACATCATATGGTTGGACACTGCATCAAAGGTTGCCTTCTGGAGGTCCTTCTGCAATGGTAACAGGAGTCATGATGTTGTTTATAGCACCAGAAGACAAAGAGCCCTCCACCTGGCGTACATCTGAGTGATATGGTTACAGCGAAACGACATGCTTTTCTGTCGGGGGCATGCTTACGCCGAAAACATCAATCATCATGCGGAAGCCATATTTGTAATGTGGAGGAAGTATTTATAATGTAGCACCGTCCCAGTCTTTTGTGCAAGGCCTGTTTTGTCGGCCTCTCCTTCTGAAATCCTCTTGTAACTTTTACCTTAATATTAATGGAACTGTGGACGACTACCATCTTGCTAGTCATCCTTTCTCATTTCAAAATAAAAAGTTTCAGATGATCCTTTTTTTTTTTGAGAGAGAGATCAGTTGACCATACTATCTCATGAACATGACAATGAGAATAGGATTTCCGCAAGCTACAGCAACCAGTCACAAGAATTGGCCACCTAAAGACTTTATACTTCTCTCTGTAAGGAGATATCTTGATGAGGTGGCCACATCTTCTCTATGTTAAAAGAAGACCCCACGGCTTGGCTATTAGGTCCTTACTGTAATGTGACTGGTCTTAGGCATGACCAGTTGTAAGACCTAGTCTCCACCCACAAAATCTTAGTTACTTACATGTGCTTGCCTTATTTTTATACTTTTCCCGTACTCCTTATTTTTCTTAGAGAGAGTTCCCTACATATTACCGCGAGAACCCAATAATGTATAAGAAGGGTGATGCATTCATATTTTAGCATTATTTTAATTACATTTTACATTTATTTTGAAGGAAAAGCTAAATTAATCAATTTTTTCTACGAATTGTTGATGTATCCAAGTTTTATATTGTTTATTATCAAGTGGTGATTAGAGGAGTTTTTCATCTAATATACATGGGCTTGAATGAAACTCCGCCTATATTTTATAGCCGGTCCCAAGCCCGGATAAAGGAGGAGGGCTGTGTTAGGCCCCGACAGCCAGCGTAAAATTCTGTCAAATCTTATGAACATGGATCAATGAATATATCGCCCCACCTAGTGGGATAAGGCTTTGTTGTTGTTGTATACATGGGCTTGAATGAGAACAGGGATGGGGAACACAAAGGTACAAAAATAGAGAGTGAAGTTTTATGGTTCGTGAATAAATTCACAATTGTGACCTAGATGGAATTACTTAAGATCTATGAATTCCATTCACTGCTATGAGTCAACTTTGTATGCCATTTTTTTTATCTATTTCACGGATTGTAAGCCAATTTACAGACCATGAACTCTTCCGAATTTAACTCGGAGAAGAAGTTTTGATCCAACTTGGGATGGAGTCTTAAACTCAATAAATAGGACCTGAAGGAGCCCTAAAAGTCCATCATTGAAGTCAAAGATAAAGAGAATTATTATTTGGTACTGATTGGTTTAAATGATTCATCTGATAACTCGAGAAAGAAGATAAGATCACAACGAGATGTGAAGCGAACTCTTATGAAGAGAGAGAGATTGATGTAGAAGGGATAAGATATATTTTATAAGTTATTATTGTTATCTTTATCCTTTTAGATTATTTAGATTCTGTTAGTTAGCATTCTTATTTATTGTTATTTTATCTTTTTAAATTTTAATTAGTTTAGATTTGATTGTAAAATGCCTTTAAACAGGCATTAACTCTTTTGTTATTGGTAGTTCAATTATTCAATTAAACTTGTGTGGTTTTATTTCTCAGTGAATTCCAAGCCTTGGTGGATTCCGAGTTTATCAAGCTATTGATGGTGCTTTGAACCATTAACCTCTTTCGGGATTCGCCTCAAAGTTGTAATCTCCTCCACTTTACGATCCTCCGCTGCGTCATGACTCAAGAGAGCCTTTATTTGAAAGAGAATTATATTAATGCAACTTGTTTAATAGTTGAAATCAGTTTAAGAACCAAAAGGGCAATCTATTTGCAAGATAGTTAATCACAGCTTGAAAAGTGATTGATTATATATTTCTTGGATTCTCCACTGTCATAAGTTCAATTGGACTCCATATAGTGGTGTACACAAAGTCACACCCTAACATCTCCATCATCATCAATTCTTTTTGTTTTCTGATTCTTTGGTCACAATTTGTATTTTTACTTTTCTTCTATTTTTTAGATTCTTATTCATCCTACATTCGAGTTTTCAAATAATAAAACTAGTCAGTGAGCAAGAATTAGATTGCTACACGTGGGGCATGCCTTGACTTTATTACTTGAACCAATCAGTGTACTTGCAAGTTTTTAATAATTATTTTCACATCTAAGGAAACTTGTAGTATAGCTAATTAAGCAACTTTCGAAGCTCATAAAAAATGAACATTTAGCATAATCACAGTTAATTATATACTTAGCATAAAAGAACTACTTGCAATGATTTACCCTCCTCTTGTGTTATCACCAATCTAATAGATCTTGCATGAACTATCCGAATGATGAGTTTAATGGATAACGATTTGTACCAGATCTGTTTAAATATAATGTGTATTCTTACTTCTTGTCTTTAACCAATGTCTATTTTTTTCCTGAAATCCAAGAAAACAATAAACTTGCAACAGTCAGTTTTGCTTGATGCTTAAAACGATATCATAATTGATTTTGGATTTCTAAGGAAGCTTAACCCAACAGTTGGTAACATCCTTGACTCATGTTCAAATGAGAAATAAGTGATCCATGTTTAAGTAAAAGCAGGTTTCTTGGACTTGTGTCAACATTTGAAACAAAGGCAAACAAACATATTTAAATCAATGCGAGATATTTGGTGGACCAATGCAGTAATCCGCATGTTAATTGAATGTCACAGGTAGAAGTTCTTATACAGACATCTTTTAAATATACTATAAGTTGAATCCTTATGTATATCTATAGAGAGAGAGAGAGGATATAAGGATTAATCTTTAGCAGAAGTTAAAAGCAATGTAAATATATTCCAAATTAAGCATTGATAAGAAGCATGGATGAGGAAAAAGCTCTGGTCAAGGAACTACCTCTCCATCCGATCCTCGCACTGTGACACGATATATGACTGACACATATCCATTCTCTGAGAATATAACATCACGTACTTCTCCACACCATCCTTCAAATAGAAAATAACAAGATATCCATTGAAAAATAAAACAACCTTAGTCTAAAAAAACAACCTTATCAACAAATGCCCAAAACAACATATAATGCCAAAGATACATAGATTTTCAAAGAGAAAAAACAACCAAAGATCAGAACACAACAAGGATTTTCTTAATTGTGCAAATGTTATGTAACGTGACAACAAACAAAAGTTACTGAGAGAAAATTTGAAGGCTCATGCTGGATGAGGAGAAAACCATGTGAGGGAGGGTGTTATCCCTGATCCAGGCCTACGAGATGCTTGGATAAGGAATACTAGCCAGTTCTCAGTCCAGAATGTGTATAATTTGTTAACTGCGGGTGATAGCCTGGCTGATGGTGAGTTGCGCACTGACTACAGCTTGATTTGGCCAACTAGAATACCAACAAAGATTAAAATACTTGCCTGGTTGTTGAGATGATCCAGACTCCTGACTGCAGCCATACTTTCAGTGTACGCGGGTGATGACGTCTTGTGTTTTTTCCAAACTCCGCCTATGTTTTATAGCCGGTCCCAAGCCCGGATAAAGGAGGAGGGTTGTGTTAGGCCCCGACAGTCAGCGTAAAATTCTGTCGAATCTCATGAACATGGATTAACGAGGCGTCGTATGTTCCATGTAGCCGACCCCACCTAGTGGGATAAGGCTTTGTTGTTGTTGTAATGGTCAAGGATATCAAACATTTAAGTTTTGAGTGCTTGGTAAAACAAGAGCGGGGGCTCAATTTGGTTGTACATGGATTGATTTTCGATCTCTGGGTTTCTGTCAGACCTTTCGCTCTGGTGGGCACAACTTACAACTGCACATTTATGTTTCAAGACATTGTAGCATTTTTATAGTCCATATGGGTTCAACATACAGATGCATCTTTCAGGGGATGTTACATCAAAAGAATTGTAGCATTGACCCAATGTAAGGCGAGGAAGTGCACAGAAGGCTGATTTTGTTTCTGGCAACATGTTGTAATCACAACCATGGATGGTTAAATCGGGTAACCATCTTTTCCCAAAGAAGGTAAAACTGATGGAGAACTTATGCAGATATGAGATTGGCCTTATGCACTTTTATTTCACACAGTACTGTCAACAAGGTCATAGTCCTCTATTGTCACAAATATCATCGACTTGCTAAAATGCATGCATGATAGCAAGAACTTAGTAAAGAGAAAAGGATACCTATCATATGTTGATAGAATCTTTGGCGTGAATAAAGCTTAGTAACATGTACATGGGGCATAACACAAAAAATCATAACAAAGGAACCGAAAAGGGAACCTAGTTTCCAACTATGCATCGTATCTATAAAATTCATAAAAAAGATGACTGAAATTAAGTTTTTATCTGGGAAAGGGAAAAAAAGGTTCACCTGGGGCATAAAAGCTCAACATTCGGTTGGTGTGGTACCTAAGACCAATTTGTGAATTAGTAAGAGACATTCAAGTAACCAATACTTAATATAAAAAAGACTAGGTACAAGGGAAGAAAGAAGAATAGTCTGCATCAACTTTATATATTGGAGAACAACATAAATGGAAGAAATCAAATGGAAAGGAAGGTGATAAAATAGTAGAACTTCGGGAACAAAGAAGGTTGACTATAGGTATCAAATTTTGTTGTCAATATTATGAGTTTGAAGGACACTCAGCGATACAGTATTTAGGCGTACTTTTTATGACAGTTGTGAGAAAATTAATTCTGTGCCAAGTTTTACTTTGATACAGTAAATATGTCTATTTGTAACAAAAAAAGATCAGAATCTCACATTAGCAAGGTGCACCCTGAGTTTCTTGTTACAAAGGATTACCATGTGTATTAAACATTGACACTTTGAACTTATCAAGAAAGAAAGCTCCGGTTACATACCACTATTCTAATAGATTATACACCTGAAGGCATACACTGAGTTATGGAGTTTAGTATCTTCTGAAAACTAAAAGATACCATTAATCTTGTCTTGGAACTGAGCCTACATACTTACATTTTATATATGTCGAAAGCCATAGAGGACTACGCAAGTTAACTGCAGCATTAGATATTTGTAGGTGTTTAAGTATTTCATTTATGCTATCCAATAAATATTAGATTATATGAACATTCAGAAGTTTTAGGTTAACATGAACGGTAAAGCGCTAGAAAATGTGGCCTAAAAAAGGCACTAATAAATGACAATTCAATTCAAAGGCAAACAAATCTATAATAAAAACTATATTCTTTATGAAAATCATTAACTTTATTTTTTTTATTCCTTCACCTAGTCCGGCACAACAGCTTGTAATATATATATCTTAAGGCTCTATACTTCTCACATATATACAAAAAACAAAAGAAAAGGAAGGCATAAAAAAAAAGAAAGTGAGCAAACAGTCTACTAGTTTCTCCACCAATCCGGTCATGAGACGACTTTTACTTAAGCAAGAGATGCATCTGGTCTTTTCAGTCAAACTTGCTCCTTTTCATTTCGTTTCTACTGCAATATGTACCATTACATTTGATTAGCATAACGTTCCGATCGCTTGACCTAGCTAAAAGAAGGTTCAGGACTCAGCGCCTCGCTCCGCACAAACAAAATTGGCGATGATATGGAAAACTTTAAAAAAAGAAAACCCGCAACCATGCCCGATGAGGGCTCCAAATCTAGCACCCGCTTTCAAAGAATTCGGCCTGCATTGCTGGATCCGCTCACCGAAAGCGACGACGAACAAAGAAGAGATCCTAGTAGAATCTAAAGGCTAAAAATACGAAATTTGAGGGGATACCAAGGGATAGAGTTGTCGGCGATATTGATGATCTTGTCGGGGACGCGCTTGTTGAGATCTCGGAGGATCTCGTTGAGCGGCCGCATCAGGGACGGTGCCTTGTCCAGGGGCACCACGTAGTTGGAATTCCGCACCCCTCCGGAGCCGCCAGCGTTCCCAGTGCTCGCGGCGCCCTTGTCTGGTGTGGCGGCCGCCAGCACAGGGCCTCGGATCCTCCTGTTCCAAGAAGGCAGGAAGCAGCGCGAGCGAGGAAATACCTCCTTCCCGCCGCTGGCGAAGGCCAAGCTCGGGACGGCGGAAGGAGCCGAGAAGAGGAGGAGTTCCATTCTTCGTCGATGGGAGGGGGGAGAAGGCGGTGGTGGTGCTATTATTGACTCTCTGGACCAACCACCAAACCAAACACCGCCAGAGAGTGCTTCTGGGCGTGCCCAAAATGGTTGACGAAAGGAGGAAAAAGAAAACTTTTTTTTTTTGTTTTGGTTTCACCTACCACCTCCTCTACTCGGACAGACTGCGTGCGACTCCTCCTCCCACAATATTATATTTATTATACACAATAATAATTATGTACATACCATAACTAAATTCATTAAAGAAAACAGAGACAGGTCAGATTTTTTATACTCAGAAAAAAAAAACTTAGAAATCTGAAAAAAAATAGATCTTTCTAACATTTGACAAAAAAATAATCAGAATACATTTTTTTTAAAATAAAATAAAAATAAAAGGATCCGGCTGGCGGAGTCCAAACACAATTTACATTACACAAACTATATATTAGGATTGTATTGTGAATACCTTTTAACATATAAAATTACTCAATTAATATTTAATGTATCTATAATAAATTATATAATATAAGCTATAATGCTGAAGTTGAAACATACATCGTCCTAGACAGTCTTATTAACTTATAGAATAAATATTATTTCACATTATCCTAAATATATGAAATTAATAAGAAAAATAGGTCTTGAAAAAAAAATGGTTTTTTTTATCTTTTAAGAAGTCTTCCAACAATACACCGACACCCCAAGATTAACATTCATCATTCTACAACTAGTTTAGTTAATGTTAACACATTTTAAATAACAGGTTAATGTCGTAAAAGAACATGCTTGTAATTACATCAACCAAATAGACTTTGCTAGGATAAGAGGAATGTGGACTGTGAAATTGCTAATGGAGCCTAGTAGCCTACAAGGCCATAAGTTTGAACTGTAAAGACAGACATTTAGTGGCATAGAATTCTTATATATTCGAATGGATTATTTGAAAAATAATGACAATGTTCAATCCATGGCTTGTTATTGGTGTAGGAAGGCGTCTTTCTTTCACTCGTCATTCATGACTAATTACTCTGCCCTGCCCGTTCACGAACAGACCGGACGAGATTAATTAATTAATATACAACAAGTGACGGTTTTCAAATTAAGAGCGCTTTCCCAAAGTCAACTTGTTTGATCTAACATTAGAAAAGTCAACTCTCTTCTCTTTTCTTTTTTTTTTTTCTTCTCAATTCAATTCAGCAAACAAACATGCACAAATTAGTCCTAATTGACCTGGCTTCCATGTTAATTCAAATCACTCGATCGAACTCAACTCTTTTGTTACCAAGTAAAATTGCGTTTGGAAATTTACTAAATAACAGAACAAAAGAGGAAAAAAACAGTTAACAATTGATTGATTGATTTCCCCTTAATCCTAGCAGAGTAATGCTAGCTAACTAGCAACAATTAAATGAAATTGCAGTTGAAGGATTAGGATTATGAATTGAAGGAAGATGATATATCAATCATCAATTCGATTGGATTAGATTAGATTTAGATTAGATGGGTACCAAGCAATGGAGTTATCTGCAGAGTTGACGATCTTCTCGGGGACTCGCTTGTTGAGGTCGCGCAAGATCTCAACGAGCGGCCTCGTTATCGGCGAGCTCTTATCCAGCGGCACCACGTAGTTGTTCGTGGGCACGCCTCTGCCCCCATCGCCACTTTTCTTACCGCCGGCGGCGCCACCAACTTTATCTGATGCTGCGGCCTCCACCAGTAGCAGACCGGCCGCTCCGTGTCTTCTTCTACTACTTCTTCTTTCCTGCGGCCAGGAAACGCAGAGTGGCTTCACATCCTTGTTGCTGGAGGCAGAGAATGCGGTCGTATTGTTAGTTCTCGAAGCCCACACCGTCCGGACAGCCACGAAGCCCCCGCCGGCGGCTTCCATGTAGAGCAAACTGGTTCGTATGGAGAGAGAGAGAGAGAGTGGGGGAGAGGAGAGATGGAGAGAGGGCGATTTGGATGGATAATGACAAAAGATACAGATAGTTATTGGCATAAATGGTAGCGACTACCACTTGCTTTACAAATTGCCCAATAAGTCCTCTTCCTCTCCAACTGAATGAAAGAAAATAAAAAAAACAAAAAGTCAAAAAAACCCTACCAACTTCCCTCCAACACATCTGAGCACATACTTTCTTCAATCTTCTATTATAATTAATCCTAAATCCCGAGTAACACGCGGTTGACGAATATTACAAAAAAATATATAATTGAAATATTATGATTTATAATAATTATCAAAACTTTATTTATACTTGTATAATAATTTATAAAAGTGAAGTAGTAATGATATTTTACTTATCCATTACTTTTAAATATATATATATATATATTATTTATAATATATAAAAATGATATTTGATATTTAATATCTGATTAATATCATTTAATAAAAGATTATTATACACAATGCTAATATTTATGAAATTAGACAACATCTATTGGTGCCAGTCCTAAATCTCGTACGATGCACGGATGTTAGATAATATAAAAATATATATTATATAATTAAAATATTATTAATTATAATAATTATTAAAAGTAATTTATTAGTATTTAAATGTCATAAATAGGTTATTCTATTTTGAAAAGTTTAGAATTCAATTTAAAATTACCAAGACCCCAACTTCGAATGAAATTAATTTTTCTTAAATAATTAATTATTTTCAACTCAAATTGTTTTTTTAGTTTAAAGTATTTTGGACATAATTGAATTCATTGCTTTAATTTTTCTAAGTTAAAATTAAAAAATGAAATACTTTTTGTTATACTTGTACATTGCCTTTTAGAAATAACATATTATTGATTTATTTTTAAAAATATTATTCATTTTAAATTATTTCTTATTATGAAAAAATATATTTAAAAAAACTATTTTTACTTATACATTATCTATAAAAAACATTATTTATTTAAATCATAATAAAAATTATGCTTGTATAAATATGCTTATAAATTAATCCTATTTCATTTTTATTACCTTATATAATAAAGTTATAAGACAAATTTTATTTTTCTTACCTTATATAACTAACTATTATAAGATAAGTTTTTATTTTGTGAAAATAAATTAGAATTGTATATATTACCTTATATAAAAATTTAACACATCATCATTCTATGATGCCACTTCGTATTTTTATCTCTCCTTATATTATAATAATAATAATAATAATAATAATAATAGATATAGATTTAACATAGATAACTAATTTGTATTCTTAATATTTCTTTTTAAACAAATATGTAAATATATTATGATGGAAATCTTATCTGGATTTGAATAATTAGAACGATTAGCTTAAATATTAGCACATATTACATATATTAAAATTAGAATTTGAATTTGAATAATAAGATATGTATTAGGATCTTAGTAATGCATTAGTTATAGATAACATATAGCTATGTCTTTACAACAAACTTTTATTATACATTATTTTTTAATTCTGAAATATATAATATTATAAATATTAATATATGTCTTCAGATATTATTGATACATTAGTAATAGTTATAGTTAACAAATAATTATGCATACAATAACTCAATAGAGTTTTAAATCATAGGATTAGGAGAAATATTGTTGTTATCATATGAATTACTTGCACACATATTAATATTAGGATTTGAAATAAATTAGGATTATGACAAACTTTTATTATACATTTTTTAATTTCGAATAAAATAATAATTATTACATATTGATATTAGGATTTGAAATAAAAATTAGAATTATAACAAACTGTTCTTATACGTACATTAATTTTTTAATTCCGAATAAAATAATTATTATAAGTATTAAATATTATGATATGTCTTCGGGATAATGTATATATAAGAATAAATATATTTCTTTGTCTACTCAAATGATATTTCTAATCAATTTAGATTTATCTAATAAAATTTAAAAGAAATTAAAATTATCTAAGGATCATTAATTTGATTAGCAGGTGTTTGATTTCTTTCCATGTTATTAGAATTATAGATATATATATATATATATATATATATATAATTTGAATTAAATTGATATTATTATCTTAAATATTATTATTATTAATATTAATATGACTCAAATTGAATTATATAATTTAAATTATTTTTTAATTCCGAAAATACAAATTATGTTTTAAAAGGAATTATTTTTACTCGTAATAATACTCAAATTGATAAAAATGAAAGAATAATATTAATTTGACACTCAAATTGAACTATTTTTTTTAAATTATTTTAAAATTCCTAAAGTAATGAATTATTCTTTTTACTTTTGTTACTTTATATAAAAACTGTTATAAGATAGTATTTATTTCCTTTTAATCATACTCAAATTGGTAAAAGAAGAAAGGATGATTTTAATTTTACTCAAATTAAATTATTTATTTTAAACTATTTTTTAATTCCAAAAAATGACAAATTATTTTTTAAATAGGAATTATTTTTACTTGTAATCATACTCAAATTGATATAAAAAAACTTAATTTGACTCAAATTAAATTATTTATTTATAAATTTTTCCTTCCGAAAATAACAAATTATTTCTTTTAATTTTATTACCTTATATAACATACTATTATAAGATTATTTATATTTACTTTTAATCATACTCAAATTGATAAAAGAAGAAAAATTAATCTTAATTTGACTCAAATTGAATTATTTATTTTAAATTATTTTAAAATTTGAAAATAAAAAATACTTACAAAATATTTTTTAGAAAGAAACTAATTTATTTTAATATACTCAAATGGATAAAAAGAAAAGGTTAATCTTAATTTGAATCAAATTAAAATTTTATTTTATATTATTTTTAAATTCCGAAAATAACATATTATTTTTTACGTACATAATATCTTTTAGAAAGAAAATAATATTTATTTTAATCATACTCCAATAATTGAAGATTAATTTTTAAAATAATATTATTTATCTGACTTTATCATGTAATGTATATTATTAATATTGAGTTTTATATATTGTTACCTTATGCAACAAACTTTCTAAAATTAGTTTTATCTTTTAGATTTAAACTGAATTATTAGTTTATCTTATTTTTTAATTCCAAAAATAAGATTAATTTTATCTTTTAGATTTAAACTTGTTAATTATTATTATTTGACATGTGTCGTTGTAATATTTCGCCACTTGTCACACTATCGGCTCTTGTGCTTCTACCTCTACTTTTTATATAATAATAATAATAATAATAATAATAATAATAATAATAATAATAATAATAATAATTATTATTATTATTATTATTATTATTATTATTATTATTATTATTATTCCAATTGACATAATTATAAACAATGAGATTGAAATCGAACAAGTCAGGACGGCTAGCGAAAAATAATATAAGATTATAAAATAATTTTATTTTCGATCTAATAAATTTTTTATAGCCAATAAATAAATTAATAATTCATTTATGAGAAAAGTTAGTTTCAAAATGATTCAATATTGAAAATAAAAGTAGAATGCAAGAATCACTAAAATGGAAGTACAAGTTACATGCATTATTTAGAGAATAAATTTCATTTGGAAATGAAAAAAATATTAATAAATCAATATTATTAGTTGTTAACACACTAATAAAAAAATTAAGATAAGTTATAATGACACATCCCATCTTTATTGGTGGAAAATACATATTGTCTTTTTTAATTTACCTATTCTTATAATGCATTATTTTTTCTCAATATAAAAATAATTAAAATTATGTGGCCTCAAATTAATGGTGGGCCATTAGCAACTTTGCCCTTGAGCCCACTCTAGAACAAGTATCACTAGATTAAGCAAGATTACAAATGAAATGGGTTGATTGTGGATGGCTTCCAATTGTGATTTCTTTTTCTTCCTGACTTGATGAGGTAATTGTGTGTAATTTACATATGGATCATGCGAAAAAGGTACATACTTATAACTGTCATGAGATTGATCTTTATGAATATTTTTAATTGGTTGAACCTCAACAAAGATCACATTCTGACTCCTTATAAGCTTCTTCTCAACTAGATCATACAACTTGTAAACAAACTCATCAAAGTCATATCCAAGGAAAGCACCTCGTTTGCTTCTTAATTCTAACTTTGAGCTTTCATCCTTTGGAACATGAACAAAAGTCTTGAAGCCAAACATATGCAAATGGTCAATAGTAGGCATCTTTTTCTAAATCAAATCTTGTTTAAATATCACCATCTAAAATAACTTGTGGAGACAAATTTATAACATGTGCAACTATATACAATGTCTCACATCAAAAGTAAATATGCAACTTTTCCTCTAGCAGCATGTAAATAGGCATCTCATCATATTCATAATCTCTGCACACCGCACACTTGCATAGTTCTGCGTAAGAGGAACCCGGCCTCAGAACTCGGCCCGGACAAGTCCATACTCTGACCGAGTTCGATGGAACTCGATCGAGTTCGCCATTGTCGCGAGCACAAAGCTCTGCAATGAAGAAGAACCCGAATTGATGACGACCCGGCCTGGGCAGTTCCACGATGAACTTGCGCTCAGTCACGACTTTTGCCGAGTGGTCGATCAATTCGCCGAATTAGCCGATGCTAAGTACGAACCCGGCCCGGGTATGACCTACACTCGGCCCGAGCCATGTCCCGATTCTCTTCCAATGATGCCCTTACGAACTCGGCCCGGGTTCTGATACTACTAAGATAATTTGTATGACCTTTTGACCCCTGATTCATGTGCAATCCTGATCTAAATCGTGATATGATTATATTATTTACGTCCTTAATAATGATGATGTCTATTATGACCTTATGATGACTTAATTTAGATTCAATCATATATATGACGACACTGATTGATCTACCTTTATGATGATGATGGTGATTGTGATGTTCATATATTTCTGATTTTCTCTCCATGATCATGTCTTGTAACTCTGATTAAGTCTTGGATAATGATAATGATGATTAGGACCCTTGATCAGTACGATTTGTTGATCATTTCTTATGATGACCAAATCTTAATCATGACTCTTATGTCCTAATAAAGATAAATTAAAAGCTATAAGATAAAAGACAAAAAATATTAAATGGAGAGTTCTTTTTTATGATGGACCGATGACGATCAGGTATGAGTTGACTCTAGTCAGTTATGGGCTGACTTTGGTCGGTTATGGACTGACTACGGTTAGTTATGGACTGACTCTGCCAGTTATGATGATGATGGACGGGTTCAAGCAGGCCTCTCCGTGGGTTGAAATATACCTCATTATAAGTCAAAGATGAATAATAAGATGATGAAGAAGATGAAACATATTCATAATGAATTCTCCTTATGATGATTAATGGCTCTTGCCACACTTATGATGACATTTCCATGATCTCTTAATTTATTATTAATATGATCTAAAGAAGATGATTCAATTCATTATTATCTATGCTCATACAATGATTTTCTCATGATTCTTTATATGATGACGACCTCATAATCATGATTATTGACGCTTGCCATTTAATGATGATTCATTATGATCTATCCTGATATTATGATCCTCAAAAGATGACATCTTCATCTATGAATTTCTTATGATCTTAGTGATCTCTTATCCATATGACATGTTATAAGAATCCTTTTTATTTATATCTTGATTATGCATGTTTTCTTTCTGTATGATGATGATGTCCTTATTATTCTTGTCTAGTATCATGGTCTTATAATTATTTCTATCTTACTTCCATACTGAGTTGTAAAACTCATAAGGAGGTTCTCCCCTGCATGTTCTTAAATGTAGGATCAGATCTTAATGATGAAGGTGACCAACGATGACAGATCGAGTTCGTAAGTGACTGCACATGAGTATTTTGAGTCCTTTATTTTGATGTACTAGCTTTCCTTTGGACTCACATGAAATTATTTATCAGTATTTCGTATATTATGATGTCACACTCTTTTATTATTTAATGATGATTAAGTCTTTCGCTTTTATCGATGTTGAGTTGACCAGTAAAAGTCTTTATTTTGGTCAATAAGATATACACATAAGGATGACCCATAGTGTCTTTGAAGCGTATTCTGTCATATGACGGGGTGTGATTTGAGGACGTTGCAGATGACATCATCGATGCTAGGGAGACACTATTGACGTCTCTATAGTGTCGCCTTTTATACGACGCTAATAAGCATTAGACGCGAGTTCGACGCTATTGGGTCGCTAAACCGCTTTAGAGACTCAATAGCGTCTGTATTACGTCGCAGTAGCCGACTTTTTATCACACTCGCTTAATCGAGCACATATAGACATATAAATACGTGTATATACTTATACTTATATATAATAAGTACACATATACATATTATTATCACTTAATCTCACTCGTATAAACATATACATACATATATACACTTGGAATACGTATACATATGCACGTTATCTATATGTCTCGCATATATACTTATAATACATATACATAAACACATTATTGTGACTTATTCTCTCGCACGTAGAAATATACATATGCATATATATATATATATATATATATATATATATATACATACACACACAATTTTGTTATAGACACATACACATATAGACTTATAATTTTATATACATATATGAATAATTATATATGCATTCCATAATTTTTAGATTGTGGGAAGGGAACAAAATAACTGGAATAGGGCACAATACGATGAGACGCTATATTGATAAATAAAATTACATACATTATAGAAAATTAGAAATAGAAAAACAACTAGTGTCACGTTGGCGGTCTCAATTCGGAGACATTAGGTCATTGTCGACGCTATGGTGTCGTTACAATATCTTATCGACGCATGAGCCTCTCTATAGCGCCGTATTAGCTGACTTTTTATTACCCTCACTTAATTTGGCATATATTGACTCATAACTCGTGCACATATACATACTATTATCACTTATTCTCGTACATATAATGTTAAATTAGGAAGAAAATTCGATATAGCGTCTCGACAGCCACGTAATAGCGTCTCAGTGTTGGCGCCTATGGAGCGTCTACGTAGTGACACTGCATAGTGAGACGCTAAACAATTGACTTAAATCCTTAACCCCTCTTCTTCGTTTTCACTGTTTACCGTTCCGTTTTCACCGCTCCATTTTTCACCGCGCCGGCGATGCCGATGGTCGACGCCCTCCGCTCCGACGCTCGACGTCCGATGCTCGCTGCTCCGACGCCCTCTGCCTCCTTCGCCCGTCATTCAATGCTTGGCGCCCTCCGCTTCCTCCGCCCGCCATTCGACATCCGACGCCGACGATCGACTCCTCCACCGCCTCCGCCTCCTCTGCCAGCATCCGCCGCCATTCGCCTCTGCCTCCTTCGTCGCCCTCTGCCTCCTCCGCCTTCAATCTCCTCCGCCTCCGCCTCCACCTCCTCCACCGCTCCCCTTCGCCTCCTCCACCGCTCCCTCCACTGCGCTCCTCTACCTCCGCCTCCTCCACCGTCGGTTCCGCCTCCTCCACCGCACCCCTCTTTCACTGCGCCGACCTCCTCCTCCTCCGCCTCCCTTCGCCTCTTCCGCCGACTTCGCCTCGGCCTCCTCCGCCGCCCTCCACCTCCTCCTTTGCCCTTCGCTTCCTCCGTCCGTCGACTGTGCTCCTCTGTCCAGTGTCGACCGGCGCCGCCGCCTTCCTCCATCGCTGCTCGTCGCTTGCCACCATCCTTCTCCGGTTAAGAAGGTACGAGCCCGTCGTCATGTTAAGTTAATTACTAATGCATCTTAAGTTAATTATTACTTAATTACTTGAAACCTTGGCGGTTAAGTTAGTTACTAATGCATATTTAACTTAGTTACTAATGCATGTTAAGTTAAATACTACTTAATTACTTGAAAGTAATGTTGTTAAGTTAGTTATTAGTAAATTACTAGTGCAGGTTAACTTAATTATTAGAACATCTTTTTGATAAATTTTTTTTATCATGTTCTCATAAATTTTACTAAGGATGTACTTTCACATTCTTGGTAATAAAATAAGAGTATGATTCGACGGTGAGGTATTTGAAATATGTGATTTTGGACTTCGTAACTTCAAAATCACATGTTTCAAGTATACGAATTTATTTATATATAATTTAAAAAATGATAAAGCTAGATCATAATTAGATTCGTCATTGGAAGGATAAATATGGCGTTATAACTAAAGAATATAAGGATAGTATTGATAAATTCTTTATGTGCATATCAAAGTAAAGGTGTTTTATTCATATGGCGAAATCTTATGTCCATGTCGGAAGTGCAAATGTTATCAGTGAAAAGTAAAATATGATGTGCAGAAGGATTTATATTACAACGATTTCTTACTGACATACATAAATTGGTTATTTCATGATGAAAAAAGATGTGTTAAAGAAACAATGTTTAAATGTTTATTTAAGACATTTGATTGATGAACTTGTGGAAGGATGATGTGTTTATCTATGACAAATTTAAAAAGCAAAATTTCATTATGAGAGGTGCATTAATGTGGACCATAAGTGATTTTTCGGTATATAAAATGTTGAGTGATTGGAGCACAAAAGATAAACTTGCTTGTCCCATACGTGAAAAAAATACGAAATCATTTTATTTGAAAAATTGTTATAGGATGTTTTTGCCATTGAAAAATTCGATGCGTCGTGATCGAATCTCATTTAAAAAGAATACATCCGAGAACACTTTGTCTCCAACTCATTTGACGGGACAAGAATTGCTAAAACAAATAAACACGCTTAGTGAAGTTTCATTCGGATTGAAGGCTCGTTGTTACAAGCAAACTGGAGTTGAAAGTGAACATAATTGGAAGAAAAAAAATATTTTTTGAGAGTTGTCTTATTAATCTTCAAACTTAGTACGTCATAACTTAAACGTCATGCACATGGAGAAGAATATATTTGACAACCTTCAACACTATTATGAATGTTAAAGGAAGAACAAAAGATAACATACAAGCTCGCGAAAACATGAAATTAATATGCAAAAGATCAAAGATCTTCAAAATGGTAAATATAAAAAGTCAAAAGCTCCTTATATCTTGAGCAATGATTAAAGAAAAGTGATTTTCGAATGGATAAAAAGCAATTAAAATTCTCCGACGAATATGTATCAAACATATCTCGTTATTTTAACTTGAACAATGAAAAAATACATGAAATGAAGAGTCATAAAAAAAGACTATTTCCAATTGTCTTTAAAAAACTTTTGTCAAAGACCATCTGAAAAATTTTAACAGAATTGTTTATATTCTTTAAAAAACTTTGTGCATCCATCGTTCGAGAAAAAAGCATCTCTCGATTAGAGATTTCTATTGTGATTACCGTGTGCAAGATTAAAAAAATATTTTCATCTTATTTCTTTGATATGATGAAACATTTGATTGTACATCTACCATATGAAATAAAAATTACGAATCCGATTCAGTATCGATGGATCTATCCTTTAAAAAAAAGTAATAAGAAGACTAAAAAAAGTAATAAGAAGACCAAACACTACTTCCGAGAGGATGATAGATGGTGGTGGCCCAAAACAAAACAAAAAAGAAAGAAATAAAGTTAAAAGAAGAAAAAAAAAAACTATCCAAATAATCAAAGATCAAATACAAAGTAAGCACCATGGAGTTTAAAGGGGAAAATAAATTGACCGTGAAACCATATTTGAAAAAAAAATTCCTAAATTAAACACATCTGGGATCAACATATTATACTCTGGTGCTCTTAAAAGCAGCGAGCATACAACATAAGCAAAACAGCGACCAACCATTTTTTTCAAACATAAAGGCAAAAGCCTATGTTGTAACTAATCCCCAAGGTCCTAAAAAACCCTGTGCCACTTGGGTAAAGCAAGGCAGCAATATTATGTTAGCTTCCAGATGTTTGTCCAGTAGTTAGAATTCCCGAGATGTATTAAGCCGAAGGCATAGGGGACAACTATATTGCCATGCAGAAAGTGGTAGGCAACAGTACCTCAACTATCGAATTGCGAGAAATACCTCTGCTTGATGAGGCTAGTGCCAGCATCATTTGTTCCAGGATTTGTGTAATATGACTCCCGTTGTACCACTGTATTTGCAAATTGATACAAGTTCCTGCTCGAGCTTCCAACTTCAGCTGCAGTTTCTGAATGTGCATAAAACACCGTTTCTCCAGGTGCTGGAACTGGATCCATATGTTGAGGAAAAGGAACTCTTCGCAGCAGACCTATTCCCTCATTGAGTTCTCCATTCCCATGCAAGTCGCATAAACTTCGAGTGAAGTTGGTTGAAGAACCAAAATGTCTTGCAACTGTTAACCCATTAGCGTCTACTGTTCCAGATTCACTGCCAGGCCTTGCAGGTTTTTGCATAAAAGGTGTCAGAAAACTGATGCTATTTTGATTATGCAGACCTGTCAATCCATTGATTACATTCCTGGAACTGAAGCTTCCATATAATCCATTAGTATTGGCTGATGCAACACCTTGCTGCTCTGCGGACTGCCTAATCACACGAGGGCTAAGCCCCATTGATGCTTCAGAATAAAGAGGCCGATGTCGTTTAAGATAATCATCTTGTTTCCCCAGAGGCCCCATCTCTAGAGCTGTTCTTTTCAGGTTATTGTTTCTCAGTTGCTGCTCATACCTGGCAAGATTATTCTCCAACTCATTGATCTTCTGGTTGACATCGAAACTAGCAAATTCAGAACAATCAAGCTTGTTATTTTCCATGCAATTGGCAACTGATTTAAGTTTTATTAATTGGTTTTCCCAGACTTCTATCTGCAAATTAGAAGACAATATTTGTCAAGAATAAAGCACAATAGAAAGAAAAAAATCAACATATAGTGATTAAGCATTAAGCCAATAACCAGAGAGCGGAAAGACAAATTCTAGCAAAACAATTAGTACTTGGATATTTCTACCATTCGACTAACCACAACAACTTACATAATTGATTTTTTTTTTTCTATGGACTGAAAGGGAACCATCTTACAATAGCTGAATTCTTCATCATATCAAATTATTGTGAACATACAACCTGTTCAAGGAACTAGATGCCAAGAAAATACAACAACAACAAAGCCTTATCCCACTAGGTGGGGTCGGCTACATGGATCATACGACGCTAGATGCCAAGAAAATGTAACAACATATTCTCATTGTAGATAAAGAAAAATATATGGGAATAAAATCAGAGAACTGGATGATATATCAAATCAGAATATGCATACAGATGACACACAGGAGCAATCCTCAGCCATGAAAGTCCATAAAGACATTTTAGTTTCTTATCTTTATGCTTTTCTGTTGAGACAGGCTTTACTCAGAACTAAGTACAAGGTTATTCATGAACTTCTCAGACTAGGCGTGTTTGGATAACTGCAGACGAGAACTTAAGGAAGTTCTGCCAATCACAGAATGATGGATAAGAACTGCAGATGAGAACTTAAGGAAGTTCTGCAATCACAGAATGAAGTTCTGGTGGGTCCCACCAGAACTTCACTATTGGTCAAGTTCTGGTCAACGTCCGAAATCCGTGGAAGTTCGTCTCGGCCGAAGGAGAACTCACGAAGTTCTCATCCACTCCCCCGAACTCCCCGATAACCCGCGTCCATTCTTTCCCCTTTTCACGCTTCCTCATTTCCTCTGCGCTGAACTCCCCCAAACAACTGGCCGAGGGTTTGGCCCGCTAGGACGACCTGCAACCGCAAGGTATGCATACCGATCTGCTCTTCAATCGCTATTTCTTGACGTGGTCGCTGATCTGCCGTCTCCCCCTGCGTTCGGAGAACCCTTGATGATGGCGGCGTCTTCAGCAGCATTGCAGCTGTGGTCGTTCGTCTGCAACCCAACAATCATCTGCAGGTATGATTTTCAACTTGTTACTAGTTCTCTTCGACAACTTTTTCACGAATCTAGGGTTTCAAGTTCTCGGTTTGAACTAGGGTTCATCTTTTTCCCTTCTGTATGAAGCAGCCTTACAGTGACTTTGTTTGGAGTTGGAGGCACCGGTTGCAACCACTGACTTGATAGATTGTCGCTGCCCTACGCGGAAGGTTTGCTCCCTCCCGGGTCTTGTTTTTCTTTTGCGCCAATCCTAAACTTGGTTATGACCGTAACATATCATCATTGTGCTTTTTCTTCATTTTCATTTCAATAATATCACATTTGTGATCCGTCCGGTCTCGAGTAGAACCTCTGTGAATTATTGCTTTCTTTTTTTTCTTATAATATTGATTGTTAATCAATATTTCTTTCCTCTATTTATGCATACTATGATATTCACTGCATTATTATTGTTTATTCACATTGAACCATGAATGTAGATAATTTAATAAAATTGTCTGTGCTATTTATTTATTGTATACTAGTGATAAGTGGACTTACGTATATTGTTAGACAGGTGCTTATGGATCTACACACATATTCTTATATGGATAAATGATTTGGGTAATGGACTGATTTATTTTCATTTATTAAATGTTGTTCAATTAGCCGACCCCACCTAGTGGGATAAGGCTTTGTTGTTGTTGTTGTTGTATTAAATGTTGTTCAATCTTTGCAACACATATATACTAATATGATGTTCAATGCATGGTTGTTGTTTGTTTATGTTCAACTGTGAAACTTATGATAGGATTATTATAGATGGATAGACATAATGACCAGGTCAGTTGTCTTCTTCATCTTTATATTGAGAACCACCGAGTTGTAATGATAGTAATTAGAACTTGTATAATGGATTGCTTATCCTAATATAATGGATTGCTTTCTTTCTTTTGTTATAGTAATTGATTATCAATCTTTCCAAATTCGAATGGTAATATTAATCAGAACTTTGCCAAACTGTTTCCAGATCATTTCCAACAGACTGATCCAGGTTTTTGTGTATATCCTGGCAGCATCACAAGGTACTCATTTATTTTTTTCCTTATTTATTTCACAAGTATAATGTTTTTTGCTTGTCAATCTTAGTAAATTTGATGCGGGTTAGAAGAAATTTCAGTTCTCATCTTATAATTTAGTGGCAATTATGGTGGCAGACCATTAGGGGTGTTCAGTAGGTTGGGTCGACCCGCGAACCCGACCCCGGTTCGGGTCAGAATTTTTCGACCCGAGTTGACCCGATCCGACCCGACCCAAAAGACCCGATTTTTTTTATTTTTTATTTAAGCCTATATTTTATACTAAAAAACTAAAAAAATATTAAAATAAAATATTTTAAATGTGTAAAATAATATATAAATGTTTAATAAATTATTTTATGCTTTTAAAATAAATATTATATCATACTTTTATATTAAATAATAGAAAAGGTAAGAAAAAAATTTTAAAAAAAAAGAAAAAATGGTGATCGGATCCATCCCTCCAAAGAGGGTTGACCCGATCCGACAGACCCGATCAAAATCGGGCGGGGCGGGGCGGGTCGGGTCCGGGGTCGGGTGGGGTCTGATAGTGACAATGGTCTTTTGGATTTATTCTGTCGATGATTGTTGGGCCAAACTGGAGGAAAGAATGACCAACCTTCCTCCTCAAGTTCGGTTGGCTATTGTAGAGGCATTCAAGGATGAGCGAGAATTATGGAGACGTTTATGAAATCCGACGATCAAATGCTGGAAGGATGGATAACGAGATGAGTAGCTGACTACTATCGTCTACCCCCGACCATAGTGCCAGTTATGGGGTTCACTTCTACGTTATCTGACCAGGGGCCTTCGCATCCCTCATTCAGGGCAGCAGCATCTGCTTCTACAATGACTTATGCTGCTTCACCGATTATCCCCACGGCTGATCTCCGTGCATCTTTTGTTGCCCACAACAGTATCCCCAATCCCTTTGGCATATCTCAAGGAGTGCCGACACATGGGCAGGGCAATCCCTATTTCAGTCCATCAAAAGTAAGGCCTACAAACCCGTCGCATGCATTACCTTCTCGTTGCTTTATTCCGCCTAGATCCAGTGATGTCGGGGCTTCCTCGAGCGAGACGAAGTAGCCACACACTTATGCATCAAGTGCAATAGCAGAAATGTAGTTCATGTCCTATAACTGCGGATCTCGTTTGTACCTTTGTATGCACCTACCGTGCAATATCAGCTGTTAGAACAGAATGTAATCCATGTAGTCATGCTTTTGTCTGCACATAATGTGCAAAATCATCTACTATGTAACTTTGCTCAAACTATGGTCAGTCCGTTCTAGTATTATTATCATGTCAATTGCATGATTCTATGCTTTTTTTTTAATGTCATTTGCGTTATTGTCTTCTGCTAGATGAATACTGAACAATTGTGGTCCTTTCTCATTGAGGACGGAATTTTCGAAGAGGATGCAGATCTAATATTGCAAAGCAGCAATCATGTCACTAGTGTTAATTTGACTTTTGGGCACATCCGAGGATGCCTTGTAGGACTCGTCCATTCACGGGAGATCAATTAGTTAATGAAATGTTAAATGGACACACTAAAAGAGGGTACCATCATTTTGGACTTCAAAATACAACGCTCTTAAAGTTAGAGGAGCTGCTTGTATACCGAGGGCTGCTTTCTTCCACAAAACATGTTAGTGCTCGGGAACAAATGGCAATTTTCTTATATGGCATTTGTCGAGACGAGTCAAATAGAGACATGCAAGAGGAATTCCAACACTCCGGAGAGACGATCTCAAGACATTTTTGGAATGTACTCAAAGCTATTTGTTCATTAAGCAACGAGTTTATTCAACTCCTAGGTGGTGATGTAGGTGTTCATCCACGTGTGCATGGCTCTCGCGCTTTCTATTCATACTTCGCGGTAAGTTGTTGCATGTACAAGTACATGTAACTGTTACATGCTAGTGTTATTCATTCTTTCCAACATGTCTCCGTGTAGAATGCATTAAGTGTTGCCGGTGGAACACACATTCCAGCTCATATTAGGAAGTCCGAAGCTGCTCCATTTCGAAATCACAAGGGATTTCTTGCACAGAATGTCATGGCGGCGACATCGTTTGACTGCATATTCCTTTTTGTCTGTGCTAGGTGTGCTGGGTGGGAAGGCTCGACAGGTGATATGAAAGTATTGAGATGGTGTCTTGAGAGGAATGACTTTCATGTACCCGAAAGTATCAATCAATTGCCTATATATTCTTCTTTTTTTGTTTATGTTATGTAATGTAATATTGGTTATTTGAAATATCTTTCGCGATAGGGAAGTATTACCTTATCGGGGTGGCAGGTATCACATGGGTACATCTATTGAGAACAGTCAGGCGGGGAGGTATAGGGATGCCAAAGATATTTTTAATCATAGATATGCCCAACTAAGAAATTGTGTTGAGAAGTCTTTTTCTTTTAGAACAAAAAGGATGACTACCATTTTGGTAGACATCCAAATTTATTAATAATAAAAAGTCTTTGTTATTAATAATAAATTGTGTTGAAAAGTTTTTTGGAATCTTGAAAAAGAGGTTTTGGATGCTTCATCACCCCATTCCTTATCCGTTCAAGATTCATAAGCTTATTATCATAACTTGTTGTGTCATACACAACTTTGTTAGACGCACTCAAGGAGATGACAAGTATTTCAATATGACCATCCAACCTGATCCGAAGGAAGTTCGAGCAGATGACTTGACACCTTCTATGTCGGCCACTACCACCGAGAAGACTAGAGGCGATATGCTCTGGGATGGCATAGCATCTAGGCTTTGGGCTGACCATCGACAGCATAATCATAAGCTTTCCCTTATGGCAAACTACTATTTCTTTTGTAGTTGTTTGTTTCATCTCAATTCATTGATTGATTGTAGAATGGCTTTTAATTGCTTGAAACAAATAACTGTTAGTTCATGAAGCTCATGCAACTCATATACTATTTTAATACATATTGAACTTTGGGGTAAGGAGCACCAAGATTACATATTTGTTTAAGGCATCTGGATCCTGCTCCTTGGGAAATCGAATTGCCATTACATGCTATCAATCTAAAAAAAGAGCATAGGAGGACTGTTGTCTCAGATTAGATCTCAGAACAACTTAAGTTATCTAAGTTGCACAAAATTTGAGCCTTCGACATAACAACTTAAGTTAAGGAATATTGAATCCATACGCTAACTCGTAACAGTTTGGCCCTTCAACTTAAGGAACTCAAGCACATTGATGCAAAAGTCCTAAGTACATTTGAAGCAGCCTTGTTTATCACTATGCATATGTCTCTAGCACCTAAGTTATAAAATACATTGATGGATCACGACAAGGGTAGCATCATAGTGGTAAGTTGCAAAAGGAAATAATAACATAACGACAAGCACATGTTAGTAGTGTTTTCAAGTACATTTTATGCTGTATATGAAGGTCTGTTTTCAAGTACATTTTATGCTGTATATGAAGGTCGCAAACCTGGGGTATATGATACGTGGGCAGAATGTCAAGCACAAGTTAATGGTTATTGTTTCTGTGCGTATAGGAAATTTGACTATTATGATGCAGCCTACACTTCATTAACAACTTATCTAATAATCATTATGATCCACCCACAAATGGAATGTTCCCTCAACGAGTAGCACGTGATGATCCATTGACCGGTGTTGAAGTAGGGGCAAAAGAACATTTGAAGCCAACCCTATGTAGCTGCAACTGTAAGAGGAATTTTTTTCTACTTATGGGCTGTGCCTTAATTTGTTATGTGCTTCGGCATTACTCTTGTAGTAGCCATAGCAAGCTTTGGAAACTCCCTGCGCTGTTGCAATGTTTTGTAATCATGAATGGTTGAACTAGTGCTGTGCATGGCCTCATGTTAGCTGACCTATTATAACCATGACAATGACTTTGATGCTGAACTATTATAGCATTTCAGTGATGTTATGGCCCTGCATTCAGTGATATTATAGCTTGATGGAAGTGATGCTAAACTTCTTTATTATCAATAATTCTTCATCTTGTTGAAAGTGAATGTTGTTTCCCTCATATTCTTCTCATTGTTGGAAGTGAATGTTTGCAAAACAAGTTTATGCATTGTGACTTTTGCATAGATGTTAATGTTAATGTTGGTTTACTGCATACATGTTAATGTTGCTTATGATGCCAAAAATAAATTATGAAAATGATGAACAACATGAAAGAAGACGACCAGGAAGATACAAGTGAAGCTCCATCATCCTTGTATTCGATACAGATGAAGCTTTGTCTTATGTGAATCATCGTGATACAAGTGAAGGTTGCCTTCCTCCTGCCCATCCAAACACCTTCGTGAACTAGCTAGGACATATGCATCTAATCAACTGTGAAGTTCTAACTCGGCTGGGAATTTCATCCAAACGTTTAGCTTGAACAAAAACGTCACATCACAAAGTTCCAAGAACTTAGCGGAATTATAGTTCACCTATCCAAACACAGCCAATGATTTTTCTAGCAGATTATAGTGCACAAAGCTGCCAAGAAAATTTTCAAATAAGGCACTCAATCATGAATGTTTCTCCGACTAATACACTTGTTATGCTTTACTTTCTCGCAAAAGAAAATCGGTATATCTTATGACTTTGGACAAACAAAAGAAACAGTATGTTGTATCTACTTCAAAAAAAAAAAAAAAAAAAACTGTACCTGAGATCTCAGTGAAGACTGACCCCTTTCTTGTTCTAAATTTTGAGTTCCCATCTGTTTCTCCAAAAAAGATGAAAGGAGAGATCCAGGGGAATATATATCTCTGAGCTCATCAAAAGCACAAATGATATTGATGGCATCCACGTGCATATCCTTACTAAGAAGATCATCAATAACGTCTGAAACATGAACCACATTGTCCATAATATTGCAAAATTAGTGAAGACTAAAATTGAATTGACGTAGAAATAAAAAATTGCATTGAGATCACAAGAAAAAACAAGGATGCCTTCTTAGACCTACTTAGCCGATTTCAGTGGATGGCCAATAAATAAGTTAGCATAGGAAAGCAAGATGGTGAAGCAATCAATTGGTACAAATAAAGGCATCCCTTTTAAGATGAAGAAAGAATACAACAAGGCAAGTCAATACAGCCGTAGAGAAACTAAATTCATACAGAACAAAAGAAAACCTGATATCTTCTCACGGATCATTGACGATTGCCAGAGCACACGAGCCTTGTTCTTCAAGTTACACAGGCAAAGGAGGTGGCTCAAGACCGTGCATCCGAATTCCTGCGGGATGCCAAACGCCCCGACGAAGAGGAGCAGACCGAGTGCATCCGCTGGGCTCGCGTTCTGCACCCCGCCCTCGGCATCAAGTCTGTTCTTCCAAGATAATGCGGCGGCTCTCGCGTGGTCCTTGACCGAATCCTCCAACTCGAGGCCGCAGCACCCAGAAAGCAGGTAGAACTCCAGAATGAGGATGCCCGCCCGACGACCTACGACCATGGGGTCGTCGGCCGGGCGACTGAACGCCTTTCGTCCCTGCAGGTAGAACCGGCCCATGGAATTAAGGACGAGCTTGGCCGGATTGGAAGAAGATGCGAGGGCGCGGGGGACCGAGGCGCGGAGCCAATCGAGGTCGGAAAGATGGGCGGCGACGAACTTGCGGAAGTTTCGACCGACCATGGACTGACATAAGCTACGCAGCTCGGTGTAGCGGTCAAACAACACTCCCGCATCCTCCGGTGGGGCGCCCCCATCACCAGAATCAGAATTAGGTTTCTTCGCCGCATGGTTCTTGTCGTTAAGGGCGGCAGCGTCGAGTTCGCGGGAACGGGAGGCGATGGATGAGGCCAGGGACGAGAAGGTGTCTTGGAGGTCGTGCCATCGGCGAAGGAAATCCGAGAGCGCGGAGTGAAGGTCGGAGAGCTCTTTGACAGAGAGTAAAACACCTTGTTGTGGTTTTTGTTCGATGCATTCGGATTGCGCGGCTACCTCATTTTTCTTCACCGCCCCTTCGTCGTGAGTATCGCCCCCGCCGCCGCCGCTGCCGCTTTCGCTTCCTTGTTCCATTGTTTGGTCGAGTAGTCGCGTGACGGCGTCTTCGGGTGCCATAGTTACGTTTGCAAAGCGAAAGAGGGCGAGGCAGTCGAGAGGTTTAGATGGTTAATTTATTGCCCTCGATAAACAAATAGTAGTAATACGATAATAAATAACTATATATACATCCGAGAAATAATAAATAAATAAATAAAGATGTTCTATTTGATTAAACTTATAAGTCACTTAAGCTTGTAAAAAGAGCTCTTATTTTGTTTACTTTTAAATCAGAAAAAAATAAGTTGTGCAAGAAAAAAATGTTGAGATTAATAAATGTACTATTTTATCTTAATAATATAAATAAATTTTCTTCACATATTTTCTATATTATAATATTAAAAACTTTGTGGTCATTTGACTAAAATAATAACTTATAAATTTTTTATTATAAAACTAAAAAATATATTTCAACTTATTAATTATTTTATATCAATTAATGCAAACGGGCTTTAATCACGAGCACAAAGAATTAAAATCTTGTATAGTTTGAATTGAGGAATTTGAATGGATCCGGGAATATTGAGGAATGAGATTAGTATTTAAGTTAAGACGGATGTGGTGAAATAGTTAAGTCATTCAAATATTACATTTTTCATTCCACCGGTGGAACGAGGAGGAATAGATAATTTTAAATTAAATTAACTCCTCTTTTATTACCAAATAAAATTATTTATCTTATTACCAAATTAAACCACCTCTCTCACACACACTCATTGATAAATTATCTTTTTTTTATTACTCAATAGATATTATAAATAAGTTATATATAATAAAAAGTAAAAATAACTTTTTAATAAATAAAACTTTCATTTCCTCTATCATCATTTTTTACATCCTACTATTCAAACATGGTCTTGACACACCACATTCCACCATTTCATCTCTCGTTATATCACCTCATCTCATCCTTCATTAGTTAATTACTAAATAGACATTCGGAGGTAAAAGGAGGGTAAGGAAGGAAAAGGAAAAAAAGGATAATACATCGTTTGGTTGAGTTTAAGTTAGAAGAAAATGAGAGAATTTTTTCCTCCTTTTTCATTCAACATTCCATCCTTTTCATCTCCAAATCGAAATAGAATGAAGAAAAAAAGTATAATTAAAACAAATTTTAATATTTAGTCTTATAAACTTAAGATATAAATATACAACTCTAGTTTCTGTTTGGGCCAGTTTGATAGCTCTATATTGATCCCTCTGACCCGCTACAAATAAAGAAAAGGGTCTTCTTCGGTGGATCACTCTTGTTCCTATTTAGTCTCATTCCTTTAGTTGTTTCTACATCGCTAAGGAATAAGAAATATGAAAATAAGGGATTTAGTTCGTAAAATATGTGAAAAATGTCGACTGATCCGTAGGTGCAAATGAATTATAGTAATTTTTTCCAAACATGTATATCATGATTTCTTACTTCGACATGGTGCAAATATCTAAATTTCATCCTTTTATATATTTTTTCAAACTCATTGTCAATATCGATACTAAGCAGCAATCACAAAATTGTATTCATTTTTCATGATATTATGCATGGATCAAATATATCATGACCAATTTCTCATAAGATTCTTTCATAATGGACTCTGATAAGTAAGATTTAAAATAAGTATTTAGTAAAGTATAGTACTTTATTTTTTTCTTTAATTTAATGGCCATTAATATTCCAAAAGTACTTTTTCAAAGTCCGTATAGTGCGACTTGTTAAACATATTGAATCATATGGAATTTCCTCATTGAGATATTCTCTAAGAATAAAATAATTTAAATAAATTTATTATTAAATATTTATTCTTTTTTCTTCTATTAACTATTTTTTCTCATTCTCTATCTTTCTCTTTTCATTTTTTTCAATCTCTCTCGGTCTTCCTCTTATAATTTTTGAACCAAATCCTAATAATAAATAAAAAGAACCGGGCTTGTCTACTCTAGAATAAGGATTTAATGGATGTGCTACCTATAGCGAGAGCCGTTGGATGCCACATGGACGGCGGATAGGATGGATAAAAAATGCGCGGTTCAAGTGCTGGTTCGCCCAAGTCACGCTGCCGGTTCGCCCCTATCAAGTTGTCGGTTCAGTAGTCATTCATCCCAATCTACCGCACCTCCTTAGGCGCCTCCCTGCCGACACCGGATTGGTCGGAATCCTTTCCTCCGCCGCCGGATCTGAAGCTTGGTTGCGGCCGTGGCCTCCATTGACGTCGATACCATCACAGAGGTGGAGATGAAGGAGAATGGCTTCTGCCGCACACGGAGGACGAATCTTGTCTGCACGATCGGGCCGGCGACTTGCAAGGTGGCGCAGCTCGAGGTGCGCAATGGCTCATGCGCGCAGTGGCTCCGGCGACGACGCGCACAACATCTCCAGCGAGGGCGCGCGCAGCAGCTCCGTGCGAGGATGTGTGTGCTTGCTCGGGTGGTTTTGCCGTTGCCATGATGATGGATACCGATGGTAGCCGCGCAGCAGCTCCGGAGAGGACCCGCAGCTACTCCAGCGAGGATGTGCGCAGCAGCTCCGCGCGAGGATGCTTGCGCGTGGTCAGGTGGCTAGGGCACGCTAGGGAAGAAAATGCGATGAACCGCTACCCCCGCATCTTGAACCGTGCTAAACCTCACTTTTGCCATCCATCGTCCAAATCTCATCGGACGCTTCACGGTAAAGGGAGCATTTTGCTACCCATTATTCCCCTAGAATAAAGCCCGTCTTGAAGGTAATATAGAGGCTTTGGGTTCTGCTCTGGCTGTTTGGTTGATCTGATATTGTGCCAGAATGCTGGCGAGGTGGGGAAGGGCGGCCTCGCAAATTTCTGTCGTTGCCGCATCCCGGCAGTCCAACAGATTACTGAATCAAAGCTCTGTTGCAACCGCCATCGCCGCTGCTGCTACAACGGCACCCTTTTCCAAGCCCGAGGTATGCCTCTGTTCCACAGCTATTTCGTCCTGGGCAGACTGATTTCTTTTTGCATTCCTCTACCGACCTCCCATCCCAGAATTGGAGGTAGAGTTATTAGTAATATACTCGTCTTTCTTTTGCTAGTAAAACTTTCTGGCGTTGCTTGCAGTGCAGTGTTATTTCGCAGGGAAGGTTGAGTTATTTTGTCTATCCTAATAGGTTAGGAATCAACATCACGGGTTATCTTTTTCTGCCATATCCATAGGTTTAATCGAATTTCGAGTTGGAATTGATACTGGTGGTTCATTTTTCCAGCATACGTTTTTTATCCGAAAAAGCCCCTTTTGGCATGCTGGCTATTTTGTTTGGAAAAAAGACCTAACGAGTCATGATTAATTTGATTCTCATTTTTTGTTATTTGAGTACAAAGTGACCGCAGTTTGGTTCATCTGAGAAAATTCTATCATAAAATGGTTTGTATTCCCGAAGGAGGTGGACTTTAGGAAAATTTCTATGACAATGGTTGTGGTCATGATTTAGGTTTCAGGAATGCCGTTAGAAAAAAATGTGGTAAGATCTTTCTTGTGAATACAAACCAGCAGGAGCGCACCTGACAGTTCCAGTTGGTGTTGTTAATGCAATTTGGTCCCCTTTTAGTTCTTGCTATTTTTTCATTTTTTTTATTTCATACAATATCATGTACTGCATGGCATTGAACTGAAGGTCATTGCTTTTTGCAGGTTCAATTAAATACCTTGTTTTGGTTTAAACCTTGTTCATTGGCTTTGGCACACAACTCGCCTTTGAGGATAGAGGAACCTCAATACCAGGGTATCAAGCATGTGATTCTCAAGCTAATGTTGTTTTACAGTGAGCAAAGCAAATCCATCAGAGGAGCAAATGCAGTTTACGGAAGGATAATTTCCCAAGTCGATAAATCTACTATCTATGATAGTATGCTCCTTTTACAAACTTACTTTGGTCTTCTTTACACTTATTACATTTAGTTTATTGCATACTTTCTGTTCTTTCTACATCTTTGTAAATTGGATCATCTACAAGGATTTGGACTTGTATGACTAAATATAAGAGTAGTTATGATTAGTAGTAGGGGTGGCAAAAATCCCCAGTCGCGGCCCCATTCATGGGGATTTTTCTCCCCACAGGAGTGGGGTTGAGGGCAAAAGTGGCCCTGGGGTCACTTGGGGGATTGGCCCAGCCCCAATCCCTGATATTAGTATCAAAATTTAAAAATTTTAATAATAATTTAATAATTTTATTTTTTGAAAATTTATTATATGTGATTCTTAAAATTGTGCAATAAAATATTTTGTTGTATTATTTTAATTAATTATATTTTAATTATTTACTATGTATATTTTATTATTATAATTATTCAATTGATTATTTATTACTTTTTATAATCATTAATAATCTTATAAATAAAATTATGGAGAGGGATTAAAACTAACCCCTCCCCGTGGATGGGGGGTGGGGGACGGGGCGGGGGCTATATCCTCGTCCTGAATAAGGTTGGGTGCCACCTCTAATTGGTATTCCAACTACTCCAAAAGATTTACCCTAAAAAAAACTACTCCAAAAGAACATGTTTTTATCGACTTTTTTAGTGATATTATAATTTGAACATCCATCGTAGGTTGCATTTTAACAATGCCTCATGATTGTTGAAAAAGAAGCCTTTCATAATTATAGGATCATAGAAATAAATGGTTGCTATAGGGCAACAGAAACAAGTTCACCTGATAATAATGGAGTGTCTTGTCAATCAGTTGCAATGAGATGCAATGAAACATCCAAAGTGGCGCTGATTGTCTGAAAACAAGCAATTTCAAAGGATACCAGTAATTTTTATTTTATCAAATATGAACATGAATTTATCTGATCTAAGAAAAATCATGTATTATTCTTCATCTCACACTTTTGGGGGTTGCATTTTTGGGATAAGTTTGTAGCTTTTATGGTTCCTCTGTGTATGAATTCGACTGTATTGCTGAGGAATTTTTGTATAAGTTTATTGTATAATGATTCCTGGAAATAGACGCATTTGCACAGCTGTTCATGTTTACATGTGATGCTTATTTTCAATTACTAAACAAGGATTTTGTAGGAAAACTGCAATGTGTAATATGTTTATTATAAGTTTTCCTTGTCACTGTAGTATTTCACTTGGAGAAAACGTTCAAAACTACATTTTCATTGCTCGTTCTTCATATGTGGCTTTTCTTGCGTCGATTGAAAGAGGACGGTAAAGAAGGAGTTGAGTTTGGGCAGTACCTCTATGAGATTTACAATCATGACCTAGAGTTGCGAGTTTCCAAAGCTGGGGTATGTACTGTTTTTGTTACTTGTGTCTTAACTTTTGGTTTCACCTAAATTTGTTCAATATCTTGGATGTGATTTTCAAATTCTTTGAAGTTTGAACATGGAAAACCAAGTTTCCTTAGGTTTGCAATCAGCAAACTGTGTTTGACGTTGATGACATCAGCTGGGATAAGACCTTAAAATTCTAATCGAATTTGGCGCATCCAATAAATAGAGCTCCTTTACTAAGTTGTTAGATATTTTCTGAAAAGTAATTTCTTAATATAGTTGATGAATATTATTTTACTTCATTTAGTTCTTATCTAGATAATAGCGTTTCCTAAAAAAAGTTAATAGTGGTTAATCCACCAAAAATAACAGGTTCAATCTTTCAACATAATTGATATACCTATATGTAGCCTTATTTATTTTCCTTTAATAGCTCTCAATTAGAAAAATTTGTGCAGAATAGTGACCCACAGCACAGTGACACTATGTATTTACCATCCCATGAATAGATGCATCTGCATAATGTGGATTTTCTAGGTCTACCACTGTAGCCCGCAGAACAGTGATCCTATGTATTTACCATCTCATGAATAGATGCATCTGCATAATGTGGATGAGTCTCTTTGTGACAAACAAAATATTGCTGCTCCATGTGTTGTGCTGCAGGTAAACTTGCTATTGACAAAATGGATGAAGGATCTAGAAAAAATATTTTATGGGAATATTCTTGCATATGATGCTGCTATGTCTCCTGAAGCTAAACATGATGATCTTGCCAATGTGGTTTGGAGGTAATACATTAGTTTAACGCCAATTACCATTTTGATCATGTGTGGTAGATGGTGATACTGAAAATTAATCATAGCTGTATGGCTCAACAACATAAAGAGTGAAAAATTCAGTTGTTTTGAAGGTACATCCTAATTGTTTTACTATCCTAATACATCGTGTCTGTTTAATTTTGGAATCTCTCTAGTTGTAGATATGTTTTACTGCTCATGCCCCCACTTTATTGATAAGAATCTACACAGTAGAAATGTACAAGTGTGTAGAGTTAAACAAAGTCACTCTTACGAAGGATCTGCACTACCACGTGTCTGATCTCATCTTCAGGGTATTGTCACCCTTTTGGCAGAAAATGCATTCGAAAAATAAGTGCTTCTTGTCCTCCACTGTGGTCTCACAAAATTTATAGCACATGTCAGTCGCCAAATCGCATCTCAACAGGCAAACAAATACCTCTATCCTCAGCAGCATCTTAAGTGGGGTATCAGCTGGCAGTCCACCTTTAAATCTGCATCTTTTGATCTGGCGATCATAATTTCCAATTACAAGTTTATGCTCCAAGACACTGCCACAGGATTCCTTTTGCTTTTCTTATGGGCCATTCGGGTGTAGGATCCCAAAGGGCACCAAGAGGGGGGGGGGGTGTGAAGTTTATTACTGATTTTACGAAAATCGTCGTGGAAGCTTAAAATCGATTCGTTATTTCTTTTAAAACCAAAGCAATTCAGATCATAAACATAATATTAGAGGGAGAGAGAGTGAGAGAAATCAAACACAATAAACACAGGTGGTTGTTGACGAAGTTCGGCCACATTTTGGTCTACGTCCCCGCTCTGACTTCTCGACCTTGAGACCGCCGGAAATTTCACTAGCACTTCCTTTGTTCCAAATGGGGCAAGGAAGAATTCCCTTTACATAACCATCTTTTTTCCGCTTCGAGAGGTAAGACAACCTCTCCTCCTAGGAAGCTAATCTTTTCTCTCGCTCAAGAGGTAAGATTTAGAACTTTTTTACACAGGAGCTCTCACAATCTTTCTGAAAAATAATTTATCTTTTACAATAGAACACTTACAAGAAGAGAAGAGAAAAAGAAAGAAAGTTCTAAATGATAACATCAAGAGAAATGATCTTCTTTTGATTTCTTGAAGTTTTGCTTCAATGCTCGGATGAATGTTTTTGCTTATGGCCTTGGCACTCCTTTTATAGGCTTTGGTACCTGGAAAATTCTTCCAGAATTAATTTCACATTTTTCTTCTTGAAATATAGCCATTATTGTGCATCTGAGTAATGGACCGGTCGACCGGTCTATATGACCGTTGCGCTTTATTTGCTTGCTGACCACAGCATGTCGGTCGACCGAACTATCGACTTGTACAGTCTCGCAGTTTTGATTTCCTCCCGTTCAGTTGATCGGTGGGCCGGTGCATCGATCGGTCTGTCCGATGTAGTCTCGACATGGATTTGGGCAGTTTATGCGTTGACCGATCGACCAGTATCTCCGATTGGTCGACCGGACTATCTCGACCGGCCTTCATAGCTTCGACCGGTAGGTTGACTGCCCTACACTATTTTGAGCATTTTTTTGCACAGTTATCCAAATTAGATGATCTTGGAGTCTATGAAAAACTAACTGAATTTTCTACAACTTTGATGTTTAATATTCATCCAAAACTAATGAGATCAGTGCCGATTATTTAATCAAAGTGTAGTGCATAAAGTTATCTATTTTTCTTTAAACTTTTTTAGCATTTTAACTCTCATGAACATGGATCAACGAATGCGTCGTATGATCCATGTAGCCGATCCCACCTAGTGGGATAAAGCTTTGTTGTTGTTGTAACTTTAATCACTCGAGGTTTGTATCATATGACATTAAAATTTTGACCCAACATCGGGTCCACCATAATGGGTGCATTTTATTGGGAGAATGTTGCTATGTGAAAAAAGTTGTAGCTCGGGCAAACTGGATGTTGACGGAGAGGGAAAAAAGTTGATTTTATTTTGTCAAATTTTTTTGAGGGAATATTTTGTCATAAATGTAATATAAGTTTCACAATCAATAACAATATGGAAAAATGAGCGTGTGAAGTGCTTTTCGTGTGAAGCGTGTGTCAAGCGTGTTTACACATACTTTTTATTTTTATTTTTTTCAATCTCTCTCTTTACTAATAGCTTAGAGGACCATTCATGATAACAAGAAATAGGTTTATAAGATAAGAATTTATATAAAATGGTCATATCTATTACGAAGGATAATAATGTGCAGAAGTTCGTAAAAATTTGAAAATGATGAATATAATTGTTGTTGATGAATTGAGTTGTGTTTTTGTTATCACTAATGATCCTTTAAACTATTAATGAAGAAAGATATCGAAAAAATAAAGAAAAGTATGTCTAAAGCCGCTTGACATGCGCTTCACACGCTCATTAAATCCATAACAATATGGATGGCTGCACAGAGTAGCCACCCTTTGCCTTTTCAAAAAAAAGAAGAAAAAGAAATAGAAAATGGCAAACAAAGAAAGAATTTGTGGTTTAACTTATTTGAAGTTTATTCATTCCTTGAATTGAAACTTTTTTTTTAGAGGGTAAAGGATGGATGCCTTTTGCATTCAACAACAACAACAACAAAGCCTTATCCCACTAGGTGGGGTCGGCTACATGGATCATACGACGCCATTCCGCTCGTTGATCCATGTTCATGAGATTCGACAGGGTTTTACGCTGACTGTCAGGGCCTAACACAACCCTCCTCCTTTATCCGGGCTTGGGACCGGCTATAAAACATAGGCGGAGTTGCCTTTTGCATTCATCCAATTTTATTTTAAAAAAAGGTCACACTGTACATACACAATTTACAAGAATATAGAAAAAACTTAAATATTTGCCCAATCCTTCATCAACTTAGTCGCTGTAGATAAAATATTTTCGGTGTAACATCTTTCCTTCTAAATAAGCAGCCATTTCTTTGTGTCCATATAGACCACAATATAGCAAATGGTTCATTTTGTCGTCGCCGGGGTACATATGTTTGAATGTTGAAATTTGGCCCACCATGCCGAAATGATCTCCAAAAGTTGTTCGTAGAAGTCACATCAAGCCACGAGCATCGGGAACCCTGCCATACAGTCTTGATACTGGGCATTCGAAAAATAAGTATTTAAAGTCTTCCATTGCATGATTACATAGCACACAAGTTGTACTCGCATCTCGATCCCATCTTTGTCTGTAACATCGTGTAGGAAGTCGACCACGCCTTAACAACCACCCAAATTTTTTTATCTTTAGTGGTATACGAAGCGCCCAAATCAGGCGACAATCTATACACAGCAAACGGTCACTAGTTGTACTTGTGCTATCCATGATCTTGAAGACTAGTGACTCAAAGGTCTCCAACTGCCCATGTCCAAGAATCTTGTCTGTAGTTGTTCGACTTCACCCCTTCAAGTTTCTCCAAAATTAAAAGGAGGTCACTCATCCGCTATTCAGAGAGGTGAGAAACAAAACGTGGCATCCAAACACCATTTTCTAGAGGATCTCCAGACCAGCAGTCAAAAACAGTTGCATGTTTATTTTGAGCTAGAGCATATAATCTCCGAAACATCCTTGAAAAAGGCTCATTCGAGATCTATGGATCTTCCCAAAAACGGAAGCCCATTCCTGAACCCAAGGAAGTGACACAAAAAGGGCGTACTCTCGGAATAACATATGTGAAGCTCCTCCAAAAATAGGAAGATTTTGGTGGATTTATAGATCTTTGTTCCCATGATAAAGTGTGACTATAACAAGCATTCATTTCAGAGAGCCAAACATTTTCAGGGTTGGAGCTGTTCATTAACCTCATCAACCATTTTGTAAGAAGAACATCATTCATATTTCGAAGAGATCTTATTCCTAGTCCACTTTCTGCCATCAAACGACATACCTCTGCCCATGCCAGCATGTGCAAATCTCTTCCACCATTACCAGATTGTCGCCATAGAAATCTTTGCCTTCGAGCAGCAATACGCAGTATTATTCCTTAAACAACAGCAACAACAACAAAGCCTTATCCCACTAGGTGGGGTCGGCTACATGGATCATACGACGCCATTCCGTTCTTCGTTGATCCATGTTCATAAGATTCGACATGATTTTATGCTGGCTGTCGGGGCCTAACACAACCTTCCTCCTTTATCCGGGCTTGGGACCGGCTATAAAATATATGCGGAGTTAGTATTATTCCTTCAGGTAATCAAAATTAGTATATCGGAATGGCTGAAAGAACGGATTTGATCATAATCAATCTTCCACCTCTGGACAAGATTCGTGAAGACCATCCCTCCAATATTTTTTCGATGCGCTCTATTATTGGGTTCCAATCTCTTGATAAGATTCGACTATCACTGAGAGGTAGCCCCAAGTATGATATAGGGACGTTTCAGAAAAAAGAAGTATGATATAGGGAGGCTACAAATGGGTGTCCTCAGCTCTGTTGCACACCTGTAAGCTTCCTCATTTTTCATTCCAAAAGGTATAAAAGATGATTTTGAGTGATTTATGCGAAGCCCGGAGAAGTCAGCAAAAATGTTGATGATCATAGCAATTCTTCTAGCCGCCTCTGTTGAACCTTCTAACACAATTTTTTGAACTGAAACTGTTGATACTAGGATTCTAGATCTCTTTAGCTACTATCAGGTGGTTCTTTTCTATATCACTATTTATTGGTCTTTTCATTAGTAATCCTTTATATTAACTCTAAGATACCTTCATATGTTTGTTTTGTGTATTAGTTAAAGTTTTTTCTGTCATTTACTTGAGGATCATATACTTACAATTTCAGGAATATTTACTCTGATGATGGTTCAGAGATGACCAAAGACGCAGCCGCAGCTGCTGCTGTTCAGGCATGTTTTACATTGACTATTTCTTATCTCCATGTCATCTGACTAAACATAATTGATGCTGCACATTTTAAGTTGTGCTGTACTGCATGAATTAAAGCAGGTATAATAATGTCTAATGACAGTTTTATATGCATTTGGACTTTTAGGCCATGGCTAGATATATACGCAGGGAATCTACATGTCTCTCATTGACAGGTAAGCCACTGTTGAATACCTTTAGTTGTCATCAATCTTAAAAAGAGTAAGGTTGTAGAACTTGAGTTGTGATGCCTGTATTTTTTTTTATGATCAACTACTGTGAACTCAACCATTGAATATTATAATTATTTATGTACTGATGTTGTTTTATCTGCAGTATTTTATTTTGTTCATGGATATTATGATTTGAAAATGCCTTGATCTTGACAGAGAAGGAAGCTATATTATCTGGAAACTTCATGTTTACTGCATTGGAGAACCTGGTGCCCAAGTTAGCGAAGGCAAAATCAATTTAATTTTACACAAAAATGTGATGGTAATATCAAAAGTGGCTACAATAAAGTATGGAAATTGTCTGAATGTGGAACAATATGATTTATATGGATTGTATCCCATGAATGATCACTCCTTTCCGAAAGTTGTATGTCAGTCGCACTCCAATATAATATTACTATATATTTATCTACTAACTCCGCCTATGTTTTATAATCGGTCCCGGAGGAGGGTTGTGTTAAGTCCCGACAGCTGCGTAAAACTCTGTCGAATCTTATGAACATGGATCAACGAATTGGCGTCGTAAGATTCATATAGTCGATCCCACCTAGTGGGATAAGACTTTGTTGTTGTTGTATATATTTATCTACTATTGGGAAGATATATATATGGGATTAATGGACCTCCAGACCACTATATATATATATATATATATATATATATATATACTTTACTGAAACTATATATTTACTACAGTGTTATATGTTGTCTGCCTTTGATATTGGACAAATCCATTTTGAGGCCCCATAATTTTAATTATTTTTATATTGAGAAAAAGATAATGTATGAATAGGTAAATTAAAAAAAAAAACAATATGTATTTTCCACCAATAAAGATGAGATATGTCACTATAACTTATCTTAATTTCTTTTATTAGTGTGTTAACATCTAATATAATTAATTTTCATTTTCAAATCAAATTTCTTCTCTAAATAATGCATCTAATTTATACTTTCATTTTAGTGATTCTTGCATTATACTTTTATTTTCAATAATTAATCATTTTGAAACTAATTTTTACCATAAATATGTGAATTATTATTATATATTTATTCATTGGTTTATAAGAATTTTATTAAAACATAAAAATAAAAATATTATTTTTTAATCCTATATTATATTTTCACTTCAGGCCTCAATTTGTCACCATTCTTCACAAGGACATATTTGGTTTGCGCAAAATTTTTTTTTTTGGGCCATCAAAGTATTGATTGGATAAAAAATTAAATTTATTATCACAAAGTTTTCAACGAAAATATTCTAGATAACTCACAAAATGGCGTGGTGACAACTTTGCGTGTCTACAAATTACTTACCACTCGAAGAATCATTGCTCAAAACAAGATTAGACGAACACACGTAGTATCGGCCACTAGGGCGAGCCTATGCTTCCCTAGTGGATGTATTTGTAACGCTCCTAAAATTCGCTCCAATTTAAATTTGCCGAATTCTAGGCGGCGTCATTTTATATGACATAATTTCATAAAACTTTGCAACGAAAATATAATATAATAAAGCTTTAAAACAATAATATCTTGAACAGTGGAAAACTTCAACATATAAGTAAAACAAACCCAAGGGTTCTTACAACATAATGAGTTCAAGTAAAATATATGACTCCATAAGGCGCATAAGTCATACAAAAATGACTCTAACAAGAGTTCATCAAAATGACATAATAATAGTAAAGCAACTTGAGCCGTAGCCCGACCCGTCCATGTGCAATGTCTTCGTGAAGAGGTCCTCACCGTCGAACCTAAGCCTCATCCATACCTACATGGATTCATGGAGTGCAGGGGATTTCTCCCGTTAGAGTTATGTCGAGATCCATGCATGCTATGATTTTATAACATAATATCTACATATCATGGCATATGCATATCATCGTCATGGAACATAAATCATATGCATGCTATGAGCTACTTATGCATATTATATGGCATGTGAGTATATCATCATGGCAAGATAAGATAACATGTAACATTATAATCTTTAGGTCAAGCATATCATAACTTAACATCATATTTATCATTATGCTAATGCATTTCATGATCATGTCTTACTTTACTTTGTCATCTTTATTCATGTCATGATATGATGTGACAAGTGGACATTCATATTGCATCATTATAGGTATATACTTCTTTAACATCTTTAACTTTATGTCACAAATCATTCATCATTCATTTTTTCGTCTTTACTTAGATACTTTCTCATCTTGTTGATTAGGAAGATTATGTTGAGTTCGTGGGAGATGGCAAGCTAAGCCAAGATTGGGTTCGTGGGTAGCCAATAGAGACGTCACACTCAATGGTGGAACTCGCCTCCTGATTCCACGTAGGCCCAATAGAGACGCCACACTCAAGGGTGAAACTCGTTTCCCCGAGAAATGTCACCACTTAGGGGTGGAACTCATTTCTCCTTCTCGATTACAACAAGTAATCTTCACGCCAATCCGTCTTTTACTTACTTTCATCAATATATACAATCATTCAATACATGTTGCAAGTTTTATTCCTATTTAAGGTCATACATACCTCAAATCATGCTAAGTATGGACATTCAATCACAACCAATCATCTTTCAGAATGGACGATTATTTTGGGTGACGGTCGGCCGCTGGACTAGTATCGATCGACCGATCGGATTACCGATCAACCGTTATGGCCTTCTCGGATGATCGAAACAGGGCGTTCGGTCGACCGCTAATCACAGTGAGTGATGACACTCTGAAATGGACGATCGTTGGGATATCAGTCCATCGTTAATGGTCTTTCGGATGATCGAAATTGAGCTTCGGTTCGATCGCTAATCATAATGTGTGACAACTATTCATATCGGACGATCGTTGGAATATCAGTCGATCGTTATATGGCTATCGAATGACCGAAACAGGGTGTTCGAGCGACCGCTAATCATAGAATGTAACGACCCTTCCAAAATGGACGATTGTTAGTGAATCGATCGACCGTTGGACAGAGTTCGAAACTACAACTTGTCTCTAAAATGATCGACCGATAATGTATCGATCGCTCGTTCTGGGACGACAGACCATACAATTTTACATCCTTTTTTCCTAATCTTGCATACATTGACATATTGAGCATAGATTTGGTTTCACACATCACATGGGTCATTTATCAACATTCTTGGGACACTAACCATGGAAGAGAAAGGGGTTTCCACATAAGGTCATCCAATATGCTAATCACATTTATACAAGTACTTGAGCATTAAGCAATTTCATAATGAATTAACATAAATGATAATGAACCTCTTAGTTCTAAACATGATTAGCATTAGAGCATTTATCTTAATAGAACATGAAACATGCTAATACTTAATATAAACATCTCTTAATCATCCATTCCAAGAACACATGATAGGTTCTTTACATCCTAATCCACGCATACAAACTCATTAGGGGATAATGAGAGAGTTTGAATCCCTTCAACATACATTAATCACTAATCAATACATAAGTCATACATGAACATTTCTACTATCTTAATCTTGAACATATGAAGAAATTTGCCTAAAAAACATTAAGAATTACTAATAATATTAATACGAACAAATAAAAACATCATAATTAATTAAACATGGATAGTAATGAACATTCTAATACTAAATATGATTAGTAATGAAATGATAATACTAATGAAATAAGAAGCATCTTAATGCAAATATGAACTTTCCCTAATCATACATTAATAAGACTTAGTTTGATTTTAAATTCCCTTAATCCATACAAACACACATCATTAAGGGATGATTAGATTTATGATCCCCTCAAATATATCTTTAAAATTTAAGTTAAAACTCCATTAGTTCTAATCTTAATCCTTCTTCTTTTCTCTTCTTCCTTGGAAGATGTGATAGTTTTTCTTCCTTTTTTTTTCTTTTTCTTTTCCTCTTCTCTCTATTTCCTTCTTGCTGTGGCCGAATGAGTGCAAGAGGAGAGGAGTGAGTGAGCGGCTCTTTCCTGGTTGTTGGCCGTGAGTGAAGGTGAGGAAAAGAGAGAGAGAGGAGGTGAGTTGATGGGTAGAGAGCTAGGGGTTTCTTGATGCTGCTGCCGTGTGATTCCAAGAGAGAGACGAAAGAGCAAGGGAACTTGCTTGGGGTGGTGAGTTGAGATGAGGGAGTATGAGAGAGAGAGTGGGAAGGAAGAGAGAGGAGAGTGATCTTCTTGCTTGGAGAGGGAGGCGGTGAGCTGAGTGTGCTGCCGGCTGATGGTTTTGGGGATGGAAGTGAGGCCGTGAGGGGTTAGATGAGAGGTTTAGAGCATGGATTTAGGACCTATTACGTTAATAGGTTTCATTATGGAATTTTAAATACTTTTAAATTTTTATTTATTTTATTTTATTTTTAAAATATTACAGCATTAGACATGACAGAGTGCATTACCCCCAAAGCTGTAATAAACATGTGGTCACAGCCACCAATAAGCAACTCAAAGGGAAGGATAAGGAATATAAATTAGAGAAATTCCTTATGCCACCATTCTAAGGCAATCACTTCCAAGAATTTCCATTCCAAAAAGTCTCCAATGACCAACCCAAAAATCAACCATGCAACGCAACCCAGGGTGTTCACATCATGACCTAATCGGAACGATCCCAATCCGATGAGTGTTGAGTCGGGTACAGATTGAGATTTATTAACTCGAGTCAATGTGACTTGGCTAATTTTTTATTCAATTTTAATCATATTATTTTATTTAAAATATTAAAATAAAATATGTTTGTTGAAATTTATAATAGATATAAATTTAAAAGGTTGCGAAATACCTCTTGCAACGGAAGCGAATCATCGAAGTTTTTTCACAAATTCTCGACGAACGCAGTTGCACCTCGAGATCGGAAATCGAACCTCAGAGGAACGAAACCCTTTGCCACAGTACAAGTACCTTTGGATGAACCTCTGCAAAAGCGTATTTGGGACCTTTAGTATGGATCCCCTTTTATAGGGTAGCGAGATTTGGGCGAGAAGTTAGGCAGAATGCATCACGCACGTCCATCGCGCGTGATGCTCAGCCCGCAATTCTCACGGCGTGCAAATCGAACGACGAGATTGCGCGATCCGTGCGCGCGGTCCACACGAGCGCGCTGTGCGTGATGCCCATGTGGGCACTTTCCAACAATCTCCCGTTTGCTCGCATTGGGCATTATACTTTCGTTCGTTCAGAATTGATAAATGTGTCGTGTGACATACGGGTACAAGCACGCTACTTTATAGGAGCTAGAAAGATACTTGTTAAGGTTCAATCGCTCAATTATCTCTAGAGCGTATGTCATGCCCGCTAGGGATTCATGATAGCTCACACATAAGCCAACAAACTCAAATAATGTGACTCGTTATGCCCTAGATCTGTCTTGTAACATAGCCAAGATAACATATGTCTTGCTCCGCGGTAACTATCTTTCACTTACACTATATTTTTCAACATAAGAAAAAATAGTTGGCCACATACAAAAAGTTTTATGCAGCTCATATCAATTCTTTCTCTCGTCCTCATGACTTTTAGTGGTGAACTAGCTGCTTTCCTAGATGTGGCTCGACAGACTACTTTACTTTTCACCTTTGAGTACCCCGCTAAAGTAGCAAACACTAATTCCTTTCCTCAAGACATAGTCAAGAGTCTAAGTGCATGTGCAGATGAATCATCTGCTAGAGACTCACACCATGATGATCATCGAACTAATCAATTCATCATGTTTCTCTAGGTCGACTTTGCATACTTGGTACTAAACACAAGTACTGCGGTGGAGACTCCTACTAAAGGAGCGTATGTTTAGCTCTGTTTAATTATATACCGCACAGACTTAAGTACAGTCGTTATCTTTTAGCGCTTGACTCGAGATTTCAAATTGCTCACTATCCTATAGCGCCAAATTTGAATCTCGCATCTGACCTCTCTCTCTTAATCAGATGACATTGAGTTACTAAAACTCATGTTTTAACAATCACATAATTTATTTCGCTCGCTATCTCCAGAGCGTCGGAAATATTTGTTCATGTGAATGAACAAATTTAGGCCTGATCGACATACTTTTCACATGCATAACAAGACTTCACAACAATAAATTTATCAAAGAAAAATAATCTTTTATTCATTAAAAATTTGAGTACATTATTACGTTTATAATCTACGCAGCCTTAAGGCATTTAGATTTCTCAAGAATGCCTCTCTTGACAATGGTTTGGTTAACGGATAAGCAATCATTTTGTGCATTGATATATACTCAACTTGTAGGATCCCAAAGGGCACCAAGAGGGTGGGAGGTGGGGTGAATTGATGTTTAACCAAAAACATCGATTTCACAAAATTCGTAGTGGAAGCACAAAACCGATTTTTAAAATCTTTGCAATTCAGATTATAAACACAATATGAACGGGGGAGAGAGAGAGAAAATCAAACGCAAAGACACGGTGGTTGTTGACGAGATTCGGCCATACCTTAGCATACGTCCCTGCTCCGACTTCTCGACCTCAAACCACTGAAGATTCCACTAGCACTTCCTTTGTTCCAAATGGGGCAAGGAAGAAAGCCCTTTACACCATCGTCTTTTTCTCCGCTTCGAGAGACAAGACAACCTCTTCTTCTAGGAAGCTAATATATTTCTCTCGCTCAAGAGGTAAAATTTTGAACCTCTTTTACACAGGAGCTCTCTCAGTTTTTTTCGAACAAAAGTGTTTCTCTCTTTTACAATTCTATGCTCACAAGAAGAGAAGAGAGAAAGAAGAGAAAGCTATAAAATGAAAACTTTAAGAAAATAATCTCTCTTTGATAACTTGAAACTTTTCTTCAATGAGTGAATGGGTGCTTTTGCCTCTGGCTTTGACACTCCTTTTATATCCTTCAATGTGTGGAAAATTCGTTCAGAAATTGTTTCACAAATTCCTCCTTCAAATTTGATCATTACTGTTCCTTTGACTCGGAGGCCGGTCGACCGCACTTCTGGACCGGTCGACCGATTTATGTGATCGTTGCACGTTTTCTTCAACTTCTGCGCTTGATCGGTCGATCGGTCCATCGACCGATACATCGACCGGTATCGGCTCGACATCGTCCGAAGCAGGGTCAGTAGTTATCAGTCGACCGGTATCTTCTCGACCGGCCTTCTTTGCGTTGACTGGCAGGTTGACCGACCTGCACTCTTTTGATCATAACTTTCTGCACTGTTATCCAAATTAGATGAGACCGATCTGCACTCTTTTGATCATAACTTTCTGCACTGTTATCCAAATTAGATAATCTTGGAGTCTATGGAAAGCTAACAGAATTCTCTACAACTATGTCCACTTTTATCCAAAACTAATGAGATCAGTGATAATTATTTGATCAAAACGTAGTACATAAAGTTATCCATTTTTCTTTAAACTTTTTAGCATTTCAATTTTAATCTTTTGAGATTTGTTTCATCAAAATATAATTTATATGTCATTAAAACTTTGACCCAACACAACTGAGATCTCCTCTTTGACTTCTTAGTTTCGTACAAATTTGTACTTCGTATCGATATGCTTTCCTTTGCAATTGTATTTCTCATCCTTCACATAAGTAATAGCTGCTTGATTGTCACAGTGAATGATCATCTTCTTCATTGCATTATCAGAAATCCTCAGGTTTTGAAAGAATCTTTTAAACCATAAGGCCTCTTATACTATCACTGAACAAGCTATGAATTTTGCCTATATAGTTGACAGTGCCACACAATGTTGTTTCTTGATACTCCAAGTAACAGCACCATTGTTGAGCAAGAAAACGTATCCGGAGGTAGATTTTCGTTCAGGAACGTCATTAGCCCAATCGGCATCGGTGAATCCAGTAGGTCGTAAAGTTTCTTCATGATAGCACAATGCAAGATCTGTAATACCTTTGAGGTATCTCATGATTCTCTTCATCGTCTTCCAGTGTTGGTGCTCTGGATTAGTCTGATATCAACTAACTAGACCCACCGCAAACATATGTCTGACCAAGTACATATCATAGCATACATCAGGCTGCCGACCACACTCGCATAGGGAACATTGAACATTTTCTTTTTTTTTCCTCTGGAGTTTTAGGACACATGTTCAAGCTTAAAATCTCACCTCTCATAATAGGAGTGTCAATGAGTTTGTAGCCATCTATGCGGAATCGTTCCAAAACCTTCTTTATATATGATTCCTGCGATAATTCTCTCCGGCTGCGGGTGGCCGGATCGGGCCGTTGGCGGCCGCTTGCGGCCGGATCCGATCCCCAGCGGCCGGATCGGTCATGGGCGTTCGGATCCTGGACGTTTGGATCCTGCCGCGGGCGTTCGGATCCGGCAGCTAATTTTTTTATTTTTAAAAAATTCTTTTCGACGGTTCCAACCGTCGAAAGATGCGACGACCATCGAAAGTTTCGACAGTTACGACCGTAAAAAATTTTTGACGGTTGGAACCGCCAGACTTTTTCGATGGTTATAACCGTCGAAAAGCTTCGACGGCTGGAACCGCCGAAATGTTCTGACGGTCCAAACCGTCGCAATTACCGATGGTTTTTTAAGCCGTCGCAAATCGATTTGCGATGAGCGTTTTTCCGACGGATTGATTCTGTCTGAAAAATCATCCGTAATTGTGTTACCGATGGTTTTTGAGCTGATTACCGACGGTTCAACATTTTTCTTGTAGTGTGAAGAGTCAAGTGAAATAAGTGACTCATCAAGCTCTTCCAGTGATGAAGCATATTTATGCTTAATGACACACGACGATGATGTAACTTCTAATTCTTCAAATAATGACTCATCGAGCTCTTCCGAAAAATCTTTCTTTAGAGGTAAATAAAGAACTTTCCTCTCTTATAAAATGATATTACTCACTTAAAGAGGAAAATGAGAAATTACGACATGAGATTGAAAATTTAAAAGAAGAAAAGAATATATGTTTTATGGAGAATGAAAACTTAAAAAATGAAATTGAAACTTTAGAAATTACACATGCATGTGAAATTGTAAAACTAGCATGTTCTTTAGAAAAAGCAAAGAAGGAAAATGATCTTTTGAAAAATTCACAAAATAATGATAAAACTAGTTCTTATGTAAAGAAAGATAATTCTACGAAATACTTTGGACATGAAAACTTTTATTGGAAGTCTAATCATTCCTACGATAGAAAGTCACATATCACATGTTTTGCATGTGAATTTTATGGCCATTATGCTTATCAATGCAAAGTAAGAAAATCTTCAAAACATAGGATGATATGAGTTCCAAAATGAACTTTGACTAATAAAATTGACCCAAAGAAGTTTGGATACCAAAGTTTAAATGATTGTTTTTTAGGTGTGCCTCACATGTAAAGCAAAGGAGAAAGTGGAAATGTGAAGGCACAAAGGTTATGGTAAAAGTATCATCTATCTTTGATTTCACTCAAAAATTCAAAATTACTATTTCCTTAAAAATAGAGAACATCTAAAATTGTTAATAGTGATAAGGGGAGCATACTAAACTTTATTATGACATATCATGGATATCATTGTTGTATCAATATTTTATGCCATATTTTGATTATTAATATATATATAAATAGTTTTGGCCTTCATCAAATTGTTTCCATTTCGCCATTATAAAATAATCATAAATTTAGGGAGAGTTATGTCTTACATACTAACTCTTTATGATGCAATATTTTACATATTTCTAATATGAAAAAAGGGGAAAATAATTTGTTTCAAAGATGGCATGATTAAGGGGGAGTTACATATGATTTCCTATATGTTTCATACATAAATTATTCTTTTTGATGAAACAAAAGGGGGAGAAATATGATATGAATATCACTTTATATGAAGAGTTCCTTACAAATTATACTTATGTGAATATCTATCATTGTAAGGAAAGTTGAGTGTTAGGGGGAGTAAAATTGATTTTAAAACTTATTTTATAACTTTTTCGCAACTTATACATTTTTCATATTTCTCGGTTTGTCTTCATAAAAAAGGGGAGATTGTTGGATATAAGTTTTAGTGATATATTAAATTATATTTTGATGATGCAAACCTCAAAAGATTAAAGTTAAAATGCTGAAAAAGTTTAAAGAAAAAGTGATAACTTTATGCACTACACTTTGATTAAATAATCAACTATGATCCTATTAGATTTTGGATTAGTCATAAATATTAAAGTTGTAGAGAATTTTATTAGCTTTTCATAGAATAAAAAACATCTCATTTGGATAACTGTGCAAAAAGTTATGCTTAAAATAGTGAAAGTTATGCTTAAAATAGTGTAGGACGGTCGAGCTGTCAACTGAAAAACAGGTCGATCGGTCAGGAACACAGGTCGACCGATCCAGAATATCGGTCGACCGATCCAAAATACAGGTCAATCGGTCAGTGCAGAAAATGCCCAATTTCAACCAGCAGAATGTCGAGACTGTACCGGTCGACCGGACAGTGCAGAATTTGTCAATGGTCATATTTTTCATAAAGGAAAGTATATCGGTCGACCGGTTCATATGTGCGGTCAACCGGCCTCTGAGTCAAATGAACAGTAACGATCAAATTTGAAAGAGAAAATTGTGAAATGATTTTTGGACGACTTGCCAAAGCTAGAAGGAATTAAGTGCACTCATCCAAGGCTTGAAGAAAAACTTCAAAGTATCAAAAGAAGACATTCTTCTTGAAGTTTTTATTTTTAGTTTTCTCTTTTTTCTCTCTTCTTCTCTTGTGAGCTTAGCTTTGTAAAAGAGAGAAACATTTTATTTAGAAAAATATTGAGAGAGCTCCTGTGTAAAAGATGTTCAAAATCTTACCTCTTGAGCGAGAGAAAGATTAGCTTCTTAGGAGAAGATGTTTCCTTGCCTCTTGAAGCGGAGAAAAGATGGTTGATGTAAATGGTGTTCTTCCTTGCCCCATTTGAAATTAAGGAAGAGTTTTAGTGGAATCTTCGACGGTCTCGAGGTCGAGAAGTCGGAGCAGGGACGTAGGCCGAACCTCGTCAACAATCACCGTGTGTTTGCGTTTGATTTTCTCTCTCTCTCCTTCTAATATTGAATTTATGAGCTGAATTGTAAAGGATTTAAGAATCGATTTTGTGCTTTCACGACGGTTTTTGTGAAATCGACATTTTTGAATTGAACACCAATTCACCCCCCCTCTTGGTGCCCTTTGGGATTCTACACTTGGCCTATGTCTCCGCTCCGACTTTTTGATCTCGAGACTATTGGAGATTTCACTAGAATTCTTCTTTAATTTCAAATGGGGCAAGGAAGAACGTCCTTTACATCAACCACCTTTTTTCTGATTGGAGAGGCAATGCAACCTCTACTCCTAGGAAGCTAATATTTTCTCTCGCTCAAGAGGTAAGATTTGAAATCTCTTTCGCATTGGAGCTCTCACAATCTTTCTAAAAAACGATTTCTCTCTTTTACAATAGAACACTCACAAGAAGAGAAGAGAAAAAGAAAGAAAACTCTAAATGATAACTTCAAGGAAAAAGATATTCTTTTGATTTTTTGAAATTTTTCTTCAATACTTAGATATGTGCCTTTGCTTGTGGCTTTAGCACTCTTTTTATAGGCTTTAGTGAAAAATTCGTCCAAAATTTATTCCACAATTTTCTCCTTGAAATATAGTCATTACTGTTCATTCCAGTCACAGACTGGTCGACCGCATTTATGGACCGATCGACCGGTATATATGACCATTGCGCTCATTTGCTTAGTTACCGCAGCTGATCGATCGACTGGTGCATCGATCGATGAGTCGACCAATATCGTCTCAGCATCGTCCGAAGTAGCTCATGTATTTTTCGGTCGACCGGTATTTGACCGATATTGTGTCGACCGGCTTTCATTATGTCAACCGGCATTTTGATCGCCTTGCACTGTTTTGGTTATAACTTTCTGCACAGTTATCTAAATTAGATAATCTTGAATTCTATGGATAGCTAATAGAATTCTATATAATTTTGATATTTATGATTCATCCAGAATCTAACAAGATAATAGTCAATTATTTAATTAAAGTGTAGTGCATAAAGTTATCTATTTTATTTAAACTTTTTTTAGCATTTAACTTTAATCTTTCGAGGTTTGTATCATCAAAATCTAATTATATAAAGCATTAAAACTTTGACCCAACAATCTCCTCCTTTTTTATGAAGAGAAATCGAGAAATATAAAAAATATATAAGTTGCAAAAAAATTGTAAAAATCTTATAAAACCAATTTTACTCCCATAACACAACTTTCCTTACAATGATAGATATTCATATAAATATTAATTGTAAGGTACTCTTCATATAAAGTTATCAGATCATATTTCTCCTATATTTCTCTCCTTTTTGTTTCATAAAAAAGAATAATTTGTATATGAAGCATATAAGAAACCATATGTAAGTCCCCCTTTAAAAAAATTATTGTTATCTTTTTGTCATATAATAGAAATGTAAAGTATTGCATAATAAAGATTTTAAAAGATAACTCCCCCTAAATTTATGACTATTTTATAATAAAAATCAATTTATGAAAGCCACAGAAAAATTAAGAATCAAAATTTTGCATAAAACTTTGATACAACAATGATATGTCAAAATAAGGTTGAAAATTTTAATATGCTCCTTTTATCACTATGACCAATTTTCACTTAAGAACCATAAAATACAAGAGTATAACCAATGATACATTTTACTATAACCTTTGTGCCTTCACATTTTCATTTTCATTCGTCCTTTGCTTTACATGTGAGGTACACCTGAAAAATAATCAAGTAACTTTTGGTATTCAAACTTTTTTGAGTCCTATTTTGTTAGACAATGTTCCTTTTAGAATTCAAATCATGTTATATTGTGATGATTTTCTTATTTTACATTGATATGCATAATGACCATAAAATTCACATGTAAGACATTTGAGATGTGATTTTCTACCATATGAATGATCGAGTTTCCAATAAAAATTTTCATGTATAAAATGGTTCCTAAGATTATTTTTCCTTATATGAGAAATAGTCTTATCGCTATTTAAAGTATTTTTTAAAGAGGCATTTTCTTGTTTTACTTTTTCTAATGAACATGCTAGTTTTATAATTTCACATGTATGTGTAATTTCCAAAGTTTCAATTTCATTTTTGAGATTTTCATTTTTCATAAAACATGTATCATTTTCTTCTTTTAATTTTTCAATCTCATGTATTAATTTTTTATTTTCCTCTTTAATTGAAAAATATCTTTTTATAAGAGAAAAGAGTTCTTTGTTTATGTCTAAAGAATGACTTTCTTTGGAAGAGTTAGATGAGTCATAATTTGAATTTGAAGTGTTAAAAGTTATCTCATCGTTGTGAGCCATTAAGCATATGCATGCTTCATTACTGGAGGAGCTTGATGAGTCACTTGTTTCACTTGACTCTTCTATTTTTTCTTTTTGCCTTTCTGAGATGCCTTTTCTTTATCTTCTGGCTGGCTTCTCATTCTTTTCTTTGGGTTTTACCAACTTGAGATATTTATCAAGCTTTCTTGTGTAGCGTTCAAGTTTCTTTTCATCCACTTCCTCTTCACTTGAGTCTTCTTCTTTTTCGTTTGCTTTTAATGCCGATGTCTTCCTTTTGGGAGCTTTTGCTTCTTCTTCTTCTTCTTGGATTTCGATCTCATAGGTTAATAGTGAATCGATTAGATCATCGAAATCCAGACTATTCAAGTTTTTTTTTTCAATCACGGTTCTTTTTGTATGCCATTTGGAGGTGAGCGACCTGAGAAACTTTTTCACTTTTTGGGAGTTAGTTCTTGGCTCTCCCAAGGAGGCTAAGTTATTCATAATATCATGGAAACGAACAACCATATCATTAATGGATTCATGTTCAAGCATTTTGAAAGAATCATATTGATGATTTAAAATATTTAATCTTGATTATTTAACTTTATTAGTTCCTTCATATGTGGTAATAAATTTCTTCCAATTTCGGTTGTACTTTCACAATTAGAAATCCGATTAAATTCTATTGAATCCAAAGCACAATTAAAAATATTCTTTGCTTTCCAATCCAATTTCGGAAAAGTTTTATGTCTTTCGTCATGTTCTGAAGGTAATTTTTCATATAAATAATAGTGTTTTTCAACAATATCCCACATGTTTATATCAATAGAACATATGTAGGCTTGAATCCTAATTTTCCAATATGCAAAATTCGGTGCGTTGAAAAGGGGGAGGACGACTAATTGATTGTCCTTCGGCAAAATCAAATCCGCTTGATGCCATAGCTCTTAAGATGGTTAAATATTAAAACAAGACGATTGAATCTTAAAACTATTAAATCTTCAAACAAGATGATTCAAAAAATCAAACCAAGAGAAACCCGCATACTAATTGTAGGATCTCAAAGGACACCAAGAGGGGGTGAATAGGTGTTAAAATAAAAATTATCGATTTCACAAAATATGTCGTGGAAGCTTAAAATTGATTCGTTAATATTTTTAAATCAAAGCAATTCAGATCATAAACATAGTCCAAGAGGGATAAAGAGAGAGAGAAAGCAACCACAAAATGCACAGGTGGTTGTTAACGAGATTCGACCACACCTTTGGTCTATGTCCTTGCTCTGACTTCTCGACCTGGAGACTGTCGGAGGTTCCAATAGAACACTTTCTTAATTTCAAATGGGGCAAGGGAGAATGCCCTTTACATCAACCACATTTTCTCCGCTTCGAGAGGCAAGGCAACCTCTCCTCCTAGGAAGCTAATTTTTTCTCTCGATCAAGAGCTAAGATTTGAAACCTCTTTCACACAGGAACTCTCACAATCTTTCTGAAAAATGGTTTCTCTTTTACAATAGAACACTCACAAGAAGAGAAAGAAAGAAAGCTCTAAATGATAACTTCAAGGAAAAAGATCTTCTTTCGATTTCTTAAAGCAATGCTTGGATATGTGCCTTTGCTTCTGGCTGGCACTCCTTTTATAGGCTTCAGCATGTGAAAAATTTATCCACAATTTATTCCACATTTTTCTTCTTGAAATATGGCAAATACTGTTCATTCCAGCTTCGAACCGATCGATCGCATTTATGGACCGGTTGACCGGTTTATATGACCGTTGCGCTCATTTGCTTAGTTACTGCAGCTAGTCAGTCGACCGGTGCATCGAGCGATGAGTTGACCGGTATCATCTTGGCGTCGTCTGAAGGAGCTCATGTATTTGTCAGTCGACCGGTATATCCAGATCGGTCGATCGGTATTGTCTCGACCGGCTTTCATTATGTCGATCGGCAGGTTGACCGCTCTGCACTCTTTTGATCATAACTTTTTGCATAGTTATCCAAATTAGATAATCTTGAATTCTATGGATAGCTAACAAGATTCTCTACAATTTTGATATTTATGGTTCATATAGAATCTAACAAGATCATAGTCAGTTATTTAATAGAAGTGTAGTGCATAAAGTTATCCTTTTTATTTAAACTTTTTTAGCATTTAACTTTAATCCTTCGAGGTTTGTATCATCGAAATATAATTATATAAAATATTAAAACTTTGATCTAACAACTCACAATGTTATTGCACGATATCTAGCACATATTAGTGCGTGCACGAATTAGGTCTATCCCGTATGTCTCATTAGTGGATCACTTGCTTGCTTCGTACTAGGGTCTAATTCAGACTGTGATGTGTGCAAAGTCCTTCATGTACTCCTTTTAGGGCATAAATGAATTTTTTATTTATTCACAGAACCCAAATTAGATTTGTTCACAAACTCCTTTTAGGGCATCAAGGGATTCTCACAATGTCCCAAGAGCATAGTTTTAGAAACAAAGATGGGCTCACTAAAAAAGAAGCGGATCAACAATTGGAATGATGAGTTGGACGAAGTGTTCATTGGATTGATGAAAGTTGAACACTTGGATGGGAACTTTGTCAATTGTGTCTTTTCTACCAACACATGGAAGTGTATAGTGGCTCGATCTAACGAGACAACCAAGAGAGGATATGACATGGCCAACCTCAAGAATAGGCTGAAAAACTTGAAAAAATGATGGTCTCGTACCCTAGTTTGCTTAATCTCAGTGGGTGGGGTTGGGATCTCATGAAGAAAACTCCAACCCCCGACGAGGGTCGCATGTGGAATGAGGTGATAGCGGTATGGGTACATGTTTATTCTTATTTCATATATCGTTCACTTATTACTCATACTCATTTACAAACTCCTCACTACTCTTTACTTCATTAACAGGCAAACAAGGAGTATTCGAGAGTTAAAGGCAAGTTTTTTTCCGTTTATGATATGTTGTTCATATATTCCAGAAACACTGCCACTGGATCTCGTGCTATGTTGTGTTATCAACTTTGCATAGATATTGTCATAATTGCTAGTTTCATTTTCTATGCATAGATGAATAGACGTATGCTAATACAAAATCTTGGTATAGGAGGAGAAATTCCATGAGGATGTCATGGAAAGCATAATAGCAAGTGGTGTAATTGAAATAGGTGGTGTAATTGAAATAGGGTATGCGAAACCCTCGTCCATTCACCAGTCACCAGCTGAAAAGAGGTCACCCTAAAAAATATTATGACTTATTTAGGATGTCCCATGCAATGTTTGTGAAGTTAGATCAGATACTTACTTTGAGAGGCCTCGTACAACACGTCAGTTCATGTGAGAAACTAGCTTCTTTCTTACATTGTTTAGGATACAACATCTCCAATATAACCATTGCCGAAAAGTTTCAACATTCGGGGAAACTATATCTCACCATTTCAATAATATTCTTTGTTCCATATGTTCTCTTAGTAAAGAGTTCATTGTCTTACCTAATGGACAATTGGACGTGCACCCACGCATATGAAACAATCCAAAATTCGTACATTAGAACATTGCTTAAGTTGTTTGATGAGATTTCTTGCCCGGTTAACAATCTTATTTTGTAGAATGCGCTTGGACCTATTGGTGGAACACATGTCCCAGCATTGGTTAGAAGGTAGATCAACCACATTGTAGGAATCACAAAGGGTGCATTTCTCAAAATGTGATGGCAGTCACTTCATTTTATCACACTTTTTTATATGTTTGCATTGATTGGGAGGGGTCCACAAAGGACATGAGAGTGTATTGAAAATAGTGATTTTCTTGTATTGGAAGGTATGCTCTAATATCTTTACAATAATTTTATGTCTACAATTGCTTTGTTGTAGATAATATTTCTCAGAATATTCTATTAATTTTTTGTGTCATGCAATAGGTAAATTTTACATTGTTGATTTTGGTTATGCAAATTCAGACAAATTTGTTTTCCCTTTCATGTCATTAAGTATCACATGTCCGACTTTAAGTTCAGTTTCATTAACTTGGGGTCAATTATTGCATTGTCCACCGTGTTACTCACTCTGGGACCCGCTCACGATACGTGTCGTGGGACTAATTTCGGGAGCGTTACATCTAGGTATCAGAGCCTAAAGTTCTTGGCTTTATGGTTAATTTTTTTGGTAATGTGATCAAGTCTAAGTTGTGTCTAAGTGTCAAAGTCCATGTGCAATGATCATAAGCAACCGCCTACAAATGAAGTTATGATAAGAACCCAAGTGTACTACGATGGTTAACTTAACTAATAGTATGAATGGTGTTTTTACTTAAAGGGAATGGCTGATAGGAGAGCATTGAATAATGTTCAAGGGAATGAAGAGGTAGCGGCTACTCTCATCCAAAGTGTGATGAGGATGGCTCAGGCGATAGATAGAAACACTACCAATCAATGAAGGAGTAACATACGGAAGTTCCTTGACATGAATCCTCCTTATTTCAAGGGGAGATGAATTTCGACAATGCTGACGCATGGTTGGATGCCATCTCCAATATCCTTCACGTCATCCATTGTCCGGAGGAGGATAAGACGAATTTGACAACCCATCAGTTGTAGATGGGGTGAGAGGCAATGGTGGAGGAGAGTGATGAGTACCAAATTTGAAGATGAAGAGCTCATCACTTGGGAGAAATTTATGGGAGTATTCGAGGAACAATATTTTCCTCAATACATGAAGGATGAGACGTTGAATAAATTCCTCTCATTGCAACAGGGCAATATGATCTTGGATGAGTATTTTGCCAAGTTCATTGAACTTAAGAAATATTGTGATTTGGTCAGGAATGAAAGAGCAAGAGTAGATCGTTTCATCCTTGGCCTTAATAATGGGTTGAAGAGGCAATTACAAGTAGATATTTCAAGGTCCACCAAATTACAAAGGGAGTTCGAAGAATACAATGGTGCTTAAAGCAAGTCACCTAAGAAGGCAAGTGAGCAGGGAAAGTGAGCGAGGACACCTTACAAGCCTCCACCAAAAGGGCAAGGGATGGTCGGAATGCATGCCCACATTGTGGCGGGCGAGGGCACCTTACAAGCCTCCATCAAAAGGGCAAGTAAGGGATGGCCAGAATGCATGCCCACATTGTGGCAAATTTCATCGTGGGGAGTTTCTTCGCAAGACAGGTAGATGCCTTAATTGTGAGAAGGAAGGACATTTTTCAATGGAATGCCCCAAGAAACGCAATGACAATCAAGACAAAGGCAAAGGGAAGATGGTAGTGACATCTCCACAAGAGAGTGCCTACATTATGATAGCCGAGAAGGTACTTAATTCCAACGATGTAGTGCAAGGTACGCTACTTATCATTGGACATCATGCTAAAGTTTTATTCGAATCAGGGACGACTCATTCTTTTATGTCCATGGATTTTTCTAACCTTTTTTACTTGAAGGCTCAAATTATGTTTTGCTCTTTAAAGATTGCGACACCGATGGGTGCTATGACAACTAGAAGTTGGGAACCGAATGTGCCCATAATTGTAGGAGAAAAGAACATTGCTGCCACCTGATGAAGGATTATGATGTTATCTTGGGCATGGACTGGTTATCCGAATATGATACTTATGTTATGTTTAAAGAGAAGAAAATTTTAATAGGAGCATCAAAGAAACCCAACTAGTCATCCAAGGCATGCCGTCATTAGTGTTGGCAATGAAGGTCGACAAGATGCTAAGGAAGGGATGTAGAGGTTTCCTAACTAGTATGTGATGAACAAGGATAATCTCCATGATCCGCAACATGTTGAAGTTGTTAACGAATTCCAAGACATGTTTCCGGAAGACCTTCGGGGGTTGCCACCACAAAGGGAGATCGACTTCACAATCGAGTTGCTGCCTGGAGTAGCACCAATCTCAAAGGCACCATATAAAATGGCCTGATGCATGCACTTTCATACATGTTTTACATGTATCATTTAGGTTATTTTTCATAGTCTTTATTATGCATGCATCTATTTTTTTTATTTATTTTTTAAAATTATTTCGAGTTAGAAGCAACCCACTTTTGGTTTATTTTACTATCAAGATCATCATTTTGGATGTGCAAAGCAATTGGATCATAAAAGCACGTAAAATGAAGCACAAATAGCATGTATGATTGAGTTCAAGAAGGATCCGAGCCAGGGTTGACATCGTACTCGGACCGAGTTGACGTTAAAACTCGATTTCGAATTGATTTCCACCTGAAAATAAAATTTGAATAGAACCCGGTCCGAATTCAGTACAATCAGCTAAACTAATGGACGACCTGATTTTTCGACCGACTTTCACTCGAATTTCAGTCGTGATTTCAACTTGAAACCCTAAAAGGCTGCCATCCCTATAAACATGCAATATAAGAGTTTGAAGCCCTAGCCGCACCAAAAATGAGATACGGAGTGTTATTGCGCGCCATTGCAAATCAACCGAGAACTAGATGATTTTAAGATTTCGGTGATTGTTTGGAGCATAGTTTTGGCCAAAGCTTCATTCGGTCTATCATTAAAAAGTTGCATCCACTACTTGTTAGGTGACATAATGTTACAATATTTGAAAAAAAAATATAAATTAATAAAAGATTTAGGCAAAACAAAAGAAAAAAATGTATTCAATAGTATAGCTTTCTAAAAGATTTAGGGCCTCGTGTCATATACTTCAAAAGGCCTACCATGATGTTCATGAGTGTTATATATACCACTAGTAATCATCATTTTGTCAAAAGAAAAAGTGATAAAACTATAAAAAAAATGCATCGTACTTTTTTTCTCATATTGATGTTGTCTTCTACCATTTAATTGAAGTTCCTCTACTTATCGTACAATTACATGGTGGGTGGTCTAAGTGGTAGGTGAGAGTGTGGGACAAACATATTAATTATACATCACTATATGTACCGACCGCATTGACAAGTTGATAGGATCAATATTATCTAGTTAATCAGTTCTCATATTGATATTCTAAGAAGTGTAAGACAAGTTGACAGGATCAATATTAAATTATCTAGTTATCAGATAGCATGTGATAAAGTCAAGGAGTATCTAAAGGACTTCAACAAAAGAATAATAGAAGGATATAAGACTTATGAATAACAGAGGACAAAAGATCAAGAGGCACACACGATTGAAGGCAACTTCAGTTAACAACCTACCTAGAAAAATGGCCTATTTATCTTAGTATAAAAAAAAATACAATTCTCAAGAAATATGATGGAAGGTATAAACTATTTTCAAATGAGACTAAATGGAAAACACAAACTGTATTTTGTATATAAGTCGTACTCATTTCATCCAATGAGGTGAAGTATAAAATATTTCAGGAAATTGTACAAAATTTGCTTTTAGGAATTCTTTTAGGAAATTTCAAAGTATACATAAAAATTTGGTTATTTCTATTTTCCTCCACTAAACTATAAGTTATTTAAATTTTCATCCCTAAACTATAAAAACATTCAGTTAACTTCCAACTAATCCATTTTTCCCGTCCGTCACTTTTCTATTAAGTTCTACTTTTCCTTTTAAGTTCCATCTTTTTATTTAGGGTTACTTCCATAAACCTCCCTTAAACTATCGCGATTTTCTATATCTAATCTCAAACTACGAACTTATTTTTTTATCCCTAAACTATCAGATTTTTCACTTTATTCCTTCCGTCTACTTCTGTTATGTTTTTCGTTGCTTTGATTTTTTCCATTTATGAAAAGACTAAATTGCCCTCCCTTCATAACACATCAAATAATAAATATAAAAAAGAAAAAATATCATAAAAGTAAGTTCGTAGTTTGAGGTTAAGTACGAAAAAAATCGTAATAGTTTAGGAGAAGTTTATGAAAATAACCCTTTTATTTATCATATTACAGCTTTACCTTTTACTATTGTTTGGAAATAAAAATATAGGTCGAGTTAGAAAAACTAAACTGATTAAAAGATTATGGCTACCATTAAAATATTATTCTTTTTTTCTCAGAGCATAAAGAATGACTACCATTTTGGTAGACATCCAGATTCAATAATGACAAAAAAAAGGTTATATTCTATTTTTAAAATCATAATAAAGGTTAAAAATGTATTGATAGATAAAAAGTATGGAAGTTAACAAAAAATTTGACATTGGGATAAAGTGGAATAGTTTTAATATATGAGGAAAATTAAGTGGGTATTTCAATAGTTTAAAGTTTAGGAGTGCATTAAAAAATAACTTATAGTTCAAGAGAGGTTGACGGAAAAACTCTAAAAACACTAGAAATGTGAAATGCCTCTCCCAAACATAAGCAAGCCACTATGCATGCTTCATATGTAGTTCTACAAAATAATTGGCAGTAAATATAAAATTTTTGATAATAGTATCAAAACCAAACTAAAATAAAGTTCTAAGAAATTATGTTTTAGAACAAATTAGGAAAAGAAACTAGAGTATCAAAAGTACTTTATGCACATTGGATAATTGTACTCCGAGGCTTGCTTGTTAGCCCAAAATTTGGATATTAATAAAAGTTGAACTTTAGAAGAGAAGATCTTTTACTTCTCCATGCAAGAAGAAACTAAAATATGAATGACAAATATACAGAATGATAAAAGGAGAAATAAAAATAAACAAATTCTTCATGCAGTCTATCTACTTGTAGATAAATTAAGAGAGATCGACAAAATAAATCTATTGATGAATGCATTGAATCTGAACCCAGTTGTAATCCTATATGATCCCCTTCTTAATCAGGCGCTTCAGCAAATTTTTCTTATCACAAAATATGTGTCATATTTTGAAGGGATTAATTCAGAGTTCCAGTCGATATGTAATTCCTATTGTCTGTAAAACGGAGTATCTATATAAACTCCCTAGGGGTTCAAACAGTAAGATATCTATCTTGTAATCCTCTTCTGTTTTTCATCAAATAAAATTTTGTGTCGCCTTAAATTTCTCGAGTTTTCTCGCGGTGCATAATTTCTCTTATGCAGAAATCCTAACAAAATAAAAAACCAACATGCCATATAAATAGACTCAGATATATAAGTCAAGTACCTCAACCCTTTCAGTTGCAAAGAGATTCAAAACTATATAATTCAACTATCTAAATTATTTCAAATCTTCGAGCCGAGAAGGAGAATCAACTTGGCGGTCCATAAAAGAATGCTTTTACTACCATGTAGAAAACACTAAATGTAGGAATATATGCAATGCAAGTTTATCTTTATTGAATTATCTCTAATAACTGAATGAAGCCTTCTCTTTTTCAGGTTACATATGCTTATTACACTAGATGAATCTTCGATTCCAGAAGAGGTTGGCCATCTAACAAAATAGAGTAACTAAATAGAAGAAAAGATCAACGTAATAGCAAAATTGACCTACTAAACATATTTTTGCTTCCACAACAAAAGCACAAATTTCACAATAAGTTGCAAAAATGCACTGAGTGTTAAACAGGGGAGGGGAGGGTGCTTCTGCCAGCAGCAGGGATAGGATCCTGACGCAGGGGATGGGGTGGGGGGCACTTCTGCCGACTGCCGACGAGACTAGGTGGGCGCAGGGGGCTCTTCTGCCGACGGGACTAGGATCCTGGCGCACGCGGGAGGGGGGATGCCAGATGGCATTACAGGTGATTCCTTCTGGTCACATGACGAGAAGGGCACCCAAATGCCAATGAGGAAGGCAGTTCCACCCAAATGCCGATGTCACGCTAGTGGGGGTGGATATGGCCACGCCAAAACACATAAAAAACAGGGGACAATGCAATGTGCTTACAATTTGTCCTCGGATGAAGCTTTGATCGCTAGCAGCGTGGCAGATTGTTCGGCGGAGGAGGAGGCTAGGAAACATTTTTTTTTCATCTGCTAGGGTTTTTTATATTGAACTTTATAACATGTTTTTTTCTTTCTATTTATGGGAGAGATTCTATTATTTTATAACGATTTTTTTCTTTCTTTCTAGTGGATTTTATAACATGTAATTAAGTTAACTAAATGCATAAACTAATTTATTTTTAAAAAATTGGTGTTGCTTGAGAAATTATTAGAGGGAAATGTTTAGTTCCGCCAAGTAAAATATTAATTGAACACCTACTTGATCTTAATTTATAAATAATTAATGATGACAAAATTTAGTGGTCATAATAATCACTTTAAATAACCAAAATTTATTTTTTTGAGACGAGCAATTTTCTCTTTCACTAATAATGTATTTAATAGTGACCACATTTTTTTTCTTGCCACTATTGACTAATTATAATGGCCATTTTTTTGTCTTGACATTAATAGTTGGTCGTTAAAGTTCCTTTTTCTTCTAGTGGTAGTGGGTATATTAGAAAGTAGTTGTTGCCAAGTAAAACTATGAATACTTAGATGTTCATGCTCGCATTTCATTTCTTATTTTTTATTTTTGTCATCTTGATAGTAATATCCTTTTTTATTGAATGCATAAAGTATTTTGTGAGCTTATAAGAAATCAAACAAATTGAAAGTGGTTAGTTGAACCACACAAAAAAGTGCAAAATAAATTTGAGACAATTATAATTGTGTTATCCAGCACCTTTGTGTGTTCGTACAATTAAACCCATATGGGATTCTTACCTGGCGACCTAAGGCGAACTGGTTTGGGATCCGTTGGTCGAAAGCCTATTACATGGACCACCTTGAACAATATGGAGAAGCACATGAGTAGACAAATCTCAAAAACATGTGAAAAGCAAATGATGAATAAAAATATAAGCTCACTCTATACTTTTGTTTTCAATATTAATACTATTATTTAATAGGCTATATGTTTTCATACACGGAGCTGAACTAGAATAAGTTTAAACTGTTTAAAATCTCAAAAATCTTGTGAGGCTGGGAGATTGGATTGAGGTTAGATACTTTGGTGATAGACTTGTAAAACAATGGTAGTAGAAAAGTATTAGTCATGGCGTGGAGATTATAATGGTTCATTTATAATTCTTGAGCCTTGCCATGAAGCTTGCTTGGGGACAAGTAAGAGTTCAAGCTTGGGGAAATTTTATGCATGCATTTTGATATATGTTTTACATGTATCATTTAGGTTATTTTTCATAGTTTTTATCATGCATGCATGTATTTTCTTATTTATTTTCTAAAATTCTTTCGAGTCAGAAGCTACCCACTTTTGATTTATTTTATTCTCAGGATCATCATTTTGGATGTGCAAAGCGATCAATTCATAAAAACACGTAAAACCGAGCACGAAAAGCATGTTGATTGAGTTAATGAAGAACCGAGGTCGGGACGACATCTACCCGGACCAGATTGATGTTAAAATCTGAATCCGAATCGAATTCCACCCAAAAATAAAATTTGACAGAACCCGGCCTGAGTTGGACCAAACTCGGCCCGAGTTCAGTACAATTAGCCAATGGACAACTCTGGTTTTTCGACCGACTTCAGTCAAATTTCAGCCGTGATTTCAACTCGGAATCCTAAAAGGCCGTCACCCTATAAATATGGATGTACCACGAATATAAGGAGCATTCAAAATAGATTTTGAAGCCCTAACCTCACTAGAAACGAGAGAGAAAATTTTACTACGCGCCACTGCAAATCAACCGAGAACTAGATGATTTTGAGGTTTTTAGCGCTCATTTGGAGCATAATTTCGACCAAAAACTTGTTCCAAAGACGTCCACCACTTTCTGAGAGATTGATTTATAATCTTTAATCTTTATTTTATATTTTCTCCCCTCCAATTTGATGTTAATTCTTCTAATTATGGATTAATTTAGTTGTTAAAGGAAGACTACGTTAAATTTTGGTTTTCTCTTAATATATTTTATTATTTAGACTTCTAAGAATATGGATATGGTGTGTGTTTCATGCTTTATCTGAGTTGACTAGTTTCTTGCATTAATTTCATATAATTTTGCATGGTAATCGCAAGAAAAGATTGATCAATATTCTTCTCTGCGAAGAACTCGGGCCGAGTCAGTCCGGTTCCTTCTTAAGTTTCACGAATTGAAACTTTTGTATCTGACTAGGGGCGAGTTCCATAAGACTCGGGCCGAGTTCTATTATTTTGATATTTTTGTTAGTAAATTTGTTTTAATTGCTAACATTGTGTCACTAAACGGAGGTTTCCAACTTAAAACATCTTAGATAAAGTAGATTGAAGTTGATCAAGTTTTCGATGTCTTTAATTTTACTTTAATTTAAAATAGTTAGGTTCTCGAGTTTTTTTGGTCCTTTATTTTAAGAGTGGATTAAACTAGATCGAGTTTTCAATGTGTTTTGATCACATTGAGTCCTATAATTTTTATTTGTTTGTTTTCTACAATAAGTCTATATTTTATTAACTGTTAATTGAATACGATAGGGATACATGCATCGGTTCTCTTCGTAAAGAAAAAGGACGAATCCTTGCGATTACGCATAGACTATCGCATGCTAAACAAGGCAATCGTGAAAAACGAATATTCCTTGCCATGAATCGATGACTTGTTTGACCAAGTATCAATGGCATAGGTGTTCTCCAAGATTGATCTCCGGAGCGGATATCACCAACTAAGGACGGTGGAGCAAGACATTTCGAAAAGGTCATTATGATTTTTTAGTTATGCCTTTCGAACTAATGAATGCTCTTGTCATTTTTATGGATTTTATGAACATGATCTTTAGACCTTATTTGAACAAGTCTGTCATTGTTGGGGAATAGAACACCGGTGATCGATGAACAATCAAAATAACGAAAGAAAGAGAAAATGATCACAAAGAATTATCACGGTAAAACTCTCTTGATCAATGTGAGCAAGAGAGAAACATCCACGGGCAAAGGAGGCCACCGTCAGAGAAAATTCACTATGAGCAAAAGAGAGTACATCATATAAAATCCTAACATTTATATATAAAGTTCCATACCGCGGGGGGCTTCGCCCCCTGCACCCCCACAAGAATCAATGGCGGGATACGGGCTCAAGCCCCCCGCTTCCGTCATAAATCCTCATTTTTTCTTTTTTTCTCATTTTTTTCTTTCATAATTTTGGGTACATGAGACATAATTCAAGGCACATCAACAAAGCTTCGCCTTGACTTGAATTTTACAAAAACTCTCAAAAAATAAAATGCCAATATGCTCTCATTTGCCGAATGGCCCACGTGGGCCTAGCTTGATCTTTGCAGAATGCCCGCCAAGTCTGAACAATAGTCAAACTTGGCAACATGTAAGCTCTTTGTCATTATATCTGCTAGATTATCATGGGTGCTAATTTTCTGAACTTGAACATCTTGCTTTTTCACAATATAATGAACAAAATGATATCTCACATCAATATGCTTTGTTCTTTCATGATGCATTTGATCTTTTATAAGATGTATTACACTCTGACTATCACAATATATAATAGTAGCTTCCTCCTTCATAGTGAGCTCCCCAACTAATCTTCTCAACAAAATAGCTTTCTTTACAGCTTCAGTGGTGGATAATGTTACTGTATCCTGTAAAATAGCTTTCGAACTCACAGCACAATCAGTAAACATAATCAGTTAGGGACCTTCTTCTATCAAGATCTCTTACAAAATATGAATCAACATAGCCAACCAGTCCAGCTGAATTTCTATTAAATTCCAAGCATATATCAGAAGTACCTCTTAAATACCTCATTATCCACTTAACAGCTTCCTAGTGCTTTTTTCTTGGATTAGACATATATCTACTAACAACACTGATAGCATGAGATATATATGAACGAGTGCAAACCATTGCATACATAATTCTACCAACTACACTACAATAAGGAACTTTTGACATATACCTTTTATTTTCATCGGATTGTGGTGAACATGAAGCTGAGAATTTAAAGTGTGCCGCAATCAGTGTACTAACAGTCTTAGCATTCTACATTCCAAAATGCTCCAGGACTTTTCAATATATTTCTGTTGAGACAGAAATAGTCTTCCTGCGCATCTATCTCCAAAAATTTCTATTTCCAAAATCTTCTTTGCTGCTCCAAGATCCTTTGTCTCAAATTCAGAGCTTAACTTATTTTTCAAAATGTTAATGTCAAATATGTTTTTTCGCTGCAATTAACATATCGTCCACATAGAGCAACAAATAAATGAATGAACCATCGGCAAGTTGATTCAAATAAACACAACTATCATATTTGCTTCTAGCAAAACTAATACTCAACATGAATGAATCAAACCTTTTATACTACTGCCGAGGGGATTGTTTAAGTCCGTACAAGGACTTCTTCATATGGCAAACTTGTTCTTCTCTACATTCAACATGAAAACCCTATGACTGCTTCATATATATATCTTCTTCTAGATCGCCATGTAAGAATACAGTCTTAGCATCTAGCTGTTCAAGTTTAAGTTTCTGCAAAGCAACAATAACAAGAAAAGTACGAATAGAAGTATGTTTCACAACTGGAGAGAACACATCATGAAAGTCAACACCCTCCACTCGACTGTAACATTTTGCCACCAATCTTGCTTTGTACTTTGTCTCTTCATTATTGATTCATTCTTTCTTCTTGAACATCCATTTGCAGCCAATAATTTTCTTATTCACTAGTTGTTTTACAAGATCCCAAGTGTCATTCTTCCGTAGAGATTCCATCTTCTCCTGCATAGTTATTAACCACTTATTGCAATCAGGACTTCGAATAGCTTCAGAATAAGAGGAAGGATCATGTAACTCAATATCTTCAACAACATTTAATGCATAAGCCACCAGTTCTTCTAACCTGAGCCTTTGAGGTGCTTTTATTTCTCTCCTTGGTCTATCATAAGCTAACATGTATTGCTGCTGAACTTGAGGTGATGTACGAACTTTAGGAGTATCATTCTTTTCATTAGAAGAACTTGAAAGTTCTACCTCCACCTTCTCCAAAGTTTTCTATATTTCTGTATCACCAATAATAGATAAATCTTTTCTCGAGTGAAGCATCACCGATTCATCAAAAGTAATATCTCTATTAATAATAAATTTCTTGGTTTCAAGACACCATAATGTATAACCTTTAACACCAGATTTATAAACAAGAAATATGCACTTCCTAACTCTAGGTTCAAGCTTTTCATCATTAACATGTGCATATGCAGGACAATCGAAAACTTTTAAATGTGAGTAATTAGGAGAATTACCTGACCACACTTCTTCAGGAATTTTCAAATCTAAGAATCGGTGAGGAGACCGATTCATTAAGTGACATGCCAGGTTGACAACCTCTGTCCAAAACTCTTTGCCAAGTCTTGCATTTGACAGCATACATCGAGCTCTATCTAGTAGAATTCTGTTCATTCTTTCTGTGACTCCATTCTGCTGTGGAGTTCTCACAATTGTGTGATGCCTTGCAATACCTTCTTTGTCACAAAATTCATTGAACTTAAAATTGCATAATTGTAGTCCATTATTAGTCCTCAGCCTTTTCAAAAAATTTTCAGATTGCTTCTCTAACAAAGTCTTTCATGACTTGAATATTTCGAATACATCATCTTTATGCTTTAGAAAATAGCCCCAAACTTTTTTAGAAAAGTCATCAATAAATGTCAGCAAATATATGTTTTCTCCTTTCGAAGGAACCTGAGAAGGACCCATAAATTTGAATGAATGTAATCAAGGGTTCCTTTTGTCTTATGGATGGCTGAGCTGAAACTAACTCTCTTCTGCTTTCCGAAGATATAATGCTCACAAAGTTCTAATTTTACAACTTTTGCACTAGGAAGAAGACCTCTGTTGCTGAGAACTTGCATGCCCTTCTCATTCATATTGCCCAAATGCATATGTCATAATTTTGTGCAATCTTTCTCTGAGGTAGATGAGACTACTGTTGAACCTATCACCGTCGAACCTTGGAGAACATACAAGCTATCGATTTTGAGACTTTCATCAACACAAGAGCACCACGGGAAATCTTCATTCTATTAGACTCAATAACAACTTTGCAACCATATGAGTCTAAAACATCGAGCGAAATGAGATTCTTCTTCAGATCAGGAATATGTCTGACTTCAGATAATGTTCTAACAATCCCATCATGCATCTTAATATGGATGGACCCAAATACCAATAGTCTTACAAGCAACATTGTTGCCCATAAGAACGACTCCACCTTCAATAGATTTGTACGTGGAGAACCAATCTCGATTGGGACACATGTGGTATGAGCATCCAGAATCGAGAATCCATTCACTTGATAATATGGATTTGTTTGATGTCGTGACCAACAGAATATCTTCATTCTCACTTTCTGCTACACTGGCATCTGCAACATTAGCCTTCTGATTTTCTTTCTCATTGTTCTCATTAATTCTTTTAATCTTATTCTGTAATTTGTAACATATGCTTTGATATGACTCTTCTTGCAATAATTGCAGACTTTATCTATGTTCTTCGACTTAGATATGGATCTGTCTTGATTTTGATTTCTTGTCTGATGTTTGCCTCTTGCAATCAGACCTGAAGCTTGATCATCAGATTTGCTACTAGATCCTAATTCGTTATCCAACTTTTCTTTGCTCAGCAGTCTGCCCTTAACATCTTCAAACGTGAGTTTGTCCCTATCGTAGATCATCATCTCTTTAAAGGTTTTATATGAAGATGGCAGAGAACAAAGAAGTAACATGGCCTAGTTTTCATCATCAATCTTTGCATCTACGTTCTTCAAATCATTGATTAGGGCCATGAACTCATTGATGTGTGATTTGATTGACGTACATTCGGCCATACGAAAGGTGTACAGCCGCTACTTAGACACAAGTTGATTCCCTAAGGTTTTCATCAGTTACAGAGTTTCCAACTTCATCCAGAGACCAGCCGTCGTCTTCTCTGCGAGGACTTCGTGAAGAACATCATTCGTCAAGCACAAATGAATTGCAAACATGGCCTTCTCATCGAGTTCCTCCCAGGCAGATGCCTCCATGGCATCAGGTTTTTGACCCAACGATGCCTTCTTCAATTAATTCTGAACCAGGATGGCAAGCATCCGAACTTGTCACAGACTGAAATTTGTGTTCTCGTCGAACTTCTCGATGTCGAACTTCATTGTAGTCATCTTCACGAAAAAAAACTCGGCTCTAATACCAATTTGTTGGGAATAGAACACCGAGGATCGATGAACAATCAATAAAAGAAAGAGAATATGAACACAGAGATTTAACGTGGTAAAACCCTCTTGATCAGTGTGAACAAGAGAGAAACATTCACGAGCAAAGGAGGCCGCCGCTAGAGAAAATTTACTATGAGCAAAAGAGAGTACATCATATAAACCCTAACCCTAACCCTAACGGCCCAAGCCCTCCACTTCCTCCACATATCCTTATTTTTCCTTTTTTCTCATTTTTTTTCTTCCATAATTTTGGATACAGGGTACATAATTCAAGGCACATCAACAGTCATCGTATTTGTCGATGACATATTGATTTAATCATCAACACTCGAGGAGCATAGGGAGCATTTGGGGATTGTGTTAGAGACCATGTGGCAACATAAGTTGTATGCCAAGTTCTCCAAATGTGAGTTTTAGTTAGATCAAATCATATTTCTTGATCACATCGTGTCTAAAGATGGAATATCAGTAGATCCAAGCAAAGTAAAAGCTACGAGGTTATTATAGAAAATTCATTCAAGATTTCTTAAGAATTTCGGCTCCAATGACTTACTTGACAAGGAAGGGGATGAAGTTCGAGTAGATCCCGAAAATGTGAGAAGAGTTTCTTAGAATTAAAGAAAAGACTCACAACAGTACTAGTATTAGTCATCCCTATGGGAAGCGGGGGATTTATGATATATAATGATGCTTGTGGCACTAGGTTAGGGTGTGGTCATACAATGTGGAAAGATCATCGCCTATGCATTAAGGCAATTAAAAGAAGCATGAGGACCATTATCCAACTCATGACCTGGAATTAGCCACCATGGTTTTTGCCTTAAAGATTTGGCGTCACTATTTATACGGAGAAAAGTTTGAAGTTTTCACCTAGCACAAAAATTTGAAGTATATTTTCTCTTAAAAGGAGTTGAACATGAGGTAAAGAAGATGACTGAAATTTCTCAAAGATTATGAACTTGCCATCTTATATCACTTGGGCAAAGCTAATGTAGTGGTCGACGCCTTGAGTAAAAAATGAGAGGGATCACTAGCTTGCTTGAATGTGCACAAGTGGAACCTAATCGATGACGTTGTGCAATGGAACCCAAGTCTTGGAAATGGAAGGACCGTCTTAATGACACATTTTGTCATCCAATTGGACTTAGTGAAAAGAATCATTGAAGCCCAACCAAATGACCCGAAGTATAATGACATAAAAGCTTTATGTTGAAAAGAAGGCGCAAGTTTCACCTTAGGTAGAGATGGAGGCATAAGATATATAGATCGATTATGGGTTCCTAGCCATGGAGAACTTAAAAAAGAAATCTTGAAGGAATGTCACAAATATGAATTTGTTATTCATCCCAGAAGTATCAAAATTTATAAAGATCTTCAAAGGAGTTTTTGGTGAAATAAGAAAGAAGTTGCTAAATATGTGTCTAGATGCTTACTTTGCCAACAAGTAAAGATTAAAGACAAGAGACCGGGAGGACTACTTCAACCTTTAGAGATCCCCGAATGGAAATGACAAGACATTGCCATGGATTTTGTGTGGTTTTACCAAGAACAAAGAAAGGACACAATGCATTTTGGGTAATTGTGAATATGTTGACCAAATTGGCACATTTCTTGCCGATGAGGATAAATCAATCTTTAGAAAGTTTGATGAATTTATATGTGAAAGAAATAGTGAGACTACATAGTATTCTAGCTATCATAATTTTGGATAAAGGATCCGCGTTTCGCATCAAGATTTTGGAGATGGTTCCATGATGCATTCAGAACAAGGCTCAAATATAGCACGACCTTCCACCCTCAAACGGATGACCGAAGTGAAAGAACTATCCAAACTTTGGAAGACATGTTGAGAGCATGTTTCTTGAATTGGCATGGGGATTGGGATGAACATAGAATTCACTTATAATAATAGTTACCATGCCACCATCAAAATGACACCTTATGCGTTTTATATGGAAAACCATGTAAATCTCCTACATGTTGGATTGAAGTTGGTGAAAGAAGACTTTTTGCCCTAGAACGGTAAAGGAGAGTTCCAAAGAGTGGACATGATCAAGAGGAGCATGCTAGTAGCAGAAGTAGGTAAAAGAGCTATACCGACTAAAGAAGAAGGGAGCAAATTTTTAATGAAGGGGATATGATACTTTTGAAAGTGTCACCTACTAAAGGTGTTATGCGTTTTAGCTAGAAAGACAAATTGAGTCCAAGATACATTGGACCATTCGAAATATTGGAACTAATTGGTGATGGGGCTTGTAGGTTGGCATTGCCACCATCTTGCGCAAGGATCCACAATGTATTCCACGTTTCGACGTTAAGGAATGAATCAAATCTCAAGGAAGATTTAACTTATGAAGAGCAACCAATAAATATTTTAGAGTATCAAAAGCATCGTCATTGGAACAAAGTGATATCTATAGTCAAAGTGACATGGAGGTCAACCAAGGTGTTGAAGTTACTTGGGAATTTGAGATTCCTCATCTTTTTGGTAAGTTATTTTATATTGTAAGCAAATTCGAGAACAAATTTTTATTTAAGAGGGGTATCTTTTTCCTATTTTTTATTTGTTATTTGATTTCGTAACACTTTAAAGTTTCAATAGACAAAAAAACCTCAAAGCCAATGGAATCTTAAGGGCAAAATGGTCCTCATAATTAAAAAGCAGCACAAATAGACCAAAAGACCCCTAAAAGCATGGTTAGTTAGAGGCAAAGATGTCATATGACAAAAAGGTGTAGAAGAAAACTAAAACCCCCCAAACCCTCTCTCCCTTCCCCATTTTCTTCCCTCCAAACCGGCAGCCACCATTTTTCTCATCAAGGAGTTTCACCTCTTGCTCCATTAGGTTCTGAATGAGGGGAGGAAGACTAGGAGCTTGCTGAAGGAGAAGAGCTTCGTTGGAGAGGAAGAAGAGATAGAAGGACGGGGAAGAATCCCTAGGAACGATTAGGGATTAAGGTATGTAATGGGTCAATCCAAAACATCCCCTCAACCTAACACATTGTTGGAATGAGTGTGTTTGCTATTTTGCCCTAGCTTTGAAATGCTTTCTTGATGGATTTCATCGTTCTTTCAAGGATATGCTGTTGTTATTGGAATGCAATTGGTTTTTCCTCGGATTCACTCATGTTAGGTAAAATGCAGAATGACTATATGTGTGATTGCGTTCGTGATTTTTGAACATAGATCGGTCGACCGGTTGAGTAGAGCGGTTGACCGGTCCATAAGTGGTAATACCTTTGGACACCACTATTCTAATTGGACGAAGTATCGTCGAAGTCCGACCTAGAGTAGAATGCCACTGATTAAATCGAATGTGGCATTGGTCTAAAGTTCATGTTTACTTCGATCGAGCGATCGACTGCACCAAGAATCCGACTTTAGATGCTAAATAAGCGAAATAGAAGTCGAACGCCACTATTTTGATCGGTCACATAACTGGTCGACCGGTGGATTGACCGTCCGATCAAAAAGTATGATTTCAAAATTACATCACAATGATTCTACCATCAATTTTTTATTAGTTGATATCATGTGAATCATTGTATTGAATCAGCATGTTAAGGTTAAGTACTTGGCCCTTGTTGAATGGATATATATCAAAAGACGAATGAAAATGACACGACTTCGGGTGTCATGACTTGGGCAACCAATGATGCAAGGACTACTAGGTATCTCAAGTAAAGGTTCACTAATGATTGATTGATAATTTAATCAAGAAGATATGTTAAGTGGCAAGAGCTTATTGTTATTGTGATATATTGGTCATTTCATGGGTAAATGTAATAGAATGTTCTTAGTCATTATGGATATGGATAATTGAGCATTAAAAAATGTTAATGCAATGAATATACGGAATTGAAATATGAAATTGAGAGTTGATTTTCATGATTTATTTTGAGATCTTTATTGTTCGTTGATTATCGCCATAATCGAGATATTTTATGAATTATTAAATTACTTATTCTTATGGCCCTTACATACCTCTCCTGCATCCGGATTTGTGTAGGTATGAAAGAGTACGTTGAAATCGGTGGCAAGCTCATGACGACGGTTACACATGATGTCGGCCTTATGTTGACCTTAGTATGTCATGGTATTTTATGGTCATGCATTAGTCAACCTACAGACTTTATTATGGATTATATTGTATCTCCTCATTAGATTGTGAATTTTGGGTCTCTTATGTATTTGGATTATCAGTCATAGTATACTTTGATGTCATTGAACTTTGTACCGGTCAATTATGTTTTATCGTTTCCGCTATATTTTCAAGTAGATTAGTTTTTAAATCTATCGTCTTTCGTTGTTTTAATATTCTCATATTTCATTGACGTGGGGTCAACTATTGTATTGCCCACCTAATAACTCATTCTAGGGCCCGCTCGCGATACGTATCGTGGGGTTGATTTCGGTGCGCTACAACCATATTTGGAATATGATTAGCGAACCCTTTTAGTATTAACACATTTATATGATTAGTGAACCCTTTTAGTCCTTTTCCTTTTTTTCTGAGGGAACATCGTTTTTTCCCCTTTTCCAATGGAAAAACGAAGCTAGCAATTGAATCATTCTTAATATAATTATTTAACTAGCTTCCCCTTTTCCTTCTCTTTGCCTCCTGCAATCTTTCTACATATAAGCCTTTTAACTTATCTTTTGTTTTCCATGCTATTTATCCTTAATAAACAAGGCACACAATGGAACAGAAATACATATTGAAATAGATCGCATTTTATCACATGGATTGACTTTTTTTTTCAAAACGCAACACATCTAATTAAGGTTTTATTTATTGACACATATTATTGGTTATCTGAAATTAACTCAAAACTTCTGGGTTCTTCGCATGTTTTTCTTACTATAACGGATAACCCCCATTCAATCTAGAATCTATTATTCTAGATGTTATGCTATGTTTAATTGATATAAAAAATGATTCAATATATTTGACCAAAAAAGGAATTGAACATTAAAGATTCCATATTTCTCATAATATGTTTAGAACTATATGCTACCTTCGTTTGTTCTGCATTTGCTTTTCCTCTCAATTTATTTATTTCCTTGATAATCAAATTTATGCAAATAGATCTTAAAATAATCATTTTTAATTTTTTTTCCATATTTTCTTACATTGAGAAAGTACGGATAAAACTCACATTTCATAGATCATAAAACGAATAAGCAAACAGAATTTTGGATAGAAAAACTTAAATGTGATAATTTTATTGATTCAAAGATTATAAATTTATAGTTCAGAAATTATAATTTGAGTAGTAGTTGAAAAAAAAAAAACAATAATCTATACATGTCTTCCTAGGCTTAAGTTGCGCATTTGGCCGAAGATAATAACGTGTGTCAACCTCTCACGATCTCACCTCCTCGCGGTGCATCCCAACGAAGAGGTGGAGCTGAAGCTGCCTTTTGTCTCCATCTCCTCGCTTCCGTATTTCTTAAATTGTTCATCGACTCCACCACTTCTTCCTCGGGAACTCGATTTCTCGAACAATGTCAATGGAGAAGAAGGCCTTCCAGGTCTTCTGCATCGGCACAGCGGACACCAAGCTGGACGAGCTCCGCTACCTTGCCGAGCGCCTAGAGCACCATCTCGCTCTCTTCTCCGACCACGGCACCTCCTCCGTCAGCATCTTCCCACCCGTTTCTTTAAATTCTTCCATATTCTTAGTCCTTTCGATGTTAATCGATCCGTGCGGCAGTGAATTGTTTTGTCTCCATGATCTGTGGATGTTAGATATGTGGATCTCGCTGCGTCCTATTACATCGTTTGGGTTGCATGTGTTTGTTGTGCGTCGGTTGTTCTTTCATTTGATTTATCTGCGTTTCGATGGATTCGTTTGGTTCTGGAAGCTTTTTACTTGGAGTCTGATGTTGCTCCTGTTTTAATTTGGTCAATATCGCAGTTTTATGACAGGTTTCTCCATCCTCCGTGCTTCTTTCAGGCACAGGTTTGCGTAGTTGATGTTTCTGCGGGCGAGAATAAATCAATAAGCTCGGAGGGCGTTTCCTTCGTCAGAAGAGAGGTTGTTCTTTCTTCTTATCTTGGTGAAGAACATTCTTCCTCATTCAGCCTTCCAGATGACAGAGGCGAAGCAGTCTCCATCATGTCCAAAGCTCTTGAATGCTTTCTAAAGAAGGCTTATGATGGTGGGAATCTTGCCGGAGCTATTGGTCTCGGAGGCAGTGGGGGAACTTCATTAATTGCTCCTGCTCTAAGATCTCTCCCTCTTGGTGTGCCTAAGCTCATAGTGTCCACAATTGCTAGCGGTCAAACCCAGCCATACATTGGGACGACTGATCTGATACTGATTCCATCCATTGTTGACATATGTGGGATCAATAGCGTTAGCAGAGTAGTATTGTCTAACGCGGGAGCTGCTGCTGCAGGAATGATCGCCAGAAAGTTGTTGGCTAGAGATAACTCCAGTGAGGTGATTGATAAACCAACTGTTGGCATTACAATGTTCGGAGTCACAACTCCATGTGTGAATTCTGTTAAGGAGAGGCTGAGAAGGGAAGGATATGAAACACTCGTGTTTCATGCCACTGGAACAGGGGGTAAGGCCATGGAGGAACTTGTAAGCGCAGGTTTCATACAGGTATTAATTTCCACATTTAAGCAAAAAGTATGAAAAGAAATGCTTGATGATTCTTACTTTTGGTGAAAAATTAGTAGCTTATGTCCTATTTATATGCCAAGTCAAAGGCCTTGCTGAAGTATTTCTAATGCTATGGAATGTCGTAGGGTGTCTTGGATATCACTACAACCGAAGTTGCTGATTATTTGGTTGGAGGCGTTATGGCATGTGATCAAACAAGATTTGACGCTATAATGGAGAAGAATATTCCTGTGGTACTCAGCGTAGGCGCTCTGGATATTGTAAACTTTGGCGAGAAACATACCATGCCTTCCTTATTTGAGCACAGAAAGACTCATGTACATAATGAACAGGTTAGTGTACTGTTGTTCTTTATTTCTCATGTGTTAGCCAACCTTGTTTGATTTTTTCCTTGGCTCGAAAAATTATCCTATGAGTCTTACAGGAGGAAGATAATTAGAGAGCATTGTTAAGTGGTTTTTCTTTTGTGCTTCCAGATTTGGAATTAAGTTGGTTTTGTGGGACATTGAATGAATTAGGCACCATATAGTTTTTCCTGATCCATCATGCTCGAACTCCTCATAAAATTTTCTTTGATCCACTTCTTTTTTTAATTGAATTTGTCAGCTTTGGTAATTGATTGCTAAAACTAATTGTTTTCCACCTTTTTTTTTCTTTCGAGCATCATTTCTGTTTTGTTTTAAAAAATAAAATATAGGATTATAGTTCTAAACCATTTCTGTTTTGTTTTGAAACTTCGATAAGAGTGGGCAGATCCAAAATCTTCAAGGACATATTGTTTACCTTCAGAAAATTCTCTCATTTGGAGAGCTGATAATTTGCAGGTTACATTAATGCGAACAACTGTGGATGAGAACAAAAAGTTTGCTAAGTTTATAGCTGAGAAAATCAACAAGTCATTATCAAGAATTTGCATTTGTTTGCCACAGAAAGGTGTGTCTGCCCTAGATGCACCTGGCAAGCCATTTCATGATCCAGAGGCCACATATGCTCTAATACATGAACTAGATGAACTTATTGAGAAAAATGAAGATCACCAGGTTCTACTTTATCTACTCTCCCACTTTCAAAATTTTGCCCGAATGTGTTGTTGTTGTAATGCTTTTCTCATAATAGGTGAGGACATATCCGTACCATATCAATGATCCTAAATTTGCAGACGCATTGGTAGACTCTTTCTTGGAAATGAGTAGTAAGCTTTCAAGAGAAAGAACACCACGAGGTTCTGCAAGGACACAAAATGAAAGTTTAAGCAATGAAGGATGTGCTTCGGAAAGGAAACACTCACATGATAGTGTTATTTCGCATAGTCCTTTTAACTTTCCTGATGCCAACCGAGGTTTCAATACATACCATTTCTTTCTGTTCACATGTTTCATTTTATCAGTGAATAATTTTTTCATGACTCTGCTTTGGACAACAACTACTTATGTTGGTTACCATTCTTTGTACCTGAACAGCACTGAAAATGGGCTTGTGATCCTTCTGAAAAAAAGGCTTGTCATTTCTTGGAGTGTTTTTTTGTCATATATCTTTAATAGTAGAGGCAGCACAAAATCTAGAGCATTAAAGGAAACATAAAAGCTATAGCTCAAAATGACATCATTATTTCTATTTTTTTGCCTTTTTCTCTGTGGTTAATCAGGGAAGGATAATTTGAAAACGAGTGAAAAATTCTTTTTCCGGAAGAGAAGATCCAACACTGACATCTGCTCAAAAGAAAAAAATAAAATAAAACATGCCAACAAGATTTTTATCACTTGTTAAATGATGCAAAAGGGTTAGCAAATACAAGATGCATTGTTATGTCTTTCAAATTTGAATGTATCTTGTTTTTTTTCGTTGGTTCCATGTTTTATCTTGTTGTAGTATATTGATAAACTCTTCCCACCATGACAGAAACTTTGAACAGGACACAGAAAATACTTCAATTGTTGAGGCAACAAATAAACAAAGGTGTACCTATTATAGGAGCAGGTGCTGGAACGGGCATCTCTGCAAAGTTCGAAGAAGCTGGCGGTGTAGATTTAATAGTATTGTACAATTCAGGACGATTTAGAATGGCAGGAAGGGGTTCGTTGGCAGGGTTGTTGCCTTTTGCAGATGCAAATGCCATTGTTCTCGACATGGCCAATGAAGTCTTGCCTGTGAGTCTTTTCACCTAGAAAGTTCTTTTCTTTTTTCTTAGGGCATCCCGGATAGTAAACAGGTTGCAATCAGAATATGCATGATCATTGAAAGCCGATACTGTCTTTGTTTTAAAATTTACAAATCTATTGACTGCCTGCATTATGTAGTTTCTCTTTATGTATGATAATGCCTATTGTTGCTAACAGGTGGTGAAAGGAGTACCAGTTCTTGCTGGTGTATGTGCAACTGATCCATTTCGGCGCATGGACTACTTCTTAAAGCAGTTGGAAGCAATTGGTTTTTCTGGGGTTCAGAACTTTCCAACAGTTGGACTTTTTGATGGTAATTTCCGCCAAAACCTTGAAGAGACAGGAATGGGCTATGGGTGAGTCAACAGATACTTCAGAGCATTATATAGCTACTACCACTTACCTGTTCATTTTTAGGAAATTCTGGCTGAAGGGTATTTTCTGAACTTGCCTGTGTAATTATTTTAGCATGAGTGGTGGCAATAACCAATCTTCTTAGTTAACATATTATTTTTTGCAATTTCCGTAACTTAGATGGATTGTCAACTTAGCGTTTTCACATGCTATATTTTTGCATCTTTGCTAGGTTGGAAGTAGAGATGATTCACAGGGCTCATAATTTAGGTCTCTTGACAACTCCGTATGCGTTTAATCAAGATGAAGCCATTGCGATGGCCAAAGCTGGCGCCAGTATCATCGTGGCCCACATGGGTCTAACAACATCAGGGTCTATTGGTGCCAAGACATCCCTCTCATTGGATGAAAGCGTTGTTCGCGTCCAAGGAATTGCAGACGCAGCGTTCGGAATTAATCCAAATGTTATTGTGCTGTGCCACGGAGGTGTTCCCTTACCTTATTCCTGGATTCAAATAGATTACAAAATCTTAGTTAAAGATTATATGAATATATTAACACATGTTAATTCATGTTCTCTAAATCAAAGAGAAACCTACCGATTATTTTATAGGATTCTTTTAATCAGTGTCGCTTGTTAGGTAGGCATAACGATTGCTGTCCCAAGTATCATGGTCTCACCTAAAAAGTATTGCAGGCCCTTAGCGAGCGCTTAGAATGATAATGCTTTTTTTCGTAAATAAAATTTGAAAAGAATATGTATAAAGTTTTAAAAGTTTGATCTTTTCGTTTAACTTTTTTTTAAAGATGAGGATTGACTTAAAAGGGTCTATTGTGTTATATGTGTTTTGCAGGCCCAATCTCTGGCCCGAGAGAAGCCGAATACATCCTTAAGAGTACCAAAGGAGTTCACGGATTTTACGGCGCATCGAGTTTGGAGAGACTTCCGGTCGAACAAGCCATCACAAATACCGTCAAAGAGTACAAGTGCATTTCCATCAAAAGAGACTGAGCTATTTTTTTTATTTATGATGGATGCCATTTGTCAATAAATTTCCGATGAAGCATTTCCTAATAAATTTCTCTCCATGAATAGAAATATTTTTTTCTAGAAGTAATAAGAATTTAAATTCTTGCATCCAAATACTACATTAAAGAACTAAAATATTCTATAGGCAAGAACAAAATGTATGGAATAAAAGTGTTGTAAGATATTCTTGCTCTTAATAAGAACCAATATATTATTCTTTTACATATTTAAGTGTGCCGACAGGAAAAAAAAATTAATGACGATAGTTGATTGAGATAATCTAATTTTAAAAACGTTTGGATGCAACTATTGAAACAAGACCTTCTGCTGACATATTCATATCTTGGGTGAGACTTCATTACGTGTCTAATGTCTTAAAGCTATAATTATTAACAGTGGCCAAATGCATTCAAATTAAACCTGCAGATAAAAGGATGATCCCTTGTTGAATTGGAAGATTAGTTTGGCAGATAACTAATGAAGAGATGTCACGAGGTGGTATGTAGAAAATCCATATTTGAATAGTAAATTATAAAAAATATGGGGTGGAGTAGTGAAATTTTTATGGGTGTAAAAAATAATTTTACTCTTCATTATATATTGAACTATTTATAGTATTTAGTGACTAACAAATATTTATCATATAATTCTTTACCACTTATTTTATTTTTTTCTTCTATTTCTTGTTTGACCTATTTTTTCTATTTTTATTATATTAGTTTTTTCTATAACTATTTTATTCATATGTTTTAAAAGTTAAAAATGAAAGATAAATATAAATATAAAATAAAATATAATAAAAAATTATTTCAACATAATATTTATTTATGAATATGAAAATGGGGTGAGACTAATGAGAGAGAGAAAAAGAAAGAGAGAGAAGTAAGAGAGATGATTAATTAGGTCTACTTATTTCACAAATTTGATAGAATGAGAAATTTAAAATAATCACTCCATCTCATCATTTCAATGTTGTCATGGGACCAGACAACGAATCAATGATATAGTAAATCAAGTTATGATATTTTAATTATATACATATAAAAATGATGTGAAAAATATAATTATACAAAAGAAAAATATCAATTATAAATCACAAATTTATAAAATTAATTTTAAGATTTGAATTTGATTATTATATATAAATTTTCTATTGGTTACTTTTTTGTATTTCATATTTTATTTTTTGTGTTAGAAGCAACAAATACATTTTTTTTCAAAATATTATGATAAGATTATATATTCTATAAATAAATATATAGTATAATTAGTAGTTAACTATTTAATTTGACTTATTACTACTAAATTAAAGAAATTTAAATTTGTGTATATATTATTGCATATGATACTATACTATGCTAGGTATAGTATAGTATTATTATACTATGATAAGAAGTTTGCACCATTTATTCATAATCAATTTATCTAAGGAGCCACTCTACACTAAGGCTCTGTTTGCAACACTAAAATTAGCATTTCAACTAGCGTTTAGGGTTCAAACGCTAATTCTGTTGTTTAGTAAATGACAAAAAATAAATAGCGTTTAGCATTTCATATGAAAATATTGAAAAGCTACTTTAACCGGTGTTTAGCGTTTTGAGGTTAACGTTTTATAAATTTTTTCAATTTTATCCTTATTCAAATACATTATTTTTTTTCTAACTTATCTTATTTTTTCTCATTTTTTATTTTATAATCATATAACTATATTTCTTTTTATATTCATACTTAATTAATTGCAAATTATTTATATGTTAACAATGAATAAAAAATAATTTCATAATTAATACTTTTATATTATATAAAAACTATTGTCAATATAAATTTCTATATATTTTAACAAAAAAATTACTTGTGAAAATTTATTTTATTTAATTAAGATATAAATATTCAATTAATTTGAATTATACTATAATTTATATAGTGCTTAAATTAATTAATTTGTCATATGTCTGATTATGTTATTTTATATTCATCAACTAATTCTATCGCTAAGTTTATTAAACACTTATTTGCTACAACCTCTAACCGCTAATCATCGTTTGCTACCTGCTATCCGTTAGTTAATCCGCTATCTGCTAGTTAAACTTGTATTGTCCGTTAAAAAGAAAAAAAAAGGTGGTATTAGTTTAAAAGGTAAGGGCATGTTGGTCATTTTGTAGGAGATGGCAGTTGCACAAAAAAAAGAAATAAAAGGTGACCCCTGATGCTACAGTAACCCGCATGAGACCCTCCGGCCATCGTCCTTTTCGGCAGTCGTTTCTCCTCCGTCCGATCACCGTTTTTCACGTGTGAGGTTTCTTTGGAAAGAGGACGACGAGATGAACATTTTGACATATGGTATGAGATGATCGATTCACTGTGCGCGATGTAGCGAGCTTAGAACGCGAGGAGAGGGAAATTTCACCGGCGACGATTCTGGCTCCAATTCACACCGATCATTCTCCTGACGAGTTGTACATCATTCTCAAGTCGATTAGGATCATTTTGAGGGATTTTAATCATGTCTTTGTTCCAAATCACATAGGAGGCCGAGATTTGGAACTTTTCGACGAACTTCCCGACGAACTATTCCGGCGAACCAACAGAGAACTCCGGTCAAGCTCACCACGACATTCTGGTAGGTGCACACATGAGGCAAAAATAAATCAGATTGCTGTCCGGATAATAATTAGTCGCTAATCCTTTTTTAGGTTCGTAGGTTTTGAATTTCAATCGTTCTCCGATGACTTTACTGGCGTCTCGTTCTCGTATCGTGGTTGGTAAGCGAATAAGAATGTGCATTTGATTAGATTTCAGTGATATGAACAAATTTAGAATAACTTATTTTATTATGGATGAATAAGGCATTTGACGGCTTTTCGGCATTTTGGCAAGTGCGGCGGTGATTTTGAGAGCGATGGCTAAGTTGTGGTATGAAGCTCGGATAACTAAAAGTGAATTTTTATAATGTAATGAAAGTCCTAATTGATTTGAACTTCGCTTATAGGAGTTGTTAATCGGAGATGACGGTTCGGTTGTTTAGATTCGATTAGGCGGTTACTAGATGACGAAGCCTTCTTTTCCTTCTCGGTAAGCATTTTAGCAAATCCATAATATGACTTATCTTATGATAAATACATTGTGTTGTTACGAAGAGTGAATTATCAATTAAATCTTATAATATTAATTTATCAAGTAATGGATATAATAGGTTGTGTTACTTTTGATTGGATTCGGACGAGGGGATAATTTGGGGACTCGACGAATCCAAGGTGAGGGGATTTATTTCAATTGATATGAATTGCTAAACTCTTCGGATTGATGACATTGTTCCACCTGATGTGGAATGAATTTTAGTGATAGTTTCCTTCATGCATATTCATATATTTGTATGTTTCATATGTGTGTCATCATATGACTTGTACCATTTTATTATGAATTTTAGAAATCTGTCAAAGTTTATTCTTTGTGAAATTGAAGTGAATATTTGATTTTTAAAAAGAAAGTTTATACGATGGTTTCAATCCTAAACTTCTATTTAAAAATTGCATTCATGCATCATATGTATTACGTGTAAAAACTCGCATAAGACGGAGTGTTTTCACCTCGGAGGATTGACCAACTCCGAGTAGATCGGTTGTGGTCCGATTTGCTCTGTGTCGATATAGTGACATGAGGAGCAAGTTCAACACCTTGTGTCGATATAGTGGCATGAAGGGTGGAGTTAGAACAACCATCTTATGACGATATAGTGACATGAGGGATGTAATGAAAAAAGAAAAGAAATAAGCTCTGTGTCGATATAGTGACACGAGGAGCGGTTTAACGTCCTGTGACGATATAGTGACATGAGGGACGGAATTAGAACAACCACCCTGTGGCGATATAGTGATACGTGGGTGTGTGAAGAAGTACTCGATTGACTAGTGGTATGTTTGATGATGTTTCCCCAAATCTTATGATGTTATTTTATTATCATACATGTGCACTCATGGCATTCATTTTGGTATGATAATTATTTAAATGAACTTTCTTGAAGAATTGAAAAAGATTTGGAATGATTTTTGAAAATAAAAGGTTGGCGTTTCTTTCACTGTTTTAATATTTGAGATAGTTGTTTTACTCACTGAGATAGTTATTTGAGAGGAATGAGCATTAAAAAGCTCATTCCTCTCAAATAACCATTCCTCTTGCTTATTTCTTTTTTCAGGTAATGAATGAAAGTTTGCATAGCATGAAATAAGAAATGTAAAGAGGCTAAAAAATGAGTATGTGTGAGAGGCGTGATTATCGTATTTCTAACTTTGCATTTCATTGAGTATTTCTATATGGATTTGTTCATTGAAGAATATTTTAAAAGATTTTGGAGATGTTGAATTATTGTGTAAAGCGATAGACGCTCATGTTATATGATTTATGAGCACCTGGCTCATGATTTTGGTTTGATGGTGAGCTTATGACTAACTATTTTGGGCATGTGTCCCACCCTTTTTGCTATTCCTTGAATGTCCTTATAACTGCCTATGATGTTAAAGTTTTGAAGTTAATTGTTTGTGAAGAGATATATTTGAATTGTTGTACATGACATATAGACGAATTTATGCATACGTCATGCCGAAATTTTTGAAAATTTTCAGAGTTAGTTTATTTTTGAAACGTTAATTTTTCGTTGAAGATTTGAATTTAAATTTGAATTTAAACGATTGGTTTCCGATTTCACTCCTTGTGACGCCAAAAGCAGTAGTAGAGCGTCATAAAACCACTGCCCGCTTGTCAAACCGCTATTAATGCCAAACAGAGCCTAAGTGTAGAACAATTGTGGGGCTGTTAGATCAAGATCGAAGGATTAGATTTTTTTAGACGTCGCTTAAGTCATGGAACTCCGCCTATGTTTTATAGCCGGTCCCAAGGCTGGATAAAGGAGGAGGGTTGTGTTAGGCTCCGACAGCCAGCGTAAAACCCTGTTGAATCTCATGAACATGGATCAACGAATATATTGTGTTACTAATAAAGCAGAATGACGTCGTATGATGCATGTAGCCGACCCCACCTAGTGGGATAAGGCTTTGTTGTTGTTGTTGTTTGTTGTTGTCGCTTAAGTCATGGAGCCCCATCGTGTTTGTAAAAATTTGAATGGGTGGTTCAGATTAAAAGAAGAAAGGAACCAACCTAAAATCCCTCACATGATGGCACTCTCCAAAATTTCATGAGGAAGGTCGTGCCTGATCCTGCTACTTCCTCCACCTCCTCTTGCTCTTGCTGTTGTCGCCCTCTGTCTCCTCTAGCTGCTATCACACCATCGATGCTCCCTCCTTCGAACGTTGGCAGCTGCTCTTGCTTTTTCAAACGCCAGCGGCTGATCTGGCTGCTTCCTCTCACTACAACAAAATTAACATTTAGGAACTATAATATAGGGACCAATTAATTTTAAGTCCCAAAAAATATTTATTTGGTCTAATGAGAAAGTGGACCCAAATATTTTACATTACAAAAATTAATTCTACATAAACACTAATTTTAGACACTAATTATATTTTTGTCCCAAATAATATGTTTTAGGGACTAATTTGAGTGGTTCCCAAATATTTATTTATTTTTTCAAAAGTATTTTGCCCTAGTTCCCTTTTTCACTTTTGCGTCGCTCGTCTCCTGCCGCATTTCCCCTTTTTTCTGCCCTAATTCCCTTCAAAAGTGTTTTGCGTTGCCGTCGCTTTGCTGGTCGTCCCGATCCGCTTGCCCTCACGTCGATCGTCGGGCATCCCTCACCTGCTAGGAACCCTCCGGCGTCCGCATCGTTGGATATATGCCCTGTCGCTACGTCGATGGTCTCTACAACTTCGTGATCGTGGCCTTCCTATCCACCTTCGGCCGTGGCCAAACCCCCACCAGCAACCTCGCCGAGCACTGCGACCCGTCGTCCGGCGGCTGCACCAGCCTGAGCAACGACGTGCAGGCGTCAAGGTGTTGCTCTCCCTTGGAGGAAGAGCAGGGAGCTACGGCCTCGCGTCCACCGACGACGCCAACCAAGTCACCGACTACCTCTGGAACAACTTCCTGGGTGGCTCCTCCGATTCCCGTCCGTTGGGCGACGCGGTGTTGGATGGCATAGACTTCGACATCGAGGGTGGCGGCACCCAATACTGGGATGATCTTGCTAGGTAATTACTACATAAACTTTTTTGTTTCCTCTACACGATCATATTGTCCTCTTCTTCTAACAGCTGTACTTGGTATGCATACTTAACGACTCCTCCACCTCCTCCTCGAGAGAACTTTTTTTGAATTTTTTTGAATGTTTGCTTGCAGAGCACGAATTTTTTCTTTTTTTGGCCTTTGTTGAGGTGTGTACATTTCGATTGGTAGTTCAAAGTGTTTTTATTCTGTTAATTAGATTTCTCATTTCACTGTTGTAAAAATAGAAAAGGCGACTTCAGTATGATTAATCGGATGAAGATTATGCGATTTTGAATTAAGTTTAATATCTAATCTTTTAGTCAATAATATCTGGAAACAAGACAGGAGAAAGTGCTTTGGGATTTCAATCCTTCGATCCAACTATATACTTCTTTCTAAGCATGTAGTAAACATCAATATTAGTCGGACAGGTTCTCAACGAGTTTTTTCCTGTTCTGCAGCCCCTTTCTTTTCTTTGTTCTGCTTCTTTTATTTATTTCTTTGTCGGTAAAATCTGTTTCTTTTATTTTGAGTACAATGAAAAGATCAAATAGAGGATAAAAGACAGTGCTATATGTGTTTTGAGTACTTACTGTTTCCTCCTAAAGCAGAATAAAAAAGATGAAGTCACTCCATGATGAATACAATAATGAATGATGCTAAGAGTGCAAAAGTATATTTATATCTTTTTGCAATACTCAAACAGTTAATCATCATCTACTTATTTTTTATGATTTAATACATGCCAGCCGGCCTCTTTTACAATATCAGATGTTTTTTGTGTTTTGAGTTTCTAAGTGTCTATTTTGCACTCTCCCTAAAAAGTGTAACTTTGTCTTCTTTTTCTTTGTGTGTGTAATAGTTACCACTGTGTTTTCCAAATGTTTTTCTTTTTCTTTTACATTCCAGAGTGGGTTCATTAATCTCAGTGGACGTATGCTACCTTTTGAGAAGTTATGATGATGATCTCTTAGATTTTTATTGAGATTTTCATCTTTAAAGATTTGTTGATAGTTCTGATAGTTTTATTTTAAAGACTTTCCTAATTTCTGTTTTGAGATTCCATTTGAACACATCTTTTTCATTCTGATAGTTTTCGATTTTATGTGGCCACAGATTGGAAGGCAACTCAAATATGTGTGACAAAGGAAGCTTGTGTGGGCAAACATCAACATCATCCTCTTCAAAGAAGACTGCATTACCTACCATCATCATTGATTGCAGAGTTTTTATAATCCACTATTAGTATTCATTTTGATTTTCCATAAACTTGAAGGGTCACCGAGTAAGCCTCGTGCACACAAATCTTTCATTGCAGATTCAGAATCTGTCCTGTTTTTTTTTCAGAATCTTTTTTTATGAGACTGATTATTAGTTTTATAAAAGTGTACCACATTTGTAACACAATGCTAAGTGCTCATTTTAATATGACTTATCATAGCATGAATTCCTGTTAAGTAAGTGATATTAATCAATTATAATCATCAAACTCAACCTTTCTGATGTCATCCTCTACTGTGCAGCTGGCAATTCATTTTATTTTTCTACAAAGCACTCATTTTCTGACTTATCATAACATGATGGCTGTTCATACATGTTCATCCTACAAAGACTGTTTGATGATAGTTCTTGCTATCCAGCATGATCAATGCGCGATGGGTTTTTATTTTTCTAACATCTGTTTCTTCTTGCAAGGGTGGTGATTTGCATGATTAATTGCTTGCAAGAACCCGTCAACAATCCCCTTTTTCTTTCTTTCTTTCGAAATGTTGAAATAGTTCTATATTTTGCTTTTTTTCTCCTTTTCAGGTCTGCTAAGGTGCGGCAAGAGTTGCAGGCTCCGCTGGCTGAATTATCTCAAGCCCAGTATCAAAAGGGGCAACTTTACCAAGGACGAAGAGGAAACCATCATCAGATTGCATGAACAACTTGGCAATAGGTAATAAGCCTTGAGATTTTTTTCTTTTTTTTTTCCAATATAAAGAAAAAGAGAAGCTTCTTCAGGGACAACAGTTGAATAGAGAAGAAATCATTAAGCTTTGGATTCTATAATAATGGGGCAAAAAAAAAACTTTTCTAGTCAATTAATATTTCTTCTCACCTGATTTCGATTCAAGCATCCTATCCAACACCTTTTTGCGGAGTATTGGTAATCAGATAGTATGCGTGATAAGGATCTGAAAAACTATATAGTAATTGTTTAAGCTATAACCGATTCTTCATATAAAGAAAAAAGAAACATAGCTGGTTGTTACTTAGTAGGCATTTCCATTGGTTCTTATTTACAGTGATCACAGTCTACTTTTATTTGCAGGTGATACATTATGTAGTACTTCATACCACATCCACAGATCAGTCGTGATAACAAGATGCTTCTATTTTTTTGTTGTCCATAGGTGGTCTGCGATCGCAGCAGAGCTACCAGGAAAGACAGACAATGAGATCAAGAACGTGTGGAACACCCACTTGAAGAAAAGACTAAAACTGAACCAGCTGCAGACTGTAAAGAAGGTGAAGGCGAAGACGAGTTGCAAAGCGAAGGCAGAATTCATGCCGGTAATAGGAGATGCAGAGCAGGCAAAATCAGAAGAACATACATCCGATGCTGTGCCCGCACTCTAATCCTACAGTGAGATGTCATCCTCCAGTACCATTTCATCGAGCATCACATCGGAATCCTACAACGCAAAGGATGACATAGAAGAAAGTATTTCTTAATATGAACATTTACGCTTCAACTTTGTAGTAGATATTTTGATTAAAGATGTTGAATGTTCATATTTTTTATGTGTTACTTTTCAATTTTATGGTGTGTTGATTGGGATCTTTTATTTCTTAATATGATGTTTTGTGGTTGAAATCTTTCTTTCATCTTAATTTTTATTAGCTAATGTTTATGTATTTGAAAATTTATATATTAGCAACTAGTACATTGTTCCGAGCCAAATATGTCATGGGGATCCACTTGTCGGTCATTATAAACATGCTATTAGGGATCAACCTCTAAGTTTCTAAAAGTATGTTATTAGGAACCACTTGTTTGGTGCCAATTATTTTCTTTTTGGTTGCCAAAATTATTTTGATTTTGGGACCAAAATTGATTATTAGGGATCATTGTATGATCTTATGGTGATAATAGATTAGTATCTAAAAGTGATACTTTTGAAATTCAACAAAAATATTTTGTTTCTAAAACTTTTAAAGATCAGCTTTTAAGAACTAAGGGGGCCAACAAAATTTTTGTCCCAAAAAAAATTAGGGTCCAAAATTGATGACTTTGGAGCCAAAATTTTTTATCCCTATAAACACTTTTTGTTGTAGTGTCTTCGAATGCTGGTGGCTACTCGCACTCCCTCTTCAAACTATGACACCTATAGCTCTCCCTCTCGAACGGTAAGTGTTGCTTCCTTGCAGTCAACTCTGCCTCTCTTCTAGTTATGTTCGCCTTTTGCCTCTCTTCAAGTTATGCTGGTGATTGCCTTCTTCGTCACTGCCATCCATTAATATAGAAGTAATTGCATTTCTAAAAAAAGTAATGGCTTGAAGCCAAATGCTAGAGAGCACCCCATCTGAAGCTTATTAGCTAGTGCGCTCCTCAGAAAAACAATTGGATAAAAAGTAGTGAAGTAACTAGGAGTGAAACAATTGGCAATGAACCTCATTCTTTTTTGTTGCTTCAACAGTTATATATGTTTATCTATATTTTGCCTATTACTTCCAAACCAGCTTCAATTTTGGCTACACCTTGATGTTTTGTCTAGGCTTGGGCATAATGTGTGGTGAGTTTTCTTGGTAATGTCTATTATAACTTGTGGATCCGGATTTTCTTTTCACTAATTATTAAGTTCACACTTGTAGGTACCGTTGGATATCTTGGCTCCATATTGTTTGTGAGAAGAATTTATATGAACGTCAAATGTGATTAAGCACCCAAGTTATGAGGTCATATCAACGAATACCTTTGTGATAGAGCAGCACCCTTGAACAGAGATTATTTTGTTAATCTAAATGCTCAAGTGTAGATTATATTTCATTTAGCTTGTAATGATAATTGAGGACTTTGTCGTTATACTACCAATTATGTAACACCCCCAAAATCGCTCCTCCTGCCACGTAGGCAGTCAGGTTGACTCCGGGGGCGCTACACTATCTATTACTCTATTGACCATAACTATTCAACAATAAGATTTATGTGGAACTAATATAATAATACAAATGTAATCCAAGACTTTAATGTAGAAGATTAAATGGTGGAATATCAAGAAACATTTGATAACATAACGGTCCAATATGCGGAAGTTCAAACGTTAATCATGAAAGCGGATAGTGGTAACATAGTTCATGACGAAATACAGAAATGCATCAATTCAACAGGCGAAAGAGAAGTTTAGTGAGCGGAAGACATGATGTCTCTAAATCGATTACAATAACATGAACTAGATATAGCAAGAAACTTGAGGCGAAAGATTAGTCATGTGCAGCGTTCTCCAAACTCTGTGCCCTCCATCCTCATCAGTTGGCATTCTCACCTGCAAAATCCCATTGTAGGGGAATCGAATACCCGTGAGCATAAAGCCCAGTACAATAGCAAATAGATAGAGAAATAAAGATCAATGATAAATACGCAATCAATGAATCAATCTCTGTCTATAGAAATGTCTATGCTTTATTCTTTACTGTGCAAAATCTTTACTATACCATGTTCCATGTTTTACTGTGCTTTACTTTACTATACTCTATGCTTTATTTTGCAGTACTTTGCTTTACATTACAGTACTCTACTTTGTATTACTTTACTTTACAATACTCTGCTTTACATTGCTTTACAATACATTACTTTACTGAGAGTTGCACTACGTCTTTTACATTACTATAATATTTTTAAAGTTAGTTGTCTTATGTGAGCTAGTAAGCCCATAAAGGGAAAAATGGTGGATGTTACGACCTCACCCAGTTTGGAAGGTAGGGAAAATAATTCCTACAATCCAGGAACAGTGGTTAATTAAGCGACCCGTAGGTTCACTGTCTCCTCAGCTAGCTACATATCCCTCTGAGACAATACTTTAATCTTTTAGGGAAGGGGTGTGTCCTCTAGCACCGCCCTTCATTCGAGATACATGTGGGAGAAGACCTGAAATCTCTGGAATAGTGGTCATTGAAGACAGTAGCTTCACTGTCCCCTCAGCTAACTACCTATCCCAGGTTTATGTGTTTAGGGTTTAGGGTTTAGGGTTTAGTGTTTAGGGTTTAGGGTTTTAGGGTTTAGGGTTTAGTGTTTAGGGTTTAGGGTTTAGGGTTTAGGGTTTAGGGTTTAGGGTTTAGGGTTTAGGGTTTAGGGTTTAGGGTTTAGGGTTTAGGGTTTAGGGTTTAGGGTTTAGGGTTTAGGGTTTAGGGTTTAGGGTTTAGGGTTTAGGGTTTAGGGTTTAGGGTTTAGGGTTTAGGGTTTAGGGTTTAGGGTTTAGGGTTTAGGGTTTAGGGTTTAGGGTTTAGGGTTTAGGGTTTAGGGTTTAGGGTTTAGGGTTTAGGGTTTAGGGTTTAGGGTTTAGGGTTTAGGGTTTAGGGTTTAGGGTTTAGGGTTTAGGGTTTAGGGTTTAGGGTTTAGGGTTTAGGGTTTAGGGTTTAGGGTTTAGGGTTTAGGGTTTAGGGTTTAGGGTTTAGGGTTTAGGGTTTAGGGTTTAGGGTTTAGGGTTTAGGGTTTAGGGTTTAGGGTTTAGGGTTTAGGGTTTAGGGTTTAGGGTTTAGGGTTTAGGGTTTAGGGTTTAGGGTTTAGGGTTTAGGGTTTAGGGTTTAGGGTTTAGGGTTTAGGGTTTAGGGTTTAGGGTTTAGGGTTTAGGGTTTAGGGTTTAGGGTTTAGGGTTTAGGGTTTAGGGTTTAGGGTTTAGGGTTTAGGGTTTAGGGTTTAGGGTTTAGGGTTTAGGGTTTAGGGTTTAGGGTTTAGGGTTTAGGGTTTAGGGTTTAGGGTTTAGGGTTTAGGGTTTAGGGTTTAGGGTTTAGGGTTTAGGGTTTAGGGTTTAGGGTTTAGGGTTTAGGGTTTAGGGTTTAGGGTTTAGGGTTTAGGGTTTAGGGTTTAGGGTTTAGGGTTTAGGGTTTAGGGTTTAGGGTTTAGGGTTTAGGGTTTAGGGTTTAGGGTTTAGGGTTTAGGGTTTAGGGTTTAGGGTTTAGGGTTTAGGGTTTAGGGTTTAGGGTTTAGGGTTTAGGGTTTAGGGTTTAGGGTTTAGGGTTTAGGGTTTAGGGTTTAGGGTTTAGGGTTTAGGGTTTAGGGTTTAGGGTTTAGGGTTTAGGGTTTAGGGTTTAGGGTTTAGGGTTTAGGGTTTAGGGTTTAGGGTTTAGGGTTTAGGGTTTAGGGTTTAGGGTTTAGGGTTTAGGGTTTAGGGTTTAGGGTTTAGGGTTTAGGGTTTAGGGTTTAGGGTTTAGGGTTTAGGGTTTAGGGTTTAGGGTTTAGGGTTTAGGGTTTAGGGTTTAGGGTTTAGGGTTTAGGGTTTAGGGTTTAGGGTTTAGGGTTTAGGGTTTAGGGTTTAGGGTTTAGGGTTTAGGGTTTAGGGTTTAGGGTTTAGGGTTTAGGGTTTAGGGTTTAGGGTTTAGGGTTTAGGGTTTAGGGTTTAGGGTTTAGGGTTTAGGGTTTAGGGTTTAGGGTTTAGGGTTTAGGGTTTAGGGTTTAGGGTTTAGGGTTTAGGGTTTAGGGTTTAGGGTTTAGGGTTTAGGGTTTAGGGTTTAGGGTTTAGGGTTTAGGGTTTAGGGTTTAGGGTTTAGGGTTTAGGGTTTAGGGTTTAGGGTTTAGGGTTTAGGGTTTAGGGTTTAGGGTTTAGGGTTTAGGGTTTAGGGTTTAGGGTTTAGGGTTTAGGGTTTAGGGTTTAGGGTTTAGGGTTTAGGGTTTAGGGTTTAGGGTTTAGGGTTTAGGGTTTAGGGTTTAGGGTTTAGGGTTTAGGGTTTAGGGTTTAGGGTTTAGGGTTTAGGGTTTAGGGTTTAGGGTTTAGGGTTTAGGGTTTAGGGTTTAGGGTTTAGGGTTTAGGGTTTAGGGTTTAGGGTTTAGGGTTTAGGGTTTAGGGTTTAGGGTTTAGGGTTTAGGGTTTAGGGTTTAGGGTTTAGGGTTTAGGGTTTAGGGTTTAGGGTTTAGGGTTTAGGGTTTAGGGTTTAGGGTTTAGGGTTTAGGGTTTAGGGTTTAGGGTTTAGGGTTTAGGGTTTAGGGTTTAGGGTTTAGGGTTTAGGGTTTAGGGTTTAGGGTTTAGGGTTTAGGGTTTAGGGTTTAGGGTTTAGGGTTTAGGGTTTAGGGTTTAGGGTTTAGGGTTTAGGGTTTAGGGTTTAGGGTTTAGGGTTTAGGGTTTAGGGTTTAGGGTTTAGGGTTTAGGGTTTAGGGTTTAGGGTTTAGGGTTTAGGGTTTAGGGTTTAGGGTTTAGGGTTTAGGGTTTAGGGTTTAGGGTTTAGGGTTTAGGGTTTAGGGTTTAGGGTTTAGGGTTTAGGGTTTAGGGTTTAGGGTTTAGGGTTTAGGGTTTAGGGTTTAGGGTTTAGGGTTTAGGGTTTAGGGTTTAGGGTTTAGGGTTTAGGGTTTAGGGTTTAGGGTTTAGGGTTTAGGGTTTAGGGTTTAGGGTTTAGGGTTTAGGGTTTAGGGTTTAGGGTTTAGGGTTTAGGGTTTAGGGTTTAGGGTTTAGGGTTTAGGGTTTAGGGTTTAGGGTTTAGGGTTTAGGGTTTAGGGTTTAGGGTTTAGGGTTTAGGGTTTAGGGTTTAGGGTTTAGGGTTTAGGGTTTAGGGTTTAGGGTTTAGGGTTTAGGGTTTAGGGTTTAGGGTTTAGGGTTTAGGGTTTAGGGTTTAGGGTTTAGGGTTTAGGGTTTAGGGTTTAGGGTTTAGGGTTTAGGGTTTAGGGTTTAGGGTTTAGGGTTTAGGGTTTAGGGTTTAGGGTTTAGGGTTTAGGGTTTAGGGTTTAGGGTTTAGGGTTTAGGGTTTAGGGTTTAGGGTTTAGGGTTTAGGGTTTAGGGTTTAGGGTTTAGGGTTTAGGGTTTAGGGTTTAGGGTTTAGGGTTTAGGGTTTAGGGTTTAGGGTTTAGGGTTTAGGGTTTAGGGTTTAGGGTTTAGGGTTTAGGGTTTAGGGTTTAGGGTTTAGGGTTTAGGGTTTAGGGTTTAGGGTTTAGGGTTTAGGGTTTAGGGTTTAGGGTTTAGGGTTTAGGGTTTAGGGTTTAGGGTTTAGGGTTTAGGGTTTAGGGTTTAGGGTTTAGGGTTTAGGGTTTAGGGTTTAGGGTTTAGGGTTTAGGGTTTAGGGTTTAGGGTTTAGGGTTTAGGGTTTAGGGTTTAGGGTTTAGGGTTTAGGGTTTAGGGTTTAGGGTTTAGGGTTTAGGGTTTAGGGTTTAGGGTTTAGGGTTTAGGGTTTAGGGTTTAGGGTTTAGGGTTTAGGGTTTAGGGTTTAGGGTTTAGGGTTTAGGGTTTAGGGTTTAGGGTTTAGGGTTTAGGGTTTAGGGTTTAGGGTTTAGGGTTTAGGGTTTAGGGTTTAGGGTTTAGGGTTTAGGGTTTAGGGTTTAGGGTTTAGGGTTTAGGGTTTAGGGTTTAGGGTTTAGGGTTTAGGGTTTAGGGTTTAGGGTTTAGGGTTTAGGGTTTAGGGTTTAGGGTTTAGGGTTTAGGGTTTAGGGTTTAGGGTTTAGGGTTTAGGGTTTAGGGTTTAGGGTTTAGGGTTTAGGGTTTAGGGTTTAGGGTTTAGGGTTTAGGGTTTAGGGTTTAGGGTTTAGGGTTTAGGGTTTAGGGTTTAGGGTTTAGGGTTTAGGGTTTAGGGTTTAGGGTTTAGGGTTTAGGGTTTAGGGTTTAGGGTTTAGGGTTTAGGGTTTAGGGTTTAGGGTTTAGGGTTTAGGGTTTAGGGTTTAGGGTTTAGGGTTTAGGGTTTAGGGTTTAGGGTTTAGGGTTTAGGGTTTAGGGTTTAGGGTTTAGGGTTTAGGGTTTAGGGTTTAGGGTTTAGGGTTTAGGGTTTAGGGTTTAGGGTTTAGGGTTTAGGGTTTAGGGTTTAGGGTTTAGGGTTTAGGGTTTAGGGTTTAGGGTTTAGGGTTTAGGGTTTAGGGTTTAGGGTTTAGGGTTTAGGGTTTAGGGTTTAGGGTTTAGGGTTTAGGGTTTAGGGTTTAGGGTTTAGGGTTTAGGGTTTAGGGTTTAGGGTTTAGGGTTTAGGGTTTAGGGTTTAGGGTTTAGGGTTTAGGGTTTAGGGTTTAGGGTTTAGGGTTTAGGGTTTAGGGTTTAGGGTTTAGGGTTTAGGGTTTAGGGTTTAGGGTTTAGGGTTTAGGGTTTAGGGTTTAGGGTTTAGGGTTTAGGGTTTAGGGTTTAGGGTTTAGGGTTTAGGGTTTAGGGTTTAGGGTTTAGGGTTTAGGGTTTAGGGTTTAGGGTTTAGGGTTTAGGGTTTAGGGTTTAGGGTTTAGGGTTTAGGGTTTAGGGTTTAGGGTTTAGGGTTTAGGGTTTAGGGTTTAGGGTTTAGGGTTTAGGGTTTAGGGTTTAGGGTTTAGGGTTTAGGGTTTAGGGTTTAGGGTTTAGGGTTTAGGGTTTAGGGTTTAGGGTTTAGGGTTTAGGGTTTAGGGTTTAGGGTTTAGGGTTTAGGGTTTAGGGTTTAGGGTTTAGGGTTTAGGGTTTAGGGTTTAGGGTTTAGGGTTTAGGGTTTAG